>JALGBA010000136.1:3275000-3932416 GCA_023970755.1 Azemiops feae
TTGACGAATCAATCCAAATGTTCTTATAATGAGGACTTCTCATATATTTTTATTTGATGTAAATCCCTCTGTGCATCATATGCATAAAATATGAAAGATGGCATCTGCAGGAAGCCAAAGTTCCCAATTAAATTCCTATTAAATCCATTTTAAGCTGGATGGTGCAATTTATTCTTCAGTGCAATGTCTCTAAGGTGATGTGATGAAAATGCAACAATTAGCACCATCTTGTCTTCACTGGTGCATCAACATCAAAATGGGATTAGATCCCAAGATCCATGAACAAAGTAGTTTTCATGAAACAACACTTTCATTTCCTATGAATGCAGAGGAAGAATGTATTTCCGGGCATTCTTTACCTACTGCCTTTCTCTGGACCCCAAGTTGATAAAGAAGAAAAAGAAAAGTGACAGAAAAATCACAGAATCCTGGGACTTCATAGACCTGCACAAAATTTCTTCAAAGAAGGAAGCTTATCTTCCATGATAAAAGGGGGATTTTTTTTTAGAGCAGATACATGACTATTTGTGTTACTTTTTAATCTGTTCAAGAACAGATTTTTGCTGAGATTATATAAAAGGAATAAATTCAATAAAATCTTGTGGTTTTCTTTTTCAATGCAATAAACTTCAGTAATTAGCACAGGAAACATACTGTGAAAATAGCTGCTACACAAAGATGTTAAAAGTTCTCTCTGTTCAGAGAAGAGGGACAACTTCCTTTGGCATTGGAAACATAACACTTAGGAGCATTTAAAATATTGTGGGTTTGGAAATGCCCCAGTACATTGATCATGTGGCATTTTTATTTCTTCCAGTGTTTCTACCTGCTCCCAATGCCCATGGGACAAACCTTTAAGTTAACATATGGACACACACCCAGATTAAAATGGAAATTGAAACAGTACAGGACAATTTAGTCTTTAATTGCCAAAAAAACCCACTAATGGGTATATGAGGATGCATTGGTTGGGAGAAATTTGCAGGATTAATAGGAACAAATAATTAGAAGAGAACTTTAAACCTATAAGTTATTATTGTACATCCCCATAAAGTACTTTAGAACCATCACCATTATCAGGAACAATGTATATGTGTGTATATTCTGCAGTTTCTGAAAAGAAAGAAAATGAATAATATTAAAATAACAAACGGTTTCAGACAGATGCTAAAAACAGATGCTATAAAGGTTTCTATTGCTAGATCATTTTAAACAAGTTAGCTTATTCCCAATGGGACCCTTAGCTGTTCTCTACAGGTTTTTGGAAGTCATGTGAAAAGGACTTCCCTGAATTATTATCAACTGCTTCTCATCCTTTGAATTTCAAAGGATCCACTGCAATAAAATGAGCTATTTATCGCTTTGTCTCTCCCTTTCTTTCTTTGCAAGCAACAGAGACAATCTATTATAAGTCATGGATATCATCCATTATCATCCATTATAGTGAAAGGAGGATAAAGAAAGGTCCCTAATGGTGGACATCTTCCTGATTGAGTTAATGCGCAGACTCAGGTGACCTGCCTATGTTCACTTGAAAACTGGTACCATCAAAGATAAGATGTGAGGGCTTCACTCCATAAAGTCCCACACCACCACCACCACCATACACAGGGCATGTTTACCGCCTGTTGAATTAAATAGATTAATTTAACTTTAACATCAAAGCAAGGTGTGCAAGCATAAGAAATATTAAGTACCAGGTGTAAAGCAAGGATGAACAACTCTGAGCTGCTCAAAACTACAAAGGCATACAGAAGTCTCCCAGTCTTGTTACCAAACTGTAAATTTTAATCTGAAAAGAAAATGGAGGTTATTAAATACACCACTGGAGATCAATGTTATTGGCCAAATTTAATTTCAATTAAAGATAAATTAAATTAAATTTATTGTTGTGCCACCCATAGTTTTTAAGACATGGCCCTTGGCTTGCCCCACAAAGACCTTGGAGGTGGAATGCTGAAAGCTGCAACTTAAAAATTAAGCAGGGTTATAACATAATGCTAAATTTAATCGCAATGAAGTCTCTTGTCTTGCTTGTATTTGGGGGGAAAACTTGCATCACTTAAAAAAGAAAAAAAAATGTTGACTGTAGAATCCCAGGCTGTGCACATTGTAGTTGTACACATATGTACAAAAGTGCAATACTTTGGAGAAGGAGAGAAGGAAGGAAGGAAGCAGACAATAAAAAATGTTACAAAAATGGGGAAGAAGAGTACTTTAATAGCAATGCAGAAGACCCTTGTTATTTCAAAGAGTTTAGTGACATGTTTTTATTTTTCCTTCATATTAAGAAGAATCTATAGGTTTATAAATCATTCTGAGTTAGCCTGCTTGGATTTGTTACTCCTATATAAAGAAGGGGGGGAAACATCTTCACACAGCTTCAAAGCTTTTCTCGCTGTGAAATTCTCAGATTTTCAATTCCCATCTCAGAGTCATGTGCCTACCAGTCAGTCAAAATCAGGTTTTGTAGGGTCATGAAGTCATAGTGCCAGGTTTTGATAAAAAAAACCTTGTGGCTGTTGTTGTTTGTTGGGACCTTCTGCATGGCACCTAGCCCTGAGCACTGTGGAAATTGGCTATCCTTGAAGTATCTCTGTTGTTATTATTAAGGAGTTCTTGAAAGCTTATAAGAGATTGGGGTATCATCCTGCTTGGAATATATGCTTTTTATTTTATGCTTTAATTTGCTTGCTTGATCTAATAATAAAGCTTAAAATTTCCTTCGTTGTCTCTGGATCCAAAAGATCCAATTGCCTGGGCACCTGATCACTGCCCTGACATTTGGCAAAACAGGGCCAGTATGTCCCATTCTATCCTTTAAAAAAAAGTTGATCTGCCCATTGAGGTTCTGCTACATTATCTGGCCCATCTAATATTAATCTATTTATTGCAAATCAGTGGCTGCTAAGAAGAGGACCTGGGAGCCAAATCTTTAGAAACCACATTTAGTCCCTGGGCCACAGGCTGGGCACCCTGATAGATAAGCGTTTAAAAGTGTTCACAAGAAACAAGTGATGTCTAGTAATCTTTGCTTTTGCTATGAGTAGCCTGAATAAACTTGCCACCTTTATTCAAAGCATCTGAAGTCCCTAGGCATGCACTCTTTCTAAGGAAAAAGAAGAAACTCAGACAAAGAAACATGGCCAGCCAAGTCCTAATAATTGCTGGGAAACTGCCAGTCAACTAACTTAATGGATGCCTGTAGGACAACTTAGGGATGCTTGCTCCCCCTCAAGTGTGTCTTGCATTCGTATAAATAGCAAATGGGATTAAAAATGTATGCCCGTGCATTAGTTTCAGCTTGATTAGCACCAAAAGGTATGTTTCCTGAAAACATCCTGGAACTAGGAGGGTGCAGGTAAATTGAAATAATTCACATGCATTTTAGAAAAGCAGACCACAAAATGGCCAGCTCGATTAACTTGCCTCAATACATGACTCAACCAATAAACCAAATCCTATGCTGGTACAATCTTTGTGTGTTTGTTACTATTTCACTCTACTTTATGGATATCTTGTGAAGATTATTCAGAGTGCCAGATAACACAAACAAGAAATCCTTGCACACATAAAATGTCAAATTCCCACTGCAATGCATAATGTGTTTTAAATTAGCAAAGAATTGAGGAGAATAGTAGGGATGATACATCCAGGTAGGCAACCTGATGAAAGAAACCAGGTATGGCGTTAGTGGTTGAGATGGGTCTTTTTCATTCCCCACAAAAACTGAAATTACCACACGGAACTGCCAAAAGCAGAGGTATGAGGTAAAGTAACCCAATAAAATAATAACTCCCTACTACACAATAGTATGTTTAATACAAGAATCAGGTTTAAAAACGAAAAGAAAACCTTCAGCAATGGAGAAATTACCTCATTAATTGCTATTTAAATGAGAGCAGCACCCCATCCAACCTCTGTTTTCTACATTAAAGCACAATGCATTTGTGTTGTCACTCTCAGTTAAACAATGGTCTCTAACTAAAAAGAAAATTACACATGAAGAACTCTTGCTTTGGAAGGATTTTGAAAAGAAAAAAAAACCCAGTCCCTGAAGAATAGTTTCTTTAAAGATTGTCTCCCTACCCCCACTTCCTCCTTCCTCCAGAATTTCATTTGGCACTAACAAAGTCGTCAGCTTCAACACAGGGCCTGGATTTTCAGAACTGCCTTGCTTCAAATCAGACAATGGAAGAACTGAAGCTCAGTAATCAGGTACATGTTTTGCATGCAGAAGAGGCTGAATTCAGTCCGATTCCTCTCTTAAAATTGTCTGACAGCAGGGAACTCAAGGACTCGACTAGACATGACCAGGGAGGTAGAAGGAAAAAAAATAGTTATGGTTCTCTCTCTCTCTCTCTCTCTCTCTCCCTCTCTCCCTCTCCCTCCAACACATTTCTGCAACAGTGTTGCTCAAAACAATACTTCCAAGAAGGACAAAACAACTTCATGGATGCCTATTCTTTACAATGCCTCCCCCACTGAAGGAAAAAAATGAGACAGTATCTAAATGAACTGAATACACTTTCCAACTTTTCATTAAGGGAGCTTTAAAAATTCCAGATGTCATCTTGATATTAAGAGCATAGTGCATACACATCTACCATATTATTTCTTTCTAGCTTCGTCCATTTTGTAGTCTGAATGGTTATTATGGTTTGTTGCACAGTCAGCCAGATGTTTAGACTGGTTTTGGCATTTTTAATTATTATTATTATTACTTCAAATCAAAGTTATGGGTGCTTTTTAACAAAATGGCAAATTTGTTCTTACACTGATGTTACTCTTTTGTCTATTAGTTGTTTGATAGTTGCAACTGCTTGAAATGCTAGGATGGGTTTATGCAGGATAAATGTTGTTCCATATAAATATATTGATGCTAGAGATCCAATTATGATCATTCTTTTTAGTTTTCTTCTAACAACTACTTGAATGTGTAACTAATTCAAGAGCTGTTTCTGCTGCAGTTCTTAAGAAATGAACATCCTTCATCCCTGCCAGTTCGCAAAATAATTTCAGTTTTGTTATTTATTGATTTTGATTTTTTTATCAGCCATTTCAGATTACAGTTGTTCAGCAGAAGGAAAGAATAATGAAATAACAGATTGGAAGGGACCAACCCCCTGCTCAAGCAGGAAATCCTATACCATTTCAGACAAATTATTGTCAAAAATGGAAGTCCTAGTGGACAATCACTTAAATATGAGCCAGCAGTGTGCTGCAGGTGCCAAAAAAGACAACACAGTTCTAGGCTGCATTAACAGAGGGATAGAATCAAGATCACGTGAAGTGTTAATACTACTTTACAATGCCTTGGTAAGGCCACACTTACTGCATTTAGTTTTGGTCGCCACGATGTAAAAAAGACGTTAAGACTCTAGAAAGAGTGCAGAGAAGAGCAACAAAGATGATCAGGGGACTGGATGCTAAAACATATAAGGAACAGTTGCTGGAATTGGAAATGTCTAGTTTAACGAAGAGAAGGACTAGGGGTGACATGATAGCAGTGTTCCAATATCTCAGTGGTTGCCACAAAGAAGAGGGAGTCAAGCGATTCTCCAAAGCACCTGAGGGCAGGACAAAAGGCAATGGATGGAAACTAATCAAGGAGAGATGCAACCTAAAACTAAGAAGAAATTTCCTGACAGTTAGAACAATTAGTGGAACAACTTGCCTCCAGAAGTTGTGAATGCTCCAACACTGGAAGTTTTTAAGAAGAGACTGGACAACCATTTTTCTGAAATGGTATAGGGTTTCCTGCAGGAGCAGGGGGTTGGACTAGAAGACCTCCAAGGTCCCTTCCAGCTCTATTCTATTCTATTCTATTCTATTCTATTCTATTCTATTCTATTCTATTCTATTCTATTCTATTCTATTCTGTTCTGTTCTGTTCTATTCTGTTCTTAAAAACCTTCAGTACTGGAGCACCCACAACCTTTGGAGGCAAGTCATTCCACTGATTAATTGTTCTCACTGTCAGGAAATTTCTCCTTAGTTCTAGGTTGCTTCTCTCCTTGATTAGTTTCATCCATTGCTTCTTGTCCTGCCCTCAGGTGCTTTGGAGAATAGGTTGACCCCCTCTTCTTTGTGGCAGCCCCTTAAATATTGGAACACTGCTATCATATCACCCCTAGTCATCCTTTTCATTAAACTAAACATACCCAAATCCTGCAACCGTTCTTCATATGTTTTAGCCTCCCTAATCATCTTTGTTGCTCTTCTCTGCACTCTTTTTAGAATCTTCACAAGTGAACTATATTCTCCCATAGTTGAATTTATTCTTTTTATTTAGCTTTATGTATAAATGTTTAATTGACTATCTTAAACATGGAATGAAAATACAAAAACATTTTTTTCCTCAGAGGATATATTTGTGTGCTAATTTTTCCCTGATATTCATTATTTTGGCAAACACTTTTCTCTTAAATAAGCAATCTGTTGTACTTTTTTTCTAATTTATGCCATTTGCTATAATGTGCACTTTTTATTCATCAGCAGACCCATCACAAATTCACACAAGAACAAAACCTAAAAGAGCTCTGTGATTTGGCTTGTATATGGACGTCCATTTGGAGCATTTTTATTTTTAAAACAGATTTTTTTATTTATCACAAGAGAAATCATTTGAGAAAATGAGATGTTCAAAATAAATTCCTTATGCATTTTTGATATACCTCTGAGGGAGCATCAAAGTCTTTGATACAAATGAATAACTCTACAGTGGATAGCCATGCACCAGAGAATAATATTTCTGCTTAATAATGGACTAATAGAATGCACAGTAATTTACCAATTCTATTATTTAGTGGTCTATACTAAAGCATACTAAAGTAGAATCTCTATTATTATGATGATAGTAAGTAATTATAATAATTAAGCTTGATTCTCATAATTTGTTTTTATAATGGTTGGGTTTAGAGGACACTAGGCTCATTCTCATATACTGTATGTGTTTCGCTTTTATTTACTTTTTGTATTATGGGATAATATATGGAAAGCATCAATTCTTGTTTACCTATTATGACTGTTAGACATGATAGTGCTTTATTAAAACCTAACACGTTTAAAGAAAGATTTAATTAAAAGCACGTCCATCCTTCAGCATGTTGCAAACAATCCCTTATTTTTTCCCCATAACTGACTTTTCTCCCCATCTGTTTCAGCAGTAATATTGATTGAGAAATGTCAAAAGCATAATGTAGCCAAGTATAATTTTAATGTCATTTTATTTATGCACTAAATTGGTAGGCAATTTACTAATTGTCTTAACTTTTGGTAGAAAAATATTACAGGTAGTCCTTGACTTACTGTTTGAAGTTACAATGGCGATTGAAAAAAGGGACATGACTGTTTTTCACACTTATGACCACTGCAGCATCCCCAGGGTCACATGATCAAAATTCAGACACTTGGCAACTGATTCATATTTATGATGGTTGCAATGCCCTGAGGTCATGAGATCTCCATTTGCAACCTTCTGACAAGCAAAGTCAATGGGAAAGCCAGCTTCACTTAACAACTCTGACAAGAAAGGTCATAAAATGGGGCAAAACTCACTTAACAACTATCTTCCTTAGCAACAGAAATTTTGGGCTCAATTATGGTCATAAGTCAAACACTATCCGTGCTTCAGGCGATAAAGAAACCCTTTGCACACTAGCTTATGTCCTCCACTAATCCTTCTTCCAGCGAGTACCACTCATTAATTTGTTTTACTGCACTTGCCTTTAAAGGATATGCTGTTGCATTCACATTTTAAAGTGTAGTCCCATTAAATGCTTCAAATCTCTTGTTCATTTTTTAAGAAATGAGCACTGGATTTATATACTGCCCAAGGCAAAAAAAAAAAATCAGCCCTTGAGTTTCATCAAGATGCCAAGAGCAGTTAATGGCAACCCAGTAATTCTCAATCATGATGTCCCATTTCTTATTCTAGCTGTACATTATTTCACAAAATCATATTACATGAATTATTCCAATGGCAGAAGAGCTCCACTTCCTCTCTATCTCATTTTTAAGAGCAGATTTTGTAATCCAATCAACCTCTTCAAAGCCTCCCTAGCAACAGCAGCCTGTGTCATGCATCTCGGCTAATCTACAGAGGAACTGGCTCAACACTGCCATATATTCTGAAATTTACAGAGTGGAAAGCATTTTACTCTTTCCTAAGTGCCCAACATTAATGGGGGGGGGAAGGGTTAGGTTAGATAAAACAGTCTTATAAAACCAAATGGACAATTTGGAAAAATTCATAGCAGGGTAGCGATCTTGAAAATATTTAAAGGATGAGTTTCCTGAAGTTAAGTCAATGTGATGCCGGGTTTTGCATGGATGGGAAGCAGTGATTATCTACAAACTCATGTCCCAAAGGTGCTTTTTCAAGAGGCAACTGAGCTTTCTTGTTTTTCTTTGAAGACATTTTGCTTCTCATTCAAGAAGCTTCTTCAGCTCTGACTGAATGGAAAGATTTATATACCTTGTAGACATTTGTATATAAATATAAATCCTTCCATTCCCCACCATCCAGTCCCAGCTGAAGAAGCTTCTTGAATGAGAAGTGAAACGTCCTCAAAGAGAAACAAGAAAGTCCAGTTGCCTCTTGTAAAAGCGTCTTTGGGACAACCATGACCTGGGTGACCGAGAATCTCCATAGACGTACAAACTCATGTGCAAACCTTTGACTTCCGTGAACTGCATGAAAACAATCAGTGTGTACATTTTATCACTTAATAATTTATGTGAAAATTTAGGACACTTCTGGGTGCAGAGTAAAGAAAGACACTGGAGGCACTTTTAAAACTTGATCTCAAGCATATTATGAAAACCTTAAGAAATCCACATTTGCTTCTATGAGAAAGTTAGGATTCTAAAGGAATTATGTGGTATATAAGGAATTGAAAGACCGGCTAATCTTTAAATCTTAGATCCTTTCTGTCAGCAAAGAAAACCATCTTCTAATTGTTCATTCCCAGATTGCAGGTTAGGCATGCATACACATAAAATGAACTTATCTCATGTATTTTTTAAAAGTGGCAGAGCAGAACAGGATGGCCATACCATTAACTTCTTGTTCATAGAAAATAATATGGATTTACAGCACCATCAAGGAACTCCAATAAAGTTGTCAGCTATCAGTTGGGAGGAAAGACTATAAATAAAGTTTATACAGCCGACCAGCAGAGGTGTTGGCAGGCTGCATTGTAAATGTGAGAAGAATCATTAACAATCCAAGGTTGAGTTGCCAAGGTTAAAATGACTAAAATCAAGCTGTCTTTGCAGTTGAGATCTGCTTGCTTGAAAACAGAAAGATATTGTGAACAAGACTAGAAGCAAACAACAGCTTTTAAGAGAGTGTGACACTTTCTTTGACACTAGTGTGTCAGGGACAACATAACCCAAAATCTAAGCAGGAGCATTTTGAGGCCAAATTTAGTTGACCTTTGAATGGCATGCTGGGCACTGCCTTGAAGAATGTTGTCAAAGCTGTATTTTATTTAGTTTAATTTTCACTTGCATTTATTTAGAATCACACTGAATTAACTAAATGCAGCGAACAGTAATATTTCCTTTGCTCAGTGAATCACCCAACACCCAATTGTTGAACCTCCAGAATCCTGAGACAATAGATTGAAGACAATACAGGGTACCAAATATCCATATGGTAGCAATACATTTTATCAAGTAACAGCAGACCAAAGGAAACTATTGACTGCCTCCGTGAAATATAGGAACAGCAACTCCTGATGGAAGATCCATTTGGAATTGGGCTGTAAGAGTAATATCGGTGGATTTATTTCCTAATAATTGTATACTACCACCATCCAACTCACTAATTACAAGATTTATTGCATTGTTGATAGTCTATGATTCTATCATTTGTCAGAGGGTTTCCATGGTTTGTTCCCTGTTGATTCCTTCCTATAAGGCAATTTGTCTGGGGAAGGAAAAGTGTTGAAGAAAAAAAAAAACGTGAAAAAATGTCTTGACAAATCTATTTTTTTCTGAAAGGTCAGGAAAGGAATATTAACACAGAAATTATAACCAAAACTCATCCAACATTGATAGCCCACATTTGCTGAGATTCAGTGGCCTTGTCTATAGCTCATTCTTTTATCAGATGCCAGCAAACCAGAAGCCTTTTTTTTTTAAAGAAGAAATAATCTCATATTACTTGGTCATAATAAGGGCCAATGAAAAAGGCTGTGGTCTTTAAATTTCCAGATTAATTCCCAAGGCTTCCATTCACTGGAAATTCTCAGAAAGCTTCTGGATCCAACTGAAGCAATTGCTAGCCAAGAAAAATGCCACCCATACATTTCCAAAGCCCTGGACAATCGTAGCCTGAGTCTAGCCAACTCTCATTTACTGTGCCCAATTTTGTCACTTCATGCATCTGCCTTGATTAATGTAATTCCAGTGTATTGCTACTACATCTTCAAGCTACAAAGTACTTTTCTGAAATCTCAGGAGTTATTTTTAGACAAGCAAAAAATATATATACAGAAGTTCTACCTAAGGGTGTTTTTTCACCTAGATTTTCACCTCACTGTTCCTCTTTTATAGCTGAATATAAGAAAAGACAAATCAGTTCAGACCAAGCTCTATTTAATTTGACATTTTGTTCATCAGAGGGAGACCAAATGTTTTAGAAAGGCCACAATAAAAAAGGTCTAGCAGTACATTTATATATTTCAAATTCTGGATATTATTTTCATTTTTAATAATGACTTATTAGGGAGTCCTTAATGTTCTCTGAGCTTGATTGCTTTCTTGCAAATGTTTCATTAACCAACTTCAGGACTTACTCAACCTAGTGGGTTAATGAAACATTTGCAACCAAGCTCAGAGAGCACCAAGGATTCTACAGTTCAACCTTGTTCTACAAATAGTGTCATTTATTAATGATATTTTGTGTTTTAATAATGATTGTATATATGTTTGTTGTTTTATGTGATTGTTGTACACTGCCCAGATTAAACTAATAAAATATATGGTTCCCAGCAATTGACATTTAGAGTAGGATAGTGGAGATAATATACAAAGAACAAGGAAGCAGAGATCAAGAAATACATTTTTCTTCTATGGATTTGCACAAAACCTTTTGTGATGAAATGAAATGGAGGGGGTACATTCCAGAGAAGTCAGAAGTAACATATCTCAGAGATCATGTGTGAGAAAAAGAGGATGACAACAGCCTCTCTCTAATAATTCACAGAGTATGTTGCAGATGTGTATAGTAGACTCTTGGCAAGATTCTGTCTATAGGTATGAAACAATAAAGAACTCAGCTTGGAAGAATTGCCACATGCCATTTTTCATTTGGGGTCTGACAGCTGTATTGTCAAATGCAAATCTGTGCATTTTCTAGTCTATGAAGATGCATATATTTTATTCATCCCAGATCTCTTACCGCATGACTGTGGGCTCTAATATTATGAGCAAAAAAGAAAATGTTTGCCTCAATCTTTATATTAACTCTAGTTATTTCCTGAGCAAGTTTAAAAAAAGATTTCTAGTATTACCTGAGAAAAAAAATAGCATGACCTTACATAAAAAGTTCACAACTTTTTTTTTTTAACCTGGGAAGTATATTTCTCTGAGGAAATCAGATATCGTGAATATACTGTAAGATGCATGGTATTTCCTTGAGCCACATTTTCTAGAAAATATGGAAAGGAAGACCACTTTATTTATTTGTTGAATTTCTCAGCTATTCAACTCTAAAACAGTTCTGGGCAATTCTGAGGGAAAACAGAACTTCCAAATTTATCACTCTCAACTCAAAAGAGGCCTATCCAGCCACTGAATCCAAGCCTGGGAAAGGCGGTAAAGTACAAGTTTTTAAAGGTTGATTAAAGGTAAACAAGCAAATCATGCACTTTCTGGGGCTTGTTATTGTATAGGCCCAGTGCTGTGACAGAAAAGAGTCATTATATCATATTTAGACCATGTGGTATAAGCCCATTGGTCTCTGAGGATTGATTTTGAAATGTAATGAAATCAAAGTTCTTATGAAGCTTGATAGACTAAGGTATAGGACCTGCCAAGCTTGACAGGTGGAGGATGGAAGGTATCAGAAAAAGTGTTGGGCCTACAAACAAAAGTTAGACCAACTAGGATCTTACAAGCATGACTGTACACTTATTCAGTGCAGTCTGTACTGTTACAAAGTCCTTTTATCATTTTGAAACGTATGATAAAGTGATCAGGACCAATGCCATGCCCAATGTTTTAAAAGTATTCTTGTTTGATTTAACAGCAAACAAAAGTTTTGATTTTATTTTTCCAAAAGGGAAAACAGTTTGCATGAAATGTCCTTTGGCTTTCTCATAGCTGTGAGGTGGCAGAGTGCCTTGCCTTTCATTATGTCATTGTCTCGCCAGTGATCCTTAGCCTTCATGGCTTCTCTCACCTCGGTTGAATTATGATTCCACGATAAGACATCATGGAAATATTTCTTCCCCCAGGACAGCCAGGAGACTGATGGAAAGAGGTGCTGGGGGGCGGGGGGGGGAGAGCAGCCATACAACAAAAATTTAGAAGTATCACTGAAAGAATTGTGAAAGAAACGCTAAAGCACACCGAGAAAGAAGTATAAAAACCGAGATCCCTTTCCAGACTTTCTGGAAATTAAAAAGAGATTTAAGTACGTCATTTATCAGAGTAAGAAAAACAGCATTGTCCAATCAGATTAGAACCAGCTGAACCATACAGTATGTATGCTGTTACAAGATAATAATAATAATAATAATAATAATAATAATAATAATAATAATAATAATAATAATAATAATAATAATAATAATAATAATAATAATAATAATAATAATAATAATAATAATAATAATAACAACAATAATAATAATAATAATATTGGAAGGGACCTTGGAGGTCATCTAGTCCAACCCCCTGCTCAGGCAGGAAACCCTATACCATTTCAGACAAATGGCTGTCCACTCTCTTCTTAAAAACTTCCAGTGTTGGAGCATTCACCACTTCTGGAGGCAGGTTGTTCCACTGGTTAATTGTTCTAACTGTCAGGAAGTTTCTCCTTAGTTCTAGGTTGCTTCTCTTCTTGATTAGTTTCCATCCATTGCTTCTTGTCCTGCCTTCTGGTGCTTTGGAGAATAGCTTGACTCCCTCTTCTTTGTGTCAGCCCCTGAGATATTGGAACACTGCTATCATGTCCCCCCTCGTCCTTCTCTTCATTAAACTAGACATACCCAATTCCAGCAACCATTTCTTATATGTTTTAGCCTCCAGTCCCCTAATCATCTTTATTGCTCTTCTCTGTACTCTTTCTAGAGTCTCAACATCTTTTTTACATCGGGGTGACCAAAACTGGATGCAGTATTCCAAGTGTGGCCTTACCAAGGCATTGTAAAGTGGTATTAATACTTCACGTGATCTTGATTCTATCCCTTTGTTAATGCAGCCTAACACTGTGTTGGCTTTTTTGGCAGCTGCAGCACACTGCTGGCTCATATCTAAGTGATTGTCCACTAGGACTCCGAGATCCCTCTCACAGTTGCTATTATTGAGCAAGGTACCACCTATACTATACCTGTACATTTGGTTTTTCTTGCCTAAATGTAGAACTTTACTTTTTTCACCGTTGAATTTCATTTTGTTAGATACCGCCCAGTGTTCCAGTTTGTTCAGATCCTCCTATATCTTAAGCCTATCTTCTGGAGTGTTGGCTATTCCTACCAGCTTGGTGTCGTCTGCATATTTGATGAGTTCCCCATCTATCCCCTCGTCCAAATCGTTGATGAAGATGTTGAAGAGCACTGGGCCTAGAACAGAGCCCTGGGGCACCCCACTACACACTTCCCTCCATGTAGATGCAGTTCCATTGAGGACCACACGCTGAGTATGGCCGGTCAGCCAGCTACGAATCCATCTTGTGGTGATGCTGAATTCTCCATTACCCATAATATTCCTTGGAACATAATCTGGAAAAAGTGGGAAATTGCCCCATGGTGTATTTTTTTACTAGAATAATACCATGGTTATCCTAGCTTGACAGAGATAGATAAAAGTTTGTTCCGACCATAATAATAAACTATGCATTCACATTATGAGCAAAAACCATGAAAATGCATGCGTCCCATTTCCTTTTTGCTGTGCCAGGGAGGCTGAAAGTTTGGAAGATCTTTTTTCAGTTTTCAACTAAACCCAGTTTAGACAAACTGTGTTGACACCATTAGCTATAGTTTACCAAAGCAAACCATGTTTGTGAAACTGACTTTGTTTCAAAAAGCCACTGTTGAGAATAATCAGAATAAAGTTATTTTTGAATATTCCTAACCATCATTAAGAATAATCTGCTGTAAGATGCCTAGGTGAGATGCCTCTAGGTGAGATGGGTGGCAAACAAACAAATAAAATCAAAATGTCAAAGACCAGTTAAATGCTAAATTGTGGTTTGTAGGATGACTGCATTAAAGAACTCTGGGAGAATACATAAACCTAAGAGTCCTTAAGATAACAGTAAAACATTTATTACAATCACTTCCAAAGCAAGCAATATTGACTTGGCCAACATCGCACAGCAACAAACGTCATATCTGCTTAGGGATTTCAGCCCAGATCTTCTTAATCCAACATTGGTTCATTTTAACTATAGCAACTACAGAAAAGACAATGGAATAATCTATGTTTAGGATGAGCTAAAAAAAAACAACCAAGAATCCTAGAGGAAAATCTATGTGCAAACCAGTTTTGAAATCTTCAGTTATTGAAAATGAACATTCTTCCCTCCATGCCCTAAAATAGGAAGCAATATTTAAACAGTGAAATGATAGAATTTCCACATGCTTCACTGGCCTCTGAATGGCTAAGCAAATGTTCTTGAAACTTCCCCAGGAAAAAAAATTATCTTGGCCAAATATAAGCTTATAAAATAATCAGCCTAAGAAGTAATATACAACAGAAATTTGAAGATGTCAAAAGGAGAGCTAGAATTAAAATGTAACTAAAGAGAAAGAGAACAAGCAAGAACACCCCCAGTGTGATTTATAAGAAGAAAAAAAGAATCCATTGTAAATTAACTCCATAGAAGGATGAAACAATAAATAAAGGAAATCAAAATATAGAACATGGATAGTATTTACAAGACAATCCTACTGAATGCTGGACTTACTCCTGGATAAGCAGATGACCTCCTTATGGATGGATTCGTTCAAAATGGAATGAATATAAAGAAGACTCTGCAGCTGTGCGTTTAACAATGTTTTCTTCCTGCTGCATTAAAAAATTCCAATTTGATAATGACCTTTAGCGCAGAGACATTCACAGGGGTTCACAAAAGTTAAAATGGCAGCTTCAACTCTGCCATTCAAACCCAACTCCTTTTGTATTTGTGCATAGTCAGGGCCATCATTTTGACTTGTGAACACCTCTGCTTTTGCTATCTCTAGGTGACCTGTGTGAGAGAGAGTGACCATGGGACCCCAGGTTGTTCAACTTTGAAAACCAATAGTGCCAAAATATACCTGGTTTGATGCATTGTGCTAAGCTCAAAACAAACAAATTGAGTTACACCTTAGTACAGGGGTCTTCAAACGTGGCCCTTTTATGACCCTGTGGACTTCAACTCCCAGAATTCCTCAGCCAGGCACGCTGGCTGAGGAATTCTGGGAGTTGAAGTCCACAAGTCATAAAAGGGCCAAGTTTGAAGACCCCTGCCTTAGTACAAGGTGAGAAGCCATGGCCTACATGAAATTAGTCTAATTAGAAATTAGTCTACTGAAATTACTAGAAATCGCTCTCATAGTTGCTCAACCTACTACAATGTTTTTTTCTTTATTTATTTCTGGGCAACAGCTAGCAACTGCTTCATTTATCTGCCTCTCTCCTCTTTATTGTATTGACTTTTTCACATCCTGCCACCTGTCTCTCTTTGCCATTTTTCTTTATCCAGCTTCTTGCAGACTGTAGAATGGAAAGCTAAGCTCTGACCTTGGGGACAACTGGTCCTTGTATTGTGTTAACTTTCAGTGAGGATGTTATAATCACTGATCTTATTAGTTCCAGATGAAAGAAGGTTATTATTCAAAGGTCTGGGGTCAGGCTGATGTTGGGTTTATTAATTTTAATACCTAAATCTCTAGCAGATGATTAACAAGGGCCAACCAGATTATTGTTACCACAAAAACTCCCTATTAGCAACAAAGCTGCTCTGTTCTCGCTAAGTCCTTGAAATGTGCATCAGTGGAGCAGATAATTAAGAGACTGGATATCATTGAAATGAATTAATTGGCAAACAACGGAAGCAGAAGGAAAATATGTGTTGGGGGTCATCAATTGTCTTCAAAGAGAAATGGACACATTTTATTTCTTATTGGGCAAAACAAAGTAATCCCACAAATGTCTTTTTTTAAGGTTAAACTCAAAATCAGTGTGGTATTTATAATAATTGTGCCAGCTTACCCAAGTTGGAGAACTCTGGATGTGTTAAGTTACATCCATATAATTTTGAGCCATAATTCCTAGAAAACAGCAGGTTTGATTAAAGAGCTACTTGTTCTCCTCAACCATATCACGCACTCTAGTCATATTCTCTTCCCTATTCTACTTCACGGAATAATTTGATGATTGATTAGGGCTAGCGGGAAGCAACAATTTCACCAATTTTTGCTTCCTGAAGGAAAGCAGGAATAAAAACAAGCTCATACATGGGTTTTGCAAATCTGCTACAAAATCTTACCCTGAAGTCACATGGGAAATTGTATGTGTAATTCCTTGGCAGTCATTCTTCATCTTCTTAGCATTTCATCTCCCCAAATTCAAATCCATATCTGATGTAGAGTGAAGCATATACAAAATGACTTGGGGGAAAAATGTGTAACATTTCATTCCAAACAAATATGCGTGGGTTTACTTCCGCTATAAATTGAGTTAAATGAATTTATTCCTAAATAAGTGAGCTTAACGTTTCAATCAAGAAGCTCAAAGCTTGTTTGTATGAATATAAATTCTGAGTTACATATCGAACTACACAAGGTAATAATGCGATGGCAATGTTCTAAGGAAGCAGGCTGGACTCCGTGTTTTCATATTATGAAAATGGATCATATTACTCAAGGCTTTTAAAAGTCTTTGCAACTAGATACTAAGGATAGCAGAGAATCAGCTGGAAAGCATCTTTTTCTTGAATGATAACAGCGTCAATCACACTTATCTAGAAATAGGTACCCCTGAACTTCTTTATCTCCTTTGTAATGAAGGACTCTTGTTGGATCAGCTGATTGCCAAGCATTACATAGAACTGCAGCTAGTATTCTGAACTAAACTTGTCCAAACTTTGCATGGATATGATTCATAAGCCGATCTGTGGATACCAGTCAGACAAGCTTGCTATATTCCAAGTTTCTGAAACATGTTAAACTTTAACCACCCATATTAAACTGCAGAACCAGTGAGTGTAGCATGCTCAGCATAGTATTTCTTTCCCAGTCACCTCCATCCATTCTAAGAAGAGAAACAGATGGCAGCAGCTCTTGTTATTTATTTATTTCATTTATAGCCTGCTTTTCCTCTGGGGTTCATGGACTGGGTCACCTTTCTTTTCATCTCCACAGAAACAACCCTTTGAGGTAAAGAGGACTGAGAGAGAGAGGGACTGATACAACTCTATGAGCTCTGTGATTCAGTCAAGACTTGAATCTTGGTCTCACTGTTGTAGTCTGATAGTTAAATCCCCTATACTACCCTGAATGGTGAACTGGACATCCTGCAAACAATCCTCTACTCTCACTTCATATTCTTTGAATGTACAAACTTGTTAAGAATACTCACTTTGCTGGATCCTACATCATTCTGTTTGGTTACTGTCTTGTCTATTTTGTTCAGCAATGTGGAAAGATTTGGAGCAACTTCTGAGCATTTAGGAGAGAAGTTATGTTATTGGGACAAGGTTGATTTTTGTCTTGCTTTGTTTATTTATTCACATTAAGTTTATATCTTTATATTAAGGGTGGGCATCAGAGCAGAAGGAGGATTCCTAATCATATTTCCATTCTTAACCACACCACCCAACATACCAAAAAAGCCCCCCCCCCAAAATCACCCCCCCAAAGCTATCTTTGGGGATGGAGCTGAAGTGCTTTTGTCTCGGAAACTACCTCTCCCATAGACATTTACCTCTCCCATTCTTCAGGGTGATGCCTGCTTACAATGGGGTGCTATCACCTCCTGTAGGGGAAGCCCAATTTCGGCTACTTAGTCAACATGTGTCACTCATACAGGCACAGAAGTGCACCCCTGAATTTTATGTAAGACAATTAAGCAAGTTCTAATGAAAAATTGTCTACTCCCAATGTGTAAAATTTGATCCCCAGACAGCACAGCCATGCCAAAAATTCTTTAGGTCAAAATTCTCTCATCTGGAAGTTTGAAATAAATGGTCACTTATCTGACACCAAAACCAGCAAATCCTCGACTTACGAACACAATTGAGCCCAAACTTTCTGTTGCTAAGCAAGACAGTTGTTAGGTGAGTTTTGCCCCATTTTACGACCTTTCTTGCCACAATTGTTAAGTGAATCACTGCAGTTGTTAAGTTAGAAACACGGTTGTTAAGTGAATTTGGCTTCCCTACTGACTTTGCTCATCAGAAGGTCGTCAAAGTGGATCACATGACCCTAGGACACTGCATCAGTCATAAATATGAAAGAGTTGCCAAGTGTCCAAATTTTGATCACATGACCATGGGGATGCTGCAATGGTCATAAGTGTGAAACATGGTCATAAGTCACTTGTTTCAGTACCGTTGTAACTTTGAATGATCACTAAATGAATGGTTGTAAGTCGAGAACTATCTGTATTCAAAAACCAAATTCAGTCTTTCAGTCTTAAGGTGGCTGCCCTTGGATCAAGTTGTCAAATGTTTCAGCTCTTTCTCTTGGGACTTGATCAAAAACTGGATTTTTCATGTAATATTTGTGTTCATCAGCTTCCTATAAGTGCAGGAATAATAACATCACACACAACAACTGTTTGTATGAGTACAATGGATAACAATCATTGTCCATGTCCTCAGCATTTCATTTCCCTCTATAATTTTGCCACCCCATTATTCAGTCAGGACACCATCTCAAAATATCCCTTTGTATATTCAGCGAAGCAGTTGCATTTTATAAAGCAGTTGCAGTAAGTTTCATGATTACAGGGAAGGGGGGATGGTGCAAAATAAAGAAAAAAAGTCACTCATAATACATCTTATTTTTTAATGATAAATATATTACAATTTTGAGATATCCAGATTGCCCCTTGCTAGGCGCAATCTATCTTTAGAGAGTGGATTGGATAAATATAGGCTTTGGTGCAATGTTAATCTCTGATACTAAAAGCCATGCTCCTCTTTTTAATTCCAAGGCCAAAGAACAAGCAGTATTCATAACTGCAGTGAATTATCAGGAACCAACTGTATTTTATTACCCTGAAACATCTTAAATATTGAATCAGTCAAGAGAAATCCATCAGTGCTATAAAGATAACTTGTCCTATGTATATTATTCTTGTAACAACAGATGCTGATAATGTTCAAGGTTAGAATTCAATTCTTGCTATATAAATCTTGAGATCAACATACTTCCTGATGGAACAACAAATTTAACACCTGCCCCAGGAATATATTGATTTTGGTGAAGATGAATAAGAACAAGCTATAAAAGAATTTATCCACAATTGGGCTGAACTGGTCTGGCATATCTGGATTGCCATGTTAATCTATTAATGCTAGATTTACCATCAGAGTTATTATTATGCTGGAGCAGCATAAAATGCTGCTAAACTGCTGATAACCACAACTAAATAAAATAAAAAATGGTGTATGTGCAGCCATATGCTAGGCAGAGAAGACTATCTACTTAATTTTGTTGGGTTTCCATTATGACTGGACTACAATTGTGCCCTTTGTAAATATAGTCTGATCGGTCTTGGTCTGATTTCATCTCTAAGATGTAGATCAGACCAAGAAATCCATTTCATTTTAAGATTAAAGCTACTTTTATTGAGATTGACTGTAGTAATAGAATCTTTCGAGCCTGATTATGTTTCACCTCTTCCCTCTCATACTCAGGTGAATTAGGGAGTGAGGAGAGTTTATACATACCTTCATTGTTTGAGCTTAAGTGATGTTTTCCTCCTCATTGCTATGGCAACAGATCTCCCCTCTCTCCCTCAAGGCCATCCTCTTTGCTCTCTACACTCTATGAATGATCACTATATTAAATGTGTTAAAAGAAAAAAAAGTATAACAAGAAAGAATTAGCAAGATTAGATAGCACAATGGATCACAGAGGTTCCCAGGTGCCTCACAATATGAGCAGACTGCAATTCCTATCATCCCCAGCCAAGGTGGACCCCCTAAACCCATGTAACATTTAGCAATGAGACTGGTGTATTGGCCATGCTAAGCAGGTATGATAAGAAATCTAAAGCAATACACGTGGAAGTTCCTAAACTGGCAGAGATCTTTCTATATATTGTAAATGGACTGGCACAGATACACTTAACTGCAGTTATCGTCTACTTAAATACAAACATAGAAGATATAATTTAAAAATGAAGAAAATCAAATCAAAGCATAACTCTCACAACAACCCCATGAAGTATGTTGTGCAGAAAGAATCTAAGTGATCCAGATGGGAATACGGTATATTTCTCAGTTTGCACGCTGATTTACAAGGATCCATCAAACTGAGAGAGAGTGCCAGGTTGGAGTAGTGGTTAAGACTCTGGGAGACTGTGATTTCTAGTCCTGCCTTAGGCACAAGGCCAGCTAATGATCTTGGACCAGTCCATCTCTCTCAGCCCTAGAAAGCAGGCAAGGGCAGAAAATCTGAAAATCTTGTCAGGGAAACTTCAGGGACTTGTCTCAAAGGTGCTTTTTCAAAAGGCAACTGGACTGGGTTTTTTTTTTCTGAGGAAGAAGGAGAAGATATGTTCGCTTCTCACCCAAGAAACTGGATCATCCAAGAAGACATTTCACTTCTCCAAAATGAGAAGCAAAATGTCATCTTCTTCTTCCTCAGGGTAAAACAGTCCAACTGCCTTTTGAAAAAGCACCTTTAAGACAACTATGACTTGGATGACTGAGAATCTCCACAGACATGCAGGAACTTGTCCAAACAGTGTTCAGAAATCAAAACCAACTCAAAGGCGCACACACAAAAAATAATAATCAAACAATATGTCAGATTTTATGTCCATATAGATGTGTACTCTTGGTCTGCAACAAGAAGTAAACCACTAAGCAATTTTTCAGTCATTATAGAACATAGCTGCCTTCCCTAATTCAACACTTTCTAGATTTTATGGGACATTAACTTCAAGAATTTTCAGCATGGCCAAAGACTGGGAATTTCAGAAGTTAGAGGGCCAACACATGCAGGGGGAAAAAAACAGAAGGAAAGGCTGATTTGCACACTGCCGAATATTTTCTTGCCCAAATAAATATTACTTTTGTTAGAGGACTTACCATTCATCTTAAAGGACAGAGTAACTCAATCATCAAGATAAGATATGGGGCTAAAGCTATGCTTAATATTAGACTCAGCATTATATGAACTTTATGTGTATATATACATTCATTGATTCTCTTCAAAAATCATTCATGAAAGCAAAACTGGGAATAAGTAGTCAACTTCAGTATCATTTGATATACTTTCTTGTAGGGAATATTCTGTCTAAATTTAAAGTTAAAAGTGATCAGTATATTAATTGATCAATTAAAAAAACACAGGGGAAAGTTGTAGAGATATTTATTGAAAACAACCTCCCCCCCCCCCAATGAACATCACAATTTAAGTACAGGTGGTCCTAAACTTACGACTGTAATCGAGCCTAGCAATTATGGTCATAAGTTGTAATGGTCATAAAAAGGATAAACCACGGGAACTGACCTGATTTTACAATCTTTGTGGTAAGGTTGTTAAGTGAATGCAGTGGTCATTAAGCAAACCCATGGACCATTTTTACCCGAAACCAGAAGTAAATGTTGATTTTTAGCAAAAATGTCATAAATTGCAGTCCCATGACAGCAGGATGCTGCAAAAGGTCATAAGTATGGGCCACTTGAGTGCTCAAAATGCGATCATGTGACTGCAGAGGGTGGCCATCAGAACTGGATCAGAATTGGATCATAAGTACCTTTGGGGAGATTGAATCATAAGTTTGATCAGTTGCTAAGCAACCGGTCACAAGTCAAGGACTGTGTATACTGCATGAAATCCAATTAAAGCAGATGAAGCCAGTATACTGGTTACATAGTGGAGTCAGAATGGTTGAGATCCAGACTCTACTCCACCCTCAAACACGGAAGTTCACTTTCACAGGGTTGTTCTTGCTGACAAAAGCAGGTAAGAGTTTTGCAAAGCAGTTGGAAAAATCATGGAATCTATTTTAATAGTCAAACATAAACATCAATAACACAGCTTTTTAAAAGATGCCCTCTGGGTGCTCTTCAAATATGTTATGACTATAAGATGATTAGGGGACTGGAGGCTAAAACTTACAAGGAACGGTTGCTGGAATTGGGTATGTCTAGTTTAATGAAGAGAAGGACGAGGGGGGACATGATAGCAGTGTTCCAATATCTCAGGGGCTGCCACAAAGAAGAGGGAGTCAAGCTATTCTCCAAAGCACCTGAAGGCAGGACAAGAAGCAATGGATGGAAACTAACCAAAGAGAGAAGCAACCTAGAACTAAGGAGAAATTTCCTGACAGTTAGAACAATTAATCAGTGGAACAACCTGCCTCCAGAAGCTGTGAATGCTCCAACACTGGAAGTCTTTAAAAAGAGACTGGACAGCCATCTGTCTGAAATGGTATAGGGTTTCCTGCCTGAGCAGGGGGTTGGACTAGATAACCTCCAAGGTTCCTTCCAACTTTATTATTATTATTATTATTATTTCCCAAATTCATAGATAGAATAAACTTTTAAATAATTAACTATGCAATCATTGTGTCAAGTCTAGTTATCATGTTTACATTCAGAAGATTTAAGATTTAAGTCAACCCAAAATTGTGTATGTTTGTCTTGGTCTGGCAGAAGAAGACACTTTCAGTGTAGTTCCATAAATGTTTAGTAGGAGTAATCCACTCATATTCATAAGGACTTACTCCCAGGTAAGTACAGATACAGTGCATTGATACACCAAGCTCTTTTTCTCCTGCTTATAATAACCTCAGTTATTAAGAAAAAGGGAATTATCTTTTGTTACCCTCCATGAAAGAGAACCAAAAGCTGTTATTGATATTGCCAAGGTCAATTCAAATAAGTGTTTAGGAATGAAATCCCAAGGGTGGCTTTGGAACAAAGTTGCTTTTGTCAACTCCACTTTCAGATCACTTCCACGGTCCAAGAGGCTCTCTGAGAAGAAGTGTACTATGATCCAACATATTTAGAGGATGAAATCAGAGAAAGCTGAAGGAAAAAAGGAAATACACGCAACCAGTTCAGACAATGGCACAATCAGCATTGGGGGGGAGGGGGGGTTTTCAAACCAACACTTCTTGTCTTGCACAGAGAACTCATTCAAAAGGCAGCAAGGTTATAAAAATATTCACCAGTATATCCAATCTCTTCCAGTTACGATACTTCCCCTGAGCATACATACACCTTATACTTAGGAGCCCAAAGCCCAGTAGAACCATCAAAGGAAATAACGTGAGTCTTTCTCAGATTCAAGGTATATTTTTCAGTTAAAAATTAAAAATTAAGAGTAATCTCATGTATTATTTCCACCTATTTCTTGTCCAGAGCTTACTCAATCTACTCTGAAAGGGCTCTCAATGGGCTCCCAATCTGATGGGGAATCTCTTGTTTACTGAAAGCTACAGCTTTTCCCAGCCATACCTAGAGACATCAAGGAACAAAACTGGGATATTTAGCATGCAAAGCAGGTACATTACAACTGAGCTATGACATGTCTGGAATGTGTTCAACAACAAGATTAAATGCCAACCACCCACAGATGGCCTCATCGTCTATTGTTAAATGCTGTTCATGCTTTACCATAAACCTAGTCCTCATTGTAGTCCTGGCACCTGAATTACTCAGTAATCAAGAAAGGTTATCTAACTATAGTGCTTAAGATGGTTTTTTTTTTAAAAAAAAAAAAACTTATGTGATGGGAGGGGGCATAGAAGAGAGAGGAATAATTGTGTTTTGTTTTTAAATTTAAGTAGCCAAATAAACATATCTTCAATCAGCAAGCAATCCACTTTCTATGTCAGAGCAATTAACCTATTTGCATGCACTAGATTTCAATTAGCATATATTAGATTTCAATTAGCAATTAACAGAGAATTCCTTTGTACTACAGAATACAAAAGGTTTCTCTGTCACCCTCTCTCTTTCTGTCAAAATGCTTTTTTGCAAACAAATTCCTTTCAAATCAGATAATTATTAAGAGAACATATTGGAATGTATCCTTCCCCCAGAAGCCATCTAATTTTTACCTCTGTTTTGTCTTCTTTTTGCCTTTACTAAATACAAGTAGCTAAAATTCATGGAAATATTTGAAGTATCATCTGTTTTCGTAATTCTAGCTGTTCTGTATTGTTTGATTGTTTGATTGATTACACCAAATAAGTAAGCATTGTTTTTATCCTAAAGTCTTCTATATTTTAAAAACACATCCTTTTTCCAGATTATATAGAAGACAAAGCTGAAACTTACTTAAGCCCCCCTCACACACATGCATTCTTTAAATACCTTTTTTATCTTCCTGTATTATTACAAGTGTTGTGTGCTGTGCATTTGGATCTAAAATGCACTTAGCGTGTAGAGATTTTCATAAAGGCAGCTTAAAAGGTATACCACAGTGATTTATTATTTATGCAACTATAAAACTGAAATGGTCAGGATCCAGAGCTGTATACAGTATCTACATATTCACAAAAAAAGCTCAAGGTGATATAAAGCAGGAGATTTTAGATGGTATTGATGAGCAATAACAATGAAACAAACTCAAAAACAACAACAAAGTCTCAATTATTCAGTTGAATAACCCCATGACTGCATGTCTGTGTGTGTTAAGAAAATTCACTATTTTTGGAAGCTGACTTATTTGTGAAGAAAAATGTTCACAGCCCAATCATGGCAACAATTCTCCATGAACATGTAAAATTTATAATAATCTATCTCCACAACAATCCTTCCAGGTAAGACAAAAATTAGACAAAACTTCCCTCAAGACCTTCAAAGGAAAAATAGGATTTTTCTATTCAAAGCTCCCTGTCCCACCATGGTTATCTCTGACAGGCTTTGTGGAGGTAGGTAATTTTGAAATGACAGCGGTGCCTGGCCATCTATGTTGAATATTGTACTAGCAGATTTTCCATGTCTTATGCTATGTCAGAAGTAGCAATGTCAAAAGCTTTTGCCAACCAGTTGTATTTCAGCACCTAGTATCTATCAAATTGAACTGCTTGTCCCCCCTATACGGTAAATACATATACATCTACCTTTTTAACATGCACATCCATTACTCAATCACTGCAGCATCAAGAAAATATGCGAACCCACCAACTTCATAACAGAATGGTTAAATTTTCATCTTAACTTCACGTGACAGGGGCATAGCATTAACTGTCTGCTGGTTCAAATATTGAACTTCCCCAGTGTGGTAAACAGAGGGATGGGGTAGGATGGAGTGTGTGCATACTTATGTGTCCGGTTCAGGGCAAAAAAAAAAAACACAACCAAAACGGTGAGGTTTTGGATATCTAATCTGAGTTACACTTGCTACCTTCACAGAATAGTAGGCAAGTGTAATGAATCAAAAAGAAAACACGCAATGTGTGGACAAACCAAAGTGATTGCACCACACACATCACTTTGTGGGACCCTTCCAAGGTGTTATGGAGATATCGATCTATGCAGTCCTAAAAGTCCGGAAAAGACGGCTATAAATATATGGTTCTATGAGCCGTAACTTTCTTCTCTTGTTCTCGGAATACAAGCTAGATCTGGGAGATCGGAGAATATTTCAGCACCACGGATAGCGATATGACTTCTATTTAGATCTCGTGGCCATCTAAGCGGAAACCGATGACCGGGGGATGTATCCCTACAGACAGACTGTCATTATGAAACGGGGCGGTATGTCATGATCCCCAGTCCGCCATCACATTCGTTTATCAATCCCCATCAGATAGCAGGCGCTGCATGGAGAGAGCGCCCAATGTCACCTTTCCGAGAAGGCAAAGGAGCTATTTATTCCAGGCGCGATTAAGACTCAGCCGTCTCGTAGCTCCCCACCAATGAAACCAAGCAAACATCCAACAAAAAACAATGCCCCCTCCCCAACGACCTGGGTTCCTACCTGGGATGGCCAGATTTGCCAGCGGCACGCTTTGGATGCTTTGGGGCAAACTTGCCATCCAGTCGGCGAATTTCAACTCAATCTTGCCTTGCGACGAAGCCATACTTGGTGCCTGCCAAGGTAACCGCTCGTTCGCTCGCTCGCTCGCCTAGCTCAGCCGGTTAGTAGCAGCCGCGGCAGCCCCTCCTCCTTCTGCCGGCCTCTGAAAGCCCAGTCGCTTTGCTCGTCTCCAGCCCTCGCTTTGCTAGAGAGAGTTTTACGCGCCACGCTGCGCCACGCCCACGGGTGGATGGCGCAGGCACGTGCGGAGTCGACTTAATATGCCAAATCCTCTCGGCTGGAAAAGCGCCAGTCCGGGGAGCGCAACTGCCGCCCCGCCGCCTCCCCTGGCATTTCCCAGCGCATCTTCCGTCTACCTAAAACTTCGCCAAAGGCTGAACGCGCGCCTGGGGCGCAACGGGGGCCTGGAGACGCCGCTCCTGGATCGCCTCCTGGAGAGGGTCAGGCCAGCCGAGAATCAACAGCAGGCTCTTCTCCCCTGTGGTGCCACGGCGGGGGGAGATGAAACATACAAGAAGGGGGCCTTTTTTCTCGGGGAATGAAAATGTGCGCGATCTAGAGAAAGCAACAGCCTCCTTTATCTTGCGCCATCATTTTAGCGCCTTGGCTGGGAGGATTGTTAGGCTTAGGCGGAAAAAAGGAGTGTAGCCATCCTACTCACATTCTTTCCCCCACCCCAACTCAAGCCTGCCCTATCGTTCAAGTGGTTTATTGGGATCAGGTTCATGCTGGGTGAACGCAGCCCTCAAGATTCAATCACACCATTGGGGGTGCCATCTTGTCACACCCTGCCTGGGAGAAAGGCCATTGTAACGTTGTAATGCAAACTGCCCCTTAGGTATTTGCCTGCAACAAGTACATTGTGGCATCAGGATAGACATTTTGTTATTATAGGTAGCTGCAAACAGTGGTCATATTCTTTCTTTCACAGACATAACTTAGCTACGGTCCTCCAAGGTCCAGTTTTGACAACTGCCATGTGTCCTATGGAGATTTGCTTTGAAGACAACTGGGAAGTTGCTGGTAATGCTCAACATGGCTGCAAATCTTATGCCCTTTAAAGAGCACTTGTCACTGTTCGTCTACAACTGTACGGGCTACCTGGAGCTTAGCAGGTGAAAGGTCTAGTACCGTAATAATGTTTAAACAGCATTCATGTTTAATTTGTCCAAGAGCATATCCACAGAACATTCAGATCTGCAGATATGGATCTTCACAGTGCTTCTTCTTCTTCTTCTTGTGCCATATCCGTTATCAGACGTTGGCGATCATGTTGGCGATCCTGTTTTTATCAGCAGCCGCACGAAAAAGTGCTGCTGAGTTTTGTTTAAACCAGTCTCTTAGATTTTGAAGCCATGATGTTCTAAACATTATTTTCCTGGGAAATATATAGTGTAGTAGTCTTCCCTTTGCTTTCTACACTGCTGTGCACATGCTGTTCAAGTGGCTGCCACCACACCATGTGCTGTTCTTCTGAATCCGTTCCAACCAATATGGTCTCCACCTTCAGTCGATACTGGGGAGCCAGCTGTCACTCACAAGGTCTGTTGGTCCACGGGAGGTATTTGATTCCCTCCAACCCGCCATTAAAGCATAAAGGTAATGCTCAACATGGCTGCAAATCTTATGCCCTTTAAAGAGCACTTGTCATTGTTCGTCTACAACTGTACGGGCTACCTGGAGCTTAGCAGGTGAATTTGAAAGATTTAGTACCGTAATAATGTTTAAACAGCATTCATGTTTAGTTTGTCTAAGAGCATATCCACAGAACATTCAAATCTGCAGGGATGGATCTTCACAGTGCTACACATATAAAATAAATTTAGGGAGAGTTGAGGGTCTTCTCTGTTGTGATACTCATTCTTTGAAATGGTCTTCTTTTACTTCTGAGACTTCACACTCATTACATTTTAAGGGATGTCTAGTATGTCTTCTTCATTATTATGAAGTTTTCTAGTTTGTTATTATAATTGTACTATTTACTATTAATATGCCAGTTTGGTGAAGTGATTGAAGCATCAGGCTAGAAACGAGGAGACTCCCACCTTAGACATGAAAGCTGGCTGGGTGACTTTGAGCCAATCACTCTCTTTCAGTGCAACTCACCTCACAGGATTGTTTTGGGGAAAATAGGAGGAGAAAGGGGTATTAAGTATGTTAGCTGCCTTGAGTTATCAAAATAATAAAGGTGGAAAAATAAATTAAAACAAGTTTTACAGTATCTTTTCTGACAAATATATTAATTATTTAACTTGGTTTTATTATTGTTTTTGTGGATTGTAACCTTACCCAAATAACAAAAATCTGTTCTATGGTCTCCCAGATTCTATCCCAATCTCTTAACCACTAGCCCAAACTGGCTGTACCTGTCAATATCTCCTTAAAGACAAGTACAGTGGTGTCTCTATGCTGGACTGGATAACAATTGTGCACAACTCTAGTAGAAGGCAAAGGGATCCTTATCATCTTTAGTTTCCCAGATTGCTGTTTACCAGTTCAACTTTCTTTTGTCTTTTTTGTAGACAAGTGGGATCTCTTCCAAACAAAGTCTTGTGCCACTTCATTTTCCAAGAATTCTCTGGAAATTGGCATGTATTTGGGACCCAGAAGTATCCTTGGAATACAGATTATGTCACAGGCTGGTGCTTTAATTTGCAGCCTGCTGGTCTTCCATTTTTTGTTCCTTTCCTTTTGTTTTCCAATTCAAAATGATATTTAAAAATTAAATAAGGTGGAGTCTTGCAGTTTCTGAGATAAGTATCTGTAAACATATGGATGCCATGCTGGAAATGAAGGGGCAGATGAGCAGAGAAAATGACAAGCATTATTTGCCTACAGAGAAGACTGGAGCCAATGACTCCATCTCCTTTTCTCTTTTTGAAGACAAAAATGCAAATGAAAAAGAACTGATCTTCCAACTTCTATTTCTTGCTTACCCTTCCCAGGCAATGTGGTTAAATGGATAGTGCTCTGGAGAGAAAGAACCACTCTCCCAACATGCTTGCCAGCCTTTCTCTGCAACATCTCAGCTGGCCATGAAAGAAACAGACTTCTAACTCTCTTACTCATCTGATTCTGCTTAGAGGAACATTTCTTCTATGCTGTAATGGTAAAAGAAAAGAACAATGGGTCCTATCCAACAACATGAAATTTAATGTGGAGAAAAGCAAGGTTTTTACACTTAGGCAGGAAAAACCAAAAGTACAAGTACAGATTAGGCGAAAACTGGCTCAAAAACAGTAACTGTGAGAGGGACCTTGGCGTCCTAGACGATCACTTAAATGTGAGTCTGCAGTGTGCGGCAGCAGCCAAAAAAGCTAATACAGTCCTTGGTTGTATAAACAGAGGTATAGAACCAAAATCAAATGAAATATTAGTACCACTTTATAAAGCCTTAGTAAGACCACACTTGGAATATTGTATCCAGTTTTGGTCACCACATTACAAAAAAGATGCTGAGACTTTGGTAAAAGTGCAAAGAAGAGCAACTAAGATGATTAAGGGCCTGGAGACAAAAATATATGAAGAATAGTTGCAGGAATTGGGTATGGCCAATCTAGAGAAAAAATGGACTAGGGGTGACGTGATAGCAGTATTCCAGTATCTCAGGGGCTGCCACTTATTTTCCAAAGCTCCAGAAGGCAAGATAAGAAACAATGGATGGAAACTAATCAAGGAGAGAAGCAGTCTGGAATTAAGGAGAAACTTCCTAACTGTGAGGACAATTAACCAGTGGAACAGCTTGCCTTCAGAAGTTGTAGATGCTTCATCACTGGAAGCTTTTAAGAAGAGACTGGACAGCCACTTGTCTGAAATGGTATACGGTCTCCTGCTTGATGACTAGATGACCTCCAAGGTCCCTTCTAGCTCTGTTCTGATTGATAGAGAAATCTTTATTCATTAGTTCCCCAGACAGCAAGATGGGAAAGTGATGCTGCTGTCTCTAATTGTTCCTCTTGACAGGTAGTTCTTGACTTAATGTTTAAAGACCAAAGTTACAATGGACTCAAAAAAGTTACAACCCATCCTTGAAGCCACATCATTGTCATGGTCACATGATCACATTTCAGTCACTTGGCAGCTGGCTCACATTTATGTGATCACATTTTATGACTTTTGTGCTGTTTTCCAGCAAAAAACACCCATTGGATAAGTTGCAGTCAGACTTACAAACATGATTTTATTAACAACTGCAATGACTGTTGTTAATGACTTACAACCAACATTCCAGGCTCAATTGTGGTTTAAAATCAAGGCTGCAACTTTTTTGCAGCCTGGAATCTTCCAGTCGGATCAAGACTGCAACTGAGCATTGCAGTTCCAATCCATTTGGAAGGCTGATCTAGTAGTTTGCACATTTATCCCTCTCTACAATTCAAAGAGACACAAACTGAACAAGAGCATGTAACAAGAAAAACTGACTGACAGGAACCAGTGTCCTGTTTATTTGCCCTCTGCAAGAACATGGTTCACTTTTTTATCTCCTTTCCTTGACTAAAACATTTATTTTCCATGTCTCTTTATAATATGCCTCTTATTAGTTTGATGGTTTTCTTATAGTTGTCAGCATTTTCTTCCCCTCTCAGTTTAATTCTCTTTTTTTTCTGTCTCTGACCTAATTCTATTCAGACACTCTTAGCTGAATAGCTGTAAATACAGTTAAGTAATTCAGGATTTCTTATTACTTTTGCATCCTAAGCAAAGCTTAATTTTGTTTCATGCAAATCACCCATCTCAAAATATTTTCTCCTAGAAGCTACAATAATTCTCTCTACACACATTCTTGTTTGAGCAAAAGTGTCTACAATACTAACAGTATCAAACACACACACACACATATACACACACTGACAACCAGATGATGACACAAGTGTAATGATGTCATCACACATGTGTCATTTCTCCAATCCCACCACTGACACCACTGTACCTCTCAGATTAAAGCATCCTTGGATACAAACTCTGGTGCAGAACAAAATCTATGTAGTTAATAAATGGTAGCCTGTCAAATGTGTCAACACACAACTCCAAGTTCCCTGTTGGTTTGTTTACTGATTGATTAGATATTATTTTAAAAAGCAATACCTAGTTTTTGGATAACAATAAGCAAGGAATCTTCTCAAAGGGGCTGAATGCTGGTTTTGCTTCTCCCAATCATTCAGAAAGAGGGCAGGAATTGGGAAATGCATGAGATCCAGGCTCCATATGTGCTATTTTCTGATGCTAATAATACAAAATGTTTTTCATTTACTCATTGGGTTCATATCTTTTTTTTCAGGAGCTTATGACAGCATAATACTCTCCTCTGCTTGTATCCATACAGTAACATAAAATAGTGATATAGGCTAAGAAATTCTGTCTGAATTCAAGCATACTACTAGGATTTTTTACCCATAGTATGTGAGAGAAGCCATATTGGCTGTTTCACATTAGTCTATAATGAGCAATTCTTCCTATTACTAAGTCAAAAGCAAACGTGCCACAGTGTGACATTGCATTATGTGTTAACCAGACTGGTGCCCATGAGATTCCATGGCTGAACATGAACTTGAATCTCTGTTTCCCTGTTCCAGCAGGTCCAACTACATTATCCTGGCTCATCAAGGTTTAGTATTATGATGAATGGTCTAAGTACTTTACATGGAGTAACAGTGGAGCACACATATAACAATTTGAGTATTGATACTAGTGATACAGTTACACATCAGTAGTGCACTTCTGATTCATGCATAGACTCAGTGGTACCAGACGGTCTAAGTCAGGGGTGTCAAACTGCCGGCCCGCGAGCTGGTTGCATCATGTGGAGGCCACGCCCACCCCAGCTCCGGCAATGCGAAAATAGTCACGATACATTGCAACACATCACATGACGCAGAGAGTTTGACACCCGTGGTCTAAGTGGAGAAAATGAAAATGATACTCAGTGAAGGGCCAAGCCTCAAAATTCTAGGAGCTATTTTTCCTCTTATCATATGCAAAATCAGGGACACAAATTTTTATTCTCTGTTATTCACATCACATAGATAAATTCTCTCACTGTAACAGTACAATCAGAAAGCGATAAAACCCAGCAGTATACATTGCACTTCAGAGTTAATAAACAATAGCATCTGCAATAGTGGTGAATACAATAACATATTGGTATATTTGCTATTGGCTATTGCATAAAATAAGCATAGAATGTAAACACAATGATACACCATGCTGGTGGAATCAATCTTGTGACAGACAGCGTTGCAATTGTTCAATATTTTACAACAATCCTAGAAGTCATTGTTGACTTTTCTCTGAGCAGAAAGAGAACAGAATTTTTAGGTTTCTGTGGTATTTAAAGAAATGTGGCATAACTGAATCATTTTGCAAAGGAAAGTAAAAAAGGGCTGTGGGGGAAAAAATGTGCCCAGCAGATTCAATTTCTCCTATACAGCACAGACAAAATGCTTTTACAAAAGGATGCCGTTGCACATCATAGCTTGCCAAAGAAAATCTCAACTATGTTTTGGTCACAAGGTGTTGGTGAGATGAGGAGCTGAATTTCCCAAATGTGTGATTTAAGGAGGAAGGACTGAAATCTAGCTCGTAGAGACCACTGGCAGAAGACTGCCTACCTATTCTCCACTGACCAGATATGGCCATTGGAAAGGGGTGACTCTTTTTCTTAGGATATGAATTCTCCTGGCTCATACTCTGAACCAGTCATTGCTTAGGGAAGCGAGCCATTCTGGGACAAGAACATGGCTCACATCTAAAAGAGGCAGACTCTACATGGCATACCCGGTTGCCCCTTTTGGTCCCTGAACAACCACAGAATGAGGCTTATATTGGAGGAGAGTTCATGTCACTCAACTTCTGGCATTTTTTTTTTAATTCCCTGAGACTGAGGCTTACAATGGAAGACACTCCATATAGATTTATCCAATTCTTACACCATTTGAATTAGAGCAGAATATCATTCTTCCCATGGCTTTTCTCCATCACCACTATGACCTACCTATGTTCAGGCATGAATGTGATGTTAATGCTGGACACAAACCCTGATCAATCTGGGTCATAAAAGGATGCAATGCCTCTGAGAAGCACCAACATGTGCAGCATGGAAATGGTGTTCTGTTCTTCCCCAAGCATCATGACATTGACTGGTTGTTTAGAAGAGGATCTTCATGTAAAATTTCCAACTAGACATCATGTGGATTGGCTGTGTTTGTCCATGGGCATGCAGTAATATAGACAGACATCAGTGATTTACAAGCAAAGTACTGGAATATATTGGTTTGGTTGGTCTACTGCTTAGAATCAGTGTGTGCATTGTTTGTGTGCACATAGTACATCTTCTTGGTCCCTGTTGATGTTGAAATTGAGCATTGAAATTGAGGATTCCTTTATATAAGTAGCAAGTATTTTCATCTTCAAAGGCACTTTGACAGTTCCACAATCAATAGGTTAAAAAAATGTTCTGAATGCATATTACACCTAAACTTAGCAAACTGTCATCAATGTAGTTGTTATCTTTTCTGAAAGTTGTGTGATAATAGCTTCCTTTGTTTCAGAATTTTTGACTTAGGCATCCATTCATCATTTTGCTCCAGGCAATGCATTTATTTGTGCTTTTTGATTTATGGAGACTTCAAAAAATCTATACTAGTTCTCTCTCTCTCTCTCTCTCTCTCTCTCTCTCTCTCTCTCTCTCTCTCATCTCTCTCTCTCTTCTCCATCCTCTCTCTCTCTCTCTATCTCTCTCTCTCTCTCTCTCTCTCTCTGTGTGTGTGTGTGTGTGTGTGTGTGTGTGTGTAAAGCTTGAACATGCAATTGGTTCCTGTTGATGCATATCCAGTTGATGTGCCATCTTCATACTCATATGCCACATTGTACTTCAAAGACACCATAAGCAGAACATAGAACAGATCTCAGCTACCAAAGTCCTAACAAACACCAGCTTGCAGAAAGAGTCAGAGTTTTCTATATATCTTTACCATCACCTAATGATTGTCCACGTTTTTGCAATCCAAGCAGTTTCTTCTGAACCCCACTGTTTCCTCTAGTCAAAATACCTAAAACCATTTTGGATTTCCCTTCTGCCATATCACAGCTTTTCTGAATCATTTTGGCAGAATTTGCAAATCACAAGGTCTCCATTTGGTATACTGTATGTCTCTATATTTCAATAACACAAGAGCAGGAAAGAAGGAAAACATTCAAAGAAGTTTTAACCTACAAATGAAAGTCATTTCATATGCACTTTGCGTCCTCTTTATTTAGACTGAGATTTTGTCCATGGCCAAAACTTCTGCATTTCATCAATAGAGGGCAACATATACCCACCCTGTTTTGCTCACATTGGCCTTGCTCTGAGACCAAACCAGACCTCTTATGCCAGAAAGAACCAGCTTCTTGCAGATGTCCTGCATCCCCCATAATTATGAGTAATATGTCGTTCAGGAAAGCTTGGTTACTCTTAGTGATGTTTTGGAAAAAAAATGTTTATGCAATAGAATATTTGGGGGGGGGAAGCAGACCCAGGAACATGAATTGAAAGTTAACTAAATTAAGTTCTCAACAGATAGCAGCCCAGAATCTAAACCAGGCCTAGTTACTGTTTGAATGGGAAACCACTTGAGAACACCAGAGTTGAAAGCTGGACTGTGAAATCGAAAAAATAAATCACAGAAGAAGGCAATCTCAACCTTTCTCTGTTGTTGAGTGTTTTTGCCAAGTCACCTACAGGGATATATACAAAGTAGTTGTATTCCCATAATTATGAGTAACACATCTTTCAGGAAAGCTTGGTTACTCTTAGCGATGTTTTGAAAAAAAATGATGCAATAGAATATTTGAGGGTGCTGAAACTCAGCTCGCATCTGGTGTTTGCTAAAAGTTTTAGGATAGACAGCATATTGGGAAAGGTATGGGAAGATGGGAAAGTCATCTAAGGTATCTTTGCAAGTCATGTATAGCAAAACCAATCTGCTGTGCTCCTTCCTAGCAGTCTGCAGTGAGCAGTGGCAGAGCGGGGTAATGGCTCAAATCAGAAGGATGGCAAATGGAGCGTAAGAATGTAGGCCTTCGGAACATGAAATGCAAGTTTGATACATAGAGAAATGGAGCAGTATTTGCTTCACAATGTTCTGCCTGCCATTTTGACACACAGATACACACACACACACCTCATGGATGCTGCTACAACCTTCTGTGTGGGAAGAAAAGAGTATAGGAGAAATTTTTAAAGACTCACTTTTCACACTGGCCCCGCACATCATTTGTACATGATGCTACTGTGCTTATGTCATGTAAAGGAATCCCTGCGGATTTTACTCCACTAGTAGTTGTCGACTATATGGGGGGGGTGCTCATCTCTGTTTCAAGGCCATTGAGCCAGGGCTGTCCAAAGACATTTCCATGGTCATGTGGCCAGCATGATGTCACGGAGCGCTATTACCTTCTTGCCGGAGTGGTACCTATTTATCTACTTGCATTTGCGTGCTTTTGAACTGCTAGGTTGGCAGGAGCTGCAGGGAGAACGGGAGCTCACCCCATCGCATGGCACTCGGGTTTCGAACATGGGCTGCCGGCTTTCCAGCTGACAAGCCCAGCATCTTAACTGCTGATCCAGTGCATTGCCCCTCTTTATGTCATGTAACACATGTAACAAAGCCAGAGCTTCAACTGTATGCTAACAGCCATTCTCTTGGCTTTCTTGACCTCCCTCACAATGCCCTTGCCTGTAACAGAGTATTCCAGGGGAAATTCAAACGTTGTGAGGAAAAAAATGTCTAAATTGCTATGTTTTCAACAATATCAGTGATAGAATTACTTCAAAAGAAATATTATGAAAAGTTTCAATTCAGAAGATCCCTTTATGAAGAAAAAGAAAATTGTTAAAAAATATACAATAGATGTAAGTTGTATATTTGACTTTTTATACTTTCTTGGAAAGCCAAAGGAATTATCTGAAAAACACAGAACTTTTCACCCAATAAGAACAATATACAATGTTTTGAAACAAGATATCTTCCCATTATTGGCTTTTTTCCTCCCACTCTTTTTTTTTATTTCTATAATCTCTATAAATCAGCAACAGAAAAGTTGTAGTTCACTACATACTACTAATTACATTGTAGGCATCTGTTACCATCATCCATGCTTGCTGAATTGAGTGGGAGTCATAATGAGCAGTTCTTCATATTATAGGCCATTATTTATTTGTTTGTTTGTTTATTATACTTAGAGACTGTCATCTCTAAATGTCCATGTCCACCATTTTCCATCAGTGAAGAAGATCTAACTCCATTCAAGTTTAAATGAGCCAGCAGGTGAGAGTTCCAGGTAGAAAACCCATCAACAATATTCTAATGGATTCTACCACAGACTTACATTCTGTGCATGTTCTACAAAGTGATTGTTGAGTCTGTCATTTGCATCTCTATAACTGTCTGGTTTGGCACTGCAATAAAACAAGACAGGTACAGACTTCAATGGATAGTTAGAACTGCAGAAAAAACAATTGCTACCATCCTGCCTTCCACTGAGCAAGAAAGAAGGCTGTGCAAATATTTACAGACCCCTCACATTCTGGACATAAACTGTGTTCAACTCCTCCCCTCAGGACACCTCTACAGGGCTTTTGCACACCAAAACAACTAGACACAAAGACAGTTTTCCCCCCCATGCCATCACTCTACTAAACAACTAATTCCAACAACGCTGTCAAACTACCTAATAGGGCTGTATTACTATTATCTTTCTCAACTTTCCAATTACCTATTTCCTTATCTTCTTATGACTATAACTTTGTTGCTTGTATCTTATGATTTATATGAATTGTTTTATTTAGTATCCTAGTGTAATTTATGTTGATTGCTTATTTAGTATCCTATGACTATCACTGAGTGTTGTACCTTATGATTTATGATGAATGTATTTCATGTTTATAATAATGATTTATCACTTGTTGCTTGTATGTACACTGAGAGCTTATGCACTGGAGACAAATTCGTTGTGTGTCCAATCACACTTGGCCAATAAAGAATTATAAATTCTAATATAGCAATATTGCACATGACTTTCTCTGTCCAAGATAACAATAGGTTTTCACTCTAAGTAGAGTACTCGGGGGTTGAACAGTATAGTTTGGGCAATTGTATAAACAGGACTTAAGTACTCTTGCTACAATTTAATCTGGAAAAGCCACTGTTCTTCCTTGTGATTTGGGCAAGTAAATTCTTGCTTTGAGATTACTAAGGAATGGGCTGGATTCTTTCTCTCAGCACATCATTTTAGCTCTGTTGCTAATAATGTATTTTTAACTCTGAATTGTCCTCTAAAACATGAAGGTGTTGTATACACAAACAATAGGTGTAAGGTTGTGGTATGGAACACATTAGGTTCCCCTCCCCCTCTGTTTCATATTTAACTGTGATACCAATAAACCTGTAAAGAAAGAAGTGGGTGGCAACCAAAGCAATTTTTTTTAATAGTTCACTTGCTTGGAGTAAAGTTCAAGGTATTTCAGCTTCATGCAAATATGGAGAATTAGACAAAACAAGACATGGCATCATTTTGATGAAACAAAAAAAGGCAGAGAAAATTGAAATCACAGCCCATATGGAAGTGAGGTTCACCTTTTCTCATCAATGAAAAATGTTCCCTTCTCAAGCTGTTTTAAATAAAAGAAATCTGGCAGTTTTTTAAAAAGTAGCAAGGAATCCAGAACTGGCAATAATTAATATATTCTATTTTTAAAAAAACAACATTAAATTAAATTATGGCAACATGATTACACAATTTCTCTACATTCATTTTTATCACAATCTTAAGCATGTTTTTTTTTATAAATACAACCCATTTTCTAGTAGTATGCTTCAATAATATATAGTTTACAATATTTCTCTGTGACTGCATGCAAGAAATTTTCTTGGCAATATTACAGACATGCTTTGCAAATGCCTTCTTCCTGGATATTTGTTCAATTTCTCAGTCTATTGAACATACCTGAAAGCCCCTTGAAGTCTCCTATCCAAATATTAACCAAGGTCACACCTGCTTAGCTTCTGAGACCAGCCAGATGTTGCCATTTCCTGAGGCTTCTCATTGGAAAAGTTATACAGAGAGTAAACATTTACTGTACTTGTAACTATAATTTTCTAGAGTCACCTGCAGCCCTTGAGCCAATGTCAAAACTGTACACCAAGCATCAGTTCAGATCTCTGTTGAGAGCTCACCGTCCCTCTGTGCAGCTGGGTCACTTGCAAAAGAGAGGATATATTTAGAGAGAAGAGGGAAAATAAAAGCACATGAAGGGGGGGAAAGCTACCTCTAAGAATGAATTGATACTTCCACTTCCCAATCAGTACTGTCTTTTACCCTTCTCACTACAATAAACATTTTCTTTTTGAAATGCAGCACACAACAAAGAGATGGCCCCACCAAGATTATCACCAAATGAAATTACATTTTGATTGGAAGCTGATTAGGGCCTATCCAGTTAGTTTCAATGTGATAGAGATCTATATCCTTCCGTTAGGTTCATGAATTGTCAGAGTTGGACACCACTTCTATTAAGCCAATACAATATATACGTACATACTCCCAACTTTTCTCCGTGTTACACTGCTCCAGTTCTCAAATATATTATTTTAATAAAAACTTTCAAAAAATGCTATTATAAAAATGAGTTCCACTGTAGCTAATATATGATCCATGTTTGTCAAAATATTGGTCCTTGGCTGAAATATGTCAATACTTTGCATTATAGAGCAGAGCTCACAAATCTTTGATGGTTCCCTTTGCTTCACCAAAGTTTCAAGGAAAGTCCTCCTTTGAAGCAATTCATTGAAGCACCACTGGACCCAGCTTCCTGCCACTGGACCCAGCTCCCTTCATTGGCTACAGTGTTTCCTTTATTTAGCTGACAGTTAAAGCAATGAATCAGTGGAATGACTTGCCTCCAGAAATTGTGGGTGCTCCAACACTGGAGGTTTTTAAGAAGAGATTAGACAACCATTTCTCTGAAATGTTGTAGGGTTTCCTCCTTGAGCAGGGGATTGGACTAGAAGCCTCCAAGGTCCCTTCCAATTCTGTTGTTCTGTTAGTAGTCTGATTAAGTTAAAATGATTTTTGTTCAGCACATGCGGTGAAACATTTCATTTAAAATGAAACTGGATTAGCTCAGCTCTAGAAGGTTTCCTCAAGACCAACAACTCATGCTTCGTCCCATCTGGGCAGAAATACATGTCTCAGTCACCCAAGGCATCACACCAGAATGGCTGCATTGCAGTCTGTACAAGCCTACAGCCAGTCCCCAACTTAAGACCATTTGCAGTTACGATGGTACTGAATAAAAGGGAATTATAATTGGTCCTCAAAATTCCAGCTGTCTCAGCACCCCCTACTTGCACTTCTGCTGGTTGCCTAGCACCCTGTGAACAGGTGATCATCATTTGCAACCTTGTCTGCCAGCTTCCCCATAAAATCAATGGGGAAGCATGTAGGGTAGATTGCAAGTTGCTGGTAAATCTTTCCTATGCATTCACTTTCTCCCAATTGCCGTGGTGCCTCTCACATACCCCCATGCTCCATCTTCCACCCAGCAGCTTGGGACTTGCAAATTCATTCTGGGTTTTTTCCCCCATTGACTGTGATTGTGGGGAGCTGGCAGGAAGTTGCCTTGCCTAATGGCCATGGGATTCAGTTAAAAATAACAATCAGGATTGCAGGTATTGCTGTCACTAAGTAATGTGGTCATGATTTATTATTACATCGCTTAGCAACAGACATTCCGGTCCCAGTTGCCATTTTAAGTTGAAGACTACCTACATTACATGCTGCAAGAGATTCCCATTGCTTAGCATGCAGTATGAAATGTTCTTGCTTATTGGAGTTGTGGGATTTAATCTAGATCACATTTTAATTTATAGGCAGACATGGCTGGTTTTCAACAGACCGTGAAATTCAAAGGCAAAAAGATTTGATCCAAATCAATTGATCAAAGAGTCCATGCAGGATTTATCTCTGGAGCCCTTAGTGTTCTCTGAGCCTGTTTGTTTGCTTGTAAGCATTTCATTACCTGACTAGTAATATCATCAATGCTAATGAGTTCCCTGCTTACATACAGTAACTTGCCCTGCCAGTTTAGGCCAGAGTATGGGTTTTCTCCTCGATAGTTCCTTGATTAGGGTATTGTTTTCTGCTTGATTAGGGAAAACACCTATAAAATCAGCAGGATGAAATATACTAGGCAAAAGATAACAGATAAATGGCAACTGAAAATGGCTTAAAAGGCTGGAGGGAAAAGGAAAGATAATGTTTGATGTGAATGTAAAGCTGCAGAACATCAATGGGGAAGCTATGGGCCTCCAGAGAGTCACTTGTTCTCACTATACTGAAGTTCATAATCTCTGAAAGCTTTTCACAGGGTTCTTGGGGCCTCTGAAAGTAATCTGAGCTGTAATTTTTAATGCACATAAGGGGAGAATGATTGATAATTGGACTAATCATGTCAATTGTATTTAATTAAATGTAAATGGAACAACCCCCTTGCTTAATTCTTGTTTAGCTTTTGTAACGTAGGGTTTTCTGGCATGCCACTCAAAAGCCTGATGTTCCTCTTTGCCCCATGTAAAGGATGCTAACTTCAGGGAGGTTTTTCTCAGAATCTTGTGCATGCAGGACTTTCATCTTTGATCAAATCGTTTCTACATTCAGATTGTGCATGTCACATCTTGAGCTACAGATGTTGTTTTAAACTGTTGAAATAGATGTTGAGGATGGGTTGGGTTGTCTTATACTGCAGAATACCCTCTGTGGATCATCTGCAGGGTTAGTGATGCTCCAGGTAGGGATACAGCTGTCACTTCATTGAATGAAGTTCATTGAGCGCAATATATGGCTGCCCACTTGTTGCTGTTGGTTCTGACTTCTACCAAATTTAGCCAGAATGGTCTATGATCTGTGGTGAAGGATGATGAAAGTTGTAATCCAACTATAAATGGAGATTATACCCTTCAGAAGAGAGTATGTGCACTGATGATGTTACCTAGTTTGGCAATGAGTTGTTTGCAAGAAAAGAACCAAGCTCAGGGAACACCAAGGACCCTTCAATCAGAGCATTAAAACGACCTCTCCCATTATGTCTAGGTATTAAGCTTTCCGTGTAATGAACATGAATTTGGGCAAATTCTGGGAGACGGTGGAAGATAGGGGACTTGGCATGCCATGTTCCATGGGATCATAAAGAGCCAGACATGACTTTGTGACTGAATAACAACAACAACAACAGTTAAGCTTTCCAAAATAAGCTCTTCTAAAGGTGTCTTTAGTATCAGAGGCCTATCTTTCTGGCATATTCTACCCCTTTGAGAGTTGAATTTGGCCCACCATTCACTCAGCATTTAGAAAACCTATAAAAACAGGTTCTTCTTTTACCAGGCTATTAGTTGCTAATTGCTCTTGGCATTAACTTTAGGTAATTTATATTAAAACCACTTTATTATATTTTAACTTCTGGGTGTTTTCTATTTTATGTAAGCTGCTTTGAGTATGGAACGGTTGGAAAACATGGTATCAGTTGAATTAATGCATGATTAAACAAGTCTTTGGGGAAAAGGCTTCTTTATTAACAGATAAATTTCTTACTTTTTTTCCTTCTGATGAATCTAAGTTAGACTACAAAATATTCTTCACCTTTTATAGAACAGAACATTTCACATATTAAAATACTTGTGGATTTTCCTAGAAGATATGCACTGCCATTCTTTGTAATTAACCTTAATTACAATTGAATACCATTCGGGTTGCAATTATTTATGCATTTCTGATTTCTGAACTGTGGGATCATTAGAACTGTGATCCCAAACCTCCAAAGAGATCCTTCTTTTATTATTCTGTGAAATTGGATGGGCGGTTTAACAAGATGGAATTTAATTCTGCTTTAATTCTGCTTATAAAGGACTCCTAACATGGGATTCACATCTACATCTACATCCTAAATTAAGCAGGCTTAAGGACTACTTAATTAAAAACAAAATGGATTATTGCTTCTATTTGGTCTTTGGAGAAGAGACTTTGGAGGAAAGATTCAAAATCTATTTATGAAAAAGCAACTGCAGAACTCTCTATATAGTACCAGAATTTGCTAAAAATAAATTCTATGTATTGAACTTATAGAGGCAGCTGCATCCTGACTTACAACTGGTAAGGTTTAGGTGCCATTAGCAATTGAACTGGAGAAGTATATACTTATAAATGAAAATAGATCAAACCATACCAGCCAGTTTTATAGGATGAATTTCTGGTGCTAGGAAGACCTCCTTCAGTTGCTGCCTCCAGGGAATCACTGCAGTCAGAAGTGCCAACTTCCAGCTCAAGTATCCAAATAAAAGTCCAGGATTATTTTCATTTCTGAAAAGCTTACTGTTTATTGAATACATGGTCTGGTAAAGGCAAGGTAAAATTAACTCTAAAATCCCAAGGCATCAGACTATAGCATATAACAATGACTTTCCCAGCCAAACTCCCCAGATGTCCACTTAGCTCATGTAAACATGCTCTCTTTGTTATGGGACCCATCTGCTATCTTCTGCACACCTGCTAGAATGTCCTTGAAAGGTTTCCATACCGCTGACTTTCAGCAAGCTGCCGTAGAACTGGAGAGATTTCATTTCTCTAACTCAGAGGTCCCCAATCTTTTGGGCACCAGGGACTGGTTATGTGGGGAGAAGTTTTTTGCGGACCAGAGGGGGGTAGTTTTGTGTGCTGACTGCATCCCGTGGATGGGGTTTTGGTTGTTTGTGCAGACCAGTTGCTGGTATGCCACGGCCTGTTACCAGTCCATGGACTGGGGGTTGGGGACCCCTGTGGTCTAACTAACCCATTCAAAAGCAACACCTTCCCCCTCCTTATTCTAGTGACAAGATGAAAACAGAGGGGCACGTAGCTGCCAAAGTTTCGTTCTTGACAACTGGGTTCACCTATCATCTTAAATTACAATTTCTTAAACATGGTTTGCTACCTAAATCATAAGTAAATGGGATCAGGATTGTATTAAGCCATAAACTGGGATGCATATATTGCAATAAGATATAATTTTAATTGGTTTTGACTTAGTATGACTTAGGTAAATACAATCATTTAATCAATGTATATGGCCTCCCAACTTGCAAATTGCAAATGTCGGTCTATTAAACATAGTTTATTAGTGTATTACATGAAGCTGGCCACATATGGCTTGCTCTGCAAATATAGTTAACTATACCATAGCTTACTGTGATGTTGGTATATTACCACAAAGCAGAAAAAGGAAATCTACTGCCTTCCAAATATTGCTGTCAGAAAAACTCTCAGCATTTTTCACTACTCAACAACCTTTGTGACGCTGCACAGCAACATTTGGAAAACCAACAAAATCATAAGGGCTAACCAGTTATGAGCTAAAACGCCTATAATCTTACTTGGTCTAGTTTGTTCATATTTATATATGTCCTCTAGGAGCCTTAAATGTTTGAAGAATGTTACTGCTAATTGAAGTTCATACTACCTGTTATTTCCCTTTTTTTACTTCTCCATTTAACATCTAATTCAATAAAGGAAAGAATGTTATAAACAGACATCAATCTTTAGCATTTCCTTTCTCCAGAGGGAATCAAACTCTTCTTTGGACATTCTTACTCCACAAGTAGGTAGCTTTATAAATCTGCATATTCTGAGGATCATCAAACCACAAACACGTTTTTTTAAAGAGTTTGGGGAATTCAAAGGGTAATACTGTACAAATGTTAAAGAGTAATATTGATATTTACAAGGTAGTGCAATAAAACTTCTTCGAACTGCTATTCTGTAGTTCTCTAAGGCTTTGCTCATAGCCAATAAGCTCCTATTATTTGGATGTTGAAAGGAGACATCCTCTTTTAAATATTAATATAGCAGTTTCCAAAGGTGTGAAGACCCATGGAAGAAACTAATGACATTCTGTAAATATCAATCATTATGCTGGATTTGATCCAAAGACTTGAGAAGGTTTTGATGCTTTCTTCATAAACACTCTGCAGTCACAAAGGCCTAATTGAGTTATTTCTACATGATTATGATTTTCTGCACACCCCCAGGATTTTACTGTGTTCTTCCTGTACACTTATTTATTTAGAAAATATTATATGTTGCCATGAGCAGCATGGTGGCCTAGATACTTGCCTCCCACTTGGAAGGTTGAGAGTTCAATCCTAGGCAGCTACAGGTGTTTCTCTATCAGGGCACAAAGAGAAAATAGCTGCTGCAAACTCAGCGTAAGCATCAGAAAGGGCATCCAGCCAGTAAATGCTCACTTGCATTTAGTCACCCCGACTCCATCCCAGATCAAGGGATTAGAGGGTCATAAAAAGAAAAAAAATATGTTGCCCATCTTAAATAAATAGCTCTGGGTGACTAACAAATATTACACAGAGAACTTTTTATGAGGCAATGTAAAAGAAAACAAAATACAATTAAAACGATAATAATAATTAAGGCCAGAAAGCAGGAGACCATGAATGGGGGGTCTTGGGCCAGTCACTCTCTTTCAGCCCAGCTCACCTCACAGGGTTGTTGCTGTGGGGAAAATAGGAGGAGGGAGGTTTGTTGGATATGTTCGCTGCCTTGAGTTATTCGAAAAAATAATAAAGGAAGGATACAAATAAATAAATTAACCACAGGATCTCATGATCAATTCACAACACCAAACACACATATTTGGCTCTACTAATATCCTGACCCTAATGCCTGGCAGAAGAACCAGATCTTCATGATCTTTCAGAAAGCCAACAGGGACATCCAGCTCTCAGGGGAAAAAGGGGTGGAAGTTGTTGCTTAGTTGTTCCATAGTTGTCCCACAACCTAGAAGGTGGATTCAGTATTGGTTAGCATTTATCTCTCTTATGATTATTGTTCACTGGAGTTATTCAATAGAATTATATTCCATCATCAAGAAGATTTATATTTATTTATAAGGCATATTTATATGGCCACCGATTTCACATATATATATGGCTAACTACTAAAAACAAAATAAAAACAGAATAAAGCTACCCACATTTTAAAAAGGCAATACCCATAACATAGAATAATTGCAAAGAACATTCAACATATCACATTCAAATTGACCAAAAAAACAGGCTCAGCCATACTGCCAGGGCCCCAGGGTCAATGGCAAAACCACATTTTAATGTCTTACAAAAGACCAGCAGGGGCAGGAAATGATTTTCCAAAGGGCAGGCACCACAGAAGGACAGATGGAAATCTCTAGCAGATGGGACCAGGAGCAACTTTTCCATCAGCATCCCAAAGCAACATACTTACTATGTCTATACAGATCTTCGCATTTGAAAGGAAGCAGGTTTAAACCATGCAAAAATCCAAATGGAGCATCTAGTGCCTGTTGAACTCCTCAAATCAATTGGATCTTTTCCAGGCTCAGGCATCTGCTCTCCAAGCTGCCATTTTTAAATCTCTTTTTCAAAGATTTAAAAAATAAACAATTAAAAAAAGTTTAAAATGAAATTTAAGAAGTTGCAGATGGGCTGCATTCTTATTTCCATATGCTCTGAAGCACTTTTTTGTCTTCAAAACCAAAATGCTACACAGCTCTAATGCATGTTTTCCATCCTCTATAGCAGGGATGTCAAACTTGCAACATCACGTGATGTGTTGCGACGTATCGCAACTTTTTTGCCAGGGTTAAGGTTAGGGTTTTGTGTGCTGTCTGCATCCCGCGGATGAGGCTTTGTTTGTTTGTGCGTCCCGGTTTCTGGCATGCCGCGAACCGGTACCGGTTCACGGACCGGGGGTTGGGGACCCCTGATTATCCACAACTTATCACCACAAACAGGACCAGAATTTCCACTGCTAAGCAAGGCAGCCAGGCCTAATTTAATGACCTTTTTTGCCATTTGTTAAGTGAATCATGCAGTCATTAAGCAAATCTGGCCTCCCCCATTGACTTTGCTTGTCTGAAACCAACTGGCAAGGTTGCAAATAGCAATCTTGTGATCCTGGGAGACTGCAGCCATATTAAATACATATCCAAGCACCTGAATTTTGATTATGCCACTCTGGGAATGCTGCAATGATTGTAAGTGTGAGGGCCTATCATAAGTCACTTTTTCCAGTGCTGTTGTAACTTTGAACAGTGGCTAAATGAATGGTTGTAAATTGAGGTCTATATCTTTGTGGATATTTAGCCTTGCTAGATTCCTTGAGAGTCTTAGTAAGTTGTAACGTACTAAGATGCCCTACCTTTCCACCATACTTTCTGCAGCTGACCTATAGAATTTGCTTAATGACTTCAGCAATAAGCACAGGACTTTGGTTATCAGTTTGCATCTGCAGGTGTGTGTGCCTGTCTAAGAGCCATGGTGGCACAGTGGTTAGAATGCAGTATTGCTGGCTAATTCTGCTGACTGCCAGCAGTTCGATTCTCACAGGCTCAAGGTTGACTCAGCCTTCCATCCTTCCGAGGTCGGTAAAATGAGAACACAGATTGTTCGGGGGGGGTGTGATATGCTGACTCTGTAAACCACTTAGACAGGACTGTAAAGCACTGTGAAGCGGTATATAAGTCTAAGTGCCATGTGTTTCTGTTTATCAAAAACTGCCAAATGTCATGATGCAAACCTCACCCCTTTAGAGGGTTTGGATTTAATTTCTGACTGTCTGGTCTAGACCAGTGTTTCTCAACCTTGGCAAACTTAGGATGTCTGGACTTCATAATTACCTAGTGAGCATGGTAATATACCGTGCCTAGGACTTACAAGTATTTTATTAAACATATATAAGAAACTCATTTTCTAATTGCGATGGATCAGGAGCAACATTTTGTATATAAGCATAAAATCTGCAGACATTTTAATGCCCTTCATCTCCAACCTTAATCCAAGGAAGGAATGTAGGAATAAAAAAATTAAGAAAGGAAATTGGGCATCTGAGTTTTTTGCATGAGAGAGCACACTGGAAGTGTTTGTATAAGTGAAAGCAGAGATTATGTCTACATTGAAATTAATAGTGGAAAATACATTGTTTATAGATAAACAAAATGTATTTTGAACTCACTGCAAGTATGAATTGAGTCAACCAATTAAATGGATATCCGGTCAGTTGCATGGCTGTGGCTGCCTCTTTAACTTTTATCACACACACAAAAACTGGAAAGGAAGACTGGGATGGAGAAAGTGCAATGACTAGCAGCAAAAATGGATCTAGATGAAGTTACACTGCTGAAGCTTTGCTTTGTTCCTAGAAGACATCTGAAGGGCACAGTCAGAAGTGTGTGCTGAAGACAAAGAGTAGGACATGTCATGAGAGTTTTTCTATTTAACCCAGATAAATAAAATTAGGCAGGATTGAATCCCTCTCCCCTCTCATGATGCATGATAAAAAGGGGCAGAGCTTGCACTGGCCCAGTTGTACCCACAACCTTGAAGACAGAATCCATTTCTGTAAATGCCTTTGCCCTAAGGGATTGAAGATGACTGAAGACTGCCAAGAGACTGAACACCTGGGCCAGGATGCCAACCAGTATATTGTAGTCCTTTTTTGCCCTTAAAGTAGAATGAAATTAGGGTAATTAGAACTAACCATATGTACGTACATGTTAGATTAACATCACAGTTTGCAAACACATAGAATCACCAAAAACCTAGGCTGTAATCTTGAGTGCAGAGGACAAAAAATACCTCTGCAAGGCAGCTTCAAAAGCCAGCTGGCCTTTTTTTAATCAAGCAACTGGGAGAATGAAGTGGCCAAGCCTTGAAATGCAATTAGCTAGTAGCAATTGTTGCTTGTTTTACTGTGCTTCCTAATAAATGAAAAACAAAACGGAAAAATTGTTGTTGTGCTGTGTCTTTCACCAAATCCTAAATTCTATTTTTTGTCTTATATTAGCTGATTATATAGAATAGAGCTGGAAGGGACCTTGGAGGTCTTCTAGTCCAGCCCCCCCCACACACACACACACACACTTAAGCAGGAGAACCTACACCATCTCAGACAGGTGATTGTCTAGTCTTTTCTTAAAGATCGCCAGTGATGGGGCGCCCACAATTTCTGGGGGTAAGCTGTTCCACTGGTTGATTGTCCTCACTGTCAGGAAGTTTCTCCATAAATCCAGGTTGCTTCTCTTCTTGATCAGTATAACTGGTTTTCCACATCACACTAAGCCAAACTGTTTTTTATGTAAACTCAGACATTGTGATTTCAAAACTATATGTTCAATAAACTGCAAATCATGATTTTGCAAATAGTGAAAATCCAGCCAGTGAGTTGGTTTCTTCATTTAGGTTCCTTCTATTATAAGAAGAAGGAATTGCTTATTTTATAACAGAGTTAAGGAGCCACTTTTCTGTCAAAATCCAACATTACCTTAATTGAAACCTGTCAGCAATGTAATTTGAATCCAAAGTGGATGAGCCCAGAATCAAAACCAAGCTGAAGTGACGACAGGATTTTTTCCTGTATTCACTATATAACATAGAGCTTCCATATCCGAGTTGCATCTGTTGGCTATCATATTGTGGTCATCTGGAGTTCGCCACCCAAATATGGTAACTATAATAAAATAAATCAGTGATGGTAGCATCTTCTCTAATCTGAACAGGTTTTCCTTCATCAACTTCCTAGTGGGCAACCGAATAAATATTAATAACCTAGATTAAGTCCATCATCAGGAAGAAATGATACTGATCCTCAAAATACTCCAGAAACATGGATTGAGGAGGGAGAAAGGCTTCATTTGGCTGGTGGTCCAAAAGTCCCAGCCCTTTACAACAGTAACTCTGCTTATTGATCTTGCTTGTTTACTGTTACCCAGCTATTTTAATTGTTTTAGGAGCAAAGGTTTCAAAATAAAGTATTTATTTTGAAAGAGTTTCCATTTGTCATTTCCCTGGCTGGTACTAAAGTATTATGAATCTCCCCTTCTCCTATAGCTCTATCTATGCAATTAACAGGGATCATAAATGTAATAAATTGGGCAACTTATCAGTGCTGCTTCTTATGTTAAAAGGTAAAGAGTTGTGCACAGCTGCTTCTCTTTTGCCTTAGAGTCAATAAAACTGTCATTTATCAAGCTGATATTATGCCTTCTTAGTTAAATGCATCCTCATTTAGCAGATCAAATCAATAGATGTCTGTAACTGATTAATGCCATTGCTGTATTTGAGATGTTTTAATGACAACTGACTGCATAATAACATCTTGTTTTATTAAGGGTAAAATTGAAAGTCAGTTCAATTTGTTCACAGATGCTGTTCGATCTACATCCATAAGCTTTTTTTTGTTTTTGTTTTTGTCTTGCTCTATGGTTACTGAATGGCAGCATGGATCTATGCTTAATTTGCTGCAAATGAAACACACATTGTTTTCAATCTTTTTTTAAACCCAGTGAGTCATTAAAAGCAAATTATTTTCTCTTGGCCTTATCTTGAAAAAAAGCAGCACAATCTACTTGCAGAATTGTAGTATTAAGAACTTCTTGTGGAAAATCACAAATGTGCTGGCTTTCTGTTCCCATGTGTTTTGGTGGCTTCTTTCAAAGTATCTACAGGATGTGGTTTGTAGAAGGTAAACTAAGGTTTCTCAACCTTGGCCACTCTAAGATATGTGGACTTTACCTCCCAAAAGTCCATAGAAAGCATACTGGCTGGGGAATTTTGATAGTTGAAAGCCACACATCTTAAAGTTGCCAAGATTGAGAGACCCTGGTCTAAAAGGACACTGATAGCTGAACATTATTAATGTTATTCTAAAGAAATAAAATATGTGTCAACATCCAGCTCGAGAATCCAAATAAAATTCCAGGTTCATTCCATCTCTGAAAATCTTACTGTTTATTGAATACACTGCATGGTAATGTCAAAGCAAAACTAACTCTGAGGTTCCAACACCAATTCATAAACTTAAAAACAATAATTTTCCCAGCCAAACTCCCAACATCTTATGTAGTCCATATAAACAAGTTCACTTTGTTATGGGAACCATCTGCTTCAAATCCACACCTGCTTTGGTGTCCTTGAAAAGGTTTCAGGCTCTCACGGTCTTCAGCTGAATCGTAGAAGTTTCGTTTCTCCATCTAACCCACTTGAAAGTAACACCTCCCCCATTAATCTAATGGCAAGTTGAAACACAGAGACACATAGCTGCCAAAGTTTCATAATATAGCTGTACATGATTCAAATATGATTCAAACTAGATGCTTACAAAAGTACAACACCTTAAAAGCAGCCACATCTGTATTTTTTATACATAATCTTGGAAAAATATACACAAATGCTTTGAAGAGGTGCTGGATTTGTACTGCCACAGGTTCCAAAGTTCCTCTTCTGAATCACTACTAAAATGCATAATTAATATTTCTTACACAGAGAGATCTAAAAAAAGGCTTGTCTGTTGGGCAGAGGGAACTGCTACCCTACTCACATACACATGCACACATTCTGGATTCTGGATTCTGTTTGTAATTTTATCATGAACCTGGGAATGAGTGAATGAATAAGCAGAAGTGAGGTCTTCTGCAGGTAAAGGTTATCCAATTCAAGTAATTTATTTCTTAAATCTCTATGCCACCCGTCTTCCCTGCAAGATGACTCTGGGTGACTTATAATAAAAGAATCCTTTGAAATTATTACTGTAGCCTGTTTGTCTCTTGCCATTCTCTTAAGCTTTGGGTTTAAAATGAAATAAAAAATGAATCATAGTAAGCTTGTCCTCTGCTACTTGAAAGAGGTTCAGGGGGAAAAAATCAGATATTTGCCATTCTTTTGACTCATTTCAGAATTTCCCTCCAAACATTTCCCTGTATCTTGTTGACAATGATAAATAACTGGAGGCTATTCATTTTAGTCAAATGTTTCACAGAGCATTTTGCATTAAGAAAGAAAGGAATAGAGGGCTGCCTAAAAGACATGATCTTTTATATTTCTAAATAAAGAGATAGGAGAGAAATATCATTCAGTTGGCTAAAGAGACCTGCAGAATTATGGAAAGGAGAAGAGGGAAAGGAAAAAAGAAATCAGACAATTTAAAGTTGTAAATGTGACTGGCCCAAATCCAGTCGAGGGTTCAAATTCAGAGGTGAAGCACTATATTAGGAGGGTAAGGCAAAAAGTATGCAGACAAGAATTTGGAATTCTGAATGCTTGAACCAAAGTCATGATTTCTATGTTCAATAAGATGGCTGGTTGTGAATATGGTTTCCAGTTGTCTTTAACACAGTCTGGGTCTTTTTATGCACTGGGTGTTCAAATCCTTTCTGGATTCAGTTGGTGCTAATTAGCCCTTGGCTGGTTCTCATTTACTCTCAAGGAACCTGGCTTTGTCCCTTTCTATTCCATGATCCTGCCTGTTGCCCTGTCATAGGAGGAGGATGTTGATGATTTGACTAGGGATGCTTCTGAAATTCACACAACCACTTCTGTATTGTCATAATTTCCAGGACTCATATTTGTCTTCTTTCTATTCCCTAGTTTCTTTCTCAACTTTCAAATTTCACATGTCAAAAGATGAATGGTAATATTTTTGCAAAATAATGAGCAAATGTCTTGTAGCTGAGCGATGAATAATTTTAAAGAATTCCTCAAGAATTCCAGCTTTACCCAAAGTATTTTTTTTAAAAAAACAACTTTTTTTTTAGCAGCCTTTGGCTTTTATTTCATTTGCATACAAGTGTCTTAGACTTTGTTGGTTCATTTGTTTCACTTGTGTGCTTCTAGGTTGCTAATGCCAGAAGTCAAGTAATAATTTTCTATAGTCTTGCAATTTCAATGCTAGATTTACAACACTTTACTCAGTTGTATAAATTACTTTGATGAATAGGAATATGTAGATCCCTCTGGCATACTCAGCTTAGTCTTGATTTTACTTATCTGACAAATAGAGTAATTACTTTAACAGATGATTAATCTATCCTTCCCCAAGCTATCTATTGAGGGAATCTGTTGAGACAGCAACTTCGGCAACTTGCAAATTCCCTATCAACAATTCCAACACATTCTGGTGGACTTCAAGTTAGAGAATCTGGTATTAATCTATAATAGTATATGGGAATGACCTTGGGAGACAGGGGAAAGAGCTGTGGACTAAATTATCATTATACAAAAGTCTGGGGAAGCAGAGAGGGCATGGGAAGCATTTCAGAAAGCACCCTCCCTACTTTTCTGGAGTAAAAAGAAAGGAGGGGAGGAATACTTTCAGACTGGCAAAATGATGCTGATATAATCTTACAATAAGGATAGCACTAATATTCATTGTTGTGCTTCTTGTCTGGATTACCTCAAAGGGCTAACATAATCCATTAAAGACCAATCTTTCTCTGCAAATTCTTTAGCTTCCCTTCCTAAATGAGAGCAGTGGACTAGGATCAGGAAGGCTTCAGTGCAACTTCACCTGAGTGACTATGAGCCACTCTTTCAATCTAGACTACTTCATAATCTAGCCTTCTAGGGGACACCACACTGAGCTCCTAAAGGAAGTCTGTGACATAAATCTAATAAATATATCAACATATGCTGTTGCTTGCAGTGTTTCTACTTGTGAGTCAATAAACGTTTTGCAAGACCCAGCCAATGAAATTCCAAATTTAATCCAGTCTGTGAATTTAAGCATTTGGTTTATTTGGCTTCTATTCAGCTGATGCACAGCAATACCATTTCTTTCTCATTAAATTATTTGTACATGCTATTCTTTCCCTATTTATATTATCTTCATACAATAAATGAATGCCAAAGAACCCCATATCTGATTTTCTCTCTGGGAACAGGAATAAATTAATTCACCAGCAATCTAAACATCATATGCACACACACAAAAATCACAAACACAAGCCTGAACCCTTTGTTCATTGTTTGTTTATATGAAATAGCAGCACGGGAAGTTTGCAAAATATGCACCAAACTCCCTAGAAAAAATAGCATTAAAAACATTAGAATTTAGAATAGGTTCAAAAACCTACTGTTTCGTGACTTGTAATAAAAAAGACAATTTAGGTGCTTGCCTAAAAAAAGAACAACTCTTCAATTCACAAGTCCATAGTTTGACTTTTCCCAAAATAAAGCCCATTGATAATAAAGGAGCAGGTCCAGCTCTGGAACAGGAAGATTTCATTGTGAAAGTTGTGAAAAAGTACCATTTTTTTTCTTTTTAGATAATGTCATTCTTTTGTGGGGGTTTTGTTGTTGTTGTTATTTATTTATAGAAAAATGTGCTCCGTGGCTTTTTTCTTCCAAAAAGAAGCTAGTCAAAGTAGTTTACATAATATGGTCAAAACACAGTCAGAAACCTGTTTCAAATGCACTGCTGTTAGAGCACCAGTGGAGAATAATGCAGGAAATTGCCATTTATTTATTTCCCTGTGCCATAGTGTCATATGGACAGGTGTCCAATAAAAAGCACAGGTAGCCCTCAACTTCCAACACTTCATTTAATAACCGTTTGAAATTACAAGGGTACTGAAAAAAGTTGCAGCATCTCCATGATCACATGATCAAAATTCAGATACTTGGCAACTGGTTCATATTTATGATGGTTGCGGTGTCTTGGGGTCACATGGTCCCCTTCTGACAAGCAAAGTCAATGGGAAAGATAGATTCACTTAACAACCGTGTTACTCACTAAAAATTGCAATGATTCACTTAATAACAGTATTAAAAAGTTGTAAAATGGGGCAAAACTCATTTAACAAATACTTCACTTAGCAACATAAATTTTGGGCTCAACTGTGGTCATAAGTAGGGGATTACCTGTGACAGCTGAAGACTCTCCTGCTAAATTTGGAAGTAACATGGCTCCTTTTATAAGAGGAACACTGGCATGTTTCTTTAAGGTGGTACTTTTATATTTGCCAAATCCAAAATCAGAGAGGCACATTTTTAAGAGGGAAACCCCTCCCTCTTCACCCAACCAGGATACACAAACACATACCAAGTCTGCTCTCTCATCCAAGATTGAATCTTCTTGGATGAATGATTTATCCAAGAGTGAATCAGATTTGTTACAGACAGACTTGGCATTCATTAACAAAATCAGAAACTAAGGATTTCATATACCTGATGACCTAGTTCCTGGGGTGACAGCAGATACAAGAAGTGGGAATTAATCTCAAATAACCAATCCCCTTTTCCCAAGAATGACCCTCTCTTGCCTCCCACCGTATTTTCATGACCACCTTGTTCTGCATCTTTTCTGTATCTCAGATTTCAGCATCTGCAATCTCTGCTCCTGCCTTTAGTAGATATCACCCATCTTATATTCATGTCCTTACTTCCTCTATCCTCAGTCATCCTCACAACCTCCAGCACTTCCCACTGGTCACCTCTGGGTGTACTTGATAGGATAGGGTCACTAGTTGTCCCTAATTCCATTAAAACAGAATGAGTAAAGTTAAGGTTTTATTTAGGCAGCTAAATCCCATGTTTTCAATAGCTTTAGATCTCAGCCAAAACCTCACCATTTTCCCTCTCTGTATAGACAGGGCAGCTCTTGTCCATGCCAAATTGAAAAGAAAGACTGGAACACAATCTTATTAGACCTTATCTATAGCATGCTCAACAAATTTACATGATTCCACTAGAAGACTCTCTCTCTCTCTCTCTCTTATCTATCTATCTATCTATCTATCTATCTATCTATCTATCTATCTATCTATCTATCTATCTATCTATCTATCTATCCATCTATCTATCATCTATCTACCTACCTACCTACCTATCTATCTCAGGGTTGAACTGTGAAGTTCTTGGTGTTCTTTGAGCCTGGTTGTTTTCCTGAAGAAATTACATTACTCAACTAGGGAACATCACTACTGCTAATGAATGTAAAGTCTGCACTGTCATCACTAATACTGATGATGTTACCTACTTGGATAATGAAATGTCTGCAAGTTCAGACAGCACCAAGGACTCCAAAGTTTACATGAAATGAAGCAAATTGACTAAAGAACTTTCATGCATTCTAAATTCTCTTGTTGGAGGGTCTATAAACACCAATGTACTAAGTCCATAGATTAAGTCAAGGTCATCTTTTGAGAAATGGGTGATTCTGAGGTAAGGAGTATAAAATCCCAAAATCTAGAATATATGCTGAAAGGGAAGTAACATGTATTGCATATTTTATTTATTTATATTTCATATTTCTTAACAGCCATCTCCCTTGGAAAGGGGCTCTGAGCAGTGTATATTTGCATCTTCCTTTTTTTCCAGGAATTAAAGGTTATTTAATGCATGCATTCCTTCCCCTTTCTCAGCTCCCCCACCTCAATTTTCCAATCTCTACCTGTTCCTCTTTCTCACTCCTACTTTGGCTCCAAAACCTACCTCTCCTTACTGTTTATTTGCACTCTTAAGTGTGAAGAGGAGAGAATAAAACTTGGATTATAAATACAAATCTTGTTATTTCTGCAAATAGAGAAAATAGGGGGGGGGGAAGGATGTGGTAACAAAATAAGCAGTTCTCTCATCTCAGAGACGGGATGACACATCCAGTAAACAAAATGACTAATATTTTTCTTTTGTACCAAGAGGAGTTTCACTTTGTATAAGAGCAATCTTTAAAAAGGGGGGGGGCTATATGTGTGTGATATATGGGCAGGGGAAGATACCATGTTTTCCAAAAGTAAGACCTATCCTGAAAATAAGACCTAGCTTGATTTTTGGGGTAATATAAGCCCTACTCCCAAAATAAGCCCTAGTTAAGACTCCACCTGCCTCTTCCCTTTCACTCCCCTTCCAAGCCAGACTGCCATGCTATGGAGGATGGGGGGAGGAGGCTCGGTTCCCTTACCCGGTCCCCCTCCACTGTTTCAGAGCCAGGGAAGAGTGATGGTGAAATGGCCGCCACTGCATCATCAGCTGCATCCACCACTGGATGGGCTTTCTTCGGTCCCCATCACCCCTGCCCCACCCCATAGATCACCTGCCCGGTGGCGACTGCCACCTCTTTCTCCTCCACCTGCCATTTCAGTCCTGTGGTGCCGCCTCACGCTGCCTGGTCCCCCTTCGCCATTTCAATGGTGGGAGCTGTGGAGGCCTGCAGCTCTGCATCATCCCTGGGCTGGTGCAAAATGGCAAAATGCGTCCCAAGACTTTTTTGGTACGGTGACAATTTATTCCTTCCAGCTGATACATTTTAATGACAGTGCAAAAATTACAGCTGACCCATATCACCGAGTCTTGGGGGGAGCTCAAATGGCACTTCATCCAACTTTCCAGTTCATGATAAAGGACCAGAAAGAAAACAAAGAATACTTCAAGTGAATAATTGGCCATGTTCCAGTTACACCCTTTCCTGGACCAATAATCCCTACTGACGGTCACTCATGCCCTAGTCACCTCCCATCTTAAGTATTGCAACTTGCTCTACATGGGGCTGCCCTTGAAAAGCATCCGGAAGCTCCAGTTGGTGCGAACTGCAGCAGCCCGCATGGTTTCGCGCAGACATTGGTATGCACATGTGTCACCTCTCCTGCGGGAGCTGCATTGGTTGCCAATTTGCTTCCAGGTGCAATTCAAGGTGCTGGTTGTCGCCTTCAAAGCCCTTCATGGCTTGGGACCTGAGGGACCATCTCTTGCTGTTCACATTCACTAGAGTGGTCCTGTCCCCTAAGGAGATATATCTGGGAGGACCCAGAAGAAGGACCTTCTCCATGGTGGCTCTCTCCATCCGGAATACCATCCTCCAGAAATTAAACTGGCCCCCACTGACACTCTTTCAGAAGGCCCTAAGATGCAGTTCTGCCAGTAGGCCTGGGGAACCCAGTGTGGGATGGAGCCCATTAAATGGCTGGTATGAGTGTGTGCTGTCACCGGGTTGGGGGGGGGTGGTTTATTATATTATTTTATTATTTTTATTTCTTTTATATTGTGTTTTTATTTCCTGTAAGTCGCCTTGAGTCACCGTGAGCTAGTAAATTTTCCGAATGAATGAATTAAATAAATAAATAAATAAAAACAAACAAACAAACAAACAAATAAATAAATAAATAATGTTGACAGGAAAGATTTAGTTTGGTGACCTTGATCTGTTGCTCCTAGATCAACGGCTGGCATGAAATGGGTGGCACCTAGCATGAATTGATAAAAACATCTTTCATCAAAGCATAGAGAAGTTGATTTGGAGGGCTTTAACATAAATTCTGTTGGAGTGGGGGTGGGAATGAAGCCCTTGAAGTAAGTGCTTTGGATAAAGAGGTGTGCACTGTAGAAAGTGACTGTGTGTTGAAATAAGGCCTCTTAAACCACTTTTGAAAACCAGGAGGAATATTAGCTCATGAAGTGAATAGAATAGAATAGAATAGAATAGAATAGAATAGAATAGAATAGAATAGAATAGAATAGAATAGAATAGAATAGAATACCTTTATTGACATTTTTTCCTGTGGGCACAACGGCACACATTAAAAATGAAATTTAGTTGCTTCTTCTCAAAGTGTACACATACATAACACACATTTAAACATACTATATACAACATATGTATAGACCTACACCCTTACACATAAGTAACATATAAATATTAATCACTGTCCATCTTGAATGCATAACGGAAGGAGGAAGCTTTAGCGTTCACAAGGTTAATACTGTATGGAACAAAACTATGACTGAATCTGGATGTTCTGCTTCGGATACCACAAAGCCTCCTCCCAGAAGGTAACAAGGAAAACAGGTTGTGAAGAGGATGTGTAGTGTCCCAGACAATCTTATGGACCCTGCTCAAGCAACCTTTCTGTGCTATATCCTGGATGGAAGGGAGGGAACTGCTAATAATCCTTTCAGCCATCCTCACTGTTGTGTCCTGGGCCTTGCTGAGTCATTCAGCAAGGCTCAGGAACTCTGCAGATGGTTGCAGAGACCCGGGCAGACCACGTGTTTGCCCGGGACCGGTTGCAGAGACCCGGGCAGACCACGTGTTTGCCTGGGACCCAGACAGGCTGTCTCCCACCTCGCGCGCATGCGCGAGGCGGGAGAATAGCCTGCATTCATTGGTTGAGAATCCCCTTTGCAAGGGGAGTATAAAAGGGCTTGTTGCCATTGTTCACTTGCTTCTGTTCAGTGAATGTACCAATAAAGAAACATCTTTTGGATCAACTGCCTCGTCTCCATGTCTGCTGTGCGAACAGAACACTCACCACTCTCTGCACTGCCTTCCTGTCTGAAGCAGTGATGCTTCCAAATCAGACTGTGATGCTGTATGACAGGATGCTCTCGATCGTCCCTCTGTAGAAAGTGGTAAGGACAGGGGAAGGAAGATGTGCTTTTCTTATGTGATGCAGAAAATACAGGCGCTGCTGTGCCCACTTCACCAGTGTCTCACTGTTGAGCAATCAAGCCAGCCTACTTGTTAACTGCACACCCAGGAATTTGATGCTGGTAACCATCTCCACAGGTGAATCATTAATGCACAGAGGAGTGTGGCTGTGGCTGCCTTTTCTGAAATCAAGAATGATCTCTTTGGTTTTTCCAATGTTTAAAACTAGGCTGTTCTCCTTGACCAGTTCACCAAACCCTCAACCTCCTTGTGGTAAGAGCATGGGAAATAAAGAAGATGAGCTTCATCTCAGATGGGCCTATTACAGAGTGGCAACTATAATTAATGAAGGCTTGGCAGGATGATTCCCATGCCTGAAATAGAGCAGCTGAAGGATAACACTTGCTACAGGGAGATCGAGTTTGAGTGAAATGTTAGAAGAGACTTCCTAACAGTAAGAATACTTCAATGGTGGAGCCAATTACCCAAAGAGATAAGCTCCCCTTCATCAAATAGTGTTAAAGTAGAAATTAAACAGCCATCAGCCAGAGATTATTAAATCTAGCTTCCTGCACTGAGTAGGATAATTGGACTCAGTGGAGTGAATGGCCTTTTGAACGCTACAGTTCTTTGAGTCTATGAAACTAATATGTTTTTAATAAATAAAATAAGCTCTAGCTGCAAAGAGGTAAAAGAGAGAGAGAGTAGAAGCAATAGCTTAGAGGAAAAATTGCAGAGCAAGATAAAGGCCCACATCTAAATTCAGAATCCTGGTCATCCTCTACATCATGGGCAATTTGCCCCTTGAAGATTTTAAATGCTGATCTAATACTGTTCTATTCTCTTGTTCCTTGGAGTGAATCCATTAATGACAATAGAACCCTTTTAAGCCAATAGATCTATTGCAGACGTTGTGCAATGAGAAACCTTGCATATTTAAACCCTACCCCCTCCCAAAATCTATACCACAGTTGAATAATCCAAAGTGCCTTCATTTTGCTGAACAATCTGAGTATTCCCTAAGGCAGCTGGATTTCAGTCCATTAAGAACCGAGATCAAGCTTATTTTTAGGCTTGTCAGTAGACATCCTAGATGACTGCTTCAAGGCTGAAACTGACTAAAGGCCTCTCTATCCCTCCTCTCTCTTGTATGGAAAAGGTTTGAGGTTGAAGCACAGTCCTATTAAGCAGTGATGGCAGATTGGTGTGATTTTCAGAAATGTATTTTTTCTTTAAAAGAAATGTGGACAAAACCTCTCTCTGTGGTTTGGTACATAATGCATTGTTTGCAAACAAAATGTCCCAGGCAGTTTAATCAAATTATTGATATTTCAAATAGGAGAGTTCAGAAAGGTTTAGATACTCAAGCTTGAGTAGTCTCATATGTTGAAAAAGTCTTAACTGCTTATTCTGCTGCACCATATCCACAATTATCCAAATTATTTTAACATTTAATGTGCTAAAAATCCCCTTGGTCTCTTTCTTTGAGATAAATTTTTAGTACCAATACATGAAAAAGTTTCTCTATCCTTTTATAATAGTCAAGGGGCACCCATCTTACTTTGCCAGTTAGTTAACTGTGCTTTAGTTGGAACCTATTTTAGTTGGCAACTTCTTTATGTTCTCAGGCATCACTGTGTCCTTTTGTGTGATGGTTTGGGGTCCCTCCCTCCAAGGATTGACTTGCTGGCTATCTTGTGCAAAATTTTGCGAGAGCACCACGGAGATTTATAGAAATTCATAGAAAATCTCATGAGCTATTAGACAAGAAATTCAGTATCTGGCAGTATCTGTGAGTTTGAGGGGGGGGGTTCCTTCAAGAACTCTTATAAAATGAGAGATTGAAGTGGAAAATATTGGGAGAGGGGGAGAGGCACTTTCCCAAGAGTTCCTTCAGCCTATTATTGATAGCGTGAAGGACATCCAAACCTGTCAGAGGCAAACACAGATTTCCCTCGCTTCATGAGAATTCACTTCATGCTAATAAACTATTATTTTTTGTCCAAGAATTTACTTCATGCAAATCAAACAAACACAACCCACTGTTATGCAATTTGTGCCAACATTATCAGTTTTTTGCCAAAAGTCTGGATACTAATGCCAAGATGTCTTCCAACCCAGACCACTTGAACATTTTCTCCCCAAGACCCCTTTCTGTCCTCATTCACCACTTATCATTTATCATTTACCATTTATTATTTATTTATTTGTTTAACATTTATATAGCCGCCCATCTTTGAACCAATTATGGGAGGCTCCCAACCAAACATTAAAAGACATATAAAAATTGTTTTGTGTGATTGTTCTAATAGTGTGTTTGCCACTTACTTCCACAGGTGTAATACCTAATCCTTTTACTATAAGGAGGAGATCTACTCCAACACTGGGAGCAAAGTAGACATATTAAGTCAGGCCGTAGCTGATGATGGAACTTCAACCCTAGATTGAGTTTTCAACCGAGTGATTCTACTGTGCATAATATAATACATAATGCTGAAAAAATTTATACTTCTGTGAAACTTTCTGTTTTTTTGTCCACCATCTACATTAGAAATCCAGTTGTAGAAGATATGTAAAAATGTTTTCACTGTACATTGAAATGAGGCAAGGAAGAAAACATATTTAAGTAATGTAGTGTTTATGAATAAGATTTTAAAAAACTATGTGCACATTTATTGGTGCATTTGGGTTACAGAATTTGACATCACACGCTGCAACTCATTTTTCCCACTGGTTCAATGTCTTATTTTATGAGAACTTCTTTATATGAACTTTTGGGAGAACATAATCTTAACATAAAATATTATAAATTATCCTGTATATTTTCCCACTAATTCTCATTCAATTTGATAACAATACAAGGAGAAATTTTTTTAGAATAATTCTTGAAAGTGGAGTATGAGGTTCTTGCATTTATTTAGGAGGCTGAGTGCCCTATCATTCAAAGGCATTATGAAGGAAGCAGTGTTACTGTTACCCCTAAGGAGAGTCCTGATTAATTGACTGACTGATTGATTGATTGATCAGTTGATTATGTATGAGGTCACTGACTGGATGGCACATAAATTTTCTCTATTGCAATCTGTCCCTAACCTGGTCTTGAAGTCTTGCAATGGTGCATCCATCGCCTCTGTAACTGAGTTCATCTACCTTTCAGCCAATTGCCTTCTTCCTCTTTCCTTCCATCTTTCCCAGAATTAGAGCATCTTCTAGACTAGCGGTCTCCAACCTTTCCGGCTCAGTGGTCCTGCAGAAGCAGTGATGGAGAGGGGGGAGAGGGGATGGTTTCATGTGTGCATCACTTTCACAAATGCAGCTTTGTACACATGGCCACTTCCATGGCCTGATTCCAAACGGGCTGTGGCCTGGCACCAGGTCACATACTGAGGGTTGGGGACACCTGTTGTAGACAGTTATGTGTCAAAAGTAGAATTATTTGAGCCTGGTCCTTTGTGACATCCATAAATGAGAACTCTGGGTTGATTTGTTTGATGATCCATTTGTTAGTTTTCTTGGCTGTCTGCAATATTCTCAAGTGTCATCTCCAACACCAACATTCAAAAGCATCAATACTCTTCCTATCCTTCTTTAAAATCCAACTGTTGCTTCCGTGGAATACTATGGCTTACATTATTCTGATTTTTGTAGGTATGGACTAGGGATCTTCAAACTTGGCCCTTTTATGACTTGTGGACTTCAACTCCCAGAATTCCTCAGCCAGCATGCCTGGTTGAGGAATTCTGGGAGTTGAAGTCCACAAGTCATAAAAGGGCCAAGTTTGAAGACCCCTGGTATAGACCCAAAATAGTATCTGAATATCTTTTCCAATGCATTCATGACTACTAATGCTTTCAAGTGCTAGTCTGTAGTGTATTACTTGACAGCTTGTTCTTTTTTGTTGATAGTTGATCCTAAAAGGCAGAAACTACTCTTATCACTTAAATGTCTTTATTGTCAATTCTTAGGGCGGCTGCTGTACCTATACTCATTAGTTTGATCTTTATATTTTACTTCCATACTTTGTGCTCTTTGACTAGAACTTGCAGATCCTTTGCATTTTGGGCTATCACAGTAGTGTCATCAGCATAGTGCAAGTTATCAGTGTTTCTTCCTCCACTTTTAAAATGATGCTCATATTCTTCCAAACTGGCTTCCTTTAATATATATTCAGCATGTAGGTTGAATAAATAAGGGGAGAATATACAATCTTTGCCAACGTGGAGGCAGTCTATTTCACCAAGTTCTGTCCATACTGTGGCTTCCTGATCTGTATATAAGTTTTTCATGAGGACAATGAAATGTGCTAGGATTCCCATTTTTTGAGAGCACATTCCCCAGCTTGACATGATCAACATAATTAACAGCCTTTCTATAATCAATGAAGCACATAGTGATTTCTTTTTTAGTATTCTTTGGCTTTCTCAATTGGCATGTATCAGAAGAAATGTTTCATATTCCTCAGTCAAAGCCAACGTGAACATCTGGCATCTCTTTTTCCAAGTAGAGCTCCAATCTGTGTTGGATGATCCTAAGCATTATTTTTCTAGCATGTGAAATTATGAATATTCCTTCCATCCTCCTTCGATCTCCTCTAATTGCTTACTATCTATCCATTGGCATCATTTAGTATACCAATTTGAGAGTGGAATCTCCTTCTGAGTTCAGAGAAACAAGACTTTGCTTGTTTTTCTATGTCTGTTTCCATCTTCTATGTCTTTACAGTTACTGTTGAAATATCATTTTTGTTCTCTTCTCACAGCTCTTTGGATCTCTTTGTTAAGTTCCTTTCTGACAGTTTTGTCTTTCTTGGCTTTTCTTTTCTCCTTGGCAATTTCCACAATTTGTTCTGATATCCAGTTTATTTTCTTCTCTTCTCTTCTCTTCCTTAGGGCAGTCTCGTTTCACACAATATCTTCAAGTTCATTCTATAATTCTTCTGGTTCTCAATCAATGATGTTCAGTACTTCAAAGCAATTCCTAGTGTTTTTCTTCTTTCTTCTTCCTTCAAAATAGTGGCTATATGTTCAATAATATAGTGTGGATACTGGTTGGTTTTCTTTTTTGATTTAGCTTGGAACTCTGCACATCAGCAGTTATGATCTGTTCTGCAGTCAGCACTTGACTATGTCTTTTATGCTATTACTGTTAGCTATGAACACATAATTGGAGTGGCAGAAATTGATAAGTCTCCCTCCCCAACTTCATTTCAATTTTTTTTATGCCATATAATCCAACTATGATTTCCTCCTTAACAATTTCAGCGTTGGCATTCCAGTCTCCAATTTCATCTATCCAGCAAATTCTATCAATTTCAAATTAAACTTGATTATAAAACTTAGTAACCTTCTCTTATTCTGCATCATTGCTTGGGGCATTGACTTGAATGATCATCATATTAAAGAATGGTCCGTGAGGTCTAATTTATATTATTTGGTCACTGAAAGCATTATAGTCAAGTACTGCTCTTGCAATACCCATCACTAACTATAAAAGCAATGCTTTCTTGCTTTGTATTTTATACCTTGAATAATAAACAGGATGATCTTCTGACTGGGATGGCCTTGACTGATCATGATGGGAACATATATTCTTGGTGTGCACTCCTAGTATTCTTCACTCATCCCTCCCTCCCTCCCTGGAACACCCCACTCCCCAACCACAATGAGGCAGCACAGCAGAACCTGTGGGGGAAGGAAAGTCCTTCCCTTTAAAAAATTGTTGAAGAATTTTTTTTCCCTTCACTGAAGAAATTTCTCTACCAATTTCTGCACCCATGAATTTGATGCAGAATTTCAAAAGTTCTTTTATGTCCAACTCTGGTCATAACTAATTTAACTCTTGGGTGATCTTAAAAGGCAAGTTAAAAAATAATCGTTTATTTTTCTTGGCATAGTGGAAGCTTTGCTTTACCGAGAAAAAGACAGTCTTTTCTGATTTTAATAAGGGGGATGCTGAGCAGCTCTCCTGAACTCTTCCGAGACAGGAGCAATATGCTGACGAGTATCAAATGATGACACATCCCAAATTCTGCTCTTCTTAGGTTCGCTATGTGGCTGTCAGCCAGGAACCTGCTTCTAAATGTCTGATGGAGCTGGCATTTGAAAAAGGTTTCTCAAGCAGCCAAACAGTCTTGGTTTCGAATTGCTGTTGCAAATTAGTTCAGCTTAATGATTTCGATTTAACACTATGAAAAGGAGCCAAATAATGACCTCAGCACCCCAGCTGTCAATGAGGAAAGAATTGCATTGTTAATGGACCAGAATACTGAAAGCAACACTCCTAGTCTTGGCCATTCTCTTTCCACCCCATCCCACTTTTGTCTTATATGTGATGCTACTTTGGCTTACTTCCACTTAGTCTTTCTGTCTGTCTGTGTCTTTAACTGAGCAGTCTGAGTGGTGAATATCAAAACAACAAGAGAACCAAGTCAGCTTTTTCCAAGAGAATCCCACTCTGATACCTTTGGGGGGGGGAGTTTAAAAAAGTATTCCTTAAGCAGTTCTTCGTGCCAAACACTGTCCTTCAACTTCCCTCAAATTTTCTTCTCCCTCAAATGTAGCTTCTGTTTTTGTACTTCAGTCTCTGGGTGCTTTAGAGTTTCATTTGAATTTCTTTTTGTAATGTTTAAGAGTAAAGAGACAATTTCAAGGTGACCAAGAATGAAATTGCTGCAGGGTTGTTGTTTTTATTTCTCTCTGTCTATATGTGGGTTACACATGTTCCTGTCACTCTCCAGCCTTCATATTTAATAGAAACATGGAAAGTCTGGGGAGACAGTAGATCCCAGAATGATTATCACACAAACTGTTTAGTCTCTTTTTACTAAAACATCTTACCCATCTTATGGCAGCACCTAACTGACATTAGCTGATCTCAAAAAATTCAGCAGGACATGCCAGGGAATACCAGACCATATGTCAAGCTCGAGGCGTGTGTGTAATGTTGCCACCATTATTGCTTCTCAGCTTGACAACCCATTAGGGGGGAGGGGAGGGAAGAATGGAAAGCAGGCTCCAGACAACATGAAGTCAACTCTGTGTGAACCAAGGACGTTTCAGTAGATGTTTGCAAACATACAGAGACACTTTCTCATAACGATATCTTTATACTCAATTGGACCATATGACCTGCATTAATAAGGGGAAGGAGAATTCTATATTTTAATTGGATTGCGCAGGAAATAGCCAGAGCTGGTTTTGCTTCATTCGTGCTGAAATGATGTACTCAATAAAGTTTTGCATTAAGAGATTGGATTGTCTCAATGGTGCTTACTCAGTTGGGTTCGTTAGTCGGAACCTTGATATCATAATACAGTTGGCAAATTCTCTCTTTCTTGGAACAAGGCAATATATTGTTGCCAAGAAAATTACATGACAATTTCCATGTAGTCCCCAAGAGCTGAGCTTATTAAGCAAGAGTAGTAGTAAGAGATTATTACTGTTTTTGTAGGAAATCTGCATCACTGCTAAAATCCAAATCCTTGGGGGGGGGGGAAGTCCAGAATTTTCAAATTAAAGCAATAAAAAAAACTAAGATGTTCTCAGAGGAGTAATCTGCTCTGGATCTACCTAGGGTATATTTTAGAAAACCCTAATTAGATAATACACTAAATATATTAATTATTTTTCTTCCATGTTCTTCTCCCATGTTTTAAACATATTAAGAGGAACTGTTTGCATTCATTACATAACTTATTAGTCATGTCTAGTCTGTCCTTTCTCTGTAATATAACTTTGCTGATATTTTGGTTTATGCATCAAATTATATAGACCATTTCAAAGCACTGCTTATCAAAGTGTCATTCAATAGCTTTCGGCCACTGTTACAGGAAGGCTGGATTTTCAGAACATGCTAGACAAAGCTGGGGTTGTGTTTATTAGTTGGTGGTTCAGGGTGCTGTCAGCCCCTACCTGGCAGGGTTGGCAGTAAAAGACCTTTGGCTGCCCTTGAAGATCAACCTGAGTCTGCAGCTGATACAGAATGTAGTGAGTGTCTATGGAGATTCTCAGTCGTCCAGGTCATGGCTGTCCCAAAGGTGCTTTTTTTTTTCTTTCCAAGAGGCAACCAGATTTTCTTGTGTGTTAGTTGTGACTTCTTTGTAAATTCTGTAACCTGTTCCAATACTTCTGTTGGTAGTAGTGATTTCAGCTCTTGGAGTTTGTGTTCTGTTCTCTCTTTCAAAACCTCAATTGTAAAATTAATCTGTCTTATTCTTTCATTGAGAAGATGGAGCTGTGCTTTCTTCAGGATGTTTTCTGCCCTATGTGCCTTCACTGTTGAACACAGGCGCAGGCTGTTGGGGATGAGTCTGCATTGTCTGCATCTCAAACTGAAGCACAAATGGTTTCTGTAGTCTGCAATTTTTCTGGAAATCCGTTCATACTCCTGCACCATTCAAAGGGTGTTCATCCCAAAGTCCAGTTGCCTCTTGAAAAAAAGGCACCTTTGGGACAATGCAATGAAAGCATTTAATGGGCAGCCTCCCTATTGACATGTAGAAGTACTGCTGTGGAAGCTGCATATTTCTGAAAGCAGATCAAGGTACTTGATCCTCGACTTACACCCATTCCTTCAGCAATTGTTCAGAGTCACAAAGGCACTGAAAAAAGTGACTGATGACTGATCCTCATACTTATGACTTATTGTCACTTATTCCCATAGTCACCTGATCAAATTTTGAGTGCTTGGCAACTGGCATATATTTATGATGGTTGCACCACCCTTTCCTTCTGACCAGCAAAGTCAATGGGGGATCTGGATTCACACCCCACAGAGACCATTTTTCCCATGATTGTTAAATGAATCACTGCAGTTGTTAAGTGAATCTCATGATTTACTTAACAACTGCAGTGATTCGCTTAACAATCGTGGCAAAAAAGGTGTGGATGTGACTCAATTAACAACTGCCCTGCTTAGGAATGGAAATCCTGGTCCCACTTGTACTGTAATCACCTATAATGCCCTATATGGCTCCAGACTGCTTATCCCACCAAAATTCTACCCAGACGGTCCAAGTGAAGAGAAAATGGCTCCTCGTAGTTCCCATCTACCACAGCTATGATGGCTGTGGGCTCAAAAGCAGGCAATCTCTGTCAGTGGGTGTCTCCTCTGGTTCGGAACACTTGCCCCCCAGAGCCAAGATGGCTTCCACTTTCAGGGCCTTCTGGAACCTTGTAAAATGCTGATTGTTCTAAAAGGCCTTTGCAGGCTTCATGCTATAGAATGATTGACACCAGAAGTGATTATTAGAACACTTTGTATTAGGGTTTACTGCATTTTATCATATTGTTGTTTTTTTTCCATAACAAGTTTTATTAGTTTTTGTTTGTTTTACAGCCAAGTGCTTGTAACACATCGTGGAGATAGGGCACTCCATAGAACACAACAAAAAATACAGTCATACATATACAATTCAAACTACTACTTTAAAAGTTCCCTCTTATGGTATACAATTCGAGCATTCCTAAAATATAAATTGTTTCTCACCTCTATCTATTATTCCAATTTCAATTTATGCTTCTCAATCAAATTATATCTCTTATTCTATTTCACATACATATTATGTAAATAAACATGAATTTATATATTTTAAAACTATTGCATTAGACATAGTAATATAATAACATTATAATAATAATAATAGGACAATAATTATTTCTATCATAAACAAGTAATATAACTATTATATCTTAATATTTCTCAACTATATTCTATTTCATATATTCTATCCAATATTTTCATAGATCAGTCCACGTCCCTAAAAGATTCCTCAATTGTTTCAGTTTAATCCATTTAATACCTCACTAATTACCATTCAATTCTTATAAATAAAAATATCAATAATATTTCACCAGTCTCAATCTCAATCTAACTCCTTTAATTATAAATTTTCCAATTTTTCTTATTGCCATTCCAAATCATAATCAAATCCATAATTTAAATCTAGTGTTGACTCATACCAAAGTAACCTTAAAGATCTCAAAAATATTAGTTCAATCAACGTCCAGAAGCCCTTTTTACCCATCAAATAAAATTTTAACTCTTATTTTTAAATCTAATTCTAGCTTTCTTTTTGTGCCAGGTAGGTTTCCACAACAGGGCCTCTAAATCCTCCCATCTTAGTAACTGGCTAAAGGCCTTTTCCCACCATTGAGTCCAATCATATTCTTTTTCTCTTTTATCCAGTGTTGTCTGTACTGTCATGTTGTCAACGTTTTTTGTGCCTCGTATTTGGAAGTCCAATCCTGTTGCTTTTAAAGTTGTAAATGTTTTAGTTGAGTTCTGCCTTTGATCATCAAAGAAATCCATCATGTAGGATGTGTCCTCTTCCTCTTCAATAAATTCAATAGATTCAGTAGATTGTAAATGTATTCCATCCATCTCATTAAGTTGTAGATCTGATTGTGTATCATAGTCAATCAAAGGTTGAGCTTCAATTTTTAATTCTGAGTCCTCCTTGAAACTAAACGATCTAATATGTTCTTTAAGTTCCAGTCTCGCTTCCAAGATTTTTTCTAATATAAGTCCATAATTAATCTGTGAGTAGGATTCCATCTTCTTTTTTTTTTTTAAAGAAGTTCAGCTTAAAAAATAGATTGCAGCGTTATAAAATATAAAATGCAGACAGAGATATATTTCCAAAGAAAGATAGAGAAAAAATAAACCAATAGTCAAGTCCAGCACAGAGATAAAAACTGGCAGTCAGTTGTTATGTTGTAATCCAGTCTGGGCATCACGCCAAAATCAGGAAGTGGGAGTTCAAATAGAGCAAGTTACATTGTATCAGTCCAAGTTTCTGGGCTTCATGCCAAGTCCCAGGATGCATTGTATCCAAAAGAATCTACATAAGTCCGCCCAGAGAGCAAAAAGTTTTTTAGGCAGTACTGTTCAGGAGGGGGGGGGAGAAAAAAAGAACATTCCACCCCCTCCCTAAGGATTTTCACCTAAACTGAAGATAAACAAGCCAAAAGAGAAAGTCACAATAACCCGGATGCTCGAGTTCCAACTGCTTATGTAGACAAAATAAAATAGTAAAAAAAACAATAATTGTTTTTCCAAAGCCCGTTTTCCCCAGTAATCAAACGCTGCTTTCTCAAAATAGGGAAATAGTTTTTAAAGCTGTTAGCAGGGAAAAAGGTAAATTAACAAGAGGGAAGGAAAGGTCTCACCCGGATCTTCCACGGTGGTTCTTTTCGCTTAGATGTTGCTGTGACTTTCGGCTGGAGCAGCTGAGTGATCGGCCATGTTACTGGCCGATCTTTTCCCCGTCGGCCCAAAGGTGGTTTTCTCGGACCGCAGAGGGAGCCGCCGCTCCCTCCGCGATCAACGAGTGCCCTCCTCTACGGTGGTCGCCCCTACAGGGCGACTTTCGACCCTATCCAGGGTCTACCGGCGGGGGGAAACCGGACGGCCAAGAGAACGAGTTCTCTGCACGTCCGCGGGCTCTGCGACCGGAACCGGAAGTCTTTTCATATTGTTTTGATGTGCTACCACTAATGAGAACATACCAAATGTGCCTTCTTATCCAATTCAGCTTTTAGTGTTTTGTGAGAATGCAGCTGAGGAGTGGACAGCACTTTCTCATTATATGAACTGCTTTCAGCCCTAGTTACTAGCGTCCTTTACAACTGGACTGAGAATTTAAGGACAAAATGCAAGGTGGAGGAAAGAGAGGCATTAAAAAAAAAAAAATAGCAATAGCACTTAGACTTATATACCGCTTCACAGTGCTTTACAGCCCTCTCTAAGCAGTTTACAGAGTCAGCATATTGCCCCCAACAATCTGGGTCCTCATTTTACCAACCTCAGAAGGATGGAAGGCTGAGTCAACCTTGAGCCGGTGAGAATCGAACTGCCACACTGCAGGCAGCCAGCAGTCGGCAGAATTATCCTGCAGTATTGCATTCTAACCACTGCGCCTCCATGGCTTAACCTTAGTCTTTGCATCTCACTACACAAAACAGTTTGTTTCTGTCTTTTTAAAATGGCCCATTGTTATTGTGCCCAACAGGGATGATCTAATAGTTGGTTCCAAACTGGTAAACACTGAGGAGATTCTTTTATAAACAACCAGCTGCAAACTCCTCTGTGTTTTTAATGATTTATTGGTTATATTGTATTTCAATTTTATTCTTTACATTGATCGTTGTAAAATTACTTTTAGTAGAAGAGGAGCTATAAACAGGGGCATCTGTAGAACCCATTACTTTAATCAAAACGACAAAAGTAATGTGCCACCAGGGTTCAAGATCTGCCACTTTTGTAAATCTATGTGACATCCCAACATACATGAAAAGTGGGTAGAACTTGCATTTTGTCAGCACAGTGTTGTGGGCCATCATTTGTCCCCCTTGTCCCCCTCCTGCAGATGACTCTGACTGTAAATTAAGGAAATAAAGATTATGTCATCTGACTGACAATGGCCAAAAGAAACAGCACGATCGAGAGCATCCTGTCATACAGCATCACAGTCTGGTTTAGAAGCATCACTGCTTCAGACAGGAAGGCAGTGCAGAGAGTGGTGAGGATGGCTGAAAAGATCATTGGCAGTTCCCTCCCTCCCATCCAGGACATAGCACAGAAAGGTTGCTTGAGCAGGGTCCATAAGATTGTCTGGGACACTACACATCCTCTTTACGACCTGTTTTCCTTGTTACCTTCTGGGAGGAGGCTTCGTGGTATCTGTAGCAGAACATCCAGATTCAGTCACAGCTTTGTTCCATACAGTATTAACCTTGTGAACTCTAAAGCTTCCTCTTTCTGTTATGTATTCAAGATGGACAGTGATTAATATTTATATGTTACTTATATGTAAGGGTGTAGGTCTATACCTATGTTGTATATAGTATGTTTAAATGTGTGTTATGTATGTGTACACCTTGAGAGGAAGCAACTACATTTCATTTTTAATGTGTGCCATTGTGCCCACAGGAAAAAATGACAATAAAGGTTACCTAATCTAATCTTGATCCCAGCACTCAAAAGTAAACAGCAAAAGATCAATAATCTATGTACATTGAACTTCAAAGAATTCAATTCTCATTAATTCTGCACAAGGTAGTACAGTAAGCAGTCTTAAAAATGGAAGTGATGACGCATCACAACTGTGGTTCTGAAACTGATATGAAATTGATTTCTGGGTTCATTATAATCTAACCTAGGTTTTTCACTCTGGTACCCAATAGAAATGCTGAAAGTTAGAACTCCCAGAATTTTAATCCTGGAAATTGCGACTTCAACATAGTAGAGGACATTTAATTACATAGCAGTTATCAGTTAAGACAGTTTCAAGTACAGCTTTCTGATCTCAGTAATTCCTTAAAGTGTCTTTATAAATTGCCTCTTGGTGGTGACTTTCTTTTCTAAATACTGCACAAACGTATTGCCAATTTTTTAAAAAAACAAAACAAAACAGGTGCTGTGCGCATTTACTTACATGACTGTCAGCAAACGTGCTTTGAAGCAGGAAGATTATTTGACACGTTATTACTAAATTTATTTTGCACTGACACATAATGACAAACTCCACTGGCTATATTTTCAATCATTCTATTTTTTAAAAATGGGGGGGGCATCTGTTTTTCTTTCTCTGTGCTTAAGTTTTCAACTGAGATAATTTGATGTCATTTATCAAAAACTGAAGCTTGTTCACCAGGTGACACTGTACTAGATGAGTTACTGAACTATGGCCGATCCTTGGAAAGTAACACAGTAATTCAATTACAGGTAGTCCTCACTTAATATTGATTGCTTCTTGACTGTTCAAAGTTACAACCGACCCCTGAAAAGGTACTTAAACTGCCCAGAGCTGTTGGGGAGGTTTTTCAAACTCTAACTCTTGGGAGACTGCAACAGAAAGGTAACTTGGGCCCTGATTGGATCTCCATTGTCTATTTAAACTGCCCAGAGCTGTTGGGGAGGTTTTTCAAACTCTAACTCTTGGGAGACTGCAACAGAAAGGTAACTTGGGCCCTGATTGGATCTCCATTGTCTATTTAAACTGCCCAGAGCTGTTGGGGAGGTTTTTCAAACTCTAACTCTTGGGAGACTGCAACAGAAAGGTAACTTGGGCCCTGATTGGATCTCCATTGTCTATTTAAACTGCCCAGAGCTGTTGGGGAGGTTTTTCAAACTCTAACTCTTGGGAGACTGCAACAGAAAGGTAGCAGAATTATATAACTAAAAATCAAAACGGCAAGTGTGTCTGAGATTCCCTGTATTTAAGAATGTCTGGCTTAGTTGAGTGCAACACTTGCTTTGCAGCTGTCTTTCGCAGTACCCTTTTCAAACTTGGAAACTGTCCTATCTGTAAACAAATCACTAGTCTACAAGGACAGATTATTTATCTAGGGTCTCTAATCTCTGCTCTTCAGGCAGAAATTAGGTGTCCAGTTCAATCCCACTACTCTACTGATCCTCCGCGCTATCAGCCCCCTCTACCACAAAGATCCTGCAGGAGAAGGGCAGTGTGGACAACCGTGGGATCTGGCAGGGTGAGAGCTGTGACCCATAAACGCAAAGCTTTTGCTGTGTCCCTGCACAACAGATATAGTGCCCTTGCTGACCTTAATAGGGAAATTAAGGAGGCAGGTAAAAGTAATTGTGATGATAACTCAAATAAGCAGGGGATCGTGGTCCGAGATGAAGAACTTGTTTTTGACAGGGAGAAGTGTGAATCAGGTATTACACATCAGTCATGCAAGAACAGAAAGGCATCCAAAAAGAGAAGCCACCTTCTGGTAGGTGATTCAATTATAAGGGATGTAAATTTAGGAAAGGACACAGAGGTTTCAAAAGAGGTCAGGTGTCTTCCAGGTGCTACTGCCAGTAGGGACAAGAAGCGTATTTCTAAAATAATCAAGAATGCCAGCAAGGACTGTGATGTGGAGGCTATTGTACATCTTGGCACTAACGATCTGTCCCAAAAAGATGTACTCTCTGTGCAGAATGATTTCCAGAGCTTGGGGCAGGAACTTAGCAGAATAGGCTGTAGGCTTACTTTTTCAGAGGTTTTACCAGTGTATAAGGAGCAAAATGGAAAAGGCCAGCGTATAGCAGAATTCAATATGTGGCTAAAGGAGTGGTGTAAAGGGGAAGGCTTTGGATATATTAGTCACGATGTCTGTAGCTGGTCTAATGAAAAAATGTACAAAAGAGATGGTTTGCATCCATCAAAGAAAGGGACTGAGTTACTCAGCTATAAATTCACAGATTTTCTGGAGGAATATTTAAACTAAACAGCGGGGACAGTGAGTTAATTGATACAGAACATCCCTGTCCCCGGCAATCTAACAATTATAGGGTTATCAGTGCATGTAACATAGATGTGTGTGTGGACAAGAATATCAACCTTGCTGTCAAGCAAAATCAAGCTTCTAATAGCAAGTGCCACACAAAGTGCACTAACCAAATAGGTGGTAAGACAATAGGGGAACTCAGGCACCACACAGGTTACGTAGAAAGTAAACACAGGGTCAGTCATAAAGGACTCAAATGTCTATATACCAATGCACAGAGTATGAACAGCAAACAGGGTGAATTAGAAATTCAGGCTAATGAGGGCAGATATGATATTGTTGCCATTACGGAAACATGGTGGGATGAAACCCACAAATGGAACACAAGGCTAGAGGGATTTAAATTATTTAAAAGAAACAGACCAAATAAAAGAGGAGGTGGAGTTGCTCTATATGTAAGAAATAACTACATCTCTACAGAACTAGAGCACAACAATGATGAAAACTGTCTTGAATGCATTTGGGTCAATATAAAAGGGGGGGGAAATGACATTGCCATAGGTGTATACTACAGGCCACCCAACCAAACAGAGGAAATAGATGAACTTTTTGCTAGTCAGCTAACTAAGGTATGTAGGAAGCACATCACAATAGTAATGGGGGACTTTAACTACCCTGACATCAACTGGGAGACAAACTCTGCACCAAGTGGAAGATCAAACAGATTCCTTGCAAACCTAGCAGACAACTTTGTCTCCCAAAAAGTAGAGAAGGGAACTAGGGGATTAGCCATTTTGGATCTAATTCTCACTAACAGGGATGAAATGATAGAAGGTGTTGAAGCCACAGGAACCTTGGGAGGAAGTGATCATGCAATATTGGAATTCAACATTATGGAAGCACAAGCAATAGAACACAGTCAAACTAGAGTCTTGGACTTTAAGAGAGCTAATTTCAATAAACTTAGAGAGGGTTTGGGAAGGATTCCATGGATGAGAATCCTCAAGGGGAAAACAACTCAAGAAGCTTGGGAAATTTTGAAAAGTGAGATAATAAAAGCCCAGTCTAGCACAATACCAACAAAGAGGAAAAATTACAGCTCTCAAAAGAAACCAGCATGGCTGCATAAAGAACTCTCTGATAAATTGAAAGATAAAAGGGACAAGTATAGAAAGTGGAAAGAGGGGCACATAACTAAGACAGAATATCAGCAAATAGCCCGAGCCTGCAAAGATGAAGTGAGGAAAGCTAAGGCTCAAATGAACTAAGGCTTGCGACCAAAGTCAAAAATAACAAAAAAAGCTTCTTTCAACATGTAAAAAACAAGAAAAAAGTGAAGGAAATGATTGGTCCACTAGTGGGTGAAAAGTGGCAAAAAGGTGACAAGCAACAGGAGAAAGCAGAACTATTTAACTCATTTTTTGCATCTGTCTTTACACAAAGGAAAAAACAGACCAACCTACCAAAAAGTGCCATAAAAAACAGAATAGAAATGCAAGTTAAGATAGGCAAGAAAACGGTAAGTGAGCACCTGTCCAGCCTAGACGAGTTCAAATCACCAGGACCAGATGGATTACACCCCAGGGTCTCAAGGAACTGGCAGATGTGATCTCAGAACCATTGAACTATATTTTTTCAAAGATCCTGGAGCACTGGGGAATACGGAGGACTGGAAAAGAGCTGATGTAGTTCCCATCTTCAAAAAAGGAAAAAAAATGGACCAGGAAATTACAGACCTATCAGCCTGACCTCAATACCTGGGAAGATTCTGGAAAAGATAATCAAACAACGAATCAGCGAACACCTAGAGGCAAACAAAATCACTACTAAAAGCCAACATGGGTTTGTCAAAACAGATCATGCCAGACAAACCTTATTGCATTCTTTGACCAAGTGACAAAATTAGTGGATCAGAGGAATGCTGTGGATATAATTTACTTGGACTTCAGTAAGGCATTTGATAAAGTAGATCACAACCTACTACTTGATAAGATAGAAAAATGTGGGTTAGACAGCATCACCACCAGATGGATTCGTAGCTGGCTGACCGGCCGTACTCAGCGTGTGGTCCTCAATGGAACGCATCTACATGGAGGGAAGTGTGCAGTGGGGTGCCCCAGGGCTCTGTTCTGGGGCCAGTGCTCTTCAACATCTTCATCAACGATTTGGACGAGGGGATAGATGGGGAACTCATCAAATTTGCAGATGACACCAAGCTGGCAGGAATAGCCAACACTCCAGAAGACAGGCTTAAGATACAGGAGGACCTGGACAGACTTGAACATTGGGCGCTATCTAACAAAATGAAATTCAATGGTGAAAAAAGTAAGGTTCTACATTTAGGCAAAAAAACCAAATGTACAGGTATAGTATAGGGGTACCTTGCTCAATAGTAGTAACTGTGAGAGGGATCTCGGAGTCCTAGTGGACAATCACTTAAATATGAGCCAGCAGTGTGCTGCAGCTGCCAAAAAGCCAACACAGTGCTGGGCTGCATTAACAGAGGGATAGAATCAAGATCACGTGAAGTATAATACCACTTTACAATGCCTTGGTAAGGCCACACTTGGAATACTGCATCCAGTTTTGGTCACCACGATGTAAAAAAGATGTTGAGACTCTAGAAAGAGTGCAGAGAAGGGCAACAAAGATGATTAGGGACTGGAGGCTAAAGCATATCAAGAACGTTGCTGAATTGGGTATGTCTAGTTTAATGAAAGAAGGACTAGGGTGACATGATAGCAGTATTCCAATATCTCAGGGCTGCACAAAAGAAGAGGGAGTCAAGCTATTCTCCAAGGCGCCTGAGGGCAGGACAAGAAGTAATGGATGGAAACTAGTCATGGAAAGAAGCAACCTGGAACTGAGGAGAAACTTCCTGACAGTTAGAACAATTAACCAGTGGAACAACCTGCCTCCAGAAGCGGTGAATGCTCCAACACTGGAAGTTTTTAAGAAGAGACTGGACAGCCATTTGTCTGAAATGGTATAGGGTTTCCTGCCTGAGCAGGGGGTTGGACTCGATGACCTCCAAGGTCCCTTCCAACTTTATTATTATTATTATTATTATTACCCCTGCTCTAGAGCTTCTGAGCTCAGACAAACTCAACCAGGTTCTGGTATCTGCTGAGGGGACTGGCCTTTTGCAAACAAAATTCTGATTTGATCCATTTCTTAACCAACCTCTCCTGAAAAATGAACATTCTGAATGCTATAAAAATTACTCATGCTTTCACCTGAAAGTCCTCAACTCCATTTGTTGGGTTGCAAGCTGGTAGATCAATGGTATGAAGCCACACTGACATGTGTTAAGAATCCTTCAACCTGAAGCTAGCCATGTACAACTTGATCCAGTAGAAGTATTTTGGGATAGCCTACATCTCATCAGTCTGTCTTCAGTGAAATGAGTAGCCTTGACCCTCCATCCAGTGATCTGTCTTCCTTGTTTCTCTCTGCTTGAATATCTTCCATTAGATAAATCCATATAGGTGTGGATGACATACTAGCTCTAGTCTAGTCTAGTCTAGTCTAGTCTAGTCTAGTCTAGTCTAGTCTAGTCTAGTCTAGGCTAGGCTAGGCTAGGCTAGGCTAGGCTAGGCTAGGCTAGGCTAGGCTAGGCTAGGCTAGGCTAGGCTAGGCTAGGCTAGGCTAGGCTAGGCTAGGCTAGGCTAGGCTAGGCTAGGCTGCTCTATTCAGGAACTGCCCAACTCCAAACTTTTTCTTGCCTTATTTTGAAATGCAAACAGGTCAACCATGTGCAGACTAGGAATCTGAGCCTCCTAAGACAGCAAGCAAGAAATGCCAAAGCATGTAAAAGGACTCAAAGATTATCATTATCTGCTCCAGTGGACATTCCACCTTCTGTTGGATCCTTTTCCAGATTGGTTGCCATCTAAGAATGATAAGGGTGTCTCTCCAGTACAGCAATTTTCTCTTCTGCAGGTGAGGTACCACTGCCTTAGTTGTCAGTTTCATCTTGAGCTGAACACAAAATTGTTCCAGTCAATTTATTTTCAGATGTTTTTGTTTGATTGATGGATGGATACACTGCCTTTATTTCATACAGCTTAAGGTTGTGTGTACAAAATGTTCCTTCCTCCTGTTTTCCCCATAACAGGAGGGAGTCTTAACAAACACAGGCAACATATCCACTACTTTTCATTACTTTTTGCTATTATTGCATCTACAGGTTTCTGTTCATTGGCCATGCTTGAGCTGACTAGTCCCTCTTATACTGTAAAGGGAAGGAGTGGGAGAATATCTGAAAGGTCATTGGGAGGATTGTTTGAGGCATCTGACAGATAAAATTGCCTTGATCGGCTCTAAGCTGGTCTCTGGTTGTGTAGGTCCTGCTGAGTTGATTGAGGTATGGCCTAGCTTAATTATCTGGTAGGAATTTGAGCATGTTAGCCTCAAGCAAATGGGCAGGGTCCTCAGGCTATGAGCATAGTTATCACTTTATCAGATCCATGTCAGTAGACAACATGTTATTGAGCCCAAGTAGTGATTATTTTTTTCTTTAGTGAGGGGATAGTTCTTCCTGCAATGATCTGTCTTTATTCAAGAAGTCACTGCTGAACCTATTAGCTGATCTCTACTAGCCTCCAACCTTCCCTTTTGGGGAACACTGTTGAGAAGATTATTGAACTGCAGAGGAAGTAAATTATCCAGATTTCTTCTAGTTGAATTTCAGGCATGAACAATTTCAGGAATTGAGGCATCACTGATCTTGCTTAAGGATGACTTTAGACAGGACGGGTATGGTCTGTCTGTCCTGGCTCTCTCTGACCTCCCTGAACAGTGATCTTTAAGTCCATCAATCTTGGTATCCTTCTGGACTGGCTCAGGGGGTTAGGAGTAGAGGCCATGGGGTTGCAGTGGTTTTCCATTCAATGAAGGAAAAGATCTACCCTTAGGCCATTGCTTTGTGGAGGTCATCAAGAATAATGTCGTCTCCTTATTCTTACTTAACATTATATAAAGCCATTGTGTGCGGCCTTCCCTCAGCACATGATTAGGCACTAAAAAATTATTAGGTACTAGCAACCTATAGCAATATAAATATATATAGAATATAAATAGAGCAAAATCTTGTGAGAAGTTTTATACCAACATATATATTATACTTCATACTGTTTCCATCTTCCCTTAAAACATTAAGAAAATCAGTGTCTCCATTAGATAATTGATTGTGTGTGTGTGTGTGTGTGTGTGTGTGTGAATCTGAAACTAAATTAATCAAGTAAATATAGCAAACGGGGGGAAATCCTTTACCCACGCTTCCTCAAACCCCCAAATAAATTACCCAGACCTAATCCACATAACAAAGGTTAAAGTCTACAAATACAAAGAGTTAATTAAATTAGGTCTCCCAGCAGAACTGCATGTTCAGAAGAATAAACATTATAGACATACCTACACACACAGAGACAGACACACACACCTCAAGTGTCATCCTAGAATCAGCACTTAGACATTTCTACACTCTGGACAAGCTCCCCCTATAAAAATCTGCTGCTCTGCCCCATTTCTCTGCAGCTGCCCCTAAAGGCAAACTGTTTGCTTTTAGGAATAAATATTTCTTCTGTCTGGATCTCATTTTTATTTATTTTTGCACAACCCCGGCTCTAGTTGGAACCTCAAATTATTCTCCTGACAACCTATAGCAACGTATTAGCAATTCTATAAACCAGGCCTGCACAATGTATGGCCCATGGGCTGTAATGTGGCCCACCAAGCAGCCTTGTGCACTGGTGTGATTTTTTTGTTTTTGTTTTTAAACTCAGTAAATTGACTGCTGTTAAATGTTGCTGCTACTAGGCAGGATCTGCTATTGCCACTGCCTGAAGGACTCCAACACCTCCAGGCCTCACCAACCCCATCAGATCCAGGATTGCTGATGTTCTGGTACAGTAGCTGCCAAAGAGCTGATCTATGTTCTTTCATTAAGGTTTGAAGGTAGACTCACCCAAGGTTTTTCAGACTTGTTATCCAAAGGTTTCCAATAGCTAAAAAGTAGTTAATAAACAATTTTTACCTGTGATTAGAAAAGAATGCATACACCTTAATGTCCTTTTAAAGATCCCAACTGTGATTTGAGCAAGATAGTTATTCCCTCATCTCTCCCTGTGCTCAAAACCCACTGAAGACCACTGTCTTGCAGTCTCCTTGTGAGGAGCAACTGTTTAGAGGACTGCTAGGTAATTTCCTCTCTTTATCTGGATAGATTCAAAGAGCTATTCATGGTCTACTCATCAGCTTTTTGCTCTTTGCCACATTCATTGGCTCTGCTATTCACCGAACTGTCTTCTGTAGTAGAAAATAATAAGAAGGAAATTTGGTCTTAAAAATACATTGAGATGCTACCAATATGTTAATCGCCCAGGACACAATTAAAGCATCCACTTGTGATCTATTATCACTTTTGTCTCAGAAAAAAAAGAGAGAGATTCAGAGATGCTAATTATATACAGCTGGGAAAAAAATAGTTGATTCATTTTTGTTATAAACCAGAAACTCCATAGATGAATCATATCAAGAATTTATAGCAACTAAGGTTAAATTGGGTCTTCCAAATTCAGAACAATTTGAATATTCCTTGAGATGCATTAATCTGAACTCCTGGGAATAAGGAGAGAAAACTGGAAAGTTTATAAGCTTATGATTTGAAACAAAAACAACATTTTATATTTAGAATTCTGGCCAGCATTGGTTACTTACTAACTAAGATGGAATCTATTAATGATCAATTTTATATTTTTCTACAGAGTTATATAAATTATGGACATTTCTAACTGCACAGCAAATTATTAATTTCTTGAGAAGTATTGAAAAGTGATCTTTCAGTAACATAAAAATCAATTGTCTCAGCCACCAACATGAGAAATTGCAGAAACAATTCAAACTATAAAATGGAGAAAGCCTCTGGACCTGATGGATTTCCATTAGAATAGCGTAGAAGTTTCATAGACCTATTGGGACCTATATTGTTAAAGGTACATGATCAATCATTTAATGTCTCTATATTTCCCCATCACTTTATGAGGCTTACATTACGGTAATAATAGTTCTGTAACATAATACTACTAATAGTACTATATTAGAGAAAAACATTCTACTAATTGTGGAAATTATTTGCTTAATGTGAATGCCAAAATATTAGCAGGGAGTTACAAAAAAATAATAGCATCATTGATCTATCTAAGTCTATCCAGGACTGGATGCATAAAAAGTAGACAAGCATCTGACAATATCCATCTGGCAACTGCTATTTTGAATATTACCACCGGTACTTTGAAATTGGCTGAATTATGTTGAATAATTGTTGGAAAGGCCTTTGGCATGGTTCAGTTTAAATCAACCAAATCTATTCTAAAAAGATAGGTTTCCACCATTTTTCATTTACTAGATTACTATTTCATACTTTCCCCTTGTGGCTGGAATGGCTCAATGTTCATTCAGCCTTCCATCCTTCTGAGGTCAGTAAAATGAGGACCCAGAATATGCTGACTCTGTAAACCGCTTAGAGAGGGCTGTAAAGCACTATGAAGTAGTATATAAGTCTAAGTGCTATTGCTGTTGCGGCCCCCATTAATGATGCCTTTGTCTCCTTAAAAATTTTGATTAGCTTCTTAAGCCTTTGAGTTCTTCTTTTACAGGTAGTCCTCACTCAGCAATTACTCATTCAGTGACCATTTGAAGTTATAACACCACCGAATGAGGAGACTTGATCGGCATTTGCAACTTTTGCTGCTGACTTCTGACAAGCAAAATAATGGGGTAGCCCCTGGCTGGTCACAGGTCACAGTCACAAGTCATATTTGATGCTGTGTGTTTCGCTTAATGATCACAACTGTAACTGCTGGGAGTGCCATCATAAGTCGGCATGGTGACATGATGTTTTTGATTTACAAGTGTGTCACTTAGTGATGGAGTTCCCAGTCCTGATTACAGTTGTTAACTGCAGACTTCTTATAGTGAATCTTCAGATATTAGGATATGTAGGCACTTGATACTGAATATAAATTTTTATATGCTGTTGATATCATGGCTACTTTATTTTTGATAATAATCTACTGTCATTAGCAAAACTGTTTGAAATTTTATAGCAATATAGTTTATACTCTGTTTATACCCTCTGGTTATACTATTAATTGTGGGGGGAAACTTTTCTGTCTTTGGGATTTACAATATCCATAGAATACTAGGACTCACATTTTGTATAGACTCTGTTAAAACACTTGGGTTTATATTTGTATTGAAATATATCATAATATTTTGAATTAAAAGTGCTTAATAGCATAGATGCAATTTCATTAGATATAATTTAATGACTAAAACTTCCATTACTTTAAGTCTTTGGAGCAAGGATGATGCAATTAAAATGAAGATTACATGAAGATTAGGGTACATTTTAATGATTCCTATGATAATGCCTCTCAGATCCTTTACACAAATAACTACTTTAATAAGAATATTTTTATGGCAAGCTAAACTCCTTGAATATCTTTGGCCAAAATGGAGGTTGCCTTTATCCGGAGGTTAGCTTTGATCTACCAGATTTTTAATGATATTATTGGGCTTTCATTTTAATATTTTTAAAATGAAATGTTTATGAAATTTCCCCCTCCTTTGCCCTACTAGAGCAAGTATATATTCCTCTGTATTCTTGGCAAGTTGAAGGTCCAAGTATATTAAAAGGGGATTTTTGTTTGAACCTTGAAAGCTGCCAGGCACATTTGGCTATTAATTGTAAGCAGATACATTTTGATCCCAAATCACATGAGAAATTAACATTGTGGACGAGTCCAAATTTGAAAATAGCAGCATGATGTGGCTTAAGGATTTTGATTGTATTTCCATTTGATTTTTTAACCCTCTAAAGGAGAATATTTGTAACTCAGGGTTGAAATGAGGGGTCCCTGGTGCTCTCTGAGCTTGGTTCAGCGCTGGCACTGATGATGTAACCTAGTTTGACTAACGAATCATCTGCAAAAAAGCAACCAAGCTCAGGACCCTTCCTTTTTAACCCTCTGCTAACCACCCAAAGTCTCATGACAAATGGGCAGTTTAAATAAATAAATCATCTACTTACTTACACACCTACAAACAAAAATAGCTGGAAAGTGAATGCAAGAGAATAGCACCATTTTAAAATAGCAACAAACAGCAGGCAGTAAACAGTGGTGGACAGGACAAATAAAAACTTGAATGGCAACACCAGAGAAAAATGAAATGAAAAGGCCTGAGAGAATAAAAAGGCTGGTTCTAACCTTGAACAGAGAATAGACTTGGGAGCTTGTGTGCTTCTCTGTGGAGGCTGGTCCAAAAGCTGAATCCAGTACTGATGTTAAAGAAGCCATCTGCTGTTTCTTTAACATGGAAGACCAAGTGAGAATATATAAGAATATGCTAATGTCTAAATCCTGGTTTTTTTTTGTTTCCTTTCCAATCTCCCATATTACTTTTTCTCATCTGCAATCACATTCCTTTTTTTAAAACCATTTTCTCATAAACTGAGCTGCAATCTGAATGGATTCAGGGCTAATATGTGTGCCAAGAACAGGAGGTTAGGAAGTGTGATACAGTAGCCTTCTAGACATATGACCAGACACAAATTTATTTATTTTTCAACCTTTATGATTTTTATATAAGTGTTTATGAAGTCAATTTGTTATTTTGACTTCATAAAATTATTGACTTATCCAAATCACATTGAATATCGACCAGGAATTTGTTTTCCCTTCAAAACACAGCACAAAGTTAGTGTCAAGGCAAAATAGAATAGAATAGAATAGAATAGAATAGAATAGAATAGAATAGAAGCTAGAAGGGACCTTGGAGGTCTTCTAGTCCAGCTCCCTGCTCAAGCAGGAGAACCTTTACCATTTCAGACAAGTGACTGCCTAGTAGTTTCTTCTTAAAAACCTCCAGTGATGGAGCACCCACGATTTCTGAAGGCAAGCTGTTCCACTAGTTAATTGTTCTCACTGCTAGGAAGTTTCTCCTTAATTCCAGGTTGCTTCTCTCTTTGGTCAGTTTCCAACCATTGTTTCTTGTTTTGCCCTCTGGTGCTTTGGAGAATAGTTTTATGCCCTCTTCTTTGTGGCAGCCCCTCAAATACTGGAATACTGCTATCATTTCACCCGTTTTTTCTTTTCTTTAGACTAGTCAAACCCAAGTCCTGCAGCCGTTCTTCATATGTTTTAGTCTCCAGGCCTTTGATCATTTTAGTTGCTCTTCTCTGAACTTTTTCCAAAGTCTCAACATCGTTTTTGTAATATGGTGACCAAAATTGGCTGCAGTATTCCAGGTTTTATAAAGCGGTACTAATACTTCGTGTGATCTTGATTCTATGCCTCGGTGTTTATATAACCCAGGACTGCAATAATTGCTATTCAACTGTCAGACTGCTTGCAGTACTGCACCAATCAATTCTGTAATCCTATTTGTAGAGAAATTATAGTGGCTCTGCAGATGTCAAAATATTTTTCATTCTCATATTACTCAGGATAATCATCTTTTATTTCTTCAAGTATAAAATGAACCATCAGAGCAGCTTCTCATTCCTTCTCTTCAACTAGGACACTGATTTTTATGCAACTCTATAACTTACTTCTTCATTCTTTGATGACTATACGGAAGTGATTTGCCATCGACTTCTTCCTGGATGCTTCTGACTTTCCATAACAACATTTGTTCAGGAAAGATAAGAGAATATGAATTATGGAGTTTTTAAAAAGTGACAAAGCTTTGGTACTTTTTCACAGAAGTGAAAAATGGATGGCCTAGTGAAATATGTTCCCTTGTGTGCTCTAATTCTCATTTCATTAATTCTGGTTCCCTCTTTTATTTCAAGCATACAGAACTGGGATGAAGGAAAATTGGGTGGGGAACAAGGGAAGTTGATTTATGCTAATGTTTCCTTAATATTAAATTTGAAAATCAGATAAGCCAATACGATTATTATTTCCTATGAATTTTAGAATCTTCCCCTAACTTCTACTTTAAAAAAAATAGTTTACTGATATTTAGGGGTTACATAGACTGTTTTAGGGGATTCATGTCATTCTATTGTCACAGATTTATGGATAGATTTTATTAACTTGCAGAAAATAAAGAAACTAAAGTTAATATCACAACAGAGCTTATTTTTATTTTGCATTTGTTGCCACACTTTTGCATTTTTAATGTATTTGTGTGTGTGTGTGTGTGTGTGTGTGGTACACAAGTATTTACACACAAACATACTTATAAATTTACCAGTTTAAAAGAGGGGATCTATTTTATTATCATATGTTTATGAACAAAAATGATGAAGAACTTCAAGCTTCAGTGACAAAGTTAAAAGAAGGAGATGTGTATGAGACAATTTACAACACCTGATGTGGATTAAATTAGAAGAACATGGCCATTATAAATAACAGTGTGGTTAATATATTCCAGAGGAAATATAGCAAAGATGAAATAATTAATAAACAAGATGCTTGTCGATGGAAAAGCCCTGCAGCTATTATTCCTGGCGAGATCATGCTCTCTGAAGTAGAACTGCTCTAATTGTATTCTTGTATTCTAGAAATCTGATAGAAGACTGTTGACAAGCTGTGTCTCAAATGTGGAAGTCTACATTTCTTGCAATATGCGCCCACCAAAGGTCACATGAAATGTTAATTTGAAATAAATAATACACTTTTTGGAAAATGGCTCAAGTGAAGCATGACTGAAAGAGCAGGCATCAAAATATAAAGATGTACTGAGCATCAACTAAGGAAACATATTCACATATGTGTTCTGAGCTGTGCAAAAAAGAGAAGCAGATTCAATGTTCCATAGAAGACAGATTTGGAAAAGAAACTTGCAGGGACATGATTATACAGAACCAGATAGTCCAAATGAGTTTTAGAAAAAAAAATCCCTGAAAGTAAAAACAGAGTGGTAGCTTTAAAATCCAGTAGGTTCTCTTCTGGATGTCTTTGAGAGGAAATTAGGAATTAGGATGCTTTAATTTGAGCTCTTGCACTAAAAATTGGATTCAGTGCACTGAATGATCCCTCCCAATCTATGGTTCTGTGAAATCAGTGAATTCTCCTTGAATCATTTCTTGGAGAAGCTCCTAGTCAAATATATGGCTCTCATTACAAGCCATTGCTGGCACACAAAGAACTCTTAATTGCTCTATATATTTTCAATAAGGCATGTTTTTTTAAAAATCTACGTTAACTTTATCATACCATAAAAACTAGGCCACCCAAATCTCAGGTTGTGTTCTTCTACTTGTAATAAGTCTCTTATTTCTTAGCAACAGCCATTTTTTTTATCCATACCAAACAGCAGGCTGAAAAATACAATTTGAAATCTAGCAGTTTCAGCCTTCTTTTACCTTTGCAACCTGGGGAATTTTATATTTAATTCTTGGTTTCTTGCCTGCCATCTAAAATGTCTCTTATCTGACCATTGCATAATTTGCTGCTGTTCCTCCTGTCTCTCAAGGACATTCTTATAGACCATAATTTCCAGGGAGATCTAGATTGAAGTCCCCCCTCAGACACAGAAGCTGATTTAGGCCAGACCCCCCTCTCAATTTTCTTTGCAGGATTGTTAGTGAAAGAAAACTTGGGGGGAAAAGAGTGTTATATATATCACCATGAACTATAGAATATCAATTTAACTCTAACAAATAAATAACATGAAATTTTGCAACAAGGTACTACAGATAATCTGGTTTGTGCATCTTTCATTTGCCTTGATGTAGAGCTGAGGGAAGCAACAAGACTTTGCCAAGCCATACAAATGGTGCCATTTGATAAGGCACATAAGCACAAATCTTTTCCAGCATGGCCAATAGACAGAAAATACCCTCTAAAAAGTACAACCCAGCTTTACTGAATATATACTATATAGCAATCGTAGATTAGCTTAATAAATTGCAAGAGTGTTGAAATAACACTTGAGGTCTTTTCACGACATTTTATCATGAGGATAATCATGTTCAGCAACTCTTTATCGGAATGCAAATGAATTTAAGAATTTAATCTACCCATCACCTTTTTTAAAAAAAGAAAAACTGTTAACAATTTAATCCATTTTAGAAAGATCTTTGCTGCCAAAGATAGGGGAGAATAGAACAGGTAGACAATTACTTGGAAAGTGACTATTTAAAAAACATGGCCTGTACTTTTCAAAACTGGATTAGATCAAAACCATGCTCCACAAAGCTTTGATTTTTGTGCTTCATACTCCAGGAGTGTGAACCCAAAGACAGCACTGCACCGTGGAAAAATGAAAAAGATGAGATTTAATAATTACAGGTAATCCTTGGCTTCCAACCATTTGTTTAGCAACCACTCAAAGTTATGACAACACTAAAAAAAAAAGACTTATGACTGGTCCTTGCACTTATGACTGTCATTGCATCCCTAGTCACATGCTCAAAATTTGTATGTTTGGCAAATGGCATGCATTTATGACAGTTCAGCATCCCGGGATCATGTGATTGCCATACAGTATGTAATCTTCCCAGCTGACTTCTAACTTTCCAGCAAAATCAATGAGAGAAGCTGGATTTGCTTAGCAATTATGTGACTCACTTAACAAATGCAATTATTTACTTAACAACCATGGCAAAAATGGTTGTAAAATCAAGTGCAATTCACTTAACCATCACCTTGCTTGGCAAAAGAATATCTGGTCCCAATTATGGCCATAAGTTGACTACCTGTAATTGCAGCTTAATTTCCAAACAAATTATTTTAAAATATCCAAATGAATTCCTACTAGACAGCCCAACTTCACTCTATTGTGTGTTCTTCAATTAACAAAGTTCTCAGCAATGGCCAGGCTAGCAGACTAAAATTAAAGCTTAATTCCCAACATCTGGAGATCGTGCAGGTTGAGAAGGGCTGCTCGTGCTATCCCCTTGAAAAATTGTCCAGGATTATGTGATTTTGAAATATTGAACCACAATAGCAGTATCAATAACCAGATTTGTCAGCTTGTAATCGTTGCTGATGAAAAATCGGTTTTGATTTAATTCGCTTGTAAGTAAAATATGTCTGTTATGAGGGACAGATGTACTTTAAGAAAGATACATTGATGGAGCCTACAGCACTTTTGACTTGGCAGAAGAAAAGTAGGGTCTCCATTTTCTGTCATCCATGATGCTTGTGTTTAAGGAAGAACTATTTTTAATCCTAAAATCTCATTTTGTTGCTATGAGAAGCCTACAGCTGCCATTTTGCTTTACCTGTGATCAACCCAACATTCTCCCTCTTTGTGGTCCAGCAATGAGGAAGGGGCACACAGCATTCCTGTAGGGTTCCTGTCACTTTAACCTCTAATAAATCTTTGAAATAAAAGCAAGGAACTAATAGCACAAAAATGAATAACATTATTATAAAATGAGAAAAATAAGAAATGAATTCAACATTAAAATGGACATATAAGCTGGTTACCTGGTTGCACACTCCATTAAATAAAGGGTGAGAATGAACTAACTCATCTGCAGTGCCTGAAGACTCAAAGTGATGTCCTGTAACACTAAATTCATGCAGTCTCATGAGAGTGAAAGTTAGCATACTCTATAGTGAAAAATGAGCAACATTCACTGAAGGATATTCACTGAAGCAATACTGTAGTTGTTGCAATAAATAAACAGAGTTAAGAGGAGACTTGGGCCCTAGCTACTGTCAAAGAGGAAGATTTATGTCTTGTTGCAGTTCCACCCCATTGACCCCAAATTGTACAGCCATATTATATGCTACTTTACCGAATAAGCATGCTATAGTTATTAATACCATTGACCTCTTATTGGCCTTGCAAACAAGGCCATAGAAGAGATCACATTAATAGAATAGAATAGAATAGAATAGAATAGAATAGAATAGAATAGAATAGAATAGAATAGAATAGAATAGAATAGAATAGAATAGAAATAGAAATAGAAATTACAGAGAAGATCACATATGCTCAGTACTCAGCAACAGCTTGCAGGTTTGACCACATCATTACAAATCTTCCCCACTTTCTTTGCTATGAATTGGGATGCAGTATCAGCATTGCTTAAGATGATCATATTACAAGCCTTGAAACAGCTAAATGGGAATGGTGGGTTAATACATTTAAGAACCCAGATTGTATAGTGGATAAGGTTGCCATAGAAGGGAAAGATTCTTTCTGGCCAAAATTTCAGTGTGATCAGGCCTGTGAATGTGATTTCTCATTTCCTTAGTCTGTGCTCTTTCACTGTCATATCGCAGGATTTTTAGAAACTCAGTTGAAGCACTTTTTCTTCCTTCCATCAATCTGATGTGATAGGAGAGTTGACTACCTTTGTCAATATCCATTAGCACTTATAGCAACAATACACTTTCTACCTCTATTGTGTTGTTAAGCATTTGGGTGGTTAAGCATTTGGGAATGCTTTCTCTCTGATAGAACAAATAACATCTGACAATTAACATTAACTTTCCTGCATGTACTCCAAGAACAACTGTATTTCACTTATTTTTTTACTACACAGTGGTTTATAGCTGGAGTGGCTGTGTCGTGTGTGTAACCCTGCATGCAGTCTCTCCAAACCAGGAAGCTATTTAATCTAAATTGCTGTCTTTTATGCCTAAAGGAGCTGGTTGTTCCTAATGTCATTGGCTTTTATGTCTTTCTGCATTATTTTTCCATTCAATGGCTCAGTTCAAATGATCCCTTCATTTTTTTTTGCATAATTTTATTAGATACTTTAAAAAGAAGATAAAAACTCATATAAAGGGAGAAATAGAAAAGAAAGAAATCAAAGAGAAAGCTGAAAGTGCAATAAAGCGAAGAGAAGCAAAAGAAAAATAGAAAAGAAAAAGGATACAAAGAAGTAGTTTCAATCTTATTTAATGTATAAGTTATACAGTACGTACAATTATAAACTTACTTCTTACTCTATAGTTATAACTCTCTTCTGGCTGGGGAATTCTGGGAATTGAAATCCCAATTCCCCCAAAATGTTGTGTGGACTTCAATTCCTGTCTAATCACCAAAACCATAAATCCCAAATTCATTTTTTTCTGTTTTATGCAAAAAAATCCATAAGGAGTTTCCAGTCAGCAATAACTGTAGATCAACAATCCCCTCACAAGTTACATTCTACTGAATAGCATTTTTTTTCAAAGGAATCCTTCAGGCAGGTTGAAAAGTAAAAAGCTGAAAACTCCAATTCAGCAAGCTGAAGGAATCTCAAATGTTTTCTATTTTTATTGGCACAATACACAATAAACTACTCAACGGATTTTAGCTTAACATGTTGTGCAAATGCAGGCCATATGGACAGTTAATGACTCAGGGTGTGGCAAACTAAGAAAATGTGGTTGACTAAATCATGGATAACTGTGTCATGTGAACAAAGCCAAAATAGCCTTGCTTGAAATACACCCCCAAGTAGCTATTTCTAAACAAAAAGAAGGATAACCATATGGTGTGTATAATATTTAGGCTGGGTAGTACAAATGTTCCACAAGCAACACAGCTACAGGAAACTAAAAATTAATTTATAGTATCACACTGCTAGACTAAGCTACACAATAGGTTTTGTTCACTTGACCTTAAGCAGTGTTAAAGCTGAAGCTGCAAATCCCAAGAATACTCAGCAAACTAACTTAGGAATAAGCCCTACTGAAAGGCATACAATTGCTCTGGAACTTGCTGGGGATCAATTAGAATTAGAAGAGTTACCATTTTGGATGGCAATCACAAAGCACCAAAATTGCTTTAGATGTTTAATCAGAGATACATAACCCGCTATCCCCAAAACCTGACTGTGGGCCGAGCTAAACTGAATTTTAATATGACAGAAAGGGAAAACTATAGCAAGTAATAGTATTTTTGTTCAAATATATACAGTATATTAAAGCATATTTAAATTTTTGCCTAGCCCTGGTTAGGTCTTTGTCCTGACCCCACCTAACTGTTCAAGATGCGAGTCCAGGCACATCTCTCACATGCCCAGAACAGCCATTGGTTTCCAAACTTGTGCATTGCTGCATTTCATGTTTATTAAACGTGATTCAGAGGAATAGGACTGGATGCAGGACATAAAGCATTTCCACCAAGCAAGTTCATACTTAACAACAGTGACAGCAGTACACAACCATTGTGGCTTTTATTGTTTTGAAAGTTGTATACAAAAGATTGAACATACAGTATACAACACATTCCTTATTCAGCTCACTTTTATTTCTTATAAATGAGCAGAGTGAAACATTTGACAAACACAAAGCATGAAAAAGAAGGGCCAAAAAGAAATATTCTACTGAAGGACAGAAGGACTATATTCGGTGTACAGTCAGGGTCTCTGGATAAATCGGTGGACCAGACTAGAGGAAGAACTCACATGTTATATGCACCTTTCCCGGATCTCCAGATGACTCGAACAGTAAGATTCAAAATTTTCTGCAAATTATTCATTCCTATTGGTGCCCCTAGGACTTGCTATCATCATCCAACTATGCCAAAAAGCCACTACTGTGTCCTGCTAATTATACTTTGTGTACAGATTGCTTCCTTTGAACTTGACTTCAAGTTACTCTATTGGTTTCATAATGATCTTTGTGTTCAGGTGGAACTTCTTTGCATAACTTTATTAAATGTTAAAATAGAATGAGAAAAACTAATATAAACTAATAATTGAGAAAAAGAAGAGAAAAAAGAGTGAAGAGAGGGCAGAAGTGCTTCATATTCTTAATAACTTTCAGCATCTCTTATGTTTTCCCCCTAAACAGTCTTCTCCTGCTGCAAAATGCTTGTTCCTCCTGAGGACAGTGTTTCTCCACCTCAGCAACTTGAAGATTGGACTTCAACTCCGAGAATTTCCCAGCACCATGTTGGTTAGGGAATTCTGGGAGTTGAAATCCAATCACCTTCAGGTGGCCGAGGTTTAGAAGCACTACCCTAAGATAACAAATATCCCTAGCTGCTCATTAGCCCATAAGCAGGCATTCAAAGCTTCCTGCATCACACAGAAATTAAGTTCAGATCTCATCACCCCAAATCTTTGCTTAGATGTTGCTCCTTAATTTCTGTATTTCAGATCAGAAGGGCTTCTTGGGAAGGAGAAAAAGATCTACATCAGATTGCATTCACAAATAGCCACTCTGTTACTGAAAACCAACCTGATTCCTTTGCACTGTCACATAAAAAGGCAGGGACATATCTCCCTGGGATGCTAATGATCCGGCCAAGCTTTAATGCTTCTGCAATCAGTGCTTCGGTAGGAAAGAAAAAAATAAGGAAAGAAGCTTTGATCTAGGAAAGATTATTTTTGAAATCTCTCAGACTAAAAAAGAAAAGCAGATGCTATCTGCTATTATATGAAAAACTAAAGGTCAAATTCCAAACAGCACCTAGATTGATGTAATTAAAAATCTATGTGAATAATTATTTTTTTATATTAGTGAAAACGCGGAATCCACACATTAGATGTATGAATATATGCAATTGAATAAATAAGGTTGGTAAGAAAAAGAAAGTAATTGTAACAGCATCATCACAAAGTTTCATTGCAACAAAGCTTCTGGTATGTGCAAGATGGACAATTCATTGTACATTTCTTATACAATTCAGGGCCGTACATATTTGGCAGTTAAATAAATTTCTGTGCCAAACCAATCCAAATGAAAGGACTGACAGATGTTGCAGCCAGTATTATTCCTGCAAATTAAGCAATTTTCTCCCCAATTTACCTTGCACATTTTATCCTGCCAGACATTTAATTTCTAATGCATATATTCATGCTTTCAGCAAGTAAGTGCTACTGGATAACCCATCAGAAAGTGCTTATATGTTACACAGAACAGAATCCATATATTACTACAAATCTTGGAAACAAGATTTCTAGACTTTGGGGGTTCTGAGATTTCAACAAGCAAATATATGCTCCAGTCATCTAAACTCACATTTGTAGGATGAGTAACTGGGAGGTTTAAAAATGCTTACTTTTTTATCAGAGAATATAAACAGCCTTTATGTAGTCTTTTAGTAATGCAACCCTGAAAATATAATATCTAAATGTCCAAAGTTCTTGTGAGTCACAAATTTTAAGTAAACAATATGTGCCTGTTTGTGTTCAGATTTGTGAACGTGTCTGTGTAGTAGTAGTAATAGTAGCTAATGTACAGGCACTCTCAAATTGCTTTTTTGCATGTAAAAGTAACCTTAGCATAATAGGAGTCATATGTGGCCTTGGACACATTCAGAGGCACTGAAAATGGGTGGATTATTCTGAAGTTGGTAACTATAACCTAACTGCAGTTTTATCTGTCTGGAAAAGTTTGTGCATATTTCAGCTTAAGAAGACAAAAGATGATCATCGTAACTAAGTCATTTCCTCTACTACTGTTTATTAACAGTCAAATCTGCAATACTATAATTAAAAATATCTAAGTACCAAATGAAATTTTAAATTTGGAAACTGTACTGTACTGCTGCATACAAATAAATGTTTACAAGTCAGCTTGATGCTAACTACTTAAATAAAAACTTTACAAAGACCTCTGAATAATGCATAAATGCAAAAACAGACATTTGATTCCCCTTCCCTGGAACTATGGAAGAAAGGACCAGTCTACATTTCAGTTTCAAATCTGCTTCATTGGCATGAGGTTTGGCGAAACCTGTTAAGAAAGGAGAGAGAAAAAATGAATTGACAGATAATTCCCAGCATAGCTGCAGACCTCTAAAATAGCTACTGATTACAGCCAGTGACTATCACTATTCAGTGCTTATAATGGTGATAAGATGACAAACAAAACACAATGTTTTTGCCTCCAATAAAAACCTGAGTTTCAACTTCAACTTTCCAGAAAAGGGAGGGAGAGGAGAAACAAGAACAAATTATGGTATCATGAACCAGGAAGTCCTGAACTCTGATTTTGAGATTTGGGAGACACCTCCAAACAAAGCCTTGTGCTATAGTCACTTGCTTTTTTTATTATCTAAGAATACTGATGGGACCAAAACAACTTGGAAATAAATATTATGCTGGATTGAAATACTAAAAATAATTTAGAACCCTCATATAAATAGAAAAAAATACCTTGCTTTTTCAGGTGTATGAAGCACTGGCAGAACAAACACATATTATGGGAGACAATGAGTGTATTGTAAATGTTTAGGTCTAATTCTGCCTCTAAATCTATGGGTCTGTAATTTGGTCCTTCTAAAACCAGGCATGTCAAACTGTCGGCCTGCTGGCCAGATGCATCATGCCGAAACCGCGCCCACCGCATTGCCGGCAATGGGGAAAAAGTCATGATACGTCACGCGACATCACGTGACGTCGCAAGTTTGACACGCCTGTTCTAAACCCTTATGTGGACTTTAACTCCCTGAATTCCCCAGCCAAAAAAAACATTGCAGAGTTGAAGTGCCTTAACCTAGAGGACACTCAAGTTGGCATTTGTGTCCTAATTTAGACAAACAAACAGCTTTTTCATTTGCACAGCTCCATTTTTCCAATAACCCATTGTATCATAACAGACTATAGTTTGATGTCAGCTACTACCAATTGATGATGGAGCAAGTTTTAGGTAAGCTGCCTGTACCCAGAAACTATCTGCCATGTGAGGATAATAACAATTAACAGTTTTATTAGATTGTTTTGAACACTCAAGAAGTACTATGCAAATTCTATTTTTCATGAGAAAAAGTATTCAAGAATGAAGGCAAGAGCAATTAGCCAAAATAACAATGTTGAATAAAATAATTCAAAATAAAGACCTTGCCTGCTTCTCTTGAATGATGGGTCAATGTTCATTTTTGGCAGCAAGGGAGGGGAGAAAGAGCCCCATATCTCCCATGTGCTCATTTAGAGAGCTCCATACATCCTTGGATGCTTTCTGATTTTAACCAGCTCTGGGTTAGAAAGCACAGCATCCCATGTATGATGTGAGTACAGTCTCAAACCTAAATTTTTGTTCTATTACTACTGATTTGAATGTGCAATGTAATTCCCAAAGTAAAACAGACCCAGCAAGATTTTATGTTCTCAGTTTCTATTCCTGCTTTGCCCTAACACCAATGCTGTCATGTCACAATTTGCTTTCAACTCTTAAAAAGTGGCCACCTGTCTTTAATCAAATATGATCCATGAACTACAGTTCTATCTATGACGGATGCCTACACAACAATGTAATCACAACATGAAAAATGTTAAGTGCTGGAGGCAATAAAAGTTCTAGCGCATACTGATGTCACTTCATGTATTTCAGCAGAAGGGAACAGAAATAAATGTATATGTGGATTAATTCTGTCATGCAGCACTGTCTCCGTGCACTGAAGCAAACAAAAAGCTTCCAATAGCTTTCCTCAACTTCTTGTCCTTCAAATATTTAACATGAAGGTTCTGGGAGTTGGTCCAACACATCTGGAGGATACTAGATTGGGGAAATTAATCCACGTGTAGATTGGTTTCTGTTCTCTTCCATTAAAATCCCACTGAGTTCACTGGGGTTTGAAAATACATAAGCTTGAATAGCAAGAGTGTGGGCAAACTTCTCTTGTCTTCTCTCAGCAGTAATCTGGCAAAGACTACCTGATCTGAAACAAGCAGTCAGTAAGGCTTGGTGTCAGCACCCATTATTTGTCACACCTTTTTTTTTTCTCTTTCTGACATTTGTCTCCCCACTCCTACCCATAAACAGTAGGCATCAGGTTGAGATAAAGAGTTTTTAATGGAGAGGTTTGATTGATCTCTTCCAATGGATGAGTAGGCAGAAAGACTGAAATTAGGCCAAAATCAAAGGCAGCTCTAGGGCCACAAATTGTCTACTCTTTCCAGTTCTTTTTAGATGTGATGGAATGTGCACCTGCAGAAGTGAGGAGAGTTTTGATCCTGTGTTTTCTTCCTCCAAATCATATTCCTTTAAAAATTGATGCTACCCAAGGCTGTAAGCCTTTTAATGTCAATGTGTTCCATCAAGCCATCAATTTTTTTTCAAGAGATTCAAGATAAGCACCCTAGAATCTCAAGACACTGTATATTTAGTAAGTTAGCAAGTTATGGTTTTAGTTTAACAAGATTCTGTCCATTAGGTGTAAGCAAATAAAGGACTGAACTTGACTGGATTTATGGGTTTGGGTATGATGCTAATCCAGTTTAAGACCACTGATTCCACATTTAAGTTTCTAGAGCATAATTGTGTATTATGATTTTTACCACGCTCTGCCTTTTTCTGCATTATTTAATTTAGAGATTTCAGCATATTAGTGCAATTTAGAAAACAACAATTCCTTCTGGTCTTGTTTTGTAAGAATGCCTGGCAAGATCTCAAGGCCACCACTAAGATTATTGCATACAATTAATACATCATTACATCAAATCTTAAAAATAAGGATAGTTCTAAAACTATGTTTTTTAATTGATGGCTTGATGGAACACATTATTGACATTTAAAGATTTATAGCCTTGGGTAGCATCAATTTTTAAAAGAATATGACTTGTAGGAAGAAAACACAAGATCAAAACTAGTAAACTTTCAGCAAGTCATTGAGGCCAAGACCCCTCCTGTTTTTGTACAATATATTCTACATGCCTGTAAGTTTGTAGCTGCCGGCCAAGAAGCTATCACCTCGTGGAGGGCCAGATATGAGGCTTGGGGCTTCAGTTGCTGAGCCCTTAATTTATAAAACGTGCCAGAAAGTGGTGATGCGGATCCATGTTGCTACCCAGATCAACCAGCTACTTTTATGTATTTTAAATATGCTTATATTCCTTTAATGGTCAATTACACAAATCTTCTTTCACAGCATCTTATGAATGTAATCAAAAACATGCAAGTATAAGACGTTGTATAGCAAAATTATAATATTGCCAGAAGATTGGCTCACTCTAAGTCAAGCCAATGAACCATCTTTTCTAACAAACAGACAAATATTTTCGTCTCCTTAGTCTGGACAACTGGCCTTTAAAAAAAAAACTGAACTATTATCAAATATTAACCTTTTGTCATTCATGTTTGAAAGGCATCAGCCTGCATTGTACTAGGCCAAGAGTAAGGGACTAAAAGAGTCCCATCTTCTTTAGCAATTTATTTCTCATCTATATTTAACTAGTTAGAGACTTACAGTAAAGTCAGCACCCGTGCATTTTTTAATCTCATCTACAGACATGCCTTCCCAGATTTCGATCAACGTCAGTCCTTTTTTCTTATTGACATCAAAAACAGCCTAAAGGATGAAATAAGTTGTAAAGAGGTTTAGTTAAAATGGAAAACTCTCCTGACCTAGAAGGCTGATTCAATCTCTGAAAACCAATCCCTATTCTCAAGTCCTGGTGTATGGTTGCCTGCTCCTCTGTTTTCCTACACTTATGTTTTTTCCCCATCCACCTACTTTAAATGTAGCATGTGCAATTCACTCACTCAAGAAAACTGGGTATTGATGCTAGAATTCCCAAACTCATATGTCATACTTGTTGCCATATGATGCCACTATTAATTACTTGGTAGGGAGAGTAAGCATGGGGGAAGGAGGGAGGCCAACCAGAGTTAAGTATCTGAAAGTAATTACATTATATATTTAAGCCCACTGTATATAAAAACCAGAAGAATGGAAGGAAATGCTAAACCCAGTTATTTCCTTGACAGGCTGGTTTTTAATCTGTCAAGAGCTTTTGCACGATTATGAAGACATCCTTCCCCATCAACAATGTGTAGATGGTATAGCCAGGCAACAGCGAGATGATAACAGATTGCTATCATGCAGTATGAGAAAAGAGTATCCCTTCCTTGAGACCTGTTGATAAACACTACAAAGCATTAATGAAAGGTTTGCTTCAGCAGAACAGTCTAATATTTCCCCAGAAAACTGGGGAAAAGGTGGGGGAAAGAAATTCTGGACAAAAATGGGAGATCACCCAAAAATAAATAGATCTCAAAATCCTTTAGAGTCCCTTTTGTTGTCCCACCACTGAACCAGTCAGAAATCCATATTCTCCAGCCAAAAGCCTACAGATGGTCTGTATTATACTTCTGAGCCAGCAGAGCCAAAACATGCCAGGTTGGGGAATCAAGACATACATAATTAGGCACCCTGGAGCAATAGCCTGCTAGCCTGAATGACAGCTCCAGTTGAAAAGACTTTAATTCTCCTTCTCGGTGAGCTTACACAGTGGAAGCAGACAGGAGTTGGAAAGAAAAAAATGAAGAGACAATTTTTTAAAAGATAGATTTCTATATATTAATTCTAAACTTCAGGCTGTTTCCCCTTATTAGTTGAACTGAAAATAACACAGAGCAAAAATGCAGACATTTGCCCTTGTTTGCTGATACTAAGCTAAAAATGGTAATTTCAGCAAAATATTTGAATATTATTATTCAAGGGCTTGTCTTGGGCAATTTATTGCCTGCTCTGTTTTGCAGGGTTGTTATGAAGATAATAAGGCTCCCCCCTCCCAAGTTCTTTAGGTTATGTGAGAAAGGAATTGAACTAAAAGTAACCAAACCAAGTACTTTACCTTTTCTGTTATGATGCGATCCACACACTGTTTACCAGTAATCGGCAAAGTGCACTTTTCCAGTATTTTGTGGACATTGCCCTGCAACAGAACACAGATTTCACTCCAATAAATCATAATCTTTCAAGAGTACTACTTGCTTCAAAATCAGAAGCACATTACTTTTCAAATGCTACAAATACAGTACAACTCTTTATTTACTCTTGAAGTTTTCATGGAGGATTTCGGTATCTGTATAGTCTAGGTTCATTTTTTACATAAAATAGGGCTTGCTCACAAAATGTTTTGTAAAATCTGACTACTTTAATCCTTGCATTTCCTGTTCTCAATCCTGCTAATTTCCACTGTGCCATTAATAAGTTTTAACAAATTAATTTCAGTTTTCTGTAGCCTGGCCCTTTCCAGTTATACTAGGGCAGTGATGGCGAACCTTTTAGAGACTGAGTGCCCAAAAACCGGCCCGGCCCCTGGCCCGCCTCCGCTCTGCCCCCCGCTCCGCCCGCCTGCAGGGCCACTAACCACAGATCGCCCAGGCAGCCTTGCAGCGCCATGGTGGCCACGCCCTCCGCCCACACCCCACAGCATCATCTGCACGTGATGGGGTGCGAGGGCGGAGTCTTGCCCCTGCTGCCCGGCTGCCATGTGCTTGGCTGCACTGCTCTGCGTGGGCCGCGCCTGGGGGAGCCTCTCCTCCGGGCAGGCTGCTGGTGAGGAGAAGGTTGTGGTGGGAGGTGGGGCTGGGTCAATGGCGTGCGTGCCCACAAAGAGGGCTCCAAGTGCCACCTCTGGCATGCATGCCATAGGTTCGCCACCACTGTACTAGGGTGTACACACAACACATCAAAACCATGCTATGCTGGAGAAGGCTAACCTTTCTCCTTCTGTGCTATCATGTCCATACATTCAGGAGCTTACCAAGGCTATCTTGAGAATCTGATTTTTGACTACAACAAGCTAACACATCTCTCCTCTACAATGCCATGATACAGAGAGAAACTGTCTATAGAGTACGTAAAGAATAGAAGCAACACAATTTTACTCAGAAAAAAAATATATTTTTTTTTCACCTTTGCTGAGTGCTCCATAGTCACTACTACTTTAGTTTTTGCGCTGGACACCAAATCCATGGCACCACCCATTCCTTTCACCATCTTTCCCTAGAGAAAGAAAGAAAGAAAGAAAGAAAGAAAGAAAGAAAGAAAGAAAGAAAGAAAGAAAGAAAGAAAGAAAGAAAGAAAGAAAGAAAGAAAGAAAGAAAGAAAGAAAGAAAGAAAGAAAGAAAGAAGGAAGGAAGGAAGGAAGGAAGGAAGGAAGGAAGGAAGGAAGGAAGGAAGGAAGGAAGGAAGGAAGGAAGGAAGGAAATTAAAATACAAGTATCTCAAAAGTTTTGTTTTTTTAAGGTTAATTCTTCCAAATATTAAGAGCACTCCCTTTGTCTCAAGGGGACAAAGGGAAGTGGATCACTACTAGACACATTTCAATATGAGGAAATAAAGTCAACAGGCAAATGACAAACTTTCTATTGTCTTAAAGCAGATATAATTTCACATTTGAGATGCATAATCTAAGATTTGCTTGTTTGCTTGAAGGCTCAGTGTATCTGCCAATTTATAGCAGCAGTATAGTCAAGATGTCAGCTCAAAAATTTCATTGATTTTAAATAAAAAGAAACAAGTTTACATTAATCCTGTTTGTTGCTGATTTGAAGAACATAGACATTTCACATTTATACTGATTTTATTCTATTGCTTTTTTGTTATGCTTACATTTATTACATGTTATGCTTACAGGTTTTCATATTATTATTTTTAATTTGTAAGACACAGATGATGCTAGCATCATCCCAACATATTCTACGTATAATCAATTTTTTCCCTTTATTCCCGAGTTTCATCCTGTAGATGCTTAAAATCAATTCTGGGTATGCAAATGTAAGGGATAGAAAGGGGGATGCGGGGGGGTGGGGGGTTGCTGATTAAAAGAGATAAGAAGAGTGAGAGAACACTTTTCAGTGTGTACCAGTACTCAAAAGGTGTTAAGCAAGATGTATTTATATTTCCCTTCCCAGAAAGGAAATCAAAATAACTATCTAAAAAAGGCCTTGGCAATATGTTATTTTTGCAAATCTAGAAACCATTAATCAAGCGCTAGTCCTCTTCTAAGGAAGCTGAAAGCAAGTTTGTTCCAAACAGAAAATTCTCTGTAAAATTTGAAGAATGGCAATAACCAATGGGCAAATCCTGTAGCTTGAACTAAAAACTAAAAAAGGAGTTGGAAATAGCAACTTCGTTGCTGAATACAGAGAGATTAGAATAATCTTGGAGGGTGGCTGTAAAAAGCAAAGAGATCAAAAGGTTCAAAATTATGTAAGGCAAGAGTGATAATAAAGTTTTTTGCCACTTGTAAAAAGCATTTTCTGAATCAGAAGAGCAAATTAAAGTAAGAAGTGACATGTCTATATGTTCACATATTCCCTAAAGCAGGGGTAGGCAACCTTGGTTCTTGCTGGCTCAGGAATCCATGCTGGCTCAGGAATTCTGGGAGTTGAAGTCCACGAGTCATAAAAAAGCCAAGGTTGCCTACCCCTGCCCTAAAGGATATTTGCCACATTTACTCTTTTGGATTCACTGACTAGTAGTTGGTTTGGTAGTAGTTGGTTTGGTATTTTACTTATGTTGCTGCACTATATCAGCAACATTAGTCTTTCTGTTATTAATACTGATAAGTCCATAGGAAGATTTCATCTATCACTTTGTCTCTCTTACACCTCTTAATATTTTGCTCTTAAAGTGGGAAGTTTAATAGCACAGGGCTAGTCTAACATTACCAAATGTTACCAAAATGCTAGCAAATGTTGCCAAAAGCAAGGTTTTACACTTAGGCAGGAAAAACCAAAGGTACAAGTACAGATCAGGCGAAACCTGGCTCAAAACCAGTAACTGTGAGAGGGACCTTGGAGTCCTAGTGGACAATCACTTAAATATGAGCCAGCAGTGTGCAGTGGCAGCCAAAAAAGTTAATACAATCCTTGGTTGTATAAATAGAGGCATAGAATCAAGATCACACGAAGTATTAGTACTGCTTTATAAATCCCTAGTGAGACCACACCTGGAACACTGTATCCAGTTTTGGTCACATTAAAAAAAAAGATGCTGAGACTTTGGTAAAAGTGCAAAGAAGAGCAACTAAGATGATTAAGGCCCTGGAGACAAAAATATATGAAGAATAGTTGCAGGAATTGGGTATGGCCAATCTAGAGAAAAAATGGACTAGGGTTGACATGATAGCAGTATTCCAGTATTTGAAGGGCCGCCACAAAGAAGAGGGGGTCACGTTATTCTCCAAAGCACCAGAGAGCAGGATGAGAAACAATGGTTGGAAGCTGATCAAAGAGAGAAGCAACCTGGAATTAAGGAGAAACTTCCTAACAGTGAGGACAATTAACCAGCGGAACAGCTTGCCTTCAGAAGTTGTAGGTGCTTCATCACTGGAGGTTTTTAAAAAGAGACTGGACAGCCACTTGTCTGAAATGGTATACGGTCTCCTGCTTGATGACTAGATGACCTCCAAGATCCCTTCTAGCTCTATTCTGATTAATTCCCATTATCCTGGGAAGCTAGGGGAGGGGAGAGAAGCAACCTCACCAATTTGCTTTCTGGTAAATCAGGGATATGTGATTGGAGATAACACTCCAGCAGCCATCTTGGAAGTTCACAGCATGAACTCAAAATTCTGAATCTGTTCAACAACCCCAAACATTTAGTTAGATGGACTATACTTCAATATGATAGAGCCCCTTCTATTAATTAATTATCATACTATAAATAGTCCTCAACTTGCCACTTGTTCAAAGTTACAACAGACCATCTCGAAATGTACTTACAACCTGGTTTCGAAGTTCCGCATCTTGGTTGCTCAGCAACTGGCCGAGCACTTATGGTTGTTTGCAGCATCCCATGACCACATGGCCATGATTTATGTTTTTGCCTCAAACCAGCATTTACTTCTGGTTTGGGGCAAAAACATTCCATAAATGAACAATGGAATGACCACAGCATATGCTTAACAACTGCTGCAAAACTGATCATAAAATTGAGTTGGCCACATAGATGACCTGCTTTATGACCATCATGACTCACGAATATAATGGGCAGGCTGATTTATGGTCTTAAGTCGATAAATACTTCACCTAATGTTATACAGCTAAGGAAATGTTCACGTAAACATTATGGAAAGGAAATCCGTGTGTGAAGGTGTAATATTAAAAGAGACTAAATAGACTTCCCTTAGGTAAAGGGAAACCTGCAAAGAAAGTTCTGGGGGTAAAGTGCTCTACAAGACTTTTCTAAAGTTTCTAGTAAGACCTAGAAGAGACAGCTTGCCCTGGAACCAATGTGTTAAAGAATTTTATCTGTAGGTTCTCCGTGGCAGCCATGTGTGGGGAAGGACATTTTTTTCCAAAGCCCATATGGCCTCTACTCTGTTGGTTCTCAGAAGAACCACAAAGACATAACTTTCCCAGCAGGCATAGAGCAGAATGATCTGGAATCCTGGTTTTTATGGTATTGTTGGTGTGACACTTCTGCTGCTTTATACATCTTCAACTTGTGTATGAAGCCTAGAGCTATCCCAGTGATTGAGATGGCTAATAAATTGATTAAATGAATAAACTACTATAGAAGGAGCTGAGAATAACAACAGGTACCAGAAAAGACAGCTGCAGTAGCTACAAGAAGCCTACAAAAGCATCGTGCATTCCATGAGATAGACTAATTTCCAGGGTTGGATTTATTCCTAGAATCAGCAAGGGTGGTCTTAGGAATATGACATAAACAGCTCCTAGTCAAGTAAGGCATTTAAAAAGAAGTCAGCGCACCTAAATGGACACAGCCTAATTATACATGCCTCAAGAAAAAAAATGTTTATGTATATGGCCATCCATCCTAATCAAATAACCCTGGACGACTAGCAAGTATAAAAACAGGAATACACACCAGGAAAAAAAAAATAGAGAGACTTCAGGCAAAAAAGAAACTCTCAACCATCACAAGGCAAAAACACATAGCAGACCCAACTGCCTTGCCCTTAAGCTTGAGGGAAGAGTCAGATTTTTAAGGCCTTCAGTGTTGGGACCATCTGAACCTCAGGAGGGAGACTGTTCGACAGGGCAGGGGCTGTGAAAGGAAGGCATGTCCCCTTGGTCCCACAAGATGACAGCATTTAACAGAAGGGACCTAGAACTTGTTCACCCTGCCCACTCTGATGGCATGGATGGAAATCACCACAGACTCTTGGTCCCTCAAGTATCTTGGCCCTGTGTACTATACAATTCAGCACCTTGAATTGCTCTTAGAACCTTACTAGAAATCAGTGCAAGTCACATAACAGTGGTATTACAGGGCCATAATGTGGGTGCACCCAAAACTTTCCATGCTACCACGTTTAGGAGAAGCTGCAGTTTTCAAATGCTCTTCCAGACAAACCAATGTAAACTGCATTGCAATATGTTAAGGGAAGTGATTAAGGCATGAGTGACTATGACCAGAGCCTCCCAATCCAGGAAAGGGTACAACTGGCTCATAAAATGGATTTGCTGCAAAGATCTCCTTGACCACAGTTGCCACTTGTTTACTGAGCTGTGAATCCAGGAAGACACCCAGACCATGGAACACTTTTTTCTGGGGGAACTATACCCTATCCAGAAGTAATGATGGAAGTTCTCCAGATCCAGAGGTCCTAAAACCCACAGTTACCTAGTCCTTCATCCATCAAAATGATGACAAGCCAGGGACCCATGAAAGATGCATGGAGAAGATGTGAAACCTCCATCTGCAACATTCAGTTTGTGCTCGACCTTCTTTTCTCCATCCTGCCTACAGGTGCTTTCAATTGGCTATTCAAATTTGTGACTGTGTAAGAAGGATGAATGAGTCAGTAAGAAAATAATATTTATCATTACAGGGCTTCTGGTTTTTAAAAAGCTGCCTAAACACATAGAGGTGGACACCCTTCCTCCTAAGTGCAGGATTCACACCGGAGCGAAGTCACTGGAGATGGCTTGCCTTCAGAAGTTGTGGGTGCTCCATCATTAGAGGCCTTTAAGAACAGACTGTGCAGTTGCTTGTCTGGAATGGTATAGGGTCTCCTGCTTCTGCAGGGGGTTGGACTAGAAGACCTCCAAGGTCCCTTCCAACTCTGTTATTCTGTTATTATTTTGGTTTATAAGAAGCTTATTCTATACCATCTGCTTCACTTATGCTTCTGGCTTGATTTTACAAGTTTATCAATAAAGATCACATGAAAAGATGGCAAACATAAATTCACTTCTCAAATCTTTCTTTAATTCACTTTTAATGTAACATTTAGACTAATATCTTTCAAGCAGATGCTCCCAGTAGTAGTTGCAACTCACTTGTGCCTTAAGCATGGTGGGAGACTTCTGCTGAAGGGAAGTAATAAATATTAATAAAGCCTAATTGCACTACTATGCACATGGAACACAACTTAAAATGAAAGAATGTTTTTACAATGCCATCTGACATGCCAGTGAAAACGCAAATATCACTGACAAAGCCTCTGGATGCACAGAGATGGAAGAACTCACATATACCCAAAATGGAAGGATGGCTGATGAAATTAATGGAGTTGGCGGAGATGGAGAAATTGACTGTTTTGATTAAAAATTATTTAAGCTTCATTTCTACTTGGAAACCACTCTTGGATTTTTTTTTTTTTGAAATTGAAAGAAATAAAATTTTAAGCTTCGATTAAAATTGGCTTGTGATTATTAAATTTGCTCATGATGATAAAAGTACTGTTTGTTATGGTTTATTATAGTTCAAAAGGTCATTGATTTTTAGGTTTTTAATCTATACTGAAGAAAGTCAAAACGTATCTTTTTTTTCTATAGCTCTTTTCCTCTTCTGTTTATATTTCCCAATTTTGCTTTTTTCCTACCCCTTTCTGACTTTTTTCTTTACTTTTTTGCATTTTATACATTTTTTGTTTTTAATGTGTTTTTTTTTTTAAATATCATCATATGCAATTGGGCTTTCTTAAGATACTTGAGCATCTAAAACTTTTCAAGCAAGAATAAGACCAGTCTTACCCAGCCAAAGTCCTTCCTAAATAGTTTGGATTATCACTCCTGTTCTTCCTAAATTACTGGCTGAGGTTGACACAAATTATAGTGAAAGATATTTGGGGACAATGGCTAAACAAAAGCAATTAGGCTTTTTTAAAAAAAAAAAAAACAGTCAAGCATAAAGAATTTGTATAGCTTCAGCCAGTTTCTTTATATTTACAACCAATACAGGGAGAACAATCTGGTCTTCAGTAATCATATAAATAAAGATAAGGAAAGAGACAAATGAATCTACATTAACAAGAGAGTTTAGTTTTAGGGCCATTACAGTCCTTGGCTTATGACCATTTGTTTAATGACAGTTCAGAGTTACGATGGCATTGAAAAAATGACTTACAGCACATCCTTGAAATTACAACTGTTGCACCACCCCCAGTCATATGATTGCAATTCGGGTGCTTGGCAACTGGCTCACATTTACAATAGTTGCAGCATGCAGCATTCATGTGACTGCAGTCTGCAGGCTTCCCAGCCAGCTTCTGACAAGCAAAGATAATGGGGTAAACTGGATTTTCTTAATAGCCGTGTGATGCACTTAATGACAGCATGACTTGTTTAACAACCATGGGAAAAATAGTCTTAAAATTGAGCTCAATGTGTGATGATTCGTTTAACCACATCGCTTAACAAATGAAATACCAGTCCCAACTGCAGTTATAAGTCAAGAAGTACTGTCCTGAGAAGGCCCTGTCTCTTATACTAATTTATTGAATCTGAATATTGGACAACATTCATAAAAACAAAAAAAGATGCAGCTAGCAGACTGATTTTGTCAAAGAAATAATACCACTTTATAAAGCCCTAGTAAGACCACACTTAAAATACTGCATCCAGTTTTGGTCATCTCAATACAAAAAAAGATGTTGAGATTTTGGAAAGAGTTCAGAGAAAAACAACAAAGATGATTAGGGGCTAGAAGCTATAACATACGAAGAACAGTTGCAGGAAATGGGTATACTTAGTCTAGTGAAAAGAAGGACCAGGGGTGACATGATAGCAGTCTTCCAATACTTGAAGGGCTGCCATAGAGAAGAGGAGGTCAACGTATTCACCAAAGCACCCGATGGCAAGACAAGAGGCAACGGATGGAAACTAATCAAGGAGAGAAGCAACCTGGAACTAAGGAGAAAATTGCTAACAGTGAGAACAATCAACCAGAGGAACAAATTGTCTTCTGAAGTTGTGGATGCTTTTAAGTGGAGGCTTTTAAGAAGAGACTAGACAGCCATTGTCAAAAACAGTATAGGTCTCCTGCATGAGCAAGGGGTTGGACTAGATGACCTCAAAGGTCCCTTGCAATTCTATTAATTTTACTGTTAGAGCTCAAGGAAACCAGAGGATCTAAATCATAAGGCAGCTTTATTCTTCCCTTGGCAAGCCTTGAGGGTGAGACAGCCTACTTTTTCTCTGAATTGCTAAGCTGATGTCAGATGAGGATGCATGAAAAGGCTTCACTGCCAATAGTGAAATATCACACATTGCTGGCTCACAGCAAGAAATTTATTGAATCTTAACTCCAGCCTTCCACAGTAATAAAAGAATTCTTGCAAGTAGAAAACTGCCAAGTGGATTTTTAAAGTTTATTTCTCTCCACCTCTCTTTATAATGAAACTGTTTAGCTCTGAAAATTGATTAAATTTCTCCTGTCACTTAAAATTTACACCTGGCAATTAAGAGCTGGATGCCAGCCTGAAAGAAATCAATGAGGTATGGAAATAGGTGAAATACAGAACAAGGAATAAAATGTGCTTTAACTGGTAAACAAAACATTCAAATCAATGCACCTTTTTATTTTTTTAAAATGAGAAAATATATCAGAGCTTTGTCCTAAGAAGCCCTCAAGTGTGGGAGATGCTTCATACTTATGATTACTGTATAATAAAATTATGAAAGGGTAACAAGAGATTCTGCTGAAAGCAATTATATTTCCTGGGTATATGGTTAGTCAGCTCAGTGAAGAGGTACAGAATCTTCACTTCTTTTTTTGATTGTGAAATCGCATTAACAGATTACAGCAATGTTGTTGACATAATTTATCTTGATTTCAGTAGACTATTTAAGTAAATACTTCATTACATATTGATTGGTAAACTAGTTAAATGTGGACTGGGTTGCATGACAATTAAATGACCGCAAAGCTGGCTTGAAAATCATATCTAAAAGAGCACTCCTCAACGGTTCCTGATCAAATTGGGAAATTCTTGTATTGGAGCAACAGAAAAATCATCAGCCACGCTACCACCCGCCACGCTCATGAGTTCATCAAAGCCTGGCACTCCACAAGCAATTCCATCAACAGACACATTGACCTACGAGCAGCCTACGAACCCCCTCAGAATCCAAATCAACCGCACAACCAACCAGAGACAGCACCGACCCTCAACCAACCCACGCAAGCCCCCCCAACCAGCACTTCACCTCCCAATGACCCTCACCTGATGTAACCTCCCCATCACAAGACTCACTGATGACTCATACCTGACCCATCACAAGACGCATCACAGACCCTCACTTGACACACCCACACCTGAAGCCCTTATAAACAGAAGAACACTGACATCCCCTAAACTCTGCTGAAGATGTTACCTAGTCTGGTAACGAAACATTCAGAAACCTACCCACAACCTCAGAGAATGAACCTTCACCCTCATCGTACACCCGAGCTACAGATATTTGCCACTATTGGAAATTCTTGTATTATCAAATAGGATAATGCAAGAATTAGTCCTGGGTCCTTTAATCTGTAATATTTTCATTAATGATTTGGATGAAGAAAAGGTGGGAATGTTGATTAAATCTGCAAATGAAACAAAAATGGATATGTGACAGATGTAGAAGCTAAAGCCTTTCTGCATCCTACCATATGATTTCCCAGGTAGACAAGCTGTTCCTGGAGGTTGTAAACTCAATCTGAATAAATAATTACAAGAAACCAGCTTACAGACACATGCACAAAAAGAGAGCCTCTCAGGAAAGGTGGGGAGAAGAAGCTGAAAAGGGATAAGGAGCTAACAGGAAAAGTAGCTGAGGATTATGAGTTGGATTTAGGTAAGCTATGTTGGTTTGCAGGCTACAGTACGATCCTTGGAATTCCAGAGAAGACCAAAGAGCCACTGAAGAGTTTCTGGGTTAAGGAAGACAATCAAAGGTAGAGGAGGACCAGATTTTTAGAATCAGTCCATCCTGTGCAGAATTCTCAGGGGGACTAGAGTATCTGAAGAGAAAAATATCCATGTTCTGATAACCACAAAAGATTGCCAGCTAAATTTTATCTGAAGTCCTTAATTAACCCTGAAGGAGATTAGCTATAGCTGCATACATAGTTATAGAAGTTTTATTATTGCAGGCAGTGAAATAGTTGAGCTCTGAATGCCATTGCAATAAAACTATAATACAAGTTGCTGCATTCCAACCTTTCATCTAAAATCTTTTGCAGGCAAGTGAATAAGGAAAGGAGAGATCTATTTATATCTCTGCTTAGCTTGTCATTTAGTTAACATTTGGCCTTGATTGGCCTTGCATGGTTGGAATAGAAACCAATTCTTTCTATCAATGTAACAAATAATGAAAATAACTGAACTGGTTCACTAGATGAGTTATTGTGTGCTGTAGTTTTGTCAATTTGATCATCAGAACCCCAACATTCCCCTTCATTACAGGTAGTTTAAAACCCTGGAAGACAGAAATAACATTTACAATTATCTTGAAAAGTCAGAAAAGTCTCCTAAGTAACAGAATGAAGTTTAACAAGAGAGAAGCGCGAAAGTCTTCACTTTGTTTGGTAATATGAGCTATAAAAAAGATCTTGGAATAGTAGTAGATTACAAACTGAATATGTGTAATTCTGTGTAATTCTCTATTATTCTGTGTTATGTATTCTGTAATGTGGAAGCAAAAAAATATATAAACTTAGACCGCATCAATAGAAATATAATTTCCAAATCACAAAAAATAATTATTCCTCTTTATTCTTAGTCTCCTTAGTCAGACGACCCCCCCCCCACACACACACACACACACCAAGTACTCTGTCTATTCAGGGCAACATATTCTAAGATGAATGTAGAGAAACTGGAACAAATTCAAAGAAGAGCAAGAAGGAAGACTAAGGGATTAGATATTAAATCCTATGAAGATGGATTTAAGAAACTGGTTATATTAAGCCATGAGAAAAGATGGTTGAGGGACAATAAAATAGCACTGTTCAAAAAGCTGAATAGATATTACATAGAAGGTCAAAACCTGTTCTTTCCTCCATGGAAAAATGATTTAAATTACAGAATCAATCAAATTCTGACTGAACGTTATAAAAAAACTTTCTAACCGTAACATCAGTTCAGCAGGGACCAAACTAGCCCCTTCTCACTTTATAAAATCCTTGGTTCTACTCTGTGATTCAGATGTCTTGGATTACAATTTCTATCATGACCATGACAGAATTCTCATTCCATAGAATCTGGAATCACTGGTTCCTCAGCCTGAAACTAAATGACAGGTTTCAAATTTTCATTTTATGTTTATATGATATAGCCGAGCAATCAATTGATACTGTAATTAGGAACTACACTTAACACTGAGGACATCCTAGTGGGAGGGGCGATGATACAAAACAGATGTTAAGAAAGTATCTTTAGTAAATATATAATAGATATATATCCACACTTCAAATTATTCTCAGCAATAAAATAATACAAAATTAATTCTACTTACAGGAATCATCCAGTTGGCTAAATCACCATATTTAGATACCTGCATTGCCCCAAGCATAGTTAGATCAACATGTCCCCTGTTAAAACAGAAAAGCACAAAATCAGTGCACAATTGGAAGAACTATCACACACAGAATTCTGGCACACTAGTTACTTTAATCCTCAAGATATTGAAAAATTAAATAGCAGTGAAATTAAAGAATTCCTTGTTTAAAAGTATTTGAATAAACATAAGACTGAAATTCCAAAGACATTTATAGAAGACTATGTCTGTCTGAACTCAGTAATAGATTAACATGTGGCATTAATTGAATACATCACAATTGGCTGGGATTCTAAACCATGATACATAAACCATAATGACTGGGTTAATGCAAATTGCTAAACCCATAACAAACCAACCAGTACTACTGGTGGCTTAGTACCAGAGACTTAGATTAGCAAATGTTATAAATAAGCAAATGTAACATTTAATAAATAATAACTTGTGTGCATTGCATATTTAGTTATGAAAACATCCATACTAAGAAGCTTAGTTCATAAAATAGAAGGATTTATATAAAGATGAGTAGGTCTGACAATTCTTAAACCTGCTGGAGTTGCTAATATAGCTCAAATATCTATCAACTGCATGGCTGTTTTGATGAGTAACCCTAAAGTCCCTTTGAGATGGTTAATTAATAAATTCAACTAGCAGCTGGGACAGTGCCTTGGACAATTAGTAAAATTAAGATGATTATTACAAACCCTCGAATCATTGCAAAAGATTCATCACTAGAGAAGTACGAAGCACCTGGCAGTGCAGTGACTGTTTCTTTACCTGAAAAAGAAATTGAGCATAAAACCAGAGAAATTTCCAGGGTGATACTGGAAATTTATTCTGCCAACTTAACTCATTTCAACTTTTATTTATTATGATTCTTAATTAGTACAGAAAGAAAAACCATTCTCTCTGCATTAAATAGAATTTCCTTGCAGTGCCTCACTGTGAAAAAAAATGATTACTGTATTCAGTATGGCAAAAAAAATGTACAGAGAAGGTGTACCATCTTCATAGCACCTATTCCAGTGTTTGAGAAAAAAATGAGTACAAAATGAGAAAGCATGTACTCTTTCAAGTACTTGGCATCTGCCCCAAAGAGAGTGCTAAACTCGCTTGATACTTTGCATTTTTTATCAAATGTTTTAAATTTGATTTGGTGTGGGGGTATTGCAAATGTCCAGGCATCCATAGATCCTGTGCTGCTGACCATTTCCTTTATGAAATGCAGAAATGAAGCCAGTGAATCAGAAAATGATAGTTATGTGGTTCATCTTTAAACACAGCTATTTTAGCTGTACAAATACTGTACAGAAACTGAAGTTTAAAAGAGCTGAAGGACTGTAGTTGAATGTACTAAATAATGAAGTCGGGAAGTTTGGTTTAAAGTCCTTTTTTCAAAAATAAGGCTTGGTCAAAGCCATGAGGCAGCTATCTCAATGGACTGTTGGGGTGACGAACAGGGAGGTATAAACTACAATTGAGAGAAGGATCCAAGAACACCAAGAAAAAGGAAAAGCTCTGTCTGAGAATAGTTTCACAATAAACCGTCATGAATCAGTCAGAGACGCTGATGAAAAATCTCCAGGAAATAGCACTGCCCAGTTCAACCAGCTCCATTTGAACTAAGTCTCTCTCGTGCTTCATTAAGTTTTGAAAAGGCAGAATCATCTCCTAAGGAGAAGCTTAGAGAGAAAAATACTGAGGTAATGAATAATAATTATAGTAGTTTATCAGGATGGAGATATTCCGTACTAAATTGGGAGAGGAGGAAGAATGATATTTGGGATGTTTTCGCTTTGTAACTTGGCGACCATTGCTAAGAATTACTAGAGATACTCCAGGTTGAGTTAAGAAAAGTGACTGGCAACAAAAAAAACATGTGAGGTATATGTAGGCTACATCCTCCTAGTTTTGTGTGAATCCTGAATGTCTTGGTTCCCAAACATGCAAAAGCTGTTATTTTGATATGACAGAAGACAGAAGAGGAAGTTTTTTAAATACTTAGTTGGAATTTAATCTTATTAACTATATTTAAGTGGCAATGACATTACGTTTAGTCTTTGCCATGGGTTAGGGTTAGGGTTTGCTTTATGGTGTATGACACACTACTAAAAGACCACGTAATCTTTCATTCAAAAAAAAAAATAGCGTGCCCCTATGCTAAAGCTACTTCTGCTTCTACATCCCTATATCCGGAACATTTGCTCCTGGTCCTCCCCATGTATTCTATCTGGAGTAAGACAATAGGTTGCACTAATCTCTCTGAATGAAAAATCAAGATAGAAATGTAAGCAACAGAGGGGGGAAGAGTTACCTGCATTGATGAGGTCAGGGTCAACTTCATTTTCAGACGGATAGGGTCCCTAATTCAACAACAAAAATAACGAATATTGAATCTTTATTCTGACCATATATTCGATGGAGTCATCCGTAAGTATTAACCTTCCCAGCCATATTTACAGCAGCCTTCAACAAATTGTTGCCCTCAGCTGAACTACAGGTCCCATTTTACATAAGGGTATGACAGGAACTGTAGTCCTATTTATCTGGAAGGCCTTGGCTGGAGTAGGCTAGTGGGTGGGTTTCTGTATTATCTATGTTCTATCCTTACCAAACCAAGGATGCCATTTTCACTCTGCAGATGCACAGTTATATCCGGGCTGATGAAGTTGCTGGCAAGTAGAGGAATGCCGATACCCAGATTAGCTTTAATTAATTGAGTTAAGGTTCCATTCAGCTTTTATCTACTTTGCTTGTTTAGTTGTGCCTTCAGAAACAAGGAAGCAAAGAACTTTCACTGTAGCTAAAGGATACCATACATGCCATCTTCAAATTCAAGAGCTGCCCGCCTGATAATCCTTTCTCTTACATTATCGCCGCTTTTCTTCTGTTTGCTCTGGGAGTCGTCAGCTTTGCGAAGTGATAATCTCTAAGAAAACAAGGAGAGCAAGAAGTTGGCGTTTCTTCCATGTGACATTTGGAACAAGCAAATGACACTACAGGGATCTTAAACAAACAGATGCTCCTTCACACTCAGGTACTTTAAAATAGTAAGAACTAGTATTAGGTGGCCTGGACTATTTATAGCAATTTTCTCTTGAGTTGAAAGTTGTAGCTGGTTTTTGAATAAAGTCTTGGGATCTACACGCCAAAAATATCAAGTGAAAAAAAAAGCTTATTTTGATTTTTATACGCTCAAAGGTGGAAGGACTCATAAATACGTAGAATGGTAGAATGGATGGTGAAGCTGGTGGAATTAGCAGAGATGACTACATTGATAGGTTTGATGAAAGATTTTGGCAAATTTTATTTCTACTTGGAAACCATGATTGGACTTTTTGAGAGAAACGGAAAGAAATGAAAAGCTGATTTTGGGATTTGATGATTAGTATTATATGGGATTATCAAAAGAACATAGACAAATGTTAACTTTAGAGTAAGACTTTGATGCATTCTTCTATCAATACCTATATCAAAATAGTAACAATTATTTTCCTGTTTTCCTTATTTTTTTTCTGCACTTTTTACTTTTATTGCTTTCTGACCCATTTTCTTTTTCTAATTTTCTATTGGTTTGTTTATCTTTTAACTTTGTATCTTTTTTAATTTAATTAGTTATTAAAATGCTTACTTTGATTTTTTTTTTTTAAATGTGCATTTAATTAAAATTAAAAATAGACAACATATTTGCACAAAAGGGACAGAATGGAAGAAAGGTTGCACCAAATGTTGAATGTAGCAGAGAGCATCTGGATTAAACTAAGCAGGGGAGCAAATGCAGACAATGCTATTTTTCATGTCTATTATCATCATGCAACCAAGGAGATGATGCACACCATGCATTCATAACAGCAGAGGCATAATGCTAGACTTTAATTAATTGAACATCTGTTAGGAGACAAATTCAGCCCAGCAAGGCTTCTTGCTTTTTACTTTTTAGAGTATATAATATGTTCTCTCTATATAGTGTATATTACATTGCATCGTTTATATCTCTATCCTTTCATCTATCCTATAATATTTAGAAAGGAAAAAAGAAAACAACCCTAAAACATAGCCCAAACAAAATAAATAAGGAAACACCCACAGTGCGAAGATCAACTCAAGAATAAATCAAATATTAATTGGATGTTTGATAATTCCATTATTATTATTAACATTATTACCAAAAGTGCTGGTGTCATACAGGAGAACTGTGCAACAGACAGCACCTGCACAGATGTTTGTCTGTATGAGGTCCCAAGAAGGATGTGGCAACTTTGAGCAATTCTCAACTTAAAGTGATTTATATTGACACAGTTTAAGAGCCAGTAAGCAAAATAATCCACTTTAATTATTGTAAGGAGTTGCAGCCATCAACCTGAATCTTTGGACTGTTGCTGTTGTTGTTTTTTAATCATTAATTGTCCTGGTGGAATAAATCACTACTTGGTCTAATTCAAGACAGATGGTTTTATTTAGCAGAAAAGATTTTCAGCAGTGGTTGCAAAAGGGAAATGAAGTTTTATCATCTCCATGGTTGCAAGAACGGTGTCTGTGGGAGCCCTGAATATTCCTGTATGCCTTAATGCAAATTTGTGGGTCAATGGCCAAGCTGCTACTTGTCCAGGGACAAGGCTTCTGGACTAAATCTGCAGCTTGTTTTCTTGGTCTCTGCTACTTATTTGAAATTTGAATGTCAAAAGCATAAATATCTTAACACAGTTATTGGGAGGGAAGGGAATGGGATAAATAGAATTTAGGTATCTCTTTGGCTATTTTACTCACACAACTGCAATTGGGCCAGATATATGACTGCAATTATTCCTCCTTTAATAAGATAAAGGCTATCTTTCTTTGCCATGCTCCCTAGTTAAATCTGCTTTATACCAGAATCCTCACCCAGCAGGCGTGGAAAACTATATTACGTCCAATATAATTTCTATCTGAAAATGCAATCAGCACCTTACAGATGGATGCTGTTTTTATAGACTCTTTCTGCAGTTCCTGCTCCCTTCAACACCCCACAACTCAGTAAACAAGAAGCTTGAAGCTTCATTGTCTATTTACCAAGGATCTCAGGGAGGATTAAAAAATTGAATAAACCCAATCAATCCAAGCTGCAACTGTAATCCAGGCTATATAAAACATTTCAAAACAGAGGAGAAAAAGGAGGAGGAGTCACATGGGTGAAGGAAAACAGACCTGGGAAAAAGAAAAGGTGAAGGGTAGTTGAAAATGCGGCTGAATAATAAGATGGCAATCGACTCAGAGACTTTTTGACTAAATGTGAAGAAACAAAGGAAACTGCAGGGATTTACTCAAACAGTCACCAGGAGTCAACATTGAGGCAAAGATGAAGGCTAAAGAAATAAAGGAAAATAAAAGAGAGGAGGAGGGGGAAGAGGAAGGAAGGAAGGAAGGAAGGAAGGAAGGAAGGAAGGAAGGAAGGAAGGAAGGAAGGAAGGAAGGAAGGAAGGAAGGAAGGAAGGAAGGAAGGAAAAGGAAGGAAGGAAAAGGAAAGGAAAAGGAAAGGAAGGAAGGAAGGAAAGGAAGGAAGGAGGAAGGAAGGAAGGAAGGAAGGAAAAGGAAGGAAGGAAGGAAGGAAGGAAGGAAGGAAGGAAGGAAGGAAGGAAGGAAGGAAGGAAGGAAGGAAGGAAGGAAGGAAGGAAGGAAGGAAGGAAATATTAGAAAACTAGGCTCAAACTGGGAATGTGAAGAGCTGTTTTTCAGCAGAATTAAAATGTTTTTCGGCATTTTTGTGGGCATGTGACTTTGAGTCAGTGTTTACTCCTGGTGATTGCCTGGACAAAGTCCCTGCAGTTTTTTTGGCAAGATTTTTCAGAAATGGGTTGCTATTGTCTCTTTGCTAAGACTGAGAGAGAGTGACTAGCTCAAGGTTAGCCAGCTGGCTTCATGCCCAAGGCAGGACTAGAATTCATAGTCTCTCAGTTTCTAACTTGGTATCCCAACTGTTGCACCAAACTGGCTCACATTTTTGGCACTACCAAATGTAAAAAGAGAGAGCAAAACTCTTTGTCATTCCACGGATCTCTTCCTTTTGTAAGCTTCTCTTAAGGGGAAGAAAAAAAAAAAAAGTGCCAGGGAGACATCTGCTATGAACCAATCATTTGACTGCAATTGCAACAAGTAAGATTACAGTACCAGATGATGCCTCTATTTATGGTCTAATTTCTTTCACAGAATCCCGGATAGTATACATAGAATTCAGAGCAATTTCAAAGTGAGACACCAATGAGGTCACCTCCCTCTACTCCCCCCCCCCCCCCCCGATATCAGCAAGTTTCATGTATCACATACCCTAAAATATATCCTGGTACCAAAGTTATTCTTTAGGAGTGAAATCGAAGATTACCACTGTTCCACAAGGAAATGACTTTTTAAGTTATCTGCTGTCTCACACATGACTTTGTACAAAGCATAGATCAGATTTGCCTGTGCTGCATGTCTGGAGGTGAGAGGGACAGGACTTAAGAGATTACCTGTCTCTGGAGAATTGGGTTCAGCACATGAAACTGTTCCCTGGTTCTCGCTCAAATCACCAAATCCAGACTAACATTGCCAGTGGAAACATTTTGCAAACACACCCATATTCACAGACCAGTTCCAAACCCACCTAAGAGTTACCTCAATTCTTTTTTCATACTTGTCCCCTTTGATGAGACGATGGACGTAGATTTTGGGGACATGGATATCTTCCGGGGCAAATGACCCTACATCGACAATTTCTTCTACCTGGAATGATAGGAAAATAGGAAAGATAAAGACAGAATTTAGTACAGTATACCACATGATTTCGACAAGAATAAGGAGACTGCAGCTTTCCCTTGTTTAGCCCACTCTTCCAGATGTGCTAGTACTACAATGCCCAGAAATATTAGCACACACAGTCCAAAGCTATACTTGCTGTGAATTATGGGATATACAGAAATATACAGAAATATATAGAAAGACAGTAATTTGAAGAATAAACCTAACTCATATTGAAATAAACCTAACTCATGAAAGTGGGATGTCTTACAGTTTCAAAACATCCTTTAAGCACATGCCAATGAATTACTGCCTAAACGCAGTCTTCCCCAATACTAATTAGTTGCTATGGTCCATTTACCGCTAAGATCTCTACTATTTATTCCTAATAAACATATGGATGTAAATGGTTGCATATGGTCTCAGATGAGCAGAGGTAGAGACAACAAATCAGAGTGAAGATCAGTGAAAAAACAGATGTGCAATTATCAATTTGACCGACACAAAGCTGACAAATGCTATTTTTTTTCCATTCTGCCTTTGCCTACTACTGGTAATCATCACTATACAGCAGAAAACCAAAACAGAAAAGGAAGTCAATGAATGTTATTATTCTTGAAAATCATCTGTTCCTCGTTCACACAAGCCATTCATATAATATCACCTTTAAGGTCTGAAAAGGAAAGATAATTGAACAAAACAGAACAAAAACCAGATAATTCTTAACCTACAAACATATCTAATAAGTGTAGAGCATGAACTACTACAATCCATTTTCTGTGAGCTGGAATTCCTGGATTAAAATCTGTGTTGCAGGCCAGAGAATGTGCCGTGTTCCCAGGAAGTACCTGTTTCCAGTAAACCCAGTGAGCATCTGTTTGTAGTAAATACCTGTTTAACTCTGATAACTTAGTAACATCAAGTTATAACTTATGCCGGTGGTGGCGAACCTATGGCACGGGTGCCAGAGGCGGCACTCGGAGCCCTTTGTGTGGGCACACATGCTGTCGCCCCAGCCCCGCCTCCCCCTGTGGCCCCCTCCTCACCAGCAGCCTCCCTGGAGGAGAATTGCCCCCAGGTGCAGCCCACACGGAGCAGCGCAGCCAAGGACATAGCCGGGCAGCAGGGACACGACTCCGCCCTCGCACCCCATAGCGTGCAGATGATGCTGCGCGGTGTGGGCGGAGGGCGTGGCTGCCATGGTGCTGCAGGGCTGCCTGGGTGATCTGCTGCGGGCCATGGAGGCGGTATGTGTCCCTGTGGGTGGGCGGGGCAGGGGCGGGGGGTGGGGGGGCAGAGCAGGCAGGGTGGGAGGCAGATCGGGGCCGGGGGGCGGTTTTTGGGCACTCGGTCTCTAAAAGGTTCGCCATCACTGACTTATGCCATTCATTCTGTGAGCGCCCCCATAAAATATTCTCGACAGGCCTAATATGCCACCATCCCAAAATATTTCCATCCAGAGCTGGACAGGAAGGCACAGGCCTAATAATAAATCAGCCTTTCCTGAGCAGGAGGCCTCAATTGTATGGAGTATACAACTCCCAGAACCAACTTGTTCTACTTCTAACACATAATGCAAACAAGTTGGTGAAGGCTGTATTGAATCATATGAAAATATTATGAAAATGATTCTAGATTTTCTCTAGGTCTACATATTCTGCAATTACTTAACTGGTCCTCTCTTATTTTTTATATTCTTTACTATTACTATCATCATCATCATCATCGCTATTTATACAGTCTACCAGGTAGATTTATGCTACATGTGCTGGCTAATATCATATAGATTAGCTGAATTTATGGACTTCTTTTTAAGTTGTTTTGAGATCCTTTCTATATATTTGTTTGGGAAATAAATTCTTATAATTCTGGAAAACAAGGTAACCCTGAAACTAAGGAAAACTAAGATTGCGTAAAATGTATTGTATAAGCATGACCCTTTTTAAGAATCTTCATACATTCAGAAAAAAACTATGTAAATGCCAATATTTAGGTGAGAAGTGGAACTTATTCAATGCTGCCACACACTGTAATGAGATCCATCCTACCTGAGAGAGCAGAATAATAACGGAAGAGGACAGCTGTTGCTAAGCAACCTGGGATACATTGCAGGATTTTTAATTACATTTATTTAATTAGTTATGGGTGAAAGAGCCTTTTCTACACTGTGTAGAATCCCCGCCCTATTTGTCCTCAAAGTTCATCTTGAATCTCTCAAAAATTAACGAAAATACAGACCTTTGTTATTATAGCTTCTTCCACTGACAAGGAAAAAAACCAATTTGCACAGAACATTATGAAAGGAGAAGACAAGGAGAAGAAAAACAGTGGAATGTAGAAAAAATAGAGGGAATAGAGGCAAATATGGGGACTGAAATACAGATTGCAAAGAAGATTCCTGCTTTAAGTCTTCTTCAACCTGGTTCAGATATGTTGGGCTACAAATCCTGTAAGATCAGCACATCTGAAGGGCACTAGTTTGGTGAAGGCTATCCTTAGAACTGTTTTATTAAATGTTACTCCTTCCCACTGTATATCATTTAGGAATGGTTGAGATAACAGCAGACCAAGCAAAAAGACCAGGTTGTCTCCATTCAACAGCCTCACTTCCTAGGTCAGGGGTAGGCAACCTTGGCTCTTTTATGACTTGTGGACTTCAACTCCCAGAATTCCTGAGCCAGCATGGCTCAGCATGGAAACTTCTCCATTTCTCCTCAGCATGGCTGGCTCAGGAATTCTGGGAGTTGAAGTCCACGAGTCATAAAAGAGCCAAGGTTGCCTACCCCTGTCCTAGGTGGTTCTCTGCTGCTGAATTTAATGGATGACAAGCTTTATAAGAAAACCTTCTATTTGACTTTGTCCACCAACACCAACCCCATCAGGTTTTTCCTGAAGACTAGCTTTACAACATGATAACCCTTTTTGATGGAAGCACATAGTCAATTTTGTTTAGGTTCAGAAGCTAAGCAAGTTTGGGCTTGGTTAGCATTTGTATGGGAGACCCCCAGAGAATCCCAAGAGAAAACAACAGACAAGCATCCAGATGTGTCCAATTGTCAAGTGTCCAGTTCAACTTGAGGAAATCTTTCCTTTACTTACAAGGTTGTTTTAGCTATATTGTACTCTATACCACATAGAACTGTTTCTAGAGGGGCAATAATTAAATACATTTATAAAGAAAGAGTTAATAGAAACAGCCTCTATTTTCCTGCATGCAAAGGATAATAGCTCAGGCTTCAAATAAGGAGCAATCCTTTTCTTGGAAACAAGGATTCAGCTTTTTAGGATTATATAAATGCCTGTGCTAATTCCCTTTCTGCTGCACATAGATACAGTTATCAGCAATTCCCCAGTCTCTTCAACTGCTCAGCTTTAAATATATAGATATGTCATGCATCAATTCACCAAGGCCTGTAGGTCTTTCTATACATTTGTCAAACGAAAGCAGGGGATACTGCACTCTCACATGTTCATCTCTTCCCGATTTTGCTCAAGGCTGGGCTTGTAAAAGAGGATTTTGATTTTTATGTGAAAACAAAAACAAGGGAAGAGGAGCCAACCATGTCTGAAGATACTTGGTAAGGAAGAAGATGCTACAAACACAACAATCTCATTCTCTCAAAAAGCTGAAGAATAGGAAGGACAAATCATATTTAGCCCAGGAATCTCTGCTGGGGCTGGGAAGAACTTTTTTTTTTTGCCTTACCTCTACCACTGTTGTTCTGGCAGCTTTGCACATAGGCTGATTGAAATTTCTCGCAGTTTTCCTGTTTGAGAAGAAAGAGCTTAATAGAGCTGCAGTTATCATTTTCTATAATGTCAAGAAACATCAGCAGAACAAAATTCAGAGCATAATCGACTCATAGTTGAAAGGGACTGGCCTTCAGGTCCAAACCCAACATAAATCCCAACCAAAGCAAACCCATTTTGCTATCTAGCTTCTGCTTGAACATAGCCAGTAAAGGGACTTCCGTCTGTCCTTCAGGCATTGATTGCTTACATACAAGCTGAACAGGTACGTCCCCCTCAAAAACAATAAGAGTAAGTTTTAATGGTAAAGTATTATCCTTGTTTTCAGTCTCACTTTCAACAGTTCTCAATTAATCAGTTTTCCGGGTAGGCCTCAACATACTACTGTAATGGAGCCCAGATTATCCATCATAAATCAGAATGGTCGCACTTCGGAGCATCCACATGACTGGAACCAATTACATGACTTTTGCTGAGGTCATTAAGCAAACATTGCCATCCTTAAGCAAATCAATGTATTCCTGCAGCTGTTTTTTGCTAAAAACAAGCTGAACCCTCCCCCCCCCAAAGTCTCTCTTGGGATGGTCCCATTCTTCCATGGAGAGTACTTAGAGAATATTCAATATAGATCAGAGACTAAGACAAAAATGTGTAATATCCCTTTGACTGTATATTTATGAACAAATGCATAAGAAATGTTCATACCCTGTAGTTGTAGCAGAGAGGATGGGTGTACTGTAGTAGTTAAAATATTAGATGAGTGAAGCTATTGAGATTCAACCATGGAAATTCATTAGATAATTTTGGACATGTCACCCTCTCTGAGCCAAGTTGTGGTGGGGATAGAATGAAATCAGATCTTCATGTAAGCCATAAAGCTTCTGGAGAAAAGATGAAACATGAATCTAACAAATAAATAGCAGATAGAAGCATGTTCTCTGCCAACCATGCCAGGACTACCTCTAATGGTTTCTTAGGTTATAGCAATGCAAGATGTTCAATCAATATTACAAGAATCTTGTTGATAGCAGGAATTTGACTAGAAACATCCTGGGGTCTCCCTCACTGGTGATTCTCAGACAGAGGCTGGAGAGAGTTAGCTGGAAATGTTCTAGTTATGGATGGTTTACATTAAACATGGATTTGTTTAGAACAGTGCTGGCTGAGGGATTCTGGGAGTTGCAGTCCACACATCTTAATAGCAATAGCACTTAGACTTATATACCGCTTCACAATGCTTTACAGCCCTCTCTAAGAGGTTTACAGAGTCAGCATATTGCCCCCAACAATCTGGGTCCTCATTTTACTGACCTGGGAAGGATGGAAGGCTTGAGCCAGTAGTAAGAACTGAACTGCTGGCAGTTGGCAGAATTAGCCTGCAATACTACAGTCTAATCACTGCACCACCAAAGCTCTTAAAGTTACTGGTTTAGAGGGCCTACTATATACCTTCAACATCCCTCCATCACCCTCTAATTTACAATTCTCTGAGCACCGATGGAGATATCTCGTAAGCTATCTCTATTCTGAATTATAACATCTGGGAACAGTCCTGAAACTAATTACATTATTCCTGGGTTTTAGACAGAATAACAACATTTCTATCCGGAAGAAAAGATTATAGTTTTAAATTTTAATTCTCGATTCTGCTCTCAGTCTATTTACTATCTTGACATTATTTGGGGAAAAAAAATAAGGTTTTTATAACATCATCAGCAAAAACTGGTTCTCTGCTTCTGTTTTGCTAACATTATCTGTCCTAGATACACAGCTTATAATAATTGCTTTTTATCAATGCTAGCACTGAATTCATATGGATGTCAATTTTTTTTGACAGCATGTCTCCAAATGATGGCATACATCTCTTTAATACTAAGAAAAGGTGTAATATTAAAATAAGAATACTACTTTTTAATAGTGTCTACAGCTACAGCAGAAATTCTAGTTCAGTAGAAGCTGAAAACTACAGCCTTCTACTGCCCTCATGTGGTTATTTCTGTTTCACGGGTTTGTTCAATACGGTGGAACAGAGCAAGGAGCAAAAGCTGGAGAAAGGTCTTTGCTATTGAAGAACAGCTGTAGGTAGGCAGCATCTGCAACACAGAGATACCGGCAGAAGGAGTAAAATATGGGAATAAGATAACCATGATCACAAATGGGGAACTTATTTCAACCTCCTGGCCCTCATTAGTCTTGATGAGCAGAAAGAGCCTAGCTTTGCTATAATCAGATTTTCTTCCTATAGCCACTTTTTTTGAAAAGCAGCCCCACTGCACAGACAGAAGCCCTTGCATTGCTTCAAAGGATTCTGGGACATAATTTAGGACAGGAATCCGCAACCTTCTTCAGGTTGTAAGGCCATACTTGGATTCTCAATGGCAGGCCAGTGGATACATCCCAAAAATGAATGAGGCTCAGATGCAGAAACGAGTAGGCTAAAACAGTGGTTCCCAAACCTGGAAACCCCTCAAAAGCTTCTTACAACTTGGTTCCGAAGTTCAGATACCCCCTCCCCCTCCCGTTACGTGACTGCAATTTACTTTTTTTTCCCAAAAACTGGCATTGACTTCCAGTGTTTAGCAACACCCCCTAAATAGCAATTTATTTTATTTGTATCTCAGCTTTATTATTTTTACAAATAACTCAAGGCAGAAAACATATCCAGCACACCTTCCTAACTCTTATTTTCCCCATAACAACAACCCTGTGAGGTGAGAGAGGGTGATTGGTCCAGCTTTCATGGCTAAGGAGGGACCTGAATTTAGGGTCTCCTGCTTTCTAGGTCGGTGCTTTAACCACTAGACCAAACTGGGTCTCCACCGCACTCAGTTACTGCCACAAAAAGGTCATATAATTGGATTGGTCATATGATGACCTGCTTTATGAACATTATAACTTACAGCCATAATGGGCAGCCTCCATTACAGTCATAAGTCAAAGACTGCCTGCAATTTTCTTCTATCAGTTGAACAATTTCCATTTGATACCAGCTTTTGGAAAGGTGCTGGAGTTATGGAAAAGTCTTGATGATTTTGGAGAGCTGCTTGCTATTCTAGGGCTACAGACTCTGCACTCAATACTAAAATATACTGCTGCTGGTTTTTTTTGTTTGTTTGTTTTTAAAATGTATGGTGACGTTCTTGTTTGAGCGGAACAACTGGGCCTCCCCTATTGCTGCATGTGATTAAAACATGCATCCTAAGAGAAACCCCCCAAAAATAAATCCTCTAGGCTGTAGAATGTTCGTATTTCCCAGAAAACTCTTTGAAAGCAAGGTTAAAAACATGCTTGCTGTGTGAACATGGCATACCTGAAGATAATATTTCCAGCACGATCAGACTTCCATGCCTTTACTAATGCAAAATCTCCTGTAATTGATTTCTCCATAATGTAATGCCGACCTTCAAATTCCCTCACCTTTAAAAAAAAAAAAAAAAAAAAAAAAAAAGGGGGGGGGAGAAGATTTTAAGACATTTTAAGATATTTTTGAAACGCTTTGCTTTCTTTAAATTATCAGCTCACACTACAATTTAACAATGAAATGAAATGAAAATGCCATTGACGGTAATGAAAACTGGGAATTAAATGTGCAGACTGAATAAAATCAGGAGCCACAATATGATCTGCATGGTGGATTTATAATCTGCTTAATATGTTACACTAAGTTAGGATTTATTCAACTTTGTTTTCCTGAACAGGCCTCAAATCAGGCTATCATATTACTGGCAAAGTGTGTTATGTCCTGAATCTGCCTTAACTTTAGAAAGTTTCAAAAAGGCTGTGCCCGCCCTCCTCATTCACAACATCACTCAAATCCACAGGTATTTTACCTCTCTTGGCTCACTAGCCAGGGCAATAGTGCCATCTTTGTTGTATTTGATTGGAGACCCCCCTTCTTGCACCAAGGTCCCATACCCAGTACTGGTGAAGAAAGCCGGGATGCCAGCTCCTCCTGCTCGGATCCGCTCAGCAAGGGTACCCTAGAAAGAACAAAAGGCTTAATGGCTGGCAAGACAAAAAAGATGTAAAGAAGGCCTGTAACTCACAACAGTACATCAATTCTTTGACAAACGTTGTTAAGGAACCTTTTCTGCTCTTCTAGGTCCACTGAGATAGCTCCTGAATACAGCAAGAGGATTTGCATGGAATACTCATTCCTAAGAAATGTGGAGCAGAGGTACTCAAGCTTTCTACCTTTTAATATTAGTTTATTACTGTGCAATAATAAGGTCAATGATCAGCAGGGCATCTTAATGTTAGCAATATCTCACTTCTGAAACACATGACGTGTGTACATTCCAACCTTTTCTCCATATGTTAGTGTTTCTCAAAAATATAAACAAATCTATTTCCCCAACTATATTTATTATGGGTTTTTCAGGCAAATATGGCTTCTTTGCCATGCTAGTTACAACACGTTTCAAACGTGTAAGTGCTACTTCAGCTTATAGGAATATTCCCAGAATCTGAAGATTTGGAGCAGAAGGCAGCCAGAGCCTGTCTGACTGTGGTTAATTTATTTACTCAGTGTGGTTGGGCTAAGAAAAGATTAACTTACGAAAGGTGGTAAATATGAAATGAGCTACTTGTATTCTTAACTTTGGTGTAGGAGGGAAGTTTGGCTGGCAGGCAAGTAGTCAATCTTTTTCAAAAAGCTTAGTTAAACGTGCATGAAGAATGGAGTGTAGGTCAGTCAAGCGCAACACTGCAAATACTTAATGGATTTTTAAAATGTGACTGCCGATGCAATGCTAACAGCTTAAAAACACCTCCTACTTCTCCTACTCTTAACTAGCTGGTACGTGAGTATCCATGTTTTCTTACTTGTATTTTAATACTGCCTGGTAATCATTATAGTGTGTCTGTAGCCTGAGGCTCTAACATAAATCAGGCTTTAGGGTTGGTTCGGAATCTGGCCAAAGACTGATCTAGTCCAGTTTCCTGCTTCCTATAGTGGTGCAATGCAATACACTCCCAAGATGGGAAGTCTGTTGACGCCTCTGAAAAATGACAGAAATGAGGAAAGCTGTCTGATCCTTATGATTTGCAACAGACTCAAAAGGACCACGCAATACAGTAGTTACACAAGAAACATTCAGTTTCTGGTGTGGAAATCCTGCAATTGGAATGGAACTCCAAGAGCTGGTGCCATTTATTATAAGGAGCCTTCCTCCAAAGAAGAGGCAATTAACATTTCACCTGTGGGGTAAGCTCAACTTCCAGTTCGCCACATAAATACTGCCGCTCAAATTCTGCATTTTCTCCAACATAGGAGGACACCATACGCTTGATCTGTTTGCTCTGAAGCAGAAGTCCAAGCCCAAAGTTGTCTACTCTGCAGAGAAAACAGGATTAAGGTTAAGAACCAAGTGAGGGAAAATTTAGATTATGCCTACAATATTGTGACCAGAAATAATAATAAATAATAAATAATAAATAATAAATAATAAATATAATAAATAATAAATAATAAATAATAAATAATAATAATAATAATAATAATAATAATAATAATAATAATAATAATAATAATAATAATAATAATAATAATAATAATAATAATAATAATAATAATAATAATAATAATAAGTCACACTGAGCCACAATTAACTGCAGTCTGTCAAATAAACTACAAATGGCTGGCTTGTGCAGTATAGTCTTCTCATGTTGTAGCAAAAAAAAAATGTTATCTTTTGAAGGAAGACTACAGAACACAGAAAGTAAACCTCAGTAGACAAGAATAAGAATGTCTGATTTTTAGAGTTTAGGGAAGGGTTTTTTATACTCTATAAAAATATATTTCAGGCCTCTCCTATCTCAAAACATGGGAAAATATGCCATCGCTTTTCAGCAACTATAGTCACATGTAGCCCTGAGATCTGCAAAAATGGGGTGGGAGGTTCTCAAGTTATTGACTTCAAACTTAAACTATAAAACATGGTTTATGATATGGATTATAATGGGCATGTGTTCTATGGACACATAAGAAGAAATTATATTTGCACACCGTTCAAAAGAGACCAAAAAAAGCTAAGAAGGAAACAAAAAGAGCAGAACACATTTTCCCCGGCAACCAACACTCTGATAAGCAGGGATTAATACTAAACGAACAATCAAGCAGAAAATAATATCCTAATCAAAGAACTACCAAGGAGAAAAGGAGACCTCCATCAACACTGGCAGGGCAAGCTACAGTATACAAATAGGGAGCCAACCACACACTCACACTGATGATGTTATCTAGTTGGGTAATGAAACATCTGCAAACAAACAAGCAGGGAGATCACCAAGGACTCTACAAATGAACCCTGAGCTACATATATTCTCTATTGATTTTATAAATTTTCCAGAAAAACTATTCACATTTTATTATACATGTTGGCTTAACCTGTCTCCAATTCATAAAAGCTTGTTTCATCTCAGATTCTGTACATAATTCTGTAATGTTAAAAAGGGATGGGATGAATGTTCAGAAATTTTCTCGATCATGTGTTTTTAGCATAGCTTACAACCTGAAATGTAGAAGAAACACTAATACACAACTTCTATATTTCAAAAACAGAACTAAATTCAAGCTTTTTTTTTTTTTTTAAAGAAGAGACGAGCAACAATACTCTGGGGTATGATAACTTGTTTTCATGAGCTCCTGATTTGTTTCCAGGTTAAAATCAAAAGCTATAACAATAGTGTTTTGGGACCACAGTATCTGAAAGTGAGAGAGATTTGTTTGGTCTCATGCAGGGATAGGCAACCTTGGCTCTTTTATGACTCGTGGACTTCAACTCCCAGAATTCCTGAGCCAGCCATACTGGCTCAGGAATTCTGGGAGTTGAAGTCCACGAGTCATAAAAGAGCCAAGGTTGCCTACCCATGGGTGATTTAGCATCAAGTTAGAATCCAAAAACCTCAGAATTCTACTCCAGCCTTAGGCATGAAAGCTGGCTGGATAACTTTGGACCAGTTGCTCTCTCTCAGCTCACGATCTCAGGCTTAGGCGACAAGCCAGTTAATCAACCAATGGACTAATACACAGTTGACCTGGGAAAAAAGAAGACCCCGCACTCGTGAGAAAAATGCTAGGAAGAAAAATAAAGTATCTGAAAGTAAGTGTTTTCCCTGAAGACTCATTCAATCCATTCCCCTGAATATTTAAAAGGAAGCTGTCATCTTAGATTTGTTGAAAACATAGCAATGGAAACAGATCACTTTTCTCTGTGGAATCTTTCCTTCTTAATGGACAATTATCTTTAAAAAATGGCTCATCCTTCTTATTAGTAAGTATAACAATTGCTGCTGTTTATGTGTCCATTATTTTTACATTTTTAATCTTATTTACTGAAACTACACTTTCTCCTAAGAACTCTCAATAATTCAATTGGTATATTGTATAAATAAGGAAGCCAAGTGGTCCCTCTAACCTCCTGCCGCCATTTTGAAGGTTCCTTTGGCCACAAAGCAGCCATATGGCATTAGCCTACAGATGGTCCTCAACTTAGGATCATAATTGGGACTAAAATTTCCATTGCTTAGCAAGGCAATTATCAAGTGTTTTGTGCCGGATTTTTATCACCTTTTTTTCCTGTGGTTGTTAAGTGAATCACTGTAATTGTTAAGTAAGTCATGTCATTAAGCAAATCTGCCCTCCTCCATTGACTTTGCTTGTCAGAGGCTAGTTGGGAAGATACAAATGATGATCACACATCCTCAGGACACTGCAACCATGATAAATACATGCTGGTTGCCAAGTGCTCAAATTTTGATTATGTGACCGTTGGGATGTTGCAACAGTTGTTATGTGTGAGACCAATTGTAAGTCACTTTTTTCAGTACTGTTGTAACTTTGAACAGTCGCTAAATGAATAGCTATAAGTCAAGGGCTACCTGTACTTGTACAGAGGAAACACATGCTTCTTATTACAGGTATGAATTAGCTTTGCCCAGTTAATAAGATAATGTTATCACTTTTGTTATCCTCCTGCTATTAATGCGTTTGTTCTAAGTTTGTGTATATCTTGGAAATAATGCCTTGAAAGAGTGATATGGATAAGGAAGTCTGATTTTACCCTGGAATATAGTGAACATACCATTATCTATTGCTGACTTGATTAGATAACACTAAAGATGGAATTTTAAGAATTAAAGATTGGAGACCTTCAAGAGGATGCAGTGGGCTGGAAATGAAGCTTATTTTCTTCCATGTAGATTGTTGAAGCCAGCCTTCTGCATCATAATATCTTCCAGATGTCATGAAGCTGTAACTACAGGTAGTCCTCGACTTATGACCACAACTGAGCCCAAAATTTCTGTTGCTAAGCAAGACATTTATTAAGTGAGTTTTGCCCCATTTTACGACCTTTCTTGCCACATTTGTTAAGTGATGTTTTTAAGTTAGTAACCTGGTTGTTAAGCAAATCTGGCTTTCCCATTAACTTTGCTTGTCAGAAGGTTGCAAAAGCTGATCACATGACCCTGGGATGCTGAAATTGTCATAAATATGAGTCAGTTGCCAAGCATTTGGATTTTGATCACATGACCACGGGGATGCTGCAACAGTCATAAGAGTGAGAAACGGTCATAAGTCACTTTTTTTCAGTGCTGCTGTAAGTTCAAACGGTCACTAAATGAACTGTCGTAAGTCAAGGACTGCCTGTACATCATCAGAAGTAAGGCAGGGCTAAGCACCTACCCACTCTGCATTTGTTTCTTAGTCCCTCTGAATATTATGGTCATCAAAGGAGGAGAGGAAACAAAGGTATCAGTTGTTAGCTGGGCTTTTTTTCATATTCACTACGTACACCATGTGCCGTTCCCATGCCGAGCAAGTGAAATCTAATATGGTCCACCAGCCAACGTTAAACTTCATTGTCACTTCTGTGAAATATGCTGTCCCAGTGCAGAGGTTGACTTCATCTTGGAAAATCTCCCAGGTTTCCGTTCCGTTCCTTGTAGCCCAAAGTGCAAACAGGCTCTTTGGAGCCTCTGTATTTTAGGAATATTCCAGAGCAACTTGATCTGGCATACTGAGAAATGATCTTCCAGCTAAAATTAGGAACAGCTAATCCCAAATACAGGAGTAACATCAACTCAAACCATTTGAAAATTAAGATAGATGAACTAGTCTGGAGATTCTTTAAACTATTCTATTTTTTTTTTCTAAAAAAAAATATACATTCACAATTAATAAAATAATCTGGTCATCGAACAGATTGTGAACTTCAGCTGCCAGAATTCTCAGCAATGGCCATGAATCTAGGGAATTCTGAGAACAGAAGTCTAAACATCTACTCCACGGCCAGGATATTTTGTTGAATTTCAACACAATTATTTATTTTACAAGCATTTCTATGTTAATTTAAATCAGTTAAAAATAATAGCAACCCCCCCCCAATTAACACATCATTATCAAATCATCCAAGGGTTGAAGGCATGTTGGAAAAGGATGCTTTTTACCATCTTAGAGAAAGTGAACAGGATAGGGGATATAAGAGACATTATTTCTCTTCAAGAAGATGGGGAAAACTCATATTTTTGAAGATAGATGATGCCACTAATTTGTTTGAAATGTAGACAGGAATCTTCTGGACCAATGCTAACTATTCTACTTGGACTTTCTTGATGGAAAAAAGCAGAATAAAGTATAGTAAATGAACCCTTTCCTGCACTAAGCAGTACATAATCTTGGCAGCCTTGAAAGTACCTGCTTTCAAATTCACTGGAATTAGTTCTAGCATTTTCCCTTCAATTATTGAGCACATTCTTGATTTTATAAATATTCAACAATTCTCTTCTGTACTTGCTGGTCCTCTTATTAATACAGAAAGCAAGCAAATGTTTTCATAGGCATGGTGTAGGCAACAGAGCAAAAACCAGACAGGACAGGAATGTTTAAGCTTGTGCCAGCACATCAACTGATGGAGAATTAAAAATAGTTCACACTGAAACTTGCCCAATACTACCCACATATGCCCATAACGGCTTGTATGCCAAGATAAAGTTACAACATAAAAATGTACTGGACTCCCAACCAGAAGAACATTCACACTGTACATTCATAATTTGCATATCATGAACTGTGCTTTCAAAAATGAAATTGCAGAAACAGTGTTTATGCCTACTATCTGAAAGGTGGGGCAGCTTCTTAAATCTCCTTGGTCTTATATAAAGACAAATATTTCCTCACTCATATGATTAATGATACTAATTTCAACATGAATACATATATGAATCAAGATTACATCTACAGAGAAAAAAAATGTATTTGCTTCTTTTAATCTCTAAGAATCAGTCTAGCACATACTGTATATCTAGTCAAAATTCCAGAGTCAGATGTAAATATGATTATGACGGCTGGATCATCAAAAAGGCTAAATGAAGAGAAATGATAAACTTGAATTGTGATGCTGGACAAAATTATCGATAATACCTTGAATTGTAAGGTATTGTAATTTATCCTAGATAAATTAAAATTAGATTGCTCATAGAGCCCTAATAATGACCTTGAAGTTTACATATTTTGAATGTGTACTAGAAAGGCAAGACTCCTTGGAGAAGACCCTGTTGTTTGGGGGGGGGGGAATCAAAGGCAATTAGCAAAGAGGCTAAAAGGAGACAAGGTGACTAGATACTACCACTGAGCTAGCAAGAGCAGGCCAGAAATCAAAGAAGCAATTGATGACAGACAAGATTGGCACAAAGATGTTGATCAAATCAGAAATATTTTGGAGAACCAAGACAAATTAGCAACAAAAATGAATGGATCAAGTAAAGAAAAGAAATCTTAATTCTTGTCAAGATTTCCACAACTTCTCCTCCTTTCTCACATATGTGGACAGTGGCAGAATATGCAATAATCTTTCCTGGTTGTAGTACCGTAGTACAGGTAGTCCTCAACTTACAACCACAGTGCAGCCAGGAAATTCGATCGTAAGACATTGTAGTTATAAGTGGAGATACCATATGATCACTCTAGATTTCACAACCATTTTTATGATGGTCATAAAGCAGGTCACCATGATTGTTAAACAAATCATGTGGCCGTTAGATAAACCACATGATCGATATGTGAATCCAGCATATCCGGTGGGCATTTTTGCTGGAAAATGGCAAAAAAAAGTTGCAAATTTCAATCATATGACCACGGGATGCCAAGCACACAAAATGCAATCATGGAGGGGTTGCAGCGATAGTAACCTCAAGGAAAGGTCGTACATAGGGTTTTTGGAGTCAGATATCACTTCAAAAGTCATTAAGCAACTGGTCATAAGTCAAAGACTGCATGTTGCAATTTTCTGTCTGCCAACTCAAGATGCAATTCATCGAGATGACCTGCACTCTTACTAAATCCACAACAAAGGCAGTCTACGGCTTCCATAGGAAACTGTTCCAGTCACAGGATTAGCATAAACCCTGTTTTTCACAGATGCACTTATGGTTTTTAAATCCCTTCCTGTTTTATTAACGTTAAAAAAAAATCTGGGATTCTTCCAGTTACCTCCTGAATTAACCATCAAGATCATTCTGTAAGTCATTCACCTTGCCCATCTTCATAACCCACCTGGAGGCTATTGCAATAGGACACACAAAGGCCCTCCATGTTGGATGGGTCAATGAGGATAGTGCTCACTTTGAGTAAATTGAACGGCTTTTTCTTTCCTTGCCACTGTTACACATTTTGGGTTCATTTTTCTTTGCACGATTGATAGTTATACTATGAGCAGAATGTATTTTTCCCGCCAACATATGTTGCTAAAGAAAATAAAACTACAGGGTGATATTCAGTTGGTCTCCTCTGTCAACAGGAGGCGTATATCAGCAGTTGGTTTCAATTCTAGGCTCTCCAAATCTTTCAGAAACATAGGGGAGTTTTTGGAGCAGACTTTGAGGAGGAGGAATTTCAGTAGAAAGAGGGGAGACCACTAAATCTCCCTTTACTATCCTCATTCGTTCATTTATTTGTCAAATTCCAGGTTGCCCACCTGCAACTCTAGGAAGCTTTATGAGTCATAAAATCGTTAAAATAGTAGCCCAGAAAATGAACAGCAGGCATTTGGAAGAAGATTCCATGGGGAAGAGTCAGAATTTTAAAGCTTATTTAAGTGTAGACAGGATGGGAAATCATACAAATCTCTAGGGAAATGCTGTTTCAGACAGTAAGCACCACAACCAAGAGGGTCTATCAAATACAATTACTTAATTAATGGGACCTAAAGCAAGCCAAATCTGTTGGATTATATGGGATGGACAGGCTTTCACTATAGATGGAAGATCATCCTTCAGATGACTAGGATTCTGCTATGTAAGTAGTAGAAAGTGGGACCTTGAATTGCACCCAGAAGCTTACTAGTAACTAATACAGCCCATGGAATAGAGATGTCACGTTTGCCTATAAGGCCCCTGCACTCTGGACCAGTTGTAGCCATGGTGACCAAAACACAGGAGAAAGGACCCTCTGGTCCAGAAATGAGCCCAACTGGCAGATAGCAGCCAGTTGCTCCTTGAGTAGGAGCTGAGATTCTGTGAGGATCTCCAGATTGCACATCAAACCCAAAAGGTGCAATGCAACCCCATTGGAGACCAGACATAGAAAGCCCTAGATCTAGGTGGTCCAAGAATCCACAACCACTCAGCATGCTAGGGTTGAGCTTCAGCCTATTCCTTCCATTCAGACTTCAAAGCCCAGGACAAGATCTTGAGAGCATTGCTTGGCATACTGATGACACCTATCTCCAAACTGATATATAATCTCTCCTAACAGTCCTATTTAGATAGTAAACAAGAAGGCTGAGAGGGTATGAAGCCTGGTAACACCTCACAAATTAGGTATCTTGGACTTGACTTTTTCCCACACCAATACCAACCAGAATCAGTCACGGAGAAAGGAAAAAAAACACCATAACACTGTATCTCCTATCCCCCTTTCCCCACAGCTGGAGAGCCAGGATGGTTGTAACACCCCTGTCCCAGCTCCAACATGTGCTATCTCAGTCCTATGTATTACCGGTATGTCCTGGCCTAAATTTTGATTTAAAAGATTGCAGATAATACGTTTCTCTCACGAGACCTCTGCAACTGCAACCTGACTACCTTCTCAACAATCTTCCTCAGAAGAGAGAAGGTGGAGACATGATGAAAATTGACTAAGATAGTAGGATCCCTTGACGGCATTGTGAGAAGAGTGAGGCCTTGTGCAGCCTCGCGAAGGGCCAACCGTTGCTCGACCAGAGAATGCCTCGTTAGCAGCGGGAGAAAGAAGATGGTGGTCAGCTGGGAACAGCAGAGGTACGGGATGGCAGTGGAGTGCAGGAGGGCTAAAAGGGCAGAGATTGGGGGGGGGGGGGTATATAGGCAGGTAAGGAGAGTTGAAGTGCACTGCAATCATAAATGCAAGCAAGCTGCCAAGTGCCAGGGCATTGCGACAGCCATAACTTTGAAAAGCAGCCATAATTACCGCTTGTTCAGTATTGTTGTGATTTTGAACAGTCACTGAATAAATGGTGATTAAGTGAGGAGTACCTGATTAAGGCCCTCATCACCTCCCCATTCCAGAGAGAAACCCTCAGAGAAATGGACCAGCATATCTCAGGAAAAACTCATGCTTATTTTGAAATCCATCCAGTTTCCAAGGTAGGCACATCTCTTTGATGGGAGAGGGATCGCCAGCAAGCAAAAAGCAATCAGAGAATGACCTGGACATGACAAAAGACCAAATATCCTCCACCCTCAGGTCGGGTTGCAACAGCCTCAAGATAAAACTAGATTTAATGTGCGACCTCTGGTAACTCGTAGCTCTTGATTATCTGGGTCAAGTTCTGGTTATCATGAACTCCTGAACCACTCCCAATTCAATGCCATCTGGGGGCAGGTTAAAATCCCCACAGATTATCAGCCTTGGGGACTCCATTGCCAGCACAGCAATGGAATCAAGCAGCTCAGACAAGCATATTGCTGCACAACAGGGAAGCTGACACAGCAGCAACAAATCCAAATGCTTCCCACAGACTAATTTCAACTACAAAATCTCACATCTATTTTTCTGTAACACAAAGCCTCTGAAAGCTGTCAAAGCTTCCTGAGTGACAGCTGCCAACTCCTCTGCCCCAGATCACAGCTGTTGCCAGAATAGAATACATAGGGACTCTAGGCTGCCCCCTCTTTTAAAATTCCGCCCCAGGTTCTGCCACTCCTTCTCCTACACACACTTAAGATCTGGGATTAGCTAACAGTCACAACAAAAAAGAGAAAGCCCTTTACAAATGGTTACCAATAACAATTTAGGGAATTTACTACCATAAATTTAAGATTTTCAACACTGAAAAGGCGGAAGTACAAATACAGTGCCAAATTTCTCAATTCTACAGCAGTGTCTAAATCTTTCTCAACTCTCAACAAAGAGGATCAGTGAAAAAACTTAGTATTTCATAAACATCTTGGTAAAACTTCACATAGTTCTGGTGCACGGTATCATGTTACTGAAAATAGTATTCAAACTAGGAAATGAAAAATTGCTAAAAGTGTTTGAATGATTGAAAAAGTGGACTTATCTAATCATTTAGTTGCACTGTCAACAGTAGTACTGATAACTAAGGGAGAATTTTTTTTAATGTTTAACCTCAATATTACATTCAAAAGTTTTAAAATAACCAGCCTAAATCAGGTTTTCTATTCTATGGAACAATTATTCACATCTTTACAAATATTTGGCCTGAAATGCCTACCTATACCAATAAAAACAGGGGAACATTTACTTAAAGAAAAATGTAGGATTGTATATATTGTATAATGAAACAGTTATTAATTTAGGGTTTTTTTTCATTTAAAATATTTTAAATGTTTTAATTTCAGAGGATCCAAAAAAAGATTGGACAGCCATTTATCTAGTATGATACAAGGATTTTTGCAGTGATCCACAATTAAGAATGCACTGGATTATTTCCAAGGCAATGCTCCCCTAGTTAAACAAATGAACAAAAAAGACACCTGTGCTTTAATTATTTGGACATGACACAAAAAGATTTGGTTACTCCTCCAAGGATTAACAAGTGGTTAATACAGGAAGTACCTTAAAAACTAACTCCTATTGTGAGCGTCTTCCTAGCACCAACTGAACATTCAAGTTAGAGGTCCCTGACGAAGGATCAGTATTTTCAATTTATGGGTATACATTATACATTTTTATAAATAAATAAAGCCTGATTCATAATTTAGCTGTTGGTTTTACCTGTTAACTATGCTTTCATACATTAAATAGATGCCAGGCTAAGTGAGTTGGATAAATAGTGTAGTAGAAATTTATAAATTGTGTGCCTCCTTCGCAAGGGGGGAGGAGTTATTATCTTTGAAATATATTTATCAGTATTCAACTGGGGGGACAATTTGTGTATATGTTTCTTTTGTCTTGTTTATGCACTTTTTTGGTGTAGTTTTGTTTAGCTTTGTTTTGTTTTGTTTTTGTATTTGTTTTCTTTCTCTTTTGGGGGGGAGCTTGTATTTTAATGTTTTAAATAAAATTAAAATTGAATTAAAAAAGAAATAAAGCCGGATTTATAAAACTAGCCTTTTGCAATGTTAAACCATTTTTATCATGGCTTGTTGAATAAGCCACAAACAGCCAGGTTTACACATTCCACTATGAAAGCAAATCCATCCTTCCCATTTAAAATGCAGTTTTAAGTTTCAATGAGATAGTTTAAAATTAAACTATTTTATATTATAAAGCTACAATGTTATACTATTGCTTGTTTATGGAGATAAAAAAATTATTATAGAAAATTGTGCATTTATTTACTTCCATACTTAAGCTCAATAAAATCATTATACATAGGGATGAATGCTGTATTCATTCATTTTATCATTTTATGAAGTCACTGTATTGCTGAATTGCAGTTTGAGAACCTCTACTTTACATATGAATACTTGAAGAGCCGAGTGCAATAATAAGGTGATGGTTTTATTTTACAAAAATCAACATTTTTTCGAGCAATGTACAAACTTCAGTTTTAAACTCCTGTTTAAAAAAAACCTTGAAATATTTTGGTATTTGTGCAGAGTCTGAAAGACAGCAAACTTTCACTTCATGTTCTGGCATTCTGTCATCCACTGTCTTATTATTTCAACCCCATGTCTTTTATGGGTGACCAACCGAAGTTTATAGCAGATATTTAAATGAATGAATAACTTACACTCTGCAATAGCAATGACAGCAGCCCTGTTTATGACATGATTATGTACCACTGCTATGCAATCATGCCATTAACAGGTGCAGGAAAATAAGTAGAGAGGAGAATATAGCCAAAGTTCAGACTTAATTGAACTTGCAAAAAAAAACGAACAAAAAAAAGTAACCTCATCAGTTAAAGTTGCAAAATAGGTTCTTTACAAAGCAAAGATAAGGGATTTCTTTCCCCCATGCAGCATTACTAGGGATGTTTGAAATAATCCTAAGAACTGGCATTGGAAAAAAAAGACCTACCCTGCATTGTTACTGATAGCGGTTACTCCTTTTACACCAGTCTTCAACAAAGCTCCTATGAGGTTCTCCGGAATTCCACAGAGCCCAAAACCTATGTGACACAAATTGTTTAGCAGTGAATAATTTTATTTTGAAACTATAGTTTGCCCATGCTGATCCATTGACCCAATTCTATTTCCCAGTTCAGGAGAAGACATCCTATAACCCCTGGAGCAGTCAAAACTTTTAGTCAATAATCAGAATAAGACACCCCATAGCATAGTTTGTCATGCACAAAAGACTTGAAGAAGCTCGCAGAAACTCACTGATAATCAAAACCCTAGCATCTCAATGAGCTGTGAGCTGTGAGCTGTGAGCTGTGAAATGAAATGGGGAAAAAGAAGAAGACTTGAACCATAAATGAAAACAGAAAATATTTTCTTGGTAATATATAGGAATGTTATATACTGAAAAGTCTTGAAAGATGTTTAACACCTTGGATCTCAGTCTATTTCTGCACAGATAGGACTGAAATATACATCACATGACTGACAAAAGCTCCTATTATGATAAATTTGGTAGTTTTTGTAACCAAAAGTTTTACAGAAAAAGAGGTTACCAAATTATTATAATAGATTTATTAACATTACAGGTAATCTTCATTTAGTGACCATAATTGGGACTGGCAACTTAGTCATTAAGTGAAAAATCATGTGGTCACACATCTGCTTATGATATTACTTCAGATTTCCTTTACAAACCTGCAAAGATTGTACATTCAGTCATTGGTCACAAAGATACCTTTTCATGACCATCATAATTGAATGGTCGCTAAGCAAGAGCTATTTGTATTCAGAATGCAGATTTGCTCACTGCTAACACCAATCATGCTTTTCTTATATATTGAATTTTATACTGCTTTAATCTTTCTGAGAACGAGTCTTGTAACACCTCAGCTTTCACACTAAAACAATCTACTAAATTATTATCTTCCTATTTTCCAGGCTGAAGCAATCTTCTTGTTCATAAATTTGTAGAAGAAATCAAAACCATTTACAAGAAGAATGAACAATGTTTGGCAACCTTATCTGAGGCAACAATCATATGTAACTTTTGAATGTGATACCAGAAGTCACTGCCCAATAATAAGTAGGATCAGGACAAAGTTAGAAGTTAGAGCCAGAACAAAACATAAACCATGATTTTATTTCAATCAATATTTTAATGAGATAAATCCAAATTATTATTCTTCCACCTATCATATTCAAAAGACACAATTGAGTGGTGACTTCCTGAGTGACCAGTTTCTGGGCTCTCAGGATATGGCACCCATTATTTAAAACGTTTACACTCTCTGCTCTTAAGGATTTTCAGGGGGTATGAAAGCAATATCTGCATTTTGGCCCATACTGTATTTGAAACATTAAGTATTTTTTCCAACTTTATTTTACCCCAAATTATAAACAGAATAAATATATTCAGTCTCCTTAAGCCATGCGGCTTCTACATGCTTCAGCAGTTCTGCAAACATAGAACACAAGGTAAAGTCTTGCTCAAGCTCTGTTGTTGCATCTGTAAGTTGGAGTTGGGGTTTTCTGTAATAGTAAGGAAGACATTTGCTATTGTCTTTTTCTGACATGTATTTTTGATTCCTTGATTTCCACTAAATCACAGGGCTGTAGACCAAGTTAAATCTATCTGAGAAAAAGACAGTGGCACAATAGTCATCTCCCAATAAAGTACTAACCAGTTCTTACTCTGCTTAGTTTTTTTTTAATCAGCCAAAGTACTATACATATATCTAAGATGTACATAATCTAGATCAGAGGCTCCTAGCCCTTTGGGCACCAGGGACCCAGTTCCGTGGATAAAGGTTTTTCCACAGACCAGAGGGGGCATGGTTTTGTGTGCTGCCTGCATCCCATGGATGGGGCTTTGGTTGTTTGCACAGACCGGTTGTTGGCGTGTTGAGGACCGGTGCTGATCCATGGACCGGGGGTTGGGGACCCTTGATCTAGATGAATCTCTTATAGAGGCATGCATGAAACATTGACAATTACAGATTTAAATACATACAGGCAAATCCATCAGTAAGCGAGGTGGTCACTAAGTATGTGCTTTCCGATTGGAATGAGACTTTTGTCCTGACTTTCACACCTTCAATTCTGTTCATCTAACTTCTCTGCCCTTTGGAATGCTCAAGTGCCTGCTTACTAACTTTTACACATCAAAAGCAATGAGATTGCAACATATCTCATGGCTGGGAGCCGCAGGCATGCTACATGAATAGCTCACTCTCTTGAAATATCTTGCTCTTCTTCTGCAACCATACCCTACCTGGGATGGTGTGGGGGCAAGGATCAGGTAAAGGAGAGACTGCTTGCAGAAATTGCTTGCTTTTTTTACTCCCCACTTGCAGAGCAAACAGATTAGAAACAAAGAGGTCTATACAAAGCAAGATTGTTTCATTATTTTGTATTTATTTATAAAATTTATTGACCGCCCATCTTACCATAGGGTAACTCTGGGCAGCTTACAATCATAAAAGATAAACACAAATACATACTCACATAGGTATGCTACACAAACAGCTTACTCTCTTGAAATCACTTCCTCTTCAATCTCTCCACTTTGGGAAAGGGAGGGGGGAGGGATTCAGGCAAAGAAGAAATTACCCAGAGAAAATTCTTGCTTTTTTTGTATCCCTGGCAGAGCCAAGAGATTGGAGAAGAAGAGATTTCAAGAAAGTACTGTAAGCTGTTTGCATAGCGTATCCACATTTCCCAGCATGATTGCATTGTTTTCAAGCAAACAGCTTACTCTCCTGAAATCTCTTTCTCTCCAATCTCTCAGCTCTGCAAAGGAAAAAAAAAAAAACCACGGCTGAGGCATAGGACACCACATACTGGCTATAACGGAGATCACGTGACTGATGTAACTTTGAACAATCGCTAAAAAATCAGTAAATAAGAACTACCTATAGTTTGAAGTGTTCTGTAACTGGAACAAAAAGAAATTGTTTAGCTTAACTATTGCTATCTCGCTTTTGTAATCAGCGTTTGCATCAGGGACAAATTTAATGCAAGCGTAGGAAACATGTACATGGATGGGATGTACTGGAGGAGGGAATAAGGGAGTGTGCAGGAATGATTGATGTCTTCCTTATGATGTAATGGCTCTGTTGTCTGATTTTCATTGGCTAACAAAGTTTATAAAGCAATGCTACTTTCTAAGGTGTGGCACTTCTGAACGCAACGCTGCCAGTGTTCAGATTGTGTTCCTACCCAGGACTTATTTTGATTGAAAATAAAGTGCTGTTTGCTCAAGAAGCCTCCGTTTCAGTTGCCTGATTAGACTTTTAATGGTATCTCAAATTTAAGTAAGGGCCTGGGACCTTACAGTTTATATGGAAAAAACAGTGGAATTTCACTACTTACCACCAACAAGGAGAGTGGACCCATTGGGTATATCTTTTACTGCTTCTATTGGATCAGTATAAAATTGGGTATTGTGACAGGAACTGGTTGAAAAATAGCAACCACAAGTCTAAAAGTGAAGAAAGGAAAAAAAAGGTGGGAGATAAGAATGTCATGGATCCAACATTATACAGTTTATCCAAATAACAGATTTCTTGATTGTGTATACAGTACTGTATAACATATACAGCTGTACATAAAGCAATTTCCACTGATCTAGAATTGCAAAGTATCCACAAAATGCATATTAGAGCTTTACATCACACTAAAACTACACACACACACATATATACACACACACACAAATACACACAAACACACACATGTATACATACATACACACACTAAACATAGAATGTAGTACTCTTTTTATTGCACTAATGAATTTAACAACCAAAAATAAAAACTACATATATGGGAAGTAACAAAAAAGATCCAAATAATTTACAGTCTTCACTTATTATTAAATATAATAATAAAAACTACATATATGGGAAATAACAAAAAAGATCCAAATAATTTAGTCTTCACTTATTATTAAATATAAATAAAATAGAAAATAAAATAAAATAGTTGACGACCAAAAAGGGATCTTAAAGAACATAACTATATCATATGAGACAAAGAGCCCTTACATTTCTTATGCCAGTGATGGCGAACCTTTTAGAGACTGAGTGCCCAAACTGCAACCCAAAACCCACTTATGCATCGTCGAGTGCCGGGTGGGTGTGGCCCATTGGCTGGGTGTGGCCAATTGGGTGGGCGTGGCCAATTGGGTGGGCGTGGCTGCGATGGTAACGGCAGACAGGGTGGGACTAAAAAGTTCAATCAATTCCAACTTTGCAAGATCTTTTTTTTTCCGCAAGAAGTTGAAATTGACTGATTGAACCTTTTTTTTTTTTTTTGCACACGGCGGCGGAGGCCTAAAGCGAAAAGGTTTTATAAAACCCAGCTGAAGGCCTAGGACTGGGGCAACAGCACGCGTGCCCACAGAGAAGGCTCTGAGTGCCGCCTCTGGCACCCGTGCCATAGGTTCGCCACCACTGTCTTATGCCAACAAAAAACCTATGAGACCACATTTAATTGGGATATATATGAAAGTTTACAGAACCCAGTGAAGTCTCAGAAATTTAAGGGACCTCAGTTACAAACAAAATCTCAGTTTCTATACATCTTATGGGTTTACTCATGATGAGCTGTAACAGCAGGTGCTCCTGAGTAACAAAACATCCAAACAATATAACTTTTGTGTGTATATGGTTGTGTGTGTGTGTGAGAGAGAAAGACAGACAGACAGACAGACAGACAGACAGACTGAGAGACATATTATATGTGTTTCAATTGAAAAAGAAAAATCATGCCAAATATATGAAATTATCATGCCAAATAGATTATCAGAAAGCAAGTGTCAAACACTGGAAATTGGATGGCCATCTATCCTATTTTATTAAGCACAGTCAGGTAGAAGGTCTCCCATCCAATTTAAAATTAAAGAACTGCAACTTGAGAAATTGTTGATCAGCAATAAGCATCTGAGCATTTGATAAGCAAGCAAGTCATGTTCTCACATCGCATTACACCAGAATTGGTTTCTTTAATTCTGTCTTAGCATGTACAGTGCTATGAGCACAGCCCTAGTGATTTGTAAACCATGATTTATGACTTAGGACATCATATGAATCATAGCTTAGCATCATACATATCTATACACGTAAATTCGTGTACATATATCTTTGCATAAAGCTCCATTCTTTTGTCTGGTGGTGCATGTTTACTTTTTATAACATTGCTGGGCAGAAGAGGATAATTCTTAGCCCTCCTCTGATAAAAGGAAAGACCCCAAACATGTATAATTAAAAAAAATGATTCAGACACTGTACATTGCTGAGGAAAAGATTCCTTATAATCAACAACTTCATTATAATCAACAACTGAGAGCCTGTGTGTGGGACTAGGATCAGGGAAATCCAAATTTTAATGTTCTGGGTGACTTCGGGCCAATCACTCTCTTTCAGTCCAAACGATATTTTCCTTGTGAGGAAAAACAAGAGGGAAGTGCTACATAGACCACTCAGAGTTCCCAAATAAAAGGAGGGACATAAATCTACTCAATCAAATAATAACCTATAGCACCCAATAAAAAAGAGCCCACTCAGACGTGAGCAGTATGTGCTACTCTCGGCACAAATTCCTGAGGACAGCTTTCCGCAATATGGAAGCCTCCCTATGTTGGGATCTTAGGAGAGCCAGGAATTCTTGTAAGATGCATCTGGAAGGCTCTACAGCAGGGGTGGGGAACGATGGCTCCTTTACGACCTGTGTACTTCGACTCCCAGAATTCCTGAGCCATGCTCTAGAACAGGGCTTTTCAACTGGTGGTATGCACACGCTAATGGTATGCTAATGTGGTACATTAGCACATGGCAGGTGGTACGCGGCCCTGCCCAGCCAAGTGTAGTGGGGGAGGGAATGAGCCAGCGCAGCGCAGGACTTACTGTGAGAGAGTCCTCCGGAGCTGCAGAATGGCTGTGCTCAGGCTCACTTCCAGCTTACCCGGATGAGAAAGGAGGAGGAGGGGGGCGGAGACAGGAGAGGCTATAAAAGGAGGCAGTTTGGGTGGGAGAGGGAGAGAGAGAAAAAGAGGCAGCCTTGGGAGGAGGTGGAGTCAGCTCTAGCTGCACTGAAGGGAAAGGAGGAGGAGGGTGGGGGAAGAGGAGAGGAGATCAAGCAGGCCGGCTACAACTTCTATGGCAGCCATCCGTGCTGGCAGCAACAAACAGGCAAGAAACGCAGCGGGGAAGGGGTCGCCCTCCACGAGGAATGAAGAAAGGCAGCAATGAAGAAAGGCAGCATCGGCTGGAGGTGAGGGAGGGAGGGAGGGAGGGAGGGAAGGAGATGAAGAGTGGAAGGATTCTTATGTGCTTTTGTGACTTTGAAGTTCTGGGATTTGTGCAATGTGGGCTTTGTGTTCTTAAGAAGTGTTTGGCAATTTCTATTTGGCTGATGGCTGATGTCTCGTGTTAGATTCTATTGCTCTGCTATTGTTAGCTGTAAGTTTTGCTGCAAGGGATTTTGAAGTATTTTGCTCCTGAATGGATTTTGCCTGTAGTATTCCTTTACTGATGAATGGAACCATTTGGAGAGGCTGCCTTAGCCGGCAGCCAGTACTTACTACATTTTTTTTTCTTCCTTAAGTGCCGGCTGCTGGCTCCTTAACTTTCCTTTCTAGCCAGTAGCTAATTCTTAAAGGGGAATATGCCTTTTTAAGCTAGTTCACTCAGCGGCTTGTCTTTTCTGTCTCTGGAGGCTTTTCCTTTTTTGATAAATATATGGAAGAGAGAAAATAAGGGGGAGGGGGGAATTCAAATTTTCCTTCAGAAGGAGATGGGAATGAGAAAGAGGGAAGCAGGGAAGGAGGGAGGGAGGAAGGGAAGCCCCGCCTTAGCACTTGGCCACCAGCAGCCCTGCCATTGACTTTGCTTGTCAAAAGGCTGTAAAAGGGAATCACATGACCCTAGGATACTGTGACCATCATAAATATGAATCAGTTGCCAAGCATCCAAATATAAATCACATGACCCTGGGCATGCTGCAATGGTCATAAGTGTGAAAAATGGTCATAAGTCATTTCAGTGCAATTGCAACTTTGAACAGTTTGGGGGGGGGGTTGGTCATCAAGTTTTTGACACCTTGCTAGGTGGTACTCGAATATTGCCATATCCTAAAAGTGGTACAATTGGTGAAAAGGTTGAAAAGCCCTGCTCTAGAACAGTGTTTTTCAAACTTGGCAACTTTAAGATGTGTGGACTTCAACTCCCAGAGTTCCCCAGCCACCATGGGAGTTGAGGTCCACCCATCCTAAACTTGCCAAATTTGCAAAACACTGTTATAGAGGGAGAGATTTAGTCTAGGGCAAAAGTAGCAGACATTGAGTTGTTTGTTAAAAGGATATTAAGAGCTTGGCTGTACATTAATTCTGTATAAAACCATCCTGAACCTGCTTGAATTGGCTTTCATATGGAAATCATCACATTAGAAGCACAATAGCCATATTCCTAGAGGGGTGCTTCCTTGGGGAAGGTTGCAATAAGGAGCTATGGTTTAATATAGCATTGCTTTCAGTACTTTTACCCTATCTAGTGTCCTTTCAACAGTTTTCATCATCCCTGCTAAAATAACTAATACTTCCTCCTCATTGCCCATTCTCATTATGCCTGTTCCTTACTGGTGTCATATACTTGGAATCATCTTCTCATCTTTCTTGAACAGCAAGTTATTTAACACTAAATAACACCAAGTTACCTGGTACCTCAAAACAGAAAAGTTAATTAAGAAAAATACTGATATTTCTTAGGAATTGCTTGAAATGCTTTTCTCCTGAACATAAAAATCTGCTGAAATGCTGCTGAAAATCTAGTGGGTAATGGCTAGCTCTTAAAATCACCTGAACGAATATTTAAGACAAGTAGTAACAACTCTGGGATTACTGCATAACTAACTACTCTTTAATTATTCAGAAAAAAAGAAGGGTACTGCACAGCTAGAAAAACAAGTATTACAAATAATACTCTTGACTTAACCAAACAAAAGGTCAAAAATGAGGATTTTCTTACAAGCTCAAAAAACATAACTGCAGGCTTCCGGTTCTGCGCAGCTAGCGCACCAGCCGAGGGATCGAGACGATCCGATCCCTAGAGCTGATTTCTCTCTGTTTGGGGACCCTAAATGGACCCAAAGCCACCCCGGAAAGGTAGCAAGGAAGGAGGGAAGCCCCGCCGATCCTGGGGAGACGGTGATCGATCCGGACGTCTGGGGAAAGCTCTCCAAAAACCGACAGAAGAAAGGCTAGCGTCATTCATGAATCTAGCCCAAACTACATGCAGCCGAAGCCAAAAAGCACTAAACTAAGCATGACTGTAAACAGCGTGACTGAACTGGGTAAGAATATTGATTTTCTCTCTTCTACCTGACTGATTTCCTGAGAAAAAAAGAAAAAACCCCAGAAGTAAAAATCCTCTGAAAGTGAGGGGGGTGTCTTTGTTCCACCCTCCTCTAAACGGAAGCGGCGAATTAAGTTTAGGGGGAGGGGGAATTGAAAGATGAACTGGTGCTGACATCTAGTGGTGGATGAAAATACTGCCCTAAATATACAGCCCAGAAAGAGAAGCCTGTTGTCGTGACCTTCAGGGTGTTGATTAAACAAAGAGCAGCTGGACTATCTACAAAGTGAGAACTACAAAACTTAGAAAAAAATTGACCTTCCTGGATTATAAATATTTTTTTAATTGCGACTTTAAAGTGATTGGCAGAGAAAGGACTTTTGGTCATTATGGAGCATCAGAGGTCTGCAGAAAGAACATATCAAGAAAAAATAAATACTTACCAGAAGGAAATGTTTGTTTTGTTACAACAAATGCAAATGATATTAACTTCAAACCATGAGGAAATTAAAAATGATTTTGAAAATTTAAATGAATGCATTCTCAATTTAACGTCACAACAATCAAATGATCAGAAAACAAAAAATGAGAGAGATCATGTAAAGCAGACAACTGAACATAAGCTAGTGGAGACTCAAGTGGAGAAGGACTTACAAGAATCATTGAACATTGAAAAGTTAATTCTAAGATCACAAAGTAAATTTGAGGCTAAGGAAAAAGATTTGACAAAATGGATTGCTGAGCCGTTGGGAGTACCACAAGAAATGGGGAGACAAGGAATGATGAGAGAAATCTTCAATGAATATGAAGGGGCAAAATCTTTTTATAAAGACATGATGTTTGATTTGTCTAGTATATCCACAACAACATTTACAAGATTATGGAAAGACTCTTTGATGCAATGGAATATATTGATTGGGAGAGATGCTTGGCAAAAAAAGAGGGCTAAAGTGAGAATTGAGGAATTAAATGATGGGGTGTATCAGAGGGAATATTTAAAATTAAACACTTGTTTGAATATGGCTGAAGAAATTGAAAGATTTTAGTTTAAGAGGGATGAACTCTCTAAGTAAGACATTATCTTTTTTTCTTTTGTTTTTCAATATGAGAACTATAAAAATGTGTGGGGTGATTAACATAAAGGAAATGTTTTAGATATTTAAATGTAATTGATTTTAAGAAAATTCTAATGGATAACTAAAAATGGGAAAAAATGTTTTGAATAGAGCTAAAAGATTAGATGATTGGATTTATTAAATGAAACATTTAAAGATTAAACATAGGTTTAATTATGGGTAAAAAGAACAGAAGGAATTTGGAAATAAGTGTATACTAATTCAAGAGGGATACGGGCTTCCGGTTCCGGATCACGGCGCTGGCGGACCTGCGGGGCGATCGCTCCCTCTGCCGTCCGGTTTTCTCTCGCCGGGGGACCCTGAAAGGGGTCGAAAGTCATCTTGGAGGGGCGACGAGCGGGGAAGAGGACCTTTCAATTGATCGCGAAAGGGCAGCAGCCCTTCCGTTTGATCCGGAGCAGCTCTTCGGACCGACGGAGAAAAGATCGGCCATTCACATGGCCCATCATTAATGCCATTTCCAGCCGAAGCCAAATTAACAGCTAAGCACATTGAAACCACCGTGGAGAAACCGAGTGAGACTTTACCTTCCTGTATCCCAACTATTCTCCTGTCAAAAGCCTTTTGAAACTTCTTCCCCCTGCGAGAAGAGAGGGAAGGAAACGTTCCTCTCCCACCCTCCAAGATGGCGGCGCCTGACTACGTAAGGAAAATAAAGCCCTGAAAAATACAATTAAATAATTGAATTTATATTACCTTGATATCTGGGGACCCAAAAATTCCTACTCTCACCGAGACCTGTCACCTTATCTATGAAAAAGAACTTTACCGGGATAAAAACCTAGCCTTGGTCTTCAAAAAGTTTTTAAATGCTGTCAGGGACATCTTGTGGCGAAGCATGGTATAGCAAGTAAATATTTCTGTTAAAGAGACCTGCTTACAGCCCAGATTTATCCTTGGCACTATCTAAAAGAGATAAAAAGCTGGGAGAACAGCTGGACAGGAAAATTGGTTTTTAGGAATTGTGGATGTGAATATTTACTGACTTTCATCTAAGAAATAGCCTTCACTAAAGGACTACCTATAACTGTGTTAGAAATGTAGGAAGGCCAGCAACAACTTAATTATAAACTCATACTTGAAAAAATCCTTGAAGCTACTGAGATAATTAAATCCAGACTGAAAGATAAAGGTGCCAGCTTAAATCTACAAAATGAAACTTTGACTTCAACGAAAGAACCTATAATTCAAAAACCAACAGAGGCGGAAGAAATTAATACTAAGTCAGAGGACTTTAAAGATCAGCAAATACAATTTACTGAAAATTTTGACAGACAAACCCTGACCGCAACTAAAGAACTTACAACCCAAAAAACAACAGAAGTGGAACAAAGCAACACCAACATGGAACCTGTTAAAGACCAACAAATACAGCATACTGAAAACCTAGATAACCAAATGACAACTCCAAAGCTGGACGTGACTCTCTACCTAAACCAGAAGAAACCTGAGGAACAAGAAGACCAAATTGTATTGAAGGAGCCACCAGGACAACAACTTAACGATTATGAATCTGCCAGCCTTTCTGGAAAACTGATAACTAGATGGTCTCCCTTGGTTCAAGCAATATGTACAAGAATGAAGGGAGATTTATCTGATGATTTAAAGGCATTGGTATGGAAGCCTGGTTGGCACAAAAAGAAAGCTAGAGTTAGATTTTTAAAAAATGGGATCTTTTGATTTATGATAGAGGATCCTAAAGTCTCAACTAATGGGCTAAAGGGAGATATTTAGATGAAGGAAAATATGATTATTGGATTTAAATATTGTTGTTAAATGGTAAAAAATAAGGGACTAACTGGCTTAATATTTAGGATTTAGACTTATAAGGGAAATGAAAATTAACGATCAAGAATTAGCTTTGAACTATTGTTTAGCCCAGATAATATAGATGATGGACTTGAGACAATGAAGGACACTCTATTAGTAAGTGATGATGTATTAGGATGAGAAATAGAAAATGTTCATATAAGATAAGAATAGATTTAAGTAAGTAATATGTATATTTTAGATATAACTTTTTGTAGTGAAATAAAGGAAATTTGCATTACCCGAAACTTAAACACTATGGATATTAAAGGTTAAATTGGTATAATGTAATAAAAAATTAAAAATTAAGTAAAACTTAAAATAGGATATGGATATGTATAAGCAAAAAATGTATTGATAAATGTTCTAACTAACTTTGCTATAATTAAAAATTTATAAGCCTAAATGTGATATAACAAATGTTAAGGGAAATAGAGAAGGAATTTCTGATGATGTAACCTGAGATATGTTGTAAAGATTTTGTTATTGAACTACTGATTACCCAGTCACCACGCTGCTTTCCGAATACTCAATGTAAAAATGGAAAACCAATAAAACTTGTTTAAAAAAAGAGGGATACGTATTTTAAGTAGCATATTATTATTTTCTTCTTTTTTTTCTTTTCTTCTTTTTCTCTTTCTTTTTTTCTCTCATATCTTTTCTTTTTCTATGTCTTTCTTTTGTGTCTTTTTCTTACTTATTTTTAAGATGAAAATAGATTTAAATACTTTAAGGTAATTAATTCTGGGAAAATTTTAACCAGTAGAAATGTTTTGAACATTGTAGGAAAAATAAATTTAAATAAGAATTGTAAACAGGATTTGTGATGAGGCAACCAAGATGACTAGATAGAAAAGAAGCATGATATTGATGAGATTATTATTGGTAGAAATTTTAGAAAAATCTTTATATTTAATTGTTACCTATCAAATTAATAAGAATTGTATTAATTTAGGTTGCAAAGAGAATATTATTGGAAGAAGAGAAAATCAAGCAAAGTTATAATGTGGATTTTGGAATATAGAAATTAACTGTTAGTGATTACTTTGTAAATATAAACCCAGACAACACACTGTTTACCAAATATCAAGATGTTTATATTAAAAATCAATAAAATATATTTAAAAAAACATAACTGCAACGTATTTGTCTATGCATGGCCCTATTCTTAAGAAAACAACTTCATATATAAATAATAATTATCTCAAGCAATTCCTAGACATAACAAGAACAAGGGTGAACCTATTTACAAGACTTGCAATTGACAAACCAAAACAACTAATTTAATCTAATGCTGAAATTCAACAGGTCCTGACTGCGAATAAGTTTCTTCCAATAACATAAATACCAAATAGCACTTTTCATTCCAAGGAAAATAAATGAATTTTAATTCCAAATTAGGATTAAACTGTGTAACCTGTTTTAGAATCATACAGTATTTTCACATTCTTGCCAGAAATTATCAGCTAAGGCACAAATTGTCAAAACTCAGGCACTGAAGAAATGAATCTTCCTATCAAATTATTACTATTTTGGAATCAGAAAGAATGATATATACAACCTCCAAGCAATACCAACAAAATTGTCACTAAAAGGAGGCATGAAAAATGTGAATTTTCATGAATGAATGCAGTGTTTTACTATCACTGGCACTGTTTTCTATTACATTGTTATTGGTATTTTGGACTGTGTACTTTTAATCTTATTTATGTAAACAAGGCATGTCAGCCACGCAGTTTCAATTGGAGCAGGAAATAAATTCACTTTTTAAAGCAGTACTTCATTATCAGTAGTTCACACTTAAACCAGTTTACCAACATTTGATTTGCCTCATGGTCTGATCAAATAAGTAAAATCTCACAGCATTCAGCATTAGGATATTCAGTAGATGAAATAGTAAGAAACATGAAGAAGTGGTTCACTTTATTAATACATTATTAACAAATAGAACAGAAGCACTGATCATATCTTGTTGTGAGTTACATAGGATTATTGTGTGTAAAAGAAACAGCCATATAAGTTCTTATAAATAATTAAATAAATAAAGTACTTAATAAGGTATGCCTGGCAGCATGACGCAGGCCATAAAGCTCTTGAAACCAAAAGAAGCAGCTCACAGTTTGTTCTCCCTGGCATGGAAAATCACATGGCACGTGCTACGTTTCACTAATATTGGAATTTTAAAAAAAGCCAAGCAACTGGTTTGTCACCTTTTACTGACAAGGGCACAGTTTTCAATTAATTAGATGGTGCCAACTAATTCAAAGAGCCTTTTATGATTAACCCATCACTACATTATCTATCCATCTATATACTATTAAAACTCTTGTTCCCGTAACCTTTAACTGGGCAAAACAGTGCATCATTGGGTAACAATTTTTCAACCAAGGTACCTCAAATGGGCTAACTTACAGAATGTGTTCAAAATTCTGGACCCATGTCTCCTGTGGAATTGAAATTTTGACAAATTTTATAAAACATTTTAAGACGGTGGTTCTCAACCTATGGTCCCCACACCCCTGGGGGGTCGCAATGTTGTCATAGGGAACCCACAATGGCTAGAAGAAATGTTATGATTTCAAATCTTGAGTTAAGTCTTGGGGGTCCTTAGCCATAGTCCATGGCCACAAATGGTATTTAAAGGGAGTCCATGTTGAGAACCACTGTTTTAAAACATAAACATTATCATGAAGTAGTTTGACATAATACAAAATGTCATAAAACATTTCCTGTGCTGATGTTCGACTCTGCTGTTCAGATCAACATGAGCTATTTTCAAGGCAGATAAACGTATCTCCAACTTTTCAAGTGAAGGCAGTAAATTAGAAGCTGTGCCACTGTTGATGGGACTGAGGAATCTGATTGAGGAAATATCTCTGAAACAATGACCCAAAGGCTCACAGGTTGCAATAGCAATTAATTCTGCAATTTAGAAGTCCAAATTTCTTTGAGTGAAAAATTGAGGAACGTGCATTATAAACATTAGCCAAATCATATTTAGAACATTGTTTAATGTTGATAACAATGGTTTATGAAGCCACAATTCACTTGGTTTGCATAGTGGACTGTGGCATTAATTACGGTTAACAAATCAGAATGAACACGTTCCTACAATGCACTAAATCCTGCAAAAACCAAATTATGATTTATATGAAATATATGGGGGGGGGCAAACAAATGAAGAGGAAATGCATTTGTATATTGCAGAGAAGCAGCACGCACACAATCATCATATAACTCCCCATGTTCAGTAAGAATAAAATCCCCTGGACACACTTGGCAGAATAGAGATGCATCCAAAAATGAACGTGAGGAGACAAATGATAAAACATGCAATTCATATCTTTGTACTTGCACCACATCACCACAAGTATATATGGGGTAGAGCTTACTCTATGACTTCATAGTACACATTTGTCATTTTCATGAAATCTTACCTTGTTACAAAGACCCCTGGACAGACCAGGGAGACTTTCAGAATAGGCCAAGTATACAGTTACAAAATTGCCTTAGCCAAAAAGAAACCAAATTAAAACATTTTCAATAGGCACTTCAGAATGTTATCAGATTCCAGGCATTCTGAGAACCAAGGCCATTTCATGTCAATAGAAAAAACACTGATATCAAAATAAAATTTGGAATTTAAGAGCAAAAGTTTAATGGTTAAGCACACACTTAGCAAATACCGTGTTTCCCCGAAAATAAGACTCGGTCTTTTTTTTTTTTTTTTTTGCCTCCAAAAGAGGCACCAGATCTTATTTTCAGAGGGGGAGTGTCTTTTCCACTCACCGACAGCACCGACAGCACCGCCCAGCCGGCCCACTTCCTCTGCGGCCAAAGGAGCAGTTTCATTCTGCAGCTGAGAATGGAGCTCCGGCCTCGCAATCAAAGGCCTTTCCGGAAGGCCACTGCAGCCGAGAACCGAGCTATGGATTGAATTCATTCAATCCATAGCTCGGTTCTCAGCTGCAGTGGCCTTCTGGAAAGGCATCTGACTGCAAAATGCAGGCCTGGGGACACCGCAGAAGACGTGGGCTGGCAAGGAGAGGCCTGGCTGCCAGGTAAATGGGTGCGGGGCACATGGGGCAGCTCCACACCCCCACCCCAGCTTGATTTTTAGGTGCGTGCCTTGCCCCAAAACTAGGGCTCATTTTTGGGATAGGGCTTATATTAGGCCCACCGCCAAAAATCAAGCTAGGGCTTATTTTCGGGGTAGGTCTTACTTTTGGGGAAACGCGGTAGGAAGTTATGGGTTTAGTCTCAAGGACACTCAGATAGGTCTGTGAAAGATTTCATTATAAACCATGTCCAGGGAAAATACTGAAGGCCACAAGCAAGTAACAATCACTAAAATCTCCCACACAGTTTAATCAACCAACAATCACATCTTCCATCAGTTTCAAATATTATTTTTGATTGCTTATTTTCATTCCATCGTTTGTTATCATGGTTGTTTTCATATAATTTGATGTGATTGCAACCACCAAGAGTCTTTTAACTGCAGCAGGCAGGAATCAAATTAATAAAAATACAGTATTTAGCATTGGCCATTAAGCTACCAAGAATTAAGAGAGACATCTTGATATTGATCACAAGGGGAACCTTCCTCCTCTACAGAAAGTGTAAAAGAAGCAGGTTACAACGCTTCTTAGAAGCATTCCCAACATTTTTCTTTATAAAACCCTGTCATATTCATCAAAAGGTCCATTGACTAGCAAAGACCTGTGGACTTCAGCTCCCAGAATTCTCCAGCCTAGACATGGGGAATCTGGGAGTAGAAGTCCACGGGTCTTAAAGTTGGCAAGATTGGACACTCTGTTCTAGGAGATAGTAAAATAAATAAATAATCTGCCAGGATAATTTTTGTGATTTTCTAAGGCAGCAAATAGAAAATGAACCTCATTGAATACTGGGGCTCTCTCTTCAACTTTATTAAAAAGAGTCGGAAGTCAACACTTTTTTTTTCTTTTTCCCCTCTAGTCCATACTTTTTTCTTTACCCTTTTTCATCCCTTAATTTCCCACTATTTTCATTTTCTTTGTATTTTAAATTCTGCTAAACTAATACAAAACTTTTAAACCAACAAATATTGTTTTTGAGAAGACAGTTACTTCCTGATTAAAGCTTTATTTTACAATGCCCTTCAGAATGTGAAGAATCAAAGCTCTGAGAAATTCCAGTTAGGATGATCCAGGGGAACTGTGGTCCCTATATATTTGGAAGACTGCAGGTCTTTTAATTATTTAAATCTGAAAGAGAGGAAATCATTAGTCTTGTGGCAGATTAATTTTCAGCCCTACCTTGGATGGACAGATGACTAATTGTAGCTCCAACTCTTGACTTTTAAATTTATTATTGGCATGCTGTCTTTATTATTACACTTTAAGGGAGTTTTGCTGAAAGCTGCATTATCCCATCAATTCAGATACCGTAACTACAAGTAGTCCTCAATTTACAACCAGAACTGAGCCTGGCAATTATGATCATAAGTCATAACAGTCGTAAAACGGATCACATCACCAGATGCATTTTATGACCTTTTTCTGTGATAATCAGTTACTTCCTGTTTCCAGCAAAAAGATTGTAAACCATGGCCACATAACCAGGGGAGCATTGCAAATAGCCGTAAATGTGGGCCAGTTGCTAAGTGTCCAAAATGCAGTCGTGTGACTGCAGGGAGGGCAACAGAACTTCAAAATCGGATCATAAGTACCTTTGGGGGGGGGGTGTCCATTATAACTTCAAATGGTCGCTAAGCAACCTGTCATAAATCAAGGATTATCTGTATTTCTTTCTGGAACTTCCACCTGAACTGGAACGTTTATTACTACCCCTTTTCGGATCAGTAGGTGCCAGGAACCAGTAGTAGTTGCAATTCTTAACATATTCTGATTAAGAGGCTAACTCCACTGATGGGATTCACCATCAAGCAAGAATTTAGTTTTCTTTATTCTGTGGTCATCCAGATTGTTGCAGCTCAGATATAGCAACCCAGTGTTTTACAAACTTGGCACATTTGAGATGGGGACTTCAGTTACCAGAATTTCCCAGCAGGTATCCTGGGATTTGAAATTCACCTATCTTAAAAGTTGCCAAGTTTGGAAAACACTGCCATAGCCCTGAGCAAGCTATCACAAAAGATAGGTTTAATAAAAGTCCTCAAATAAATATTCCTGCGAGGAGAGATGCATTTTCATTTTCCAGACAGATAAGGCCTCACAGAGGGAAAGAAACGCTGTTTAAGAGGAGCAAGCTTTATTTCCGAGTAAGCCATGCGCAGAATCGAGCTGAGATCCATTAAAGCCGCTTCTCGATCGGGACCACCACCGGTCTCTCTTCTTCCGTCTAAAATAAATGAAGCACCTCGTTGCGGAAGCAGAGCTGAAAAGCGCCTTTTCTTTTCCTCAAGGTCAGATCGGCGCGCAGTTCGCTTTTTCAGCAACCATGTCCAAGGACGCGCTGCCCGTAACGCGCCGACCTCTCCAGCCAGCAGGCAGAAGAAAGGATGCAGGCGCGTCATTCATTCTGCAGCAGATCGGAGGTCACCTTTCCTGCCCTGGCGGGGGTGAAATATTTTCTCCGCATGGGGAATGGAAACAGCCCTGGGGGTAAACCTGATCCTGGTGGGAGCCAACGGAACAGGCCCAACTAGTTGTCAGGTGAGTCCGCGCCACAGCGAAGAAGGGCGCCAAGAAAGGCGAGAAGGGCGTCTGACCGGCTCTTCTGCCTGCGAGAGCGGCTTGACCCCACCAGACCTGGCTCAGGTTCTTCCTGGCTCGCAGTTGAACTTGACCCCGCGCCAATTGCTGTGGATCGAGCCGCTCTTAAAGAGACCGGTTAGAGAAAAGGATCCCCAAACGGATGGCTGCGCTCCTGCGCGCGCCCTCGGCCCAACCCAGGAGAAACCGCCCAAGCCCCACTTGCCATGAACTTGGCGAAGGATGCCCGAATCTACCAGTATCTGAACAGGTTCCGCCAAAAAGAAAACGCCGCTGCAAGCCCGAAAGCTCCCACACACACACACACCCGCGGGGACCCAAACCTCCCGACGTGGCCGCTTTACCTTCGCTTGCGCCCCGAGAGCGAGCGGCGCCGTTCTATGGCCGGACCCCCATCGGGAAGCGGCGGGCAAGAGGCAGCGGTGCAACCGGGTGAGATGGTGAGCCGCCATCTTCGGGATTATGCGGCGTGCAGGGCGAGGAGGAAGGAGCTGGGCGAGCGGCGGTGGCGGCCTTGAGGAACACAAGAAGAGGGCGGCGGATGCCCAACCCCCTTTGAGCGATGCTGCTGGAAAGAAACCGCGCCCAGCTGGCAAAGGCTGCACTGCCGATCTCCGTGGAGGCCGGGGGAGGGTTAGGGGCTCGGCCCTGACGTTTTCTTTAACCCTTTCCAAAGCTGCGCGAGAAGAGCCCGTGGTTTATGGGGAGCTGAGCGAATCATTAGAGCAGGGGTTTTCAAACTTGGCCCTTTTATGACTTGTGAACTTCAACTCCCAGAATTCCTCAGCCAGGCATGCTGGCTGAGGAATTCTGGGAGTTGAAGTCCACAAATCAAAAGGGACAAATTTGAAGACCCCTGCATTAGAGAATTCTCCAGGCCAGAGATGACAGGCCTCACAGTAAAGTAAGTAAGCTGATTGTGCTGAATAGAACTTACTCCCAGGAAAAAATACATTGGAAACTAGTACAGACAGCAGAGAAAGTTTGTTTCTTATCTATCTTGGATAGACTCGGAGTGTAAGATAAAATGGGGGCAGATCACTTGGAAGTAACCCATGTTCACGTGTGCAGTGAGAATAAACAAGTACACACGTTTAAGAGTACAGAGCAATGACTAAGAACTACTGAAATGAATGGAGTTGGGGTTAGACGTAGAATTCCCATATTAAAAAAGTGATCTTGAACTTTAAAAGTTGCCCACTTTCCCATTAAATCTGATAGTTTATCCCTTTCAAATAGAAAATTCGCTATTTAAAAACGGCCAGTTTAGTTTCACACCCTGTGAAGCTCTCCTTTTTCTACAACTTAAACCCCTGTTAAAGGCAGAGAAACCGGCTAAACTGGCTTCATGTTTTATTTTCTGCCTTGTTGCAATTTGCTGTTGCTAGTTCTACACAAAAGAGAAAATAGTTGAGGGGTCCTTGGTCAAGTTACTTCTTCTGGTGTTATCTAGTTGGGATAATGAAATTTCTGCAAGAAAACAATCTCAGAGAGCACCAAGGATCCCTTATTTCAATCCCAAACTACAAATATTCTCCTTTATCAGAGAAAATAGTTGCTTAGAATCTATAATAAATCATTACATTCCAGAACTAAGCCCAGATACTTGAATTACCTGCAATTCGGCAGAAACTAGGAATAGTCTACTTTGCTTTGGATTTCAGATGGTGCAAAATTTATTTAATTTTATGTATTTAGGAACCATCCATCTCCCTCACAGAGACAAAATCCAGAGGGATTTATGTGAAACACAGTGATGTGTTTAGTTGTGTGTGAAGTAAAGATTGATGTTCTTTGTCTCTCAGTAATTCCTCATGCATTTCCCACTGGCTCATCGTGACCTTTCTAATGCCTTCCCTTTCTGCCTCTCCTAGCCCAAAACATCTCACTGCCTTTATTACATTCTCAACCCAATCTTTTCCCTTGTTCAATACTGGCCTGTGCATCTGTTCCATGCCACAGTCTCATCAGAAAGGAACAGATTCCCAGCAAATCATATGTTACCAGCCTGCTTGCCCACAATCTGCTCTGCACCTTCCCTTTTGTCCCCTGACTGCCAGCATCCTTTTTCCTACTGTTACCCCATATCACCACTTCTCCCCGGAACACTCAAATTTCAGTCCAAAGAAAGCAACCTCACTTTGGACAGGCGTTCCCAAACTGTTCAACTCATTGTCCCCTTCATAAAGTTTCGGATTGTTCATCAACCCCCATGCTACTTTAACTAATAGTACTAAGAATAATCATATTATTAACATTGACTTTAGATAGTCTCACAAACCTTTTGGAGTCAATGTGAACCATTTTGAGGAACCCCAACTTAAGTCCATATCTGGGTGAGTCCAAACCGTACATCACCTGAAATCAGACGATTTGTATAACGTGGAAAACAAATGTGCAGAGAACATTTGACCTATCCTCTTATCAACTCATTTGGTTTGTTCCCACCAAAACACTAGACTTTTCCATAGATATTTTTATAACTTGGGTTTTCTTGTTAAGGTTTTCCTTACTTACATCTAACCATGGTACAACCATTACCCAGACTACCTCTTTTACTGTAAAATCGCCATATTATTTTCTATATTCCATCTCCAGCCCTTTTAAGTCATATGTAGCTGTATTGATGTTAAAACAAATTTTCCCTTAATCTGATAGCATCCAGGAATAACTACAAGAAGTGTAAAATCTGTTGCATTTTGCTACTACTATAGTGGCAATGAAACTCGGTGGCCAGAGGTGGATGGAATCAGAGCCATTTCAAGCTAATTACAGAATACTTAATCCTACTGGCTTTTTATTACGGTAGAGTTGTCACATATGGGCATTGAAAATCCAAACAGCCATTAGCTGGCAGCAAAAGCTTGTTTCTATATCTCTTTGCTACCATCTAGTGGTCATCTAGATTTATAATAATAATAATAATAATAATAATAATAATAATAATAATAATAATAATAAAGTTGGAAGGGACCTTGGAGGTCATCAAGCCAAACCCCCTGCTGAGGCAGGAAACCCTATACCATTTCGGACAAATGGCTGTCCAGTCTCTTCTTTGTGCAGCCCAGATCTAGTCCTAATAATTTATGTTTGCTAGTTCCACTTGCTTGATATTTTCTTCTCTATAAATGAGCATTCCCCATCACGTTTTCTTCTACAAATAAATGTGTTAATCTGCTTGAACTTTAACACTGACAGAACCTCATTATTTGTCACTTTGGTAAAATATTCACCATCAGTTGACAGTTTTGAATGTCAGATAAACTGTTAGTGAATCCAAAATTGTTATTCCCTAAATATGATAAGTGGGGAACGAGCAAGAAGGTAGCAAACAGGTAAGTGATACAGATTAGGAATTGTACATGGACGTGCATGAGAGGTGCTGTGTGGGTTGGGAAGGATTCCTGGATGTGCACAAAAATTGCTATCTTCGTCGGATATAGTGCGGGGAGGATCAAGAAGGATGGATGTGGGGCTGTGTGAGAGATGCCATCTGCGTTGGGAAGGATACTTTAGGAGTCTGGGTAGGGAAGGATGCCAGGGGTGTACAGGTAGGGAAGTGCTATCTTGGAGTGCTTGGTAATATATGAAAGTTAATGTGCAGATCAGGGAAATTGCATGGGGGAGCGGCATGGGTTGGGGAAGATGCATGGAAATATGCAAGAGGTGCCACATGGGTCAAGGAAGACATGCAGAGGTGTGGCGTGGGTCAGGGAGAGTGTGTTTGGGGATAGCAGAAATTGGAGGAGGGGGTGGCATGAGCCAGGAAAGTTGCCACCCTCCTTCCCAGCAGGTAGGGAGGGAGGAAGGGATTGCAAGACTGGCTGAGAAATTATCACAGAACATTGGAAATAAAGATCACTTGAATCCAGCAGCCAGTAGCACTGAAGCAGCCACAACTTGCCAAACTTTTGCCAAATTTCATTCCCTTAGGAATCATGGGTTCCAGATTTTGGACACATTCTGTGTGTTAGCCCATTTGAGGTACCTTGGTTGAAAATTGTTATATGATGCAGCATTTCACCCAGTTAAAGGTGATGAGGATGAGGATGTCAATGCTGCTAACATCGGATGTTCTTGCTTTGACAACAGATGGAAATGCAGCCATTTTTCGCTATTGCTTTTACAGTTAGTTGATGCTGGGAGGGGGAATGTGGATGAGAGTCCAGCTAGTCATAACAATAATAACTCAGCCGTGGGAACCCAAGGTCATTGGGCCCAGAGTTGATAGTTTTGGCAGGCTGGAGAGCTGGAGAGAAAGCCCACACTTCAAGCTAATTGGGGAATGTGATTTATGACTGTTTATTGGAGGAGGGAATTGTGCTTTGTTACTTTGTATCCAGGGGAGGGGAATTTAGTTTTTGGTTTCGACTATGTAGTGCCAATACTTTGTTTCTCGAATAAAAGATTCTTTAAGGTAAACAATGTCTCGAAGTTCTTTTGAAGAGTTTCATCTGTCGGAACCATGACAGAGAGTTTTAGTAGTATATAGATCGGTGATGGCGAAACTTTTAGAGACCGAGTGCCCAAACTGCAACCCAAAACCCACTTATTTATCACCGGGTGCCAGGTGGGCATGGTCCACTAGATGGGCGTGGCTGTGGTGGTCATGGCAGACTAAGTGGGTGTGGTCAAGGTAGGCGTGATCACCTCAATGTTGCTCGTGGGGACACCTGTGGGGGCCGGGCAGGGTTGGGCAGAGATCCAGGGGGTCTCTGGCACGTGGGGCGGTAGGCAGGAGGTTCATCCTGCAGAATGAGGTGAGGCAAGGCGAGATACAGCGGGGGTGCCATTGTCACAGGGCAAGGCAAGGCAAGGCAGGGGCCAGGGCGGCTGCTGCCTGACACCATCAGCCCCCACACACAGAGGCCAGCGAGCGCATGGGTGCTGGGATGCATCCAGCCACGTGGGACCTCGGCGAGTTAGAGGGTGGCTGGTTGAAGAGGGACGGTTGCCATCTCTGGGGCATGACAGGCGTGCCCACAGAGAGGGCTCTGAGTGCCGCCTCTGGCACCCGTGCCATAGGTTCTCCACCACTGATATAGATGGACATCCCTCCATCCATGAATGAAGAACAGATCGAATTAATTAAAAATAATTACTGGAAGTCTTTGGGATGCAGTCAAAGTCGGAGAACATAAACTTTTAAGTGAAAATAGAAGTTCCTATTACCTTTTCCTTGAACATACTATGTTTGGAAAATATATTTTTAGCACTTGTCACAATTAACTATCAAATATATTTATAACAACTCTTAATTTCAGACATTAATCGTTTATATTATTGTAATCAGTTCATAATTTCCATTAAGTTTTACAATAAATGTATTGCTTACAATACACTATACTCTGTATACTTTCCTACAATATACTGTAGGAAAATGGAAGACAAATATTGTTAAAATAATTTTATTGCATTATTGAGTCTTCTATCTATTCCTTATTTTTTAAATTTTTCTTCCTGTTTTTAAAAAGAAGCCTCTGCATTAGAAAAAAAGCTTTACACAAGAAGCATAGCACTTCTCTTTGAATCCTTGGTGCTGTCAGAGAGCACCAAGGAGCCTGTGGTTGTGAACTGTTATTAATTAAAACAGCCCAATTAAAAAAACTAATTCTTTCTTACATTTCAAAAGAATATAAGAAATAATGAAATCAGGCAAAGATAGTGAAATACAAATGGAAAAACAACAAATGTGAAGTATCCTAGAACTAATATAATATTCAAATACAGCATTAGCAACTCATTATGTGATTTTTGTATCCATTTTTTATCAAAATCCACACCTGGCTATTTACCTTGGTGTTTGAGTCAGGTGAGTAGAAGAACTGTTTTATTTCATTTTGATATTGGTAAGTGGAATTATTTATCCTTAGGCACTCTGGGTTATTTTTGGTGGGTTTGAACATTTTAATACTGTAAGCTTCCCAGAGTCACTAAACACACACACAAGTCCAACTTTTTAGAGATGTCCACAGATAACTGAAAAAATATGATGCTTATTAAATCTAGTGTAATTTTTAAAGCAGTGACGGTTTTTTTCAGGCTTGGGCAACTTTAATGATAGCAGTGATGACAGAATTATGTTCAGAGGAAATCAGGTATTTTTTGAATGTGCACAACCCTAGTTTAAAAAGAAACACTGGGCTTATTCCACAGCTTTCCAGTTCCGCTATAGAGTGAGTTAAGGGAGATGCTTTCAACTCTGGCAGTACTAGACCCTCTAAAATGATAACTGTATTTCTGCAAATCTCCCTGATGAAAATATTAATTCTTTCATCAGCTGTATAATTCAGCAAGAATGATAGATTCTATAATCTATCTGACAAATAATAACTTTCATCAGAGAGTCCACCCAGAAAGGGGGGAGGAGATCTTGTTCTCATGTCTTTCAGCCCTGCATAGATGACTCAACAACCTTTTGGAAGCACACCACACTGACCCAGACGCTGCCTCCATCCATTTGAGCCATGGAATTGGGTTTTGAATCCAGCCATCCACTAAAAAGCCACCATGCAACCTGAGTATAACAGATCTTCCCAAGTCCTACCATTCCCCCAGATGCCTGTGAAAGCTGCAGAGGAAAGAAGGAGTCCTGGAGCCATTGGTCCCCATGTGAAGCCTCAGAAGAAAACTAGGAAGACTATGGGGGGAGGGTGGAAACTCACTGTAAGGTTTTCTTTCTTGCCCGATTTGTGTTGTAATTAAGCAGTTGAATGTATTTATGGAGTGATGACATTTGGGAATAGTTGGCATAGCGAGTACTGAACACCTTGGACTTTTGTCTGGTGGGAGGGAAAATTTGTCCAGGATGGTTGTATTGCCTGTTTTGTAGAAGCAGCTGCACACACACACACACACACACCATTCAGAATCACATTGAGTCTATCTCTTTCACCTACCTTCAGTAAAGCTCCAGCCTGATTCTTGCCCTGTGTCATTAAAATTTTGTAGGAACAACTTCCAGTAAATTCCAAGGGGGAGGGAACCAGGCCCCCTCAGGTGATTTGCAATTCATATGCCCAGACTTGCGAAGTAGCAGGAAAGAGATCTCCAAACCTAAGCCCTGAATATCTTGCACTGGTGGACTCAGATTGGGAGTCCTAGGGCTCACTATGTGCAATTTAAGAAAATTTAATAGCCTGGCTTGCATACTGGTTAACCTCAATTGGTCATTACAAACCTGGATGCACTGAACTAAGAGCTAAGGCAGGAAACAACTCTCGAAAATGGGAAGCCAATGGTTATGTACTGAGGCAAACCATGGCTATGAAGAATTTTGGGAGGAATGTGCAAACTTGACTGGAAACTCAAAGTGGCATCCAACATTTGAAAATGATTGGCACAGAATATTGGACACTATAATTTTTTTTCCCATCTAACAGAACTTTTGCCCTGACTTTTATACCTTTATGGGTTGGAAGCTCCCCTTTTGGGAACCACTGCAGGAATCTTTTTCTGCTGCCTCTATTAGTGTCGTCTTCTTTCTTTTTTTGGCTTAACAGTTTAAAGCTTGTTTACCAAGTGTCCCTGACCAGATCAATTTTAATCTTGTGCCAGTAAGTGTGTCATTCACACACTTATGGCACAAAGGGGGGATTTTATACTTAAGACCCTGGCATTTGCTTAACTGCTGCAAAAAATGTCATAAAACAAGTCCAGTCATGTGGCTGCCTCAACATACATTCGTAATACTTACAGTCAGAAATCTTGTCCCAATTGCGGACATACGTCGAGAATTACCTGTACTATCCAGCAAAACAATTCTCCAGTTTTTGAGAGACTGGTAATTAATGGATATACTACTATATACCATGTTAAAAGTCACCAGCAAACAGACTCAAGCCACTCTTTGACTTTTTTGACCTCCAAATAGGCCCGTTTGCAGTCATCTTAGAATTTGCTCTACTCTTTGCCTGTGCAAACTGAAGAGTTCTGTAACTGGAAGAAAAAGACATTGTTTAGCCTAACTATTGCTCTCTCGCTTTTGTAATCAGCGTTTGCGTTAGGGACAAATTTCATGCAAGCGTGGGAAAACATGGACATGGATGGGATGTACTGAAGGAGGGAATAAGGAAGTGTACAGGAATGATTGATGTTTTCCTTATGATGAACTGGCTCTGTTGTCTGATTTTCATTGGCTAACAAAGTTTATAAAGCAATGCTACTAACTTTCTAAGGTGTGGCACTTCTGGACGTAACTCTGCCAGCCTTCCAGATTGTTTCCAACCCAGCTGTTTTATTTGATCAATTAAAGCACTCTTTCCTCAAGAAGCCTCCGTTTAGTTGCCTGATTAGACTTTTAATGGTACCTCAAATTTAAGGAAGGGCCAGGGACCTTACAAAACCACTATAAGTTAAGCTAAGAGCTTGCAAAGGCTGAGGTAATGGTTTACCACAGGGGTGTCAAACTGCCGGCCCACGGGCCGGATGCATCATGCCGAAACTGCGCCCACCCCATTGTCGGCAATGGAAAAAAAAGTCGCGATACGACGTGACACGTCACATGATGTTGCGAGTTTGACACCCCTAGTTTACCACAATCCTACTGTGGAAAGTCAGCTCCCCCAGAGAAGGAAATATTAAAAGGGCAGAAAAATATATTTCCTCAAAGGATCTTAAGGAGGCAGAAAAGCATGCCCAGTTTTCTTAATAGCCCCAAGTCTCCCTCCCCCAAGCAGAAACCAGCTCTGTAGAAATGCAGATGTAAATAATCCAGTAAGGTTGGAGGCCCCCAACTAGAAGCTTAGGAAGACAAAGACACCTAAAATCTACATACCCCACCCAAACTCTAAGACAGGACATAATAGGATTAACTCGCAGATGCCAAAGGGCACACCCAGACTCAGGTCAAAATACATGACATAGGAAATACAAAGCCTCAAACAGGAACAGGAAACAACTCCAAACAAAAGCCTCTGAGGGTATAAAAACCCACTCCCTACATGTGCTCTCTCTTTTCTTCCAGAGCCATCTTTCTGTCTGGCTCTCCTCTTCAATAAACTGAAAACTTCTTTCTAAAGCAGTCGCCATGTTGTTTATTCCTGGCTTGGACTGAACCATGATGAAGACTTTTCCTTCAACACTACAATGTACTTCTGTGTTATTCTCAGCTGAGGTTAAATAACACAGAGAATAAATAACTGCCAAAGAATTGAAAACTGTCATTCAGTTATTTTATTAATTAAAAATGCTGATATAGCACGTGGTAAGCTAGTATAAGACCCTCTTTAACTGTTACAATGACCTTTGTGCTTTGTAATAATTCTGTATTAAATAGTTCCTGGGAATCCTGAGACTTATTTGAACTCTCAACATCAAATTCTCTATTCAAAATGACCCCCAGCAATTCCCCTTTCTCCACTACCACAGACAATTTTACATATTTTTTCTAGAAGAATATTTAAGTGAACTGAGTGAAACAAATAGCCTTGAAGAAGCAGGCACTTTTGTTCCAATTCCAATTGCACGTGCATACCTTGCAATTATTCAAAAATGTTATTTGATTGACCCCTGTGGAATTTGATTCAGGGGGGAAAAAACCCGAAAAGGACCCACATTAAGAAGTATAAAAACATGTTTCATTTTGGTAGGGCTTCTTGCACAATCACATTATTATGCCATTCTGATTTTAAAATAAGAAATAGAAACAATTTCAAAGGCAGTTTTCCCTTCTTTCTTCCATAAAGGAGAGGTAAGGTATCTCTATGTTTAGAGATTGCTGTGCATGAAGTTTCCGGACGATATATAGAACTGATTTGCCTCACTGCCCTCTTCATGGATGCTTTTGAACTTCCCACGTGACTTTTTTTCGCTTTACAAGAGCAAAGAGCAACACGGAAGGAATGGCACCTCTACTAGTTTCCTATCTCTAGCAATCAACGCCTCCTCATTAAAAAAACAAAACGCCGCGTCGCCAAACTTTAACAAGAGAAACCTTGGGCGCAAGCCTCCCACGTGACAGAGGGTGGGGGTCACGTGGCTGTAGCTGTGATGATGAGTCACGTGATGTGTGTAACTGAAGCTAAGCCCGGCCCGGGTTTTTCCTTATGGCCGAGGCTGCTTTTGCGGTTATCCTGCAGCGGCGGCTCGCCGAGTTAACGGAGAGGCTGAACCGTTGGCGAGAAGGCGGAGAGTTTGGCGGTAAGAAGTGACGGCGCGGCTCCCGGATCTGACCTGAGACGGTTCTTGTTGCCGCAAAGTCTCGCTGGCCATTTCCACGGCATAGCAGACCTTCCACATCCCGTGGTCTCTTTTCCATTGGAGAGACCAGGCTGGATACGAAGGGTGGAGGAAGAGCATGTTTTCTTTCTTCATGACGTGCTCTTTTGAATGAGTTGGATTGGGACGCTCTTCATTTCTGGAGCAGCAAACTGCCGTGGTGTGATTAGAGAATTGAATCTTGCCTGATTCACACCAAAGTCACTTTTCCAGTGTTCTCTTTATTGTTATTGTTTACCTCTGGAAACCCCACAAGCAAGATGCGCCCATCTTGCAGTTTTCTCCTTTCAAAAGCCTGGTTCACATGTTTGGATATAAGCTTTCATATGTTTAACTGTACTTTATTAAATAATTTGCAGTGGCCTGGGCTTGTGCAGCATTCTTAGCCATAGATCCGGTTTTGCAAACCACAAACTGGATACATTTGAATTGCAAAACAACAAATATTGTAAAGCAATGTGCATTGCAGTATACACTGTTGTGTGGTTTCGGCAACTCTGATTTGACAGCCTTGCAGTTTGGCTGAGCAGCCACTGGGGGAGAAAAAACTGTATGAAGAAACTCCTGTTCTATTCCATTTAAAAGTTTTTTTCTCCCTTTTTAAGACGAGGTTTGTTTAGTCTACCCAGGCAGGGCCTTGAGTACTTCAGTCTCAAACACTTTATGATGGGTTTGTAAAACCGGGTCATGTATTGGAGTCTGTGGGCAAGATTCTTTCCCCAGGAAACAGGGTGTATTTATAATCAAGTGAAAAGACAACATGGGATCATAAAATTATAATTCTGAATTATAAAGAGAGAATGTTTAAAAGGACCCAGTTGCTATGATGTACCCACTAAATCTACTGGCTGAATGTCAAATCATAACTACAGCTAGCTACTCCGACCAACTTTCTTTAGAAGCCTATCCACAGGTGCAGCATTGAAACTATTCTTATGTACCTACAGGTAATCCTTGCTTAACTATGGTAATTAGGACCAGAATTTCTGTGGCTAAGCATGTGGTCATAAAGTGAGTGCAAATCATTAAGCACTGATCTCAAATGACTTTCTCTAGCTTCCCATTTTGCTTAAGAGAAGCTGGCAGGGAAGTTGCAAATCATGATCACATGAATGCAGTAGCTAATGAGTAGTCATTACCCAAAGACCACCTCTACTTGCATTTTGTGCTTGGTAAATAGTTGCTTAAAACCAGTATCCCCAAAGTCTTCATCCACCTCTTCATGAAATTTCAGATTGTTTATCAATCCCTAAAATTTATTATATGAAAATACTTTAATAAATGAAAACTACTGCTTTTTAACTAATAATACTTTGAACAATAATCATAATGGTAATCTCATTGACCCTTGAGAGTAGATAGTGACCTCCATGGGGAACATTCCTTAAAACAATATTTAGATAAATTATTCCATAATACCTTAGAACTTGGTTCCATTGTCTTATCTGATGGCACCCTTAACTGTCTCCTAGAGTCTGTGGAAAGTCAGATTTCACATCATGCCATACTGGCATTGGTTCCAAATTGCTGGAAATCCTTTCTGGAATTGCAATTCCAATTCCGTCCACCAATTTAACCTTGCCTGGTTCATACTAGTCACTTTTCCAGTGTTTTTTTTTATTGTTATTGTTTACCTCTGGAAATCCCCACAAGCAGGATATGAAAGCAGTAGTTTTTCCTAGTTACAGTTCCCCAGTAATAATATGCAGGGATTTGTGCATTCTTGATTCTTTCAGTCAATATATAGCTGTTGTGACTTGTAACTTACTGACCGCAGGCTACAGCTAACTTTGTAAGCCCCAGTATTTTAAAGTAGAGGTTTTTTGTAAGTAGGTATACATTGAGCTTGTATTCTCTGACCTTCATATAGTCTCAGATCATATGGATATTTTGCTATCACATTTTGCTCTTTAAAAATAGCATTGCTAAACTTTGATTGCATAGATAATTTTGCTCTGTTTTACTGGGATGTGAAATGTCTTCTTTCGACAGATGCTTTCTTAATTCAGGCCTCTGCTACCCTGGAAAATCTAGGAAAACATTCGGAAGAATCCGGGGACAACTACACATATTCTAGACTTATACAACTTTATACACAGGTATTATGAATTAAATAATTTTCATCATGCTTGTGAATATGGTTCATTGAAACCAAAATATACTAAGCTTACTTGATAATGGAAGTTAGGGAGACATTCAGAACAAAATATGAAAGGAATATTGAACCAATTGATTAAATTCTCTTACCAGTTGTTTTTGAAATAGAATAGAGCTAAAATTGATGACACTAGGAATAGAAAAAGGTTTGTATGCTTAAATATATGATTAACCCAGACCAACCGGTCTATTCTTTGAACTAGTTATTAAAACATTAAAAGTCAACTGAATGATTTCGGATTGTAAATGCACTCCGAAATCTTCATTTGATTAAAGCTGCTTTCAGTGCATTTTTTTTTTCATTTTTGGCTAGAACTATATATAGGATATATTTTGCAAATAACATATTGTTCTAAACAGGTTATTAAAACTGTTAAGTGCTTGTAGCAGTTTAAAAACCTGCATAAGTGCTATGCCATCTTTGTGCATCTTTGCAGTAAATCTCCAACTTGGCAACTTTTCAGACATGTGGACTTCAACGCCCAAAATTCCCCAGCCAGCATGCTAGCTGGGGATTTCTGGGAGTTGGTCTACATGTCTGCAAGTTGCCCAGTATATGAAACACTGGAACAGTCTGAGGCTCAGGGCCACATAGGGCCCTACTGTTCCCAAAAGTTCTTAAAAGTTGTAAGTTAAAGATTTAGGGCAGACATGTCAAGCTCGCGATGTCACATGACGTCGCACGATGTATAGGAGCTTTTTCCCCATTGCCGGCAATGGGGTGGGCGCGGTTTCATGACATGTCCGGCCTGCGGGCCAGCAGTTTGACACCTCTGATTTAGGGGAATAATTAGTTGATCCATAATTAGGATATTATCATACTAGACATTGTTAATAAAAAAACAATTCTGTTTTTCCCCACCCATTTGTTGCCATGCATTGCCTAGCACAGCACTCAAGAAGCCAAATACCATGCCAGCCCAAAAGGTTGTTCAGTCTACAGTTAGTTCTTTTTCTGCTCTTAGATTTGCTACAGTGTCTTCCCCATGACTGTTCCAGATGCTCTCAGTGCAATGATTTGATTGGAGCAGAGGATTATGGCCAATGAGCTGTTCTGTTTGGAGAACTGTGGTTTCTCCTTATGATCTGCAAAAAAAAAAAAAAATTCTAGTTGCAAAGCTGTGAACCCTACATTAAATCGAATTCAGTTCAAACTGATAGCCCAATGTTGCACAGTTTTTTAAATAGCTGTCTTACTAATAAGGGAGAGTGCCCCCATTGAAATGCAAAGAAAAATTAACTTAAGATCCACCTTTTATTTAATGCAGCTATATTTCTTGGCCAATCAACTATAGTTAGAAAGGTCTAAGCAGGCTGCATCTAATAAAACCTAAACTCTTCCATCTCTTTAAAGGCACTATTAGATATCACGTATTTTGAAGAAAACCAACTTGTTGATGAAGAGTTTCCAGAAGAATCATCTCTGCAGAAAGTTGAGGAACTAATTGGTGCACTTTCTGAGCCAGAGAACCTGGTCAATGAAAGTGGCATTTCCCAAGAAGTGAGTATTAAGCCAGACATAATCACTCAGATAGACATTTTGTTCAAGAACATGATCAACATTGATGATCAACATTGAATAAAGCCCTTCCATTATCAAATAACTTACCAATCTTTCATTCCTGCACTTTATTGTATATTTTGCAGCATTCATATCCAGCAGTATGCTTCTCTGTCAAATCAGTATAAACTAGCTTAACATCCGATTGGCTTTTGTGTGCCATTTATCTTCTTTTTAACTTTTATCAAGTAGAAAACCCATGTTTTTAAAAATTGGAATTGGTGTTTTAATACCCGTGAGCACCATATGCCACGTAACACTTTAGCTTATGCCCTGCTGACTTACAAATAATAACAGTTTTTAAAGTGAAAGATAATGAAAAATGAGAATAGCTTTTTCAAGATATCACGAGGCTGGCTTTTAAAGATTTAGATTTCTAATACTAACTTTTTAATATATATTTTAATATTTTAACCACATAATGCTAGGTGAAATTGTACAATAATGCCTGATATTTAGAAAGGATGCTGATCCCTATTAGGAATTTGCTCTACCTACATCTTTGAAGCATCTGTCTTCCTCTCTTTTATATGAAGCTCAAGCTTTTTCACTGGTGGGCATCTTTTCCTAGGCACTTGAAGTGCTTGGAGTTGAGTTGCTGGAATGCCTTTATTGGAGAAGAGGAGCTTTGATCTACATGTTTTGCCATACAGTTAAAGGAAGAAAGGAATGGTTGAGGAAGGAGACTGACTTACTTAAAAAGGTACATTTTCCCATTCCATCACAATAAAAGTATTGGCCCCTCCTGCAAGAATGATACCTATTTTTCAAAATAAGTTCCAGGGCCAATTACATGGACTGGCACCAATTGAAATTTGGGCTATGAGAAATGGACAATTCTTTAAATGTTTTTCCAGTACAAATAAAAGGCAGTGAACCAAAATTTGTGGCTTAGCATAGATTGAATTTCCCCTCTTGTTCCCTTACACCAGTGTTTCTCAACCTTGGCTACTTTAAGATGGGTGGGCTTGAACTCCCGGAATTCCCTATGCAGAATGAGAACGCTGCTTTGTAGTATGGACCTGATCATGACTGAAGAAAAAAATACTCTGTGTTCCTAAGATATATGGATTTCAACTCCCAGACTTCTCTAGCCAGCATTTTCTCATTGCAGAGAATTCTGGAAATTGAAAGTTCACACACCTGGAGGATGCTCAGGTCGAGGAAAGTACAATAGTTTTTGAAGACAGGACCCAGTGATCTCCGTCAGTAGAAACTGCTTCCTGCATTTACTTTGTTCTAGAGCACGGGTGTCAAACTCGCCGCATCACGTGACGTGTCGTGACGTATCATGGCTTTTTTCGCATTGCCAGAGCTGGGGTGGGCGCGGCCTCAGCATGATGCAACCACCCGCGGGCCGGCAGTTTAACACCCCTGTTCTAAAGTAAACAAAGCTGATGTGTTTTGGTGTGAACTTTTAAGTTCTTTATAGAAGAATTTAGCCTGATTTTTAGTAAAAGTAGAGTACCAGAAAATATCAAATTAAGTCATATAAAATTACAAAAGTTAAAATCATATTTATTATTTTATTTATTCGATTTTTATTCCATCTATTACAAGTAACTCAAGATGGCAAACATATAACAATGATATCAGCGGTTTAAGTTCCACCTCAAGCCTGAGCAAACAAGTCCTTAATGCTAAAACCTAGCAAGATTTGGCATCAGCTGTAAATAGCAGAGAAAACATTTCATGTGCAGGATGCCTGTATCCCAAAAAAAACAACAAAAAAAACAACCAACCTCTTGTAAGACACAAATATTTGTCCTTGGCTTACTTATGTATTGATAGTATCCATCAGTACATTCCTCTTATTCACACAGACTTATTTTGAGTCTGTTGATAAATAGAAAGTAAATAATATAACTTTTATAGCATGGAAATTGGTTCATGTAATTCATGAAGATTGTACTGTTGTGGAAACTATGTATTGAAAAGGCTATCTTAAATGCCATTTATTTTTCACTTCAGTTTCTCAAGGAAGGAATCCATTACTTGATAAAGATGCTAGATTTTAGAAGTTCCGATAACCCAAATGAAGAATTTGTAGTTCAAGATACAGGCACAGCTATATTGGTCAATGAAGGTAAGTGTTCTATATTAATGCTTCTTAGTAGAAAGAATTCTCAGCTGCACATTGACATAAAGGCACTTTTTAAAGAAATCCGCTAAATCTTGCAAGTTGGAAATATTTATTTGCACATTATTCTCAGATCCTTCAGCTCGTGTATATCATCCTTGTAAAATAAACAAACCTGGAACTAGGGAGTTCTGTAATAATTATTGTTTAATATAATTATTACTTCATGCATGCCCTTTCTTATTCACGATCATGTAATGATCCTGTTCCCAATTGCTGTCATAAATCAAGGGCTACCTGTAGAATTAATACATCTTTCAGTCTCTTACATGTCACCCCTACAATCATTATGATAATATAATGGAGGCTTTAGCTTTTCAGATAGTGGAAAGGGAGGGCGAGTAGCTCTAACCAGGCTTAGGGTTTGCTTGATGCAAATGACACTTTCCAAATGTTGTTTTCTTTCCCCTCTGACAGGTATTTTTAGTGATACCCATCTGTTGGCAATGATGTACTGTGGAGAAATGTGTTACTGGGGGCTGAAATACTGTGGAGATCAGGGCACAGAATCAGAACTGCATAGAGAATCGCCAGGCACTTCAGAAAACATCATCACGGACTTTCAGGAAATTGGAGAGAAAATGTTAACAAAATACATTGCAGTGTGTGAAGGACCTCTAAGATCACATGGTTGGGATACAAAGAATGCAAAGTGCATATTGGATTATTTTAAACAATTGTCATCCTAACTGACATAATCAGATGGTGTATGTACTGAAAACAAGTATTAAAGTGAAGAAAATTATATAATTATATAATTTTTTTGTTTTATGGTTGAAGCATGAGTGCACATCTTTTTAAAAAGAGCTAACAATAATGTGCATTTCTTGATTTCAATTATACAGAAATTTGTTGGCACTATAATACAAATTACTTTGGGATAATTTCAGAAGAGGTAGATGCTAGAGATTGATTTTAAGTCGGAGACACCTATGAATTGTACATGGCCCCTTCAAGCCCCTTCTCTTGTTGCACTTCCAGAATTTCCTGACATTTTTATGAGGAACAGGAAAAACTGCCAAATACTTGTATTGCAATTTTCTGTCTAATTTGGGGAGTAAAAAGGTTGCTTAAAGCACTGATAGATTTCACTTTTTTGAGGAAAGAAATGAATGTCAGAAAATGGGGAGCTGAAAATGTAGTCATTAAGTAAACCTGGTCTCATTAAGCAAATCAATTGTCCCCAAAAGGTGTTTTTTTTTGCCAGAAACTGGCAAAAATATTGCAACCATAGTCATCTTATCATGGAATGCTGCTAACAGCCATAAAGGTGAGCTGGTTGCCAAGTGCCCAAATAACCACAGGAGATGAGACAGGTATGTGTGGCCATCATAACTTTGAACCATCATTAAGTAACCAATTGTAAATTGAGAATTGCCTGCAGTTGTGGAGCTAATAAAGGGGTCAGTGTTCAGGGGTGCTTAAAACTTCAATTTTTTTTTTTTAGGGGGCAGGCTGCTAAGATTTGTCTACATAAGATAGAGCAGGATCCCTTATTAGGGTTATGCAAAGCATCCAAAAGACATACCTTGCACAAAGGATGCTAGCGCAAGGTGACTTTGTTGCTAAAAGCGGCTGTTTCAAAATCTAACCTCGGGCCATCTGAACAAGGATGCACACAGCCACGGAGCTTTGCTGGTGGCCCCAGCACAACGCTTGAAGGCTGACTTTCAAAGCAGCCATCCAATCTTCCAAAAAACACTGACTGCTGAACATTTCAAGGAGTTGCTTCACTTGTACTAATGGGCTTTGCCCAGCCCTCCTAGCTCTTCTATCAAGCTACCAAGAGATTCCTCCTATGCTCTGTCTTCACTTCCTATGGCAGGATGAAATCATGTCATAGTCCAGGGCTACGTTACCTGCAGGCTCTCGGGATCCTTTGATGCTTCTAGATACAAACTCCATTTTGTATTGTTTTGCCCATTTTTCTCAGATTTCTTTGCCATGGTGTTAAAAGGGATGCATCAACTTAAACTGAACTGTTTAATGTAGCTTTCTATGACATTTTTAGAGATAGAGATGGTCCCACATGAGGTATTGATCACCCAAGACTTCTCTTCATTCCAGGCAAAAAGTCATCTATTATATGGAATGAAATGTGTTTCTGTCTAAAATGGAAAGAAATACTTATTTCAGTATTTGGTTTTTTTCACATTCTGCTTAGTGGATTAGAAGGTTTCAGTACATTAAAATACAAAATTATTCCATGAAAGTGGCAATGTCTTGAGAAATGGGGCTGAAACGAATACAGTATTTCGCTGTTCTAAAAAAAAAAAAAAATCCTCCCTCAGCAACATTCACAAAAATTCTGTAGGACGTATATCTTACGCGTTACTCTAAAAACTAGTATAAAACCAATAAAACTGCACAAGCTGCAGACTGAGCATCCTTAGGCGGGGCAATCGTGGCAGAAGGCGGGACGCCCGGAAAGGGAAGCCAGCTGATTGAACAACCCCAGCATTGCCAGTTGCGGATAAACAGGCCGCTAGCTAGGAGAGCGACGTGCTGGCCTCCTTGCTTTCCATCAGTCTGGACCGCTAAGTCCTCCCGCCTCAACCAAACCAAAGTCGACTGCAGCTCCGCGGCTCTTCTTTTCGCCAGTCAACCCAGAAGCAGGCGTCGTTTTGCAGCCGGGAGTGGGGCCATGTCCGTCAATCCCGGCGGGGACTGGCGCACCTTGGAATGCGCCCTGCGCAACAGCCTCCAACTCCTTCGGGACAAGTGGGCGCAACGGACGAGGCTGTGGGGAAACACGGACTGTGCCCCGGGGAAGCAGGAGGAAGCGAAGGAGATAGTCGGGACGGACGCGAGCCCGCCGAGCGCCCTGGAAACCCTGCCGGTAAGGACTCGCTGAAGCCACCGCACAAGCTCCAACGCGGCCGCTTCCCGTTATAGTGGGGAGAGAATGGATAAGTCTACGTTCTTCCGCGGCTCCCTTTCTATTTTTCATTGGCCCCAGCGCTTAGGGGTGGATCATTATTCAGCCAATCGTACTCTTGCACAGTCAGTGGGCTAGGCGAGTGCAGTATGAGCTCCATTCACAAAACGCGAGAGATGCCGTGCTCGAGCGAAGGTGCGCCCCCTGGCCGCTTTTCTTCGGAGGCGTAGTAGTGGAAGGATGCAGGGAATTAATTAAGATCTTTGTTCTCCAGCTGATACTTGCTCTCCAGATGAAGTCAAATAAGGCATCCTGTTTAGCATCTCAGATCTTAATGCTCCAAAATGAAGACGTGGCCTATTTCATAGGATAATGCTGGAGAAAACTGCTGGAGGAAAGCCACAAACCTCTTGTAGTTTTTGGTAAAAAATCTGAGATCCGCAATTTCTCTCACACAGTTATCAAATTCTGCAAATGTTAATGGGCACTGCTTTCGTCTTGTAAACGGGAGCTTTCGATAAAATATTGCAATGTTTCTTGAAGTCACAGGTGCTTATTTTTAAAAAAAAAATCAGCTTTTTTTTTTTGCTTGACTTAACTGCATTTTATTGTCTCATTTACAGATAGAGGTGAAATTATACATTATGTCCTTGCTCACACCAAAAGATCTGATTTATTTGGGAAGCACCAACCACTATTGGAGAATAACAATCCAGGATCCCTTGCTTTGGAGATATTTCCTCATTCGGGATCTTCCTTCTTGGAATTCCATAGATTGGGAATCCCTCCCAGATGCAAAGATATTTAACCAGCCTTTTGTGGAGCTAGATAATATTGACCCATGCAATTTCATGGCAGCGTAAGTATTTGATCGTCTAATGATGAAAAAGTAAAGTAACAATTCCATGCACATTTACTACAAAATAAAATTCATTTGGTTTAATTAAGCTTCATTGAATATGAATTGCTTTGCAGGCTCTCATTTTCAAGTAAATTTTTAAAAACCCATTAGCTATACAGTATGGGAAGTCCTCGACTTACAACCATTCATTTAGTGATCATTCCAAGTTACAATAGCACTGGAAAAAAATGACTTTCAACCAGTCCTTGCACTTATGACCATGGCAGCATCCCCATGATCACATGATAAAAATTGAAGCGCTTGGCAACCAGCATGTCTTTACAATAGTTGCAGCATCCTGGGGTCATGTGATCGCCATTTGCAACCTTCCCAGCAGGCTTCTGACAAGCAAAGCCAATGGTGGAAACTGGATTTGCTTACAAACCACATGGTTAACAACAACTGCAGTGATTCGCTTAACAACCATGGTCATAAAATCAGGCACAGCTTGCTAACCATCTTGCTTAGCAATGGAAATTCTGGTTCCAGTTAATGGTCATAAGTTGAGAACTACCTGTATTTAACATGACACCGTATTTGGTATAATTTGTCATTATCCAACTATATTATATTATGACAACTATATTATACTATCATAATTTCCAGTGGTATGATAGAAAGTTACCCTAAAGGTAACTTTTTCAGGAGGCAACTGGACTTTCTTGAGGTTTTTTTTAAAAAGACATTTCGCTTCTCATCCAAGAAGCTTCTTCAACTATAACTGGATGGTGGGGAATGGAAGGATCTATATTCCTTGTAGACAGCTGGTCATTTGCATTCTTTTAGCGAGTCATTGAGGCCAAGTGGAGGTTTATCTGTGTCATCAGGGTCATCTGAGTAGTACAAATGAGTGTGGGGCCTTCTTGGAACTGTTGAAACAGTTGCCTCACGAAAAAGCATCTTTGGGACAACTATGACCTGGATGACTGAGAATTTCCATAAATAGATAGAAAGTTACATTTTACTGCATTTTGCATTTTTTTTCTAGCCAATTCCTCCCCCCCCCACCTCATCTCACCTCCCCAGGGACATCCGTTTATTTATTTATTTGTCACATTTCTACATTGCCCACCTCACCTCAGTGACTTTAGATTCTTATGGGAGAAGCTGCTAAGGAAGAAAGTAGAATATAGTAATACACCATGTTTCTTGCGCATTGTCAACTAATGCTTGATTGCTATGTCTTTTAAAATGCAGGTATAAAAAATGCTGCTCCTTCCACAAAAGGTTTTTGAAACCCTGTAAGACTACATATAGCACCATGTCTTCTTTTCTACAGTCACTGATCACACAGACAGAGCCTCGCTTTGCTATGTTTGGGCCTGGTTTGGAAGATTTGGATCAATCTTTGGTATACACGATGATGGGAAGTCCAGCGATTCTGCCGCTAGCTGGCATGCCTTCTAGACAAATACATGGTAATGTAGTTTTCTTTTTCGTTTTTGTTTTATAAACTTTATGAGAATATAAAATGAATAAAACTAACGAACTAATATTAAAAATGAAAGAAGCAAATAGCAAAGACAAAAGTACAGAAACCAAAGAAAAGTGAAAAAAAGTGAAAAAATGACTTCCCACTATAAGTATAATGTAAATTTATTTTTAATTTTTATTTATTTAGCAGACACACAGTATTTTTTGTTTTTATTTATTTAGTAAATGTACAGTATGCTCCGCCCATCTTGCCTAGAGGCGACTCTAGGTGGCTTATAATCATAAAAATAAGCTATATTCCAAAGGGCAGAAAAGGCTCTTCTCCTGGACTCCGCCAGCCAGAATTCCTTCACCAATGGGATCCACAACCTGCCCTTTCTTCCAGGTGTGGATGGGGCAGGCCAATCCTATTAGGGGTGATATGGTTCCCCTGATAGCTTAGCCCAGTGGTGGCGAACCTATGGCACGCGTGCCAGAGGCGGCACTCAGAGCCTTCTCTGTGGGCACATGCGTCGTCGCCTCAGCCCCGCTTCTCCCCACAGTCCCCTCCTCATCAGCAGCCTCCCGGAGGAGAGTCACACCCTGGAACGGCCCACATGGAGCAGCGCAGCCAAGGACATGGCAGCCGGGCAGCAGGGACAAGACTCCGCCCTCGCGCCCCATCGCGCACAGATGATGCTGTGGGGCGCGAACGGAGGGTGTGTCTGCCATGGCGCTGCAGGGCCGCCTGGGCGATCTGCCGCGGGCCGTGGAGGCGATGGGTGGCCCTGCGGACGGGGTGGAGCGGGGCAGGAGCATGGGGTGGGTCGGCGGTGGGTCGGGATGGTTTTTGGGCACTCGATCTCTAAAAGGTTCGCCATCACTGGCCTAGCCCCATGCCATGAAATTAACCTCTTGCTCCATTGTTAGAGCACGGTTTACATTTTTTCTATAATCCAGACTTTATTTAATGACGTTTTAGTCTCATAGGATTTAATAACAAAGGTGTCTCTAAGGCTAAAAATGCTGCTTGTCCAAAAGAAGGTGTAAATAAATGTAATTTTAAATATTGTGAATGGGTGCCAGGTGTCAAATTGTATTTATATATTTATTTAGAAAATGTCAGGTGCAGGAAATCAGGAGCCAGGGTAGAGTTCAAAAGCACTATGAGTTTGTTCCATGCAACCTGTACACAAGAATCTGATCTACTAACGGTCAAGGCTAATTGGTGCCAGATAAGTATCAACAAACTTCAAGGGGGGGGGGGCTGGACTTAGATCTCTTACAGGAGTGTAGCAATTCCAAACTAATGATGCGTTTGTCCCTGCCCTCGGGTTCAGCCAGATCACCTCCAACACAAAATGCTACAAACTCTTTGATGTTATCCATTAGATCCCAGCAGTTACCAAAATCTTCCACAAAACCATTTTTATCCATTTTAAGGCCACATATTATCATATTGTGTCAATTTAGTATGAAAAAGGAGATTAAAGTCATTTTTTTAAGAAATACTTACAATTTTTAAGTCAATATAATAGTAATAACAGGAGATGCAGCAAATCTTCCTCAACCAAGGTGTGGGCATTTCTTTGTAGGCAAACATTTTTAAACATCTCATCTAATCAATTACATTAACTTTGATTCACAGCTGGAAAACATTTTCAGGCATCCAGAAATAATTGATTTTAGATGTTTGTATGGACATGAATACATTCTTTGCTAAAAATAGATATTCTAATTTATACACTGCATTTATTTTTCCTTTTTGTCTAATAGGAATTGGCTCTGGAGTCACATTTCATTTGAATGGCCAGAACTTTAACATTCTGACACTGTATTCAAAAACTAGGTAAGATTTGTTGAGCTTGTTCTGAGGTAAACAAAGTTAGTTCCCAAAAATTGGAGTTCTTGGTGCTCTTTAAGCTTTGAACAACCTTTGAACAACCAAGCTGAGAGAGCACTATGGACTCTGTAGTTCAACCCTGAGCCATAGATACATTCTTCTTTTGAAAAAATTATTTGCCTGAGAGAGTTTTTTTAAAGAACTAGATATGATCTTTTGCTGGGATCATATCCTTATATTTTTCAAACAACAATTTTCCAGTGGACAAGAAAATTATTTAGTATATACCACTCAGCCTTGAAAGGACCACATTGTTCTTTCAGAGCCAGTGATGGTGAATCTTTTGGGCTGGGCATGTTAAAAACTCTAGGCACAGACACACACACACACACAGAGAGAGAGAGAGAGAGAGAGAACAAACAAATCATAACAGAGTAATATTATTTAAATTTCTTATTTAATAAATAAATCAAAACTTACTCGTTAATATTTTTCAAAATGCCTATCCAAGGTAGCTCCAGGTCATATGAAGACTGAATGTTTTGAAGATGTCCTTGTGTGGCCTTGCAGCCTCCGAAAACAGCAAGAAAGCACACCCGATTCTCACATGCTTTTTGGAGGCTCTAGAGCAGGGGTGTCAAACTCGCGACGTCACGTGACATCGCGCAACGTATCGGGCCGGTTTTGCCATTGCCGGCAATGGGGTGGGCGCGGCTTCCACGTGACGCATCCGGCCCACGGGCCGGCAGTTTGACACCCCTGCTCTAGAGGAGGCCCTCTCTCATAACTTGCAGAGAGACCAGAGCTCTGGCATGTCATCAAAAATGACATTGCATGTCACCTGTGACACATGTGTCATAGGTTTGCCATCACCGTTCAAAGCCATTTGTCATCAGATCATTTAAATCAAGACTGTAAAGCTGGGGTGGGATGGGGATATGAGACTCATTCAAGGGTTATTTGGTGAGTCTTGTTCCCCTCCACAGCTGTAATCAATTTGCAGTAAATTAAAATTTATTATTATTATTATAGTTTTTTGACTGAGGGCCAGGTTGGTGTAGTGCTTGGCACTAGACTAGAAACTGGGAGACCACAAAGCCTTAGAAATGAAACCATGTGAGTGACTTTGAACCAGTCATTCTCTCTCAGACCTAAGAAGAAGGAAATAGCAAATCACTCCCAAAAATGTTGCCAAGAAAACTGCAGGGATTAGTCCAAACAGCCACCAAGAATCAACACTGACTCTAAGACACACATACACAGTTTTGTAACTAACTAAGGTATAAAAGAGTTGATAGGAAATCAGGAGATTGACTTAAAAATGTGTTTTTAATGCTGGGTATGTTGATCATGCTCTCTTTTTTCCCAGCCATAGAGACCTCCAATCTATTTCATAAGACCCACATCTGGCCACGAATCCCAAAAGAATTCATGCAGCCTTGCTTTACTTTTTCCCCAGAGTCTTTGAAATATTTAGTGTCTTTTTTTCCAGTAAAGAAAGGCAAAGAGACAAAGCAGATACAAATTCCATCAATAAGATGTTCTATGAAGTGAGCAACGTGGATGGGACAACACAATATAAGCTAATTGAACATGTTCAGAATGTGTGCAGGCTAGCCGATGGGTTCATCTACGTTGCAGATGCTGAGGATCATAAAAGTAAGAATTTCTGAACGATGCTGGTATTTTTCAAAAGATGATATTTAAGGTGCATCAGGTAAAGGTGAATGAAACAACCATCTCTCTTGGCAGGACACAATCGCCAAATTGAATTTGCTCGGATGTCAGCAATGCTTGATCCCACACTTGGGCCTTCAGCCAGACCTCTGTTGATTTTGTCTTGCATTTCATGTGCTTCAAAGGAAAGGATTCCTTGTGTTTACCTGGCACATCAGCTGCAACTAAACCTGCTTGACCGATCATGGATGGTACTTTGATTTTTTTGGAACTATATACTCAATTATCTAAACATATATACAGACACACATACACATTGCCAGAGTAGAAGGTAGAGGTAGAAATATAGGCCTGCATTCAAGCGTATAATCTAAAGACATAAAGAAGGAAGGAGGATGGATGGAGAAAGAGAAGGACAAATCCATCAAATACCCAGTTTGTAAATTGATACTGAATATAATGAACAGCTAGTGCCGAACATGTTTAAATTATCTGAAGTGGCTGGTCTTAAGTGACTAATGAAAAGAACCGAGAGCTCAGCTTGATTTTGCTTTCTTCTCCCTCTCTTATTCAACCAGATGGAATGGCTGCTGCTACTTCTTTTGTCAGTTTTAAAGCATATTTTAAGTATCTTGCACTGTAGTCAACTTTGCATTACATAATTGATTAAGAAGGCATATTTCCCACATTCATGTAATTGGATAATGTAATGAAGTTTTGTGATTGTTACCAGATGTAGCAATAGCCACAGAATTTGAGGGGCATTAGGATCATTAAAACATTTTTTTTTTAAAAATTCTTTGAGGGCAACTGTAAACTCCACAATAATTGTTTCAGTTTTGGATCTGTCTTTTGGGTTTTACAGGTTCAAGACATCGAAGCTGCCACACTGTTGGGACTGTTGGATGGAATTCAATGGCTCCTGGAACATGTCAAACATTAAAATCCATAATAATCAAGTCAGTTCTAATAAAAAATTATCTGTCTTACATGGCCAAATATGATGAGAGTGTCATTTATCTCAATTAGTAAGAGCTGGGAAATCTTCGTCAAGATTTAATGGAGACATGGAAATAAGGAAAGATTATCCAACGACAGATGGGGCATTCACCCCTTAGTCACCTTGTAACTAAACATAAGAATTTCACTGACACTTTATTTTTTAAAAAAATCAAATAAAAACTGATCAGGGAAAAAAGCAGGAGAATATATTTTCAAAAGCTGTTTTATGTTTGTTTTGCTTTGCACCATGGAAGATTGATGAGGAATTACTGGTGTGGACTTCCTTATGTCTTGCACATAAAGAAATACTTGTACAGAAAGGGTTAATTAGCCATCTTTAATTTCAATTACAGTCATAAATTGAAGACTACATGCAAAGGAATTACAGTTGTAAGTTTTGCCAGTCATTAAGCGGGTCACCACATGACCATGCCTGATTTTATGACCTTTTTTGAGGTGAATGTTAAGCAATTCCATTGTCTGCAGTGGGTGATTTTTTGCCAGAAAACGGAGATAAACACCAGTTTCCTGCCCAAAAAAAAAAGTTATAAATCACAGTCAAATGACCATAGCACACTGCAAGTGGTTGCAAATGCAGGCCAGTTGCTGTGTGCCCAAAACATGATCATATGCCTGGCCATTGGAACTTCAAATTCAGGTCATATGTAGCCCTGAGAAGATTCATAGTAACTTTGAATGGTCACTGGGCAACATCATAAATTGTATTGCAAATCTGTATTGCAGATTTCTTTAAACATACATTTAGAAATTGTTACTTAGCAACTCTTGCAGAATACACAATTGCATTGTTAATCATTTTTGCTTTGTATATGTGGGGAAAGGAGTGGCAGTACCTGGGTGGGTGGGTGAAAAAGAGGAATCAGGAAACTAAGTCCAACCTTCCTTGAGTGCCAGTGACCCTAATATAATTCTAAGCAGGTGCTGACTTTAGTTGAGAAGATTCTTGTGGATAGGCTATAGCAATAAATCAGCTTGATTGAACCTTCACATCTAGACCTGGTCTTCCATGTCTGTCAACATACTAACTTGTAACCATTAAAGAGGACAAAATCAGATTCCTAATCTAAGATTTGCCAAAGTGAGAAGGAATCATAGCTAATTAAGAGCAATGTTCTCATAAATAGGAACTTCGCTGGGTTCCCAAGTTATTTCCCAAATATGTCATCACATCATCCATAGGTGCTGTCCACCAGAGGCGGTTTCTTCCCTAGAAATATTCCTGGCAAAGATTCTCCAATCTAAAATTATGATCAAGACCCTGATAAAGATCTGTTATCAAGCAACTCCAGAGGCTCATGTTTATCTTATCTGTTGCTAGTATAAAATGGTGGCAAAAGCTCCCCAACAATTTGAACCAACAGCCAATATCAATGCATGCCGAATTGTTTTGATTTTGCATATTGTAAACTCCTTTGCATTTCATAAGGAAAGTTCCAAAGAGATGTTTTTTTTAAAAAGGTAACATACATTCCTAGCGACACTTCAGTAATGAAATTTAAAAACAATAGGAGTTGATTTGTGATTTAATATACAGGTTGTCCTTGCCATTCAAAGTCACAATGGCAATGAAAAAAGTGACTTACAATTGGTTCTCACACTTACACCTTTGCAGCATCCTCATAGTCATGCGATCAAAATTCGGGTGCTTGGCAATCAGCATGTATTTCGGACAGATGCAGAATCCTGGGGTCATGTGATTGCCATTTGCAGCTTTCCTGTCAAGCACGGGAAAATCAGAAGTCCACCAGTTCAAATGAATATAAAGATTTATTGCAAGATCTACAAGAATCTAAACTACTAATAGGCAAAGCAAAGAGTCAATAGAATTCAAGGTGGGCTGGACTTAGATCTCTTGTGGGTGCAAAGGGTCTCAAGACTGATGACACGTTTGACCCCCCTCCCTTGGGCTCAGCCTGGTCATCACCTACATTTTCCAGTCATTTTCTGACAAGCAAAAGCAATGGGGGAATCTGGATTTGCTTAGCCACATGATTCAGTTAACAACTACAGTGATTCTCTTAGCAACCATGGCAAAAGAGAACACAAAATCGGGTGCAACTTATTTAATAATCAAGTTGTTTAGAAATAGAAATTTTGGTCCCATTTGCGGTTTAAAGTCGAGGGCTGTACTCATAAGCAGACATGCTTTAATATACTTGAGAATAATAATGGATGACCTTATTTTCTTTTTCAAGTACTGAAAATATTTATAGTGTGTCAAGTGCTGTACATTTAAAAACTGCATATGAACTCCTGTATATAATTCAGAAACAGGTTTTGTGGAACTTGGTGAACTTAGTTCCAAGAAACATGCATTGCATCATCATATCATTCTTTACTAACCACCAGAGGTCATCTTTGTAACACAGAAGTATGAATACTTTCATAGATTTTAGAAATCAGAGCTGCTTTCTACAAATTTCTTATGAATAGCATAACTCATTTCTGGAGACAGAATATCTGCAAGAAATATTTTAAAACTCTCTATTTTGCACTAAATATTAAAACTGAATACTTTATTTTTTTTTTTTAATTGCAAAATTGTTCCCAGTAATTCTTTGGAAAGCTTGGAAGCAGAATAAAGCTGTTCATTAGGAAAATAAACAAATATTTATGAATATATACAGGTCTCATATGTGAGAAAAGAGATCTCTTTAAAAGAAGAGAAAATTGTACCCAATATTTACAATTTTAAAATATGTACTTTTTGTTGAAGAGGCTCTCACCTTTGCGTTTTGTCTGGGCTTGGAAGCTAGGCAGGGTCAGGGCTGGTTAATACTTGCATGGAAGGAGAAAATTCCAGGGCTGTAAATTAAACTAGGATAGTGTTTCTCAATCTTGCTGCTGGCTGAGGAATTCTGGGAGTTTGTCCCCACATCTTAAAGTTGCCAAAATTGAGAAACACTGAACTAGTAAGTCAAAAAGACATCCCAAAAGAAGGCAGTACCAAATCATTTCTGCATTGCTGCCAAAAACATGGAATCTATGTATCCAAGGTATCACAGTGACTTAAATTTAACTTGCTGGACTTCAGACTTTTTAATGCACAATTGTGCATCAGCATGTCACAAGGGATAAGGATCTGGAGATAGATGCTTTATGTAATGGAGTCACGGAGCTGAACACTGCAATCCGAAAAGAACCAAAATGGAGGTAGCTTCTTGGTGAAGGACCACCCACTCAGCAGGTCTAACAAAAATATTCTGTGTACACTGATTTTTTAAAAAAAAAAGATGGATGGGTCGAAAAACTTTCATTAAGATCTGAGAAGCTTTTGGTTCCCATGAAACATTTAAACTTAATATAGATAAGTATTAGTCTGTACATGTCTGAACCAAGAAGTATTGTATAGCCTCAAGGTTCATAGATGAGGAGGCAAAGCTGAAGACAAATTTAGTTTGCAATCCAGGTAGTGAATGAGACTGAATAATGTCACCAATTTTCTTCATCATGGAAAAGTCTTTTGTAGCTCTGAATTACAAAGAAGGAAACAAGCCAACTTTATTGTACCAGCACAGTTGTCTGCCAGCCAACAAGATAGCAAGCTGGAGGATTGTCATAATCCAATGATAGGCAAAGCTCAGGCAGAACTTTTAAAAGAAAAGAGTTCTTTTTACTGACATGGCACAAGCTGGCACAGATTGAGACTAGGAATCCAGTAGACCAGTGATAAATCAAGGGAAAAGACAGGAGATAAGGTGAGGTGGTATCCAGAGTTTTAAGCATGGTACAGCAAGGTAAATGCAACACAACTGAGTTTGGGAAAGTTGTTCTCAGCACTTTTTGTCAGGAAATGAGCCAAATCAAGCCTCCACTCAAATGCACACTGAGGCACGTTACTGTTTAGAATCTAACTCTCCTGCTGGCTTGTTTTTGGCTGGCTGGCTGACCTATGTGCTCAGCCCTTTGTTGTATCTTTAAAGAAACAATAAAGAAGCTAAGAACACATCCTCTCCAGCAGCCTACACCCAGATAAGCAGAGTTAACACCAATCAAGCAGAAAATGTTAAGTTGATCAAAAATAAAATCACAGCACCAACAATACTGGTAGGCCAAGCTACTGGATATAAACCGGGGCCAAATCTCATACTCATTAGCACTGATGATGATATTAACCTTTTTGCTGAAAATGGGGAAAAAATGAGTTGATGACATTTGTAGATCAAAGAGGCTTGAATATGGGATAGAGGGAAACTGTGAAATGTAAACTTAGAGAGGGAGGAGGGATAATATTTCTTTTTGTAATTGCTGCAGTTTTAATTTTCTTTTTTTGTCTATATGTGTATTGTCTTTCACATTTTTTTTTCCTTTTGCTTTGTACATGTTTTCATTTTATTCACGTAAAAATCTTCGCTAAAAATCTATTTAAAAATGTTGTTCTTGTTAAAAGCCTGCACAGGTTTTATATTCTCAAGGACCAAGCACTCCAGTCCTACCATTCAGGCAAATTCCAATCTGTAGACATAAGTAATTTCCATCTGAATGGGATTCCTTTCCCTACAAAGAATGCACATATGCTTCACAAGAGCACTTCTCTCTACAGCATCTACCATTTTTTAATTCCACCAATTCTAAGCACTTACGATAGGGGGAAAAATGCATTTTTATTTCCACTTAAGATATGTTCTCAATTGATGATATTGCAACTAGGGCTGGATTCTGCCACTGTAGGAGAAGGTATGGTGGAACCTGGGAGCAGAGTCAAAAGAGGGATCAACCTAGAATCCCTTTAAGGATCTCCCTAAGAGGATGCTATTGTTCCCCTCTTTTCCTCTGCTGGCTGAAAGTTGTCTGACATGGCCATGTTGACATGGGCTGCAGAAAAAATTGACCATCTGGTTTCTGTGGAGGTATCAGCCTGCATAATATGTGCCTGGCAGTTTCCAAAGATTGCAAAGGCTCCTTATAACACAGGCTGAGTGTTCTCTTGAAAAGAAATGCTAGCCTTGTGCTGCATAAAAGGTTGATTTTAACTGATAAGCTACCTGGTCAGTCTTATCATTTATCCATGACAGCATTGCTGCTACTTCTACAAATTTGGGGCTTCATATGATAGTGTGTGTTGGCAGAAAACACTTTTTATGCCACTCTAGCATTTCATTTACACAACATACTAAATTAAAACCAATGTAATATACTGATAAGTCATTTTAGTTTAAAAATGGGGACATCCATGTTGAAGTCCACCCTCTGCCACAGAATCTCTCTGAGTGATTTTGGATTCTTCACTTCCTCTTAGCTCATCTTACTCTATAGGGTTGTTGTGGGTAAAAATGGGAGAGGAAGGGAGGGAGGGAGGGAGGGAGGGGAGATATATATATATATATATATTTCTGAGGGCCTAAATGAAAAGTGAAATAGAAATTTAATAAATCTAATAAATAACCAATCATAGTTAATTAATTTCACTGCCTGGATGCATACAACCCATCAAACCACAAACAAATCATATTTTCTCTTCTTAGGTAAATCCAGTTAACCCAACATTTAGAATATCATCTTTGGCACAATGGAGGATGCCATTCAAGCCAGTTTCTGTACGTGGAATAGGAAGGGCTAGCATCTGGGGTTTTGGTGGCCAAACTCCTGCTTTTACATTTGTGATACAGATTATAGGTCATAAAGATGATAAAAGAAACCTAAAGGTATAAATATAATGTGACTAGTTGTTTGCATCCCTGCACCTCTTAGGTGCAAATTGCCTTAATTCTAGTTCCTATGCAGGTTCTATGCTAGTTTCTGCACTCTACTACATACCATAGTGTTTTCAACAGAAATCAACAGCTGCTGAAATGAGTAAACATCAAAGTGTCTAATGTAATGACAGAAACCAAATAACCTGCAGAACTAATCATCACTTTCTCATGAATAGATGGTTACATAGCCACATGCATTACGTTAGTCATCTAATTATTCTTCTTATGGACTTCAACAACTTCAGTGAATACAGTGGCTCTTTCACGAAGGTTTTTTTTTTTCTGTTCTGTTATTTCAAACTTCTGTCTCTTAGTCAACATGCCCTAAATCAGAAATCAGGCACCTTCTCATATTATTAATCCCTCTAATTTGGTAAGGTGTACAATGCTGTGAGAGATACTTTGGTTCATTATTCGGTAATTTCATTTGTCAACAGATTATAGCAATTTTGCTGGTCTTTTTCCCCAAGCAAAATGTGACTTAAAATCCTTTAAATATGTAAGGAATTCAAGGAAATCTCTGTGAATTCAGATGATGAAAGTGATTGTATTGATCTTGTGCACAGTGTAATTTGGAAAAGTCTTATGCAAATACGCCCATCCTCATGTTTTCCCTAATCATACAAGCAGCATACAATTGCATGAAGGAAAAACTGTTTTTTTCTGGCTGAAACAGGACAACGAACTGAACATAGCCTTTGGCCTAATTTCATGGAAGAGTTGGAGATAGCACAGAGAGAAAATGTGAGACAGAATAGCACAGAAGTATGAAGGACAGTGCAGAAGTATGCAGAAAGGATCTGTAAAACCCACAATGGTTTTTACATGGTCATAAAGTGATTCACTGCAATCGTTATGCCAATCATGTGATCCTTAAGTGATCCTATCTAATGAGTGTTTTTGTCATTTTCTGCAAACAAGCTTCTTGTCAACAAAGTGGCAGCAATGTTTTAGGATAATAATAATAGCAAATATATGTTATCTCAGAGTTGAACTATGGAGACCTTGGTGTTTTCTGAGTGTAATTTTTTGCTTGCAGACATTTCATTACCCAGCTAGATAACATCATCAGTACAAGTGAGTGTAGAGTTTGCTGCCTGTTTATAGCCTTGTCAGTTTTATGGGAGTGTGGTTTTCTCCTTGGTAATTCCTCCATTAGTATATTGTTTTCTGCCTGATTTTTTGGCTAGAGGTAATCCCCACTCATCTGGGTGTTGGCAATGTTCGGTACAATCCTAAAATATTGCATATATAATCAATTTATATGCAATCTTCAACAGATTGTTTCTTAAAAGAGAGGTCTCAAGTCAGGAAAACACTGCACAGGGATTAATTCCCAACAGCAGTAGCCCTGAAGCTTTTTCATACACTGTTTACTAAATATCTAATGAATTAAAGATGAAGAAAATGAAGGGCATGACATAAACATAACTGTATTATTTCTAAAGTCCTTTATTAATAAACTGAACTTTGTTTTCAATATTTGTCTTTACCTAATTATCTGACAGCATTTTCCATTAACCAATATAACAATGTTTGGGTGTGTTGCTGTTGAAAAACCACGCCAGATTCCAAAACCTGGTAGCATTTATTCCATCAAAAGAGGAAGCTTGCCTGAACATAATTTCCAACATAACCATGAAATAAAAATGATCTTTTCAGTTGTCAAAGGCAGGGAGTAGAGCAGACATGTCAAACACAAAGCCCGCGGGCCGGATCTGACCTACCATGTGGTTGCGTCTGGCCCACAGACCTGCTCTGGAAACAGTGAAGGACCAGCCCGGCCCGGCCCAGGCCGACCGGGCACTGATCTACAACCTGGTGCCAGCCATCAAAGCCAGAACATGCTCAGCCTTAGATCCACGGGGCATTCCTGGAACCAGCGACAGGCACCCCCTCACCCCCTGGGCACGTGCGCAAGTGGTGGCAAGCAGGCAGAGTCTGGCGTCCCTGCTGGCTGTCTTGCCCAGCAGGCTGACTTCACCCAGGACGCCAGCGCTGGCCATCTCCTGTGCGCACACCCAGGGGGTGGGGCAGAGGCAGCGGGGCAGCTCCTCCCTGGTTCCAGGGCTGCCCCGTAGTTCAAGGCTGAGCGCATTCTGGCTTTGATGGACGCAACCAGGTTATAGATCAGCGTCACACACACACCCTCCCACCAGCACCTCCTTGGTGAGGTCAGCACCTCGCTGACCTAGCCTCATAGCCATGAGGCTTCCCTTTCACTGGGACTGGCCTTGCCCGCATGGGATAGCGACGGCTGGTGGCAGCATGGACACCGGCAGCGCTGGCAATCTCTCCCCCTCCCATCACCCCTTCATGAGCACAGAGGAAGGAAAGAGATCAGAATGAAGCAGGGAAGGAAGGGAGGAAGGGAGGGAGGGAGGGAGGGAGGGAGGGAAGTCCTGCCTTAGCACTTGGTCACGAGCAGCCCTGCTGCCCTTTCGCCATCCCCTTGTCCCCTCCTCCTGACCTTTCCCAGTGGTCTTCCATCCTATCATTGAGGATGCTTTGGTTACAAAGCCGGGTCTCCTCGCAGGGAGAGGGAGTGGGCCTCCCTCTGATCCACACATTTTGCCCTGCCACACACAACTTGGCCAAGGAGAGTGAGCCAATCAGCAGCAGCCTTGAGGAGGAGATAAGTGCAGCCGGATGCCCCCTTGGGAAAGGCTGGACTGGGCGCTTGCCCTCCACTGCCCAGGACTCTGGGCAGCCTGCATCACTGGGGGTCCTCTGCATGACCTGAGAGGGACAGCAAGGCTCCTATGGTGGACAAGGTATAGTGCTCGTCCTGGTCTCGCCTTCCTCGGCTGGAGACAATGGATCTCCCCCAGCCCCGCTCGGGCCACCATAGGTGCCCCCCAACACAAGCGACATTGAGCTGGCCACGGCCACCCTCACTATGCCCACCCCGGCCCCCCAAAGTCAACCACAACCCTGATGTTGCCCTCACTGAAATCGAGTTTGACACCCCTAGAGTAGAGGGAAGGGAATCAAGCTTTTGAAAAAGCACCTTTGAGACAACCATGACCTGGATGACTGAGAATCTCCATAGACAAGCAGCTTCTTTGCTTCTCCCAAAATGACAGAGGCTGTATCGGGAGTATCTGCAGGGTACGGGCAAAAAGTTAAGAGAGCAGCTGCAACAGTTGAATTGCACATGAGTGGAAGATATTTTTTTTTTTTTTGCTTACTAAGACTTTCAGAAGAAACCCCAATAATTCTGCAAGAATGACAACATTTTCAAAGAGGCTAAGGAATCCAAGCAACAATATTAGATCACAGGCATGCTTAATCACACAATACCATTAGTAACACCATACACTACAAAATTTAAATAAAATGAGCCCTTTAACTGACAGGTTTATAAGTGTTTTTTTTTTAATATCAGGTCCTCCTCTTGAAAGTTGCTGAAAATTCATTGTTTGGTAAAAGTTTTTCCGAGTGATAACTGCACCTCAAAAGTGCTCTACTTTTGAAAACAAAGATCAATTTTTAATCAGAACCAATAGAAGATTAAAGGATTGGATGTTTTAATAGGGATGCAGTAGGAAAAGAAGTTTTAGAAAAGTCTCTGGTGCACAAATGCTCTTAGATTGAAGACTAAATGTGCATTTTTGAAACAGCAGCAAAGACTCTTCTAATTCTCTAAGTCTTTCAGAAGCATTGAAATAGAACATCTTCCAGGGAGTCATGAAGGTAGCAATACTAAATTTAAAAAGAGCAATCATTATTTCAGTTCATTATTCTTGCATTTGGCCCATGCTTGGACAGACTAACATAGCCTTTCCCATACTGCTGGGATTTCCTAGCTAGACTCTTAAAATTCTTTTCCACAATTTTCAGGCACCCTCAAGAAAACAGAAAACTAGGGCTATAAGCTACATACAGTAAGTGATATCAAGCAATATAAGCTTTTCAGACATAGGCAAACCACAATGTGTCCTGCACTTGTCAAAGACAAAGAACCTCATTACTGTTGCAAATCACCCAAAATCCACATCTCGGGTACATTTTCTTCTCCGAAAAAGAAAGAATAAACAAACTAGTTACTATTAACAGTCAATTCTCAAGTTATTTAATGCACTTTTTGGAAATGCTCAGCCAATTCATACTGCACAAAAGAGAAGGAACATTTCTTCTAATTGTTTCTATTCACAGGTAATTTTTGGTGTTTAAAGAATTGACTGAAGCACTAAGAATCCTCTGCTATGGTGTTGATGGAGCCAAAGAGGGCTGTCACTATTTCATGTCATGTCAGTTTGACTTTTCTGAGCATATGCAGTGGAAAATGGAGCACACAATTACCACTGTTCCTTTCTCCTGCTGTGAGAATTGCTAAAAGTGCATACCTTTATTTATAGTAAAATGTAAATTACAAGTACCATAGCTAGTTAGCCCAAATAAATTGCAGCAAACAGGGACAGAAACTTTAACCCTTTTCTCAGAGTTTGGCCAGATTTTGGTATGATAATCCTAATCCATGTACATATGCATTTAAACCGTTTCTTTTAAGCTACAAATTTAGCTTATTTAGCAAATTTAACAAGTGCTGATAATGATCTTCACTTCTTTGATCCAGGTTCCACCTGCAGGTGTTTAGAAGCTATTCTTAAATGCTTAAAAGTAAACCAGGTATTGTACCTCTCTCATCCAATCCCCAATCAGTCCACAGCCTTCTTCTTATATGAGAAGTAGGAAGATAGGGGGTGGGGATATCAAGAATTTTGTCTGTGCATAGAATTTTAGAAAAACTATGCTAGGTGAAAGAGAATAGTGGGTTATGATCAGGCATGTTGCATGATTCATTGCTAAGGAAACATGCAGTGGAAGAATGGCATGAGATTGGTGAGGTCAAACCCACAACACTTTGGAGCAAACCAAGGTTTCCTCAAATTGACAACACATGCATGGTGAAGTAATTACAAAAATCCCACTTTACATACTTGCCTTCCAATGTCTGATGCAAATATGTTAGTCAAGATTTTGGTGACATGAAGCACATTTAACTCTGGAATTGCATAGCCCCAATATTTCATAAACTATACCTTCTCAACTTGAACAAGCAGGACAGAGAGGGTATAGTTTATTAAATATTAAGACTACCCAGCTTCAGAGTAAATGTAAATAGTTAAACTATTACTTCAATAGTTTTACATTCTGTTAAGTCTCCTTTCTTTGGTATATAGCCATTCCTAATTTGGCAGCTATCTCATTTAACAACCATTTGCAAATACAATGGTAATAATTTTAAAAAATCATTTTCTAAAAAATGCTCACTCTAAAAGTACAATTACTCATAAAGACATGTGCTTTCATACCAAGCAAGGATGGTATCATGATGCATTTTTCATTCTGTATCCATGGAGAAATATTACTTATTTTGCACTGACCTTAATGATAAGTTAGATTGCCTATTCCGGTTACAGTGTAATTAAGAGGCAAAGATACCAACCCGCTGAGCTCAACTCCAAGTGGCTACATGATTTTATCCATGCAATTTTCTTGACACAGTAGAAAACAGTTTTGCCATTGCCTTTTTCTACACATTATCCAACTTCCTAATTTATTTCACAATTCTGGAATTCCATCCAAGTACTAACTAGGTTTTAACTTCTCCTTTCTTCCCCTCCTTATCTTCTTGGCTGTTCTCTTCTGGATTTGCTCATATTCCAGATATTGTCTGATCAGTGCACAATACAGACAACTCCTCTTGAACCTGACACTATACTGTACTTCTGTTGATACAATCCATGACTGCATCTTTCTCTCTCTTTCATAGCTGTGTCATATTGCTTGTACATGTTCATCTTATAGTCCAACAATACACCCAGATACTTTGTGCACTATTGCATAGTATACCCCTTCATTCCAATATTCATTATTGTTTCTTCTGACCCAACTGTAAAATTTTGCATTTGTTCCAGTTAAAATTCATCTTACAGTTTTCCAACTTGTCAAGATTCTTATCAAGATCTGGAAGCTAGCTTCTAAAGTGTTTGCTATCCTCTCTAGCTTTGGATAATCCTATTTTCTAAACCGTCATCCAAATCAATTATATATTTAACAACTCTGGCAAGAAATAGGGAAAAACTCACTTAACAAATGTCTTGCTTAGCAACATAAATTTTGGACTCAATTGTGGTCATAAGTCAAGGACTACCTGTACTAGAAGAGAGCCCTTTGACACTTTTTTGTATCTTGACACAGCACGATTTATATGTCCTGTTGACTACAACTGTTCAACCAGCTCTGTATCCATCCAGTCATAACACCATTTAGCTCATATTCTATCATTAACTCTCAAAGGCAAGGTACACTACGTCCATCACATTCCCATGACCAACTCTATTAGAAAAGGAGATCAGGCTGATCTGGCATGGTTTATTCTTAATAAATTCATCCTGACTCCTATTGTGTGATAACCAGCTTAACAACTGCTCCATTTAGCAACCGTTTGAAGTTATAATGGCACCGAAAAAGTAACTTATGTAAGTCTTCCCACTTACAACCATTGCTACAACCCTGTGGTCACATGATTGATAGTTAAGCACTTTGCAATCAGCAGTCATTGATGACCATTGTGACACTCTGTGGTCACATGATCATCATTGGTGTGCTTCACAGCCAGCTTTCAACAAGCTGAGTCAATAGAAAAGCTGGCTGTGAAATTGCAAGTCACAGTCATGTGGTGTCTTGCTTAATAACCATGTTGCTTAGCAATGGAATGCCAGTCTCAATTGTGGTCATTAAGTGAAGATTACATTTGGAGATCTGTAAAGCAAAGGAAAGCTAAAGTAAGATCATGAGCACAGTTTCAGTTTCATTTAGCTACAAATTCACTTAATGACCAAGTTGTTGGTCTCAATTGTGGTCACTGAACAAGGAATACCCGCATCTCTTTACAACCTATTTTAAGTTCTTTGATAAAAGTTAATTCAATGTCTTTTTTAACTATTAACCAATGACTGTGCCTCTCCATATTCCATATAGTTATCCTAGCATTACACAATCTTGAATCTAACCTTTAGGTCCTAACCTAAGAATCTAAATTCTATAGCTATTTAAACCATTGACAGCATATTGTCATGGTTATAAAATTTCACACTTCAAAAAAATCATCAGAGAATCACACACTAAATGTGTGTGTGTGTGTGTGTGTACCTTTGAGTCAGTGTTGGCTCTGTGCAACTTCCTGGACAAATCTCTGCATTTTTCTGGGCCAGGTTTTTCACAAGTAGTTTACCATTGCCTACTTCCTAAGGCTGAGAGAGAGTGACTGGCCCAAAGTCACGCAGTTGGCTTCATACCTAAAGTGAGATTAGAACACAGTCTCCCGGTTTTTAGTCTGATGCCCTAACCATTTCTCCTAACAGGCTTTCTATTATTACTAACACTGTTGCTAACAACTGTGTATTCTACTGCATGCAATAGAATATCAAATCTGCTTAACACTAGTCAGCATGAATTCTAAATCTGACAAATATGTCAAACTCTGCTTCAATTGACATTTCTTATAAGGCCACCTTATTAGGCTGGTTGTGGCTTTGCTCAAGACCACAGATGGGAACTAGATGTTCCTGCTTTGCAGCTGTTCAGACAGAACTGTACTTAGACTCATTAATATTATTATAGAGATTAATTAGGATGATAAATGATTACCCAGTTTGGAATTCTGCCATAACTTTCTGTGTGCTAACTGAAACACTAATTTTGTTTAGGAAAAAATGGGACTAAGATTTGGCGTCAATGGAGTGTCACAGTCAGCAGAATATTCAGTATATTACTTTCTATTACTTTCTAACACATAGGAAGCAGCAGGTGAAGCTAGGCAAAATCACATCAGATACTTGTACAATTAGCACAGGTGCCCGCCCCCCACCCCCACGGCTGTGTGCTCTCTCCGTTACTCTGTTCTCTCTATACCAATGACTGCATCTCAAAGAATCCCTCTGTTAAAGTACTGAAGTTTGCAGATGATACAATAGTGATCGGTCTCATTCAAGATGATGACAAAACTGGATACAGATGGGAAGTTGAACAACTGGCCCTATGGTATGGCCAGAACAATCTTGAACTGAACACACTCAAAACTGTAGAAATGATAGTAGATTTTATTCTACCACCTCTTACAATACTAGACAACACAATATCAACAGCAAGACCTTCAAGTTTCTAGATTCTATAATATCTCAAGACTGAAAATGGACACCTAACATCAAAAAAGCACAACAAAGAATGTTCTTCCTGTGCCAGCTCAGAAAGCTCAGACTGCCCAAGGAGCTGCTGACACAGGTCTACAAAGGAATTATTGAGTCTGTCATTTGGACCTCTATAACTGTCTGGTTTGGCACAGCAATCAAACAAGACAGACACAGACTTCAATGGATAGTTTGGACTACAAAAAAAATAATTGCAACCAGCCTGCGTTCCATTGAGGACCTGCATGAGCCAGAAAGAGGGCTGTGAAAATATCTACAGACCCCTCATATCCTGGACATAAACTGTTTCAACTTCTTCCCTCGAAATGACATTATAGGGCATTGCACACCAAAACAACTAGACACAAGGACAGTTTTCCCCCCATGCCAAACAACTAATTGACACAACACTGTTATGCCCTGGGATGTCAAACCACCTAGTAGGGCTATATTATTATCATCCTTCTCATCTTTCCTATTACCTATTTCCTTAGCGTCTTATGAATATAACTTTGTTGTAGTCTTTGTTGTTTGTATCTTATAATTTATGTTGATTGCTTTTATTAGTATCCTATTATGATTTATGTTGATTGCTTATTTAGTTCCTATTATTATCACTGAATGTTGTATCTTATGATTTAAGATTGTATTTTATGATTATGATCATGATTTATCACTTGTTGCTTGGATGTACATTGAGAGCTTATACACCGGAGACAAATTCCTTATGTGTCCAATCACACTTGGCCAATAAAGAATTCTATTCTATTCTTGCCTGCTTTATTTAGGCCATTAAAAGGATGGGTAGATGATAGATAGATAATGGACAGACAGACAGACAGACAGATAGATAATTGATGGATAGATGTATGAAAAGATGAGAGAGAGAGAGAGAATCATCTATTATACAATACATTGTTTATGTAAGCTATTAATATTCTCTCGTTTAAAATGAATACCATTACTACTACATTCTCTTGTGGGGGAGGGAGGGAGGGAAGAAGGAAGGAAGGAAGGAAGGTCTTCATGAAGATATGCAGGAAGTGTTACTTAGTCAAAAAATGCTGAAGCATTTCTTTAAAGTTCAGCTCAAAGAGATAACATTCTGAAGTGACTTAGACAAATGCCTCTCTAATTCACTGGAATATAAAGTGGGGAGCATGGACAGATTTATAAGATTCTTACAACCAATCTTAATAAAAGTAATTTTACATTGGAGTTGATTTCCTGGGCTGGTCCATATAGTGGAGTTGACAAAAGGCAAAGAACAGTCTATTATCAAGGACACAAGTGTCCAGACAATCCCTGACTATTAATTTATAAGATGAAGAAGATGGCAGGGATCAGCCCAGGCACTTTTCTATTGCTCCCATCATCTGATCCTCTGTGTTTAGTCTATTGGATTGCGAGGCCCTAAATGAAAATCTTCTTTTAAACAAATTCCCAAAGCTTATTAGAGACCAGTTAATTTTTAATTCATTCTTTTCTTTGGTTCTTTATATTCGCTTTCCTTAATTGTCTGCTGTAAATGATGAGTTCATATATGATCACATTTATCTTAGGATGTTCAAGTCCCAGACAGCTTGCTTTGTGCTTGCCTGATCCAAAAGGTTTAATAGATCACTCACTGAAAAAAAGGCAAACAGGACCTTTAGCCATCCCTGTCCAAGTTGTTGATAATTAAGTCTACATTGCTGCAAAATAAAAAAGTGAGGTCTCACTTTTTTCAAAAAGTCCTGACAAATAGAAAAATATAAAATCTTTAAATTCTTCAATTTATGCATATGCTGAGTTGTCTTATTTTGTGTTCAAACATACTTTCCCCAAAAGGCTTTTGAAACGATGCAGCCTTCAATTTCCCTTAAATTTGACACAAGCAAGAGATCCTACCAGGGCTCATTTGCTGCAAAAATCATGCAGCTGTTGACAAAACCACAGAAACGTTCTTGATGGGAACGAAACGTAGAAAGAAAACGGGATGAAATGAAAGCCAGGGCTAGCAAAGAATGGCAGAACTAGTAAGGTTATCTAGCCCAGCCTTTGACAGAATTGTCTGTACCAGGAGATAACAAACAAGTTAATTTGTCCTGCCCAAGTGACCTTGTACAATAGTCAAGGAACAGAAGGGATCAAATTTCCAAGGGTCAAGGACAAGGCAAGTACTTTTTTGTATTGTTACAAGTAGACTTGGCACTGCATGGTAAGGTTGCTAAGTAGACTCAATAGTTTTCTGCTAGCACTTCCATTTCTTTAATTCTTGATCGGGACTGGGAAGTGATTTGAGATAAGTGGGCGAGATTTATGGCAAACCAGGAATTTGAACACTATGTCACAGTAAATTTCAGGAAGTCTAGATTTCATGCTGTAGGACAGACATGTCAAACACAAGGCCCGGGGGCCAGATGCGGCCCACGAAGTGGTTTCAGGGGCCCGCGAAGCCATCCTGGAAACAGTGAGGGAACGGCCCCCGCTGCCTTGGCCCTGGCCCAGGCCGGCCGGGAGCCAATGTACAATTTTGTGGTGGCCATCTATGCTGAAACGCATTGTCTTAGCTCCACAAGGCCATCTGGAACCAGCGAGGAACCAGCCCCTGCCGTGTCGGCCCTGCCCCCTGGGTGCATGCTGGGGAGACTCCTCCAGTGGGCCATGCCTTGGCACTTGCCCTGGTCCCACCCCCTTCTGCCAGAGACCCTCAGATCTGTCCCACTCCTGCCCAGGCCCCCACCGGCACCCTTGATACGAACAATGTAGAGCTGGCCATGCCCATCCAGTAGGCCACACCCACTCCATCCACGCCCACCCAGTAGGCCGCACCCACCCTGGCCACACCCACCCAGCCCCCCTGAGGGCAACCGCAATGCTGATGCGGCCCTCCATGAAATTGAGTTTGACACCCCTGCTGTAGGAGAATGAGGGGAGGAGGAGCAACCTGGTTTATTTGTTGTAACATTTATATAGAACTCCTCATCCAGCATCATCGTATAAACATAAAAAAATCCTAGGGATTTTTTGCTATACAGCAAATGCAAATTTAAGGCTATTCTAACCCAGTGAAAGTTTTTAATAAAGTTACTGCTTCATAACTGCAATACATAGTAACATGCTCATCTCCACAACCATCATTTAAACCAAGTTGCTATTATTAATCTACTTTACCCTTCTGCTTAAGACCTAAACCTATTTTTTTTCTACAGCAAACTTGTCTAATTCCAGGCTAAACCCATGTCTCTTTTGTCTAATTCCAAGCTAAACAAATATATGAGTTTGTATCATGTACTATATAAGTGAGTGAGACATTGTGGTATCCTAACTGTGCTAAAGTGCCTCCTCTTTACCTTCCATTAAAATATCAGTTGATACACACTATAATTAAATGTTAAGTGTTAAGTGTTAAATGTTTCAGAAACATTTGTTTTATGGAAAGTGTTTTGTTTTCCAATTATTTGTTTATCCTGCATTATGCCTTATCCTACGGGAGGAACAATTGCTCTTTTTCTAATGTTGATGGTTATTTCCTGACATATTTCCTGTAAAGAAGAAAACAAACAGCAGGTGTTTATATCTGGTGAATACAGAAAAGCTGCCCTTTCTCATCATGTATTGTGGTAGGCTAATCTGTGACTCTTAAAAGAAAGAGCTGAATCATTAAGCAAGCAAACATTCCATTTTCCCTAATTCATGCACTCAATTCTGCAAATAGATGTACTAGGCAACAAAATTTTCCATGGTGAAATACAGTTAAGGAGCAAAATAAATGAGTCAGAAGTATTACACATTAATTGAAGCATCAAGGTTAAACTTGGTAAAGGACAGGGCCAGACAAGTTGGTTCAACTTAATTTTAATATTCTTATGTTCATACAAGGCTGCTCTTTCACTTGTTCTTCTATTTCAGGGGTGTCAAACTGTTGGCCCACAGGCCGGATGCATCATGGCGAAACCACGCCCACCCCATTGCTGGCAATGGAAAAAAAGTCACGATACATCGCGACACGTCACGTGGCGAGTTTGACACCCCGGTTCTATTTGGTCCCATCACATGATCTGCAGGACAATTACATTCTTTAGTGCTCCAGTTTTAGACAGGCTCTCTGTTGTGTGAGGTACACTAGACATGTTCAAGTATCATTGATGAAGGTACAATTTCTCTTCAGTCAATGCATGAAAGTTGGGGAATAGCAGAAATAAATTGCAAAGCTACAGGGAAATGGAGCTAATGTGAGCAGTTTCATCTTCTGGTTAATTAAATGATACTTATTCATGAAAAACATTTGAAAAAGGCTTTGATCAAAGGAGAAAGAAGAGTCCACTGCCAATTCTTATGTTTGGACCAGGGAAAGTCACCATATTCACCCAAGATCAACAAACCAGAAAATATACTACCTTCAAGAAATGAAAAATCGGGAGACCTGAGGCCATTCGTTTTCTATTTACATCCAGTGCTAGATACCTCAGCAAGGACTCACAAGATAGAACTGAGCCTCTATTGAAGAAATTTCAACCAGTCAGAAAAATGGAGTTCTGGCTAAAAGACCTACTTATGGCTTCTACTTGGAAGGAGGATTCTGGAACAAATTCAAGCTATGACAAACCTAATCTTCCCTGAAGATATGCATGTCGGAATGAAGGGTAAACCCAACAAAGCCAAATATTTGAGATGGCAACCCACACCTCTGAGCTTGATGTCTTTTCTTACGTAATATGTAGAATAGTAGGAACATGGCGAAATCATCTTAAGGGCCTATTATCCAGTCACTGGACTACCAATTAATCTCTAGACATTTTCTGTGGGTCTCCCCCCCCCCCAAATGGTTTTTTTCCCTGACAATTGTAGTTTTCCAGGACTAACTGGCACTCTAGATTAAAATCTTCCATATTCTTTCTGCACAAGATATAAACCTGGATTCTCATATAAAATTATTAATCCTATCAATGTGGACTGTGCAGTTCATATTGAGATATAAAGGAAAAGGTGGCCACACACAACTTCATCCCTTTCTGAAGTGTCAGCATTCAAACCTTCAAGAGAATATATAAACAGGAAAAGGATCATTTTAAAGCATTAATAGAGAACAAATAGTCTATTTTTTTTTATAGGAAAAGCAGTATAATCTTCTATTACCCTACATTACTTGTCCTGTTGTTTTGAAAAGCACAAAGAACCTTGTGTGTGCACAGATTTATAAGGCAGCTAAGTACAAGTAGGTTGTGATTTGAGTAGGAACATTTTTTCTTTCTCAATTGTTCTCTTTTGCCATGCATAACAGTTTTTTCACAACTATACTGAAGCAAATATATATATATTAATATTTAGCATTAGTATTATGCAATACAAAAAGTTCTTATCGTCCACTGTGAAATCTATTAAACCTCCATTACAGGTTAAAGTGTAGGAGTTTCTTCTAAACTTTGCATTCAACTTCAAACTATTTTGGCTTATAAATTCCAGTGTAATTATATTATCATGTAAGCAATTTAATTACTGTATGCATCCTTTTAAGGTAGCTTTGATTTCATTTTTGGGAAGTACTTGAATTCAGATAATAATTAACTATAATTGAGAGACTAAAGCTTAACATCAGTGGCAAAAACCTGGAGAAAATAGATGAATTAATGAATTTGATAGAATGCTTGTTAAAGACTATGAAATTTTAAGATGTGCAAATGCTGATAGAAAAGTAACAAATAATCTGTGGTCAGATGTAATGAATGGATGTTTGTTGAAAGAATTGACAATGTTTAAGTGAGTGCACTGCTGACTTTGTGTGTTCCAGAAGAAAGATAAAACTAAATTGAATGGGAACAGATTATTTAAGAAGTGTGTTTAGTAAAACAAGAAAAGATAGGATGAGAACAGCCATCAGTTGCCTAGCCAAACAAAGTGTTCTGAACAAAAACTACACAGTGGGAGTCTCCGTATATATAGCCTGCAACCATTCTATAGTTTCCTAAGTAGAATCAATAGATGATAGAAGTGGGTATTATCTAAAAGGGACAATTAAAACTAATATTAGATTAGGAAACCTGTAATATTGTAATATTAAGATGAAAACAGTTGCTCATAAGCAGAGCTTTTACAATGTGTTAGTAGATGATTGAGGAGCCATAGTGGCAGAAAACACTACCTACATGCAGATGATCTCAAGTTCAATCAGTTAAAAGGTAAGAAAATTTCAATAGACACCATTGAAGTCATAGTAGACAACACTGGGCCAAAATGGATAGCCTGATCTCATTCACGGCAGTTACATCTGTTTTTATTGAGCATTAAACACAAACTCTATATATGGCACTTATTTTAAATCTAGTTTTATATTCTTGCCCCATAGATAGGTTATTATTTTTGCATGGCTAATGATCTGGAAATGCAACTCAAAAATCACTGTTTCATTTCATAATACTATTACATTTGCAATCCACGTTTGTACAATACAGCATGATATCTTTCTGTAAAATTACTCTAGCTAAAAACAAATCAAATAGCACCTTGAAATCATTGCAGGAATTACAAACACAGATCAGAAACTAGTATTTCTGCTAAAGCTATTCATGTAATTATGTCCATAATATTATAATAAGAACAAGAAATAGTGGATATGAAACTAAAAAATTATGACAAGTCACACTACACACACACACACATCGTACAAAACACTAATACCAAAACATTTATAAACCACTAATTGAAATCTACTTTATTCATTTCATAAGAACAAGAAAAAACTTGAATTAATGCTTAATAATATGGTAAAAGAGACGGAGGTGGGAAGATCCTCTTTGAAATGACAACAGTGACTCTAATTTATGGGATTATATATTGTAAATTTCACACACACTCAAACAGAAATTCTTTGAGGATCTAGAATATTTTGGAGGAAGAAGAGGGACACTACTTGCTGAAAATATGGTGTATAATTTAAGAAACTCTAGAAAAAAGTGGACAACGTGAGCTACTGAGAGGTACATCACAAAGCACCTCACAGCTGCTGGTGAAATGTCAGGACAAAAGTGAACTAGATCACCATCATTCGGCCTGAAAGTTCATCACTGCTTCAACGAGAAAGAGATCTGACTATCTAATAACATATGAATAGAACAAGTGATCCTGTGAGCTTTTTCTTAGATGATCTCTTTCTTATACATCCTATAAAGAGAACCAGCAATTTTTAAGGATCAATAATATTAATTTCATGACTTCTTCAGGATGGGGGAAAATATGAGCACAAATCCTAAGGGACTCTATTTCTTGCACTGAAGGTGGCCAATGAGATTCTGTCGTCCTGTGAAACTCACAGGAAGAGATGAACTGAGTAACAACGCAGATAAGGAAGAAGGTGGCTCCCATTTTCTCTTCCAATTCATATACCATGTAGAGTATACTGTTTATGTCCAATGATGTCAAAGAAGAGCCAAACATGCATAGTGTTGAATTATTATTATTCCTGAAAAATTATCTTTAAACTGAAATAGCTTTTTTTAGTTTCTGAGAATATTGTAGCAAAGATTCTTACCAATTGTTACCTTAAATTCAGATTTGCCTTCTTGTTACACAAATGAGATGATACCGATTATTGCTGTTAGATGCAGATGATACTATATGCTACCAGAAAAAGGATTATCTTTTTCAATCCGAAAGGCTGCCTACCTCCCCCTGTTCAATCAGCTTCCTACTTTCTTTTTTTCCTTTGCAATACAAAGCCTTTTTTCTGGAATTATTTTTCTAGAAACTTGCTCTTCTCTGCTCCTACAGCTCATTTGCTCCCTTGAATGCTCTCTCAAGGATTGAACAATCAGGGGCAGCTTAAGGCTTCTAGCTTGTCACCTACATTTTTCCACATGTCTATCAATATTAAGTTTACCAGATATCTGAACAAGCAAAAGAGGACACCAACAATCGGAAAAGAGGACAACTGGAGCAGGTGGGCGGTAAGGAGGACATACTAACAGTTTAACTTTCTTAGCATCTGTAACAAAAATTACACTGAAAAAATATTTTAAAAAATTACTTAGGCCTACGTCTACGGAGATTCTCAGTCATCCAGGTCATAGTTATCCCAAAGATGCTTTTTCACGAGGCAACTGGACTTTCTTGTTTTTCTTTGAAGATGTATTGCTTCTCATCCAAGAAGCTTCTTCAGCTCTGACTAGGTGATGGGGAATGAAAGGATTTATATTCCTTGCAGACAGCTGTTCATTTGCATTCTTTTAGCGTTAGTGCTACCTGGAAGCTTATCTGTGTCTTCAGGGTCACCTGAGTAGTGCAAATGGGTGTGGAGCCTTCTTGGAACTGTTGAAAGGACTGTATTGTAGACTGGAGATAGATGATGTCGGATCCCTCCCCCTCTGTTGAGAGAGGGCTGTTCAATTTTGACATAGATGGTCTCTTTGACCCCTCTTTCAAAGGGGTCTACCCTTTCAAAGGGGTCTACCCTACTTAGGCCTATCCATGTATGAGTGTGTTTTTTCCAATATGAGAAAGACTGTTTTTTCAATAGCAATATTTTTCCAACAAACTTTATTTTCCAGAACATATGCTAGTGATAATAGGAATTGATCATGACACATTTTTCAAATTTCACCATAGAAATGTATGGTGACTCATGTGATCTACACACAACAGTGATCATAGACTTGAAGAGGCTGGACTGAAGTTGATTGCTAGAATCAGAAATAAATTACATAATGTAAATCTAGGCTGTCTAGTCTCTTGCTGAATGAGGGAAAGAAAGAAGCATACAATTTATAATACAGATAGTCCTCGACTTATGACCACAACTGGGCCTAAAAATTCTGTTGCTAATTGAGACATTTGTTAAGTGAGTTTTGCCCCATTTTACAACCTTGCTTTCCACAGTTGTTAAATGAATCACTGCAGTTGTTAAGTCAGCAACACGGTTGTTAAGGGAATCTGGCTTCTTTATAGACTTTGCTTATCAGAAGGTTGCAAAAAGTGATCAGTGATCCTAGGACACTGCAACCGTCATAAATATGAGGCAGTTACCAACGGTCTGAAGTTTGATCACATGACCATGGGGATGCTGCAAAGGTTGTAAGTATGAAAAATGGTCATAAGTCACTTCTTTTCAATGGTGTTGTAACTTTGAACAGTCACTAAATGAACTGCTGTGGCTCGAGGACTACCTGTATATGCAGCATGTAGTCACAATATATGAATATTTGAAGAACAATTGTGAGAACAGTAGAATAGAATAGAGCTGGAAGGGACCTTGGAGGTCTTCTAGTCCAGCCCCCTGCTCAAGCAGGAGAACCTATACCATCTCAGACAAGTGACTGTCTAGCCTCTTTTTAAAAATCTCCAGTGATGGAGCGCCCAAACAATATACAGTAAAAAAGCCAGACAATATTTCATTTTAAAGCTATGCCTACCAAATAGAAGACATGAGAACAAAAAAGGAAGATATGTCCTTCCTTTGCCAGATGCCTGGTAACCCTAATCAATACAGTATGGCCCATAATCTAAAATAGCCCATCTTCTTCAAAAAGGCAATTTAAATCTAATCTTGAATCTAGAACCAGCCTCAGTCACTCTGTGTTCATCAGTCTCAGGGTGATCATCTAATTTTTATCAAAAGACTAGAACATCTTTGAGAAAAAAGCAGTGCAGTGAAAATTAGCAGTGGGAGTCCGTTTCTTTGAGAAACTGTTTTCTGAAGAAGGTGTTTTAACCATTGACCACTGAGCTGTGAATGACAACTAATCCATACCAAGTCTTCTCACCAAGGTCTCAACTCTCTTTCTGTGGCATCCTAATTAAACATTTCAGAGGAAGCGCGGCTCTGTATTGCACTCCCCACACTTCATTTTAACAAGCATTATCTTAAATTATTAATAAAACACAAATGTCAAACCATTATAATACAGATAAAAAGTTTCAAAATGTATTTACTGCTTCTAGCTGAAAAATGTTTCCTTTTGTTATTTAGGGGGGGAAAAAATCAAACTTTTCGGATGAAGACTGTTTTAACAGCTTAACTTTTACCTTGGTCACAAGGCTATTAACAGCTACTGAAAATCCCTGGGTAGACATTTACATTTTCATGGCTCGGCAATACAACAATTCAATTAGTAACCTAAGAGCTAGCCTCCTCAGTTTGGTTTGCAAATTTCTTTCCTAAAGTAATGATGCCCGTAATACATTTGGAGAAAACATGTCAAGAAAAAAAAAGAGCCAAAATGAACAAAATACAAAACTGGAGATAAATATTTAATTTCATTAAATATGTTGATAGGATTTTAATACACATATGATGTTATCTTATATTGAGTCATAGTGAGTCCTTCCTCTAAGTTAAAATTAATTGTGCTTTCCAATACAGCTTTGGGAAAGAGGCTTATTTTTTAATTTATGTATGAAATTTATACCCCACTCAAAGTCCTGGAGGAATATATCAGGTTGTAAATATGTCAGATAGATACATTTTTCATCCCACTCTGGATATGCCAGAGATCAAATCAGGGACTTTCTGCATTCAAGGCAAATCCCTTCATTTTATTTTGATATATATATATATACACATATGAAATTCAGGCCATTCAAAATATATTCCAGCAATATGCAAGTGCACATCTTTATTAATGTTAGGGTTTTTTTCTGCATAATAGCCCAAAGATTTATTGTATGACTCTTGTTATTTTAAAAAATAACCGAAATTCATTGTTACAAGCCAGTCACAAAGAAATACAATATAATACAGGAAAATGCTCATTGCTTATTCTCTCTAATGGCACCCATTTTTTTCATCGCCCCAAACAGTAAGAACTAAACGCCCCACTGAAAATCATTCTCCATAAAGTATTATTTGCATTTGCCTTCTTGCTGAGATGAATCAGCAGAGATTACATTTTCTAGATCATAATACACCAATAAATTATATATATTAAATAAAATCCCTGGTGACTTAATAATACCCAGATATGCCAAGCCATTCATTTTTCATTTGGAATAATAATCTTGCTGCAAGGGCAAAGATGCATTTTGATAGCTGTACTTCTGTTAAAAGAAACAATTTATGCCTTAGGAAACATAATCATTTCCTTTGATCGTAGCATGGCATGACGGTCTATAATATTACTGAATAAATGCCTGGTTTCTGACTGGCTGACTTTTACCTTTGAAGACTAAATGGGATGTAGTAATTAAACTGTCAGGCTAACATTAAAGTGGCAAAACTTTAGGGCTCTGGTCCCAAAGGTGCTTTTCCGAAAGAGCTTCTTCAGATATTTTCGAAGTAAAAGGAAACCAAAACAAACTAGTACATACAGCACCCAATGGCATCAGAAAATGGCTACCATGGCCTTCACTTCTATTTCCTCCAATATCTGTCTTTTTATCTGAGGGAGATAAATTGTTTGTCTTTGACCAAAAATGGATGAAATCAAAGAAAGGGGAAGGATATGAAAAGGTCTTTTTGTAGAGTAAAATAAAAGGCCATTTCTACCTTACTTGAAAAGAAAGAGGATAGTAACAATTCACACAAGATGTTTATGACTCTCAATACATTGGTTGCTGTAGCAACTAGTGTGGAATCTGAATTTTCCTCTTGCTGTACTGAAACACACACAAAAAGCTTTATTTCTGTTCATAGAATGAATATACTCGATTACTGGTGGATGTCTAGAAAACTAGGCTATAGAAATATAAAGTTTTTCTTTATTAGATGTCATCTTGGTTTATAGATATCATCTTGGTTATTCGTTATGAATAATTTCAGAATATTTACTAAAATACAGATTTGTAAAGCAAGATGTCTACAATTCAATCCTATGTATTTCCCTTAGGATGAAATGCCTATAAAGTCTGTAAGGTTGGTGTCCCTTCAGAAAAAAAAAATTACAGGCAAAAAGGTATCATGCAATGAGATTCCAGAGTAAGCATGGATTGTTTACCAGCTTTAATCATTGTCTCCTGGAATTTAATGGAAGGTAGATAGATTAGATGATAGATAGATAGATAGATAGATAGATAGATAGATAGATAGATAGATAGATAGATAGATAGATAGATAGATAGATAGATAGATAGATAGATAGATAGATAGATAGATAGATAGATAGATAGATAGATAGATAGATAGATAGATAGATAGATAGATAGATAGATAGATAGATAGATAATCAGTGAATGTATGGATTACATGACTATGTACTTTTCTTGGCAGCAATACTGAAGTGCTTTTTTCTGGATTATTATTTTTTGTATGTATGTAATCTAACTTACAGATTTGAGGATTCCTGCTGGTCCCCCATTTGGTTACTGACTTGATCTGACTTAGCTTAGCTTTTTCAAAGTCAATCGATGTAAACTACATGTTGCCACAAGTTGCGCTGAAGGACTTGTTATCTAGCTCAGAAAATTATACTATAGTTACTCAGTAATTAGCCACAAAGTAAGATTTTCCCTTAGAGAATTCTGAGTTGTCCTTCAGATGTATGCTGATATTTCCCTTCATTTGTCCTACTCAGGGCATAATGGAGGAGAGCAAGATAGGACAGTTAGGCTACAGGGACTAAGTGAAGTACCTCATCCTCTACTCATTTTAAGTCCTCACATCATTAAACAAAAGATTGTACAGGCTACATAATGAACACGTCTCCTATGTTTTCAAAATACTTCCTTGGTTCTCACTTAATCCAGGGATAGACAATCCACGTGGATTGCATTTGGCCTCTCAAGACCTCTGTGGCTCCCTCCAGCCTATCTCTGGAATGATGAGGCCAACATTTTTAGCCTTTGGGGTATGTAGCATTTTGGCAAGTTTGCTTGCATGCTCTATACCAATTACTTGGCATCAAGTTATGGAACATTATGGAAACTATCCATATTTCATATGATAGTTTATTTCTGCATCTCCTCTTTTTTCATTGTAGCAAAATCAGCCTATAGTAACAGTATACTGTAATAACATACTTTGTGTAGAAATAGTTGAAAACATTATGAATGATTCATGAGTATATGGAAATGTGAAGAGTAAGTCTGTCATAAAATATAACCCATCGCTGTACTTTTATAAAACATTAATTTAAAAATGTCTTGTTTTACAACAATATAGAGCAAATAGAACCTCTTTGTGGTTTGTAGGAATCATGATCAAGTGTTAAAATGTCTTAAGTATACAAATACCAGATTTCATGAAGTATCTATGGATGAGATTGTTGTAAACAAGCTGTTGAACTGGGATCCTACTTGAATTACATTACTGTTGACAGATCCTGGGGATAGATTCCTTTGCTAGCCAAATACTGTTGCTAGGGGAACTTAATCTCCAAGTCCAGGAACATGTTACTATAGGAACTAATTGTCTGACATCAGGTGAGACTTTTCTGGAATAAGGAAACCATTTGGGAAAAGCTGCCTAGGTGTGAAAATGAGAAACAAGTTCTAATTTTGGGAGATTAAAAACAGAATTTTGGATTCTTTGGGCATGGCAGAAACTATGGCAAAAAGAAAAATACATTTCCCATAGCAGTCATATAACATTCAACTACGTTCTACTTATTTTTCTGAATAAGTCAAAGTTCCAGAGATGCAGATGTTAGATCTAGATGAAAGTAGATAGAAGCCACCAGGTAGAACATTTAGCCAGTCTTGCCAGTGTGGCACTTTTGATAAATTTTGGACTGTAATGGCTAATTCCAGCCATTATGGACAAAAGCCTTCCTGACCAAAATTTTTGGAATTGTGGTCCAACACAACTAGAAAGCACCAGGCTGGAGAAATCTAGCTTAAGCTGTAGCCTTGCATTTCATTTAAATAGTGGTTTTCTTCCAAACTGAAGAGTTATCTGGATCAAGAAGATCAAGATGAATAGCAAAAAAAGAGGGCAGCCATAGCTGAAATCTCTTGGAAGCAAAAACATGAGTTGGCATTGGGAAAAACTGCAAACATTTGGATTGCAGCATTTAATGTGTTTGTAGACCTTCATTTCGCCGAACTAGAGAAATAATAAAGCACAAAATTCATTGAAGCATGCTTTTCTTGTCTCACACACACAAACCTGCATTTTATTGTTTATCTGTAAAATAACAAAGTATGAATCATATGTGTGTTCATAAATTATGACCTGGACCAATTTATACATTTTTGATAATTACATAAATGAAGTAAACTAATATATATCATGAAATTTGCATCATTTATATTTTGACATAATTATAAAAATGACATAAATCATTTTATGGTCGCAAACAGCAATCATGTGACTCAGGGAAGCTGCCACCACTATGAATACCAAATTTTGCCAAATATACACATTTTGATGACAGCAGTGTGGGGATGCTGTGATGGTCATAAGTAGTCATAAGTCACTTTTTTCAGTGCCATCATAACTTAAAACAGTCGCTAAATGAATGGTCATAAGTTGAGGATTATATATATATATATATTGTCCTGGAGGTATCTGGGCACCTAGGAAGCACACCTTTCTCACAGAACAAGAAATGAGGCCCTGAAGGTTTAAGTCATACGCAGTTATGTGATTTATTACAAAATAATTAAGGCCCTGGAAGAGTGAACCAATTATCAGTGTGTGCAGGCTCTTTTTCCCTTCCGGGATCCAGAGTTTTTGTACTGCCTGGGAAGGAGGATTAAAACAGTCCCACCCAAGAATTTGTTTTAGAAAAGGGAACTGAAAGCAAGCCTGGGTGTGGTGGATCATGAAAGGAGTCAAGGCAGAAAAACAGCAGCGATGTGCAAAAAAGAAACCTTCAATCTAAAGAGAAGCATCTCAATGGCACTCTTAGAACAGTGCAAGAGACAAATGCATTTTGTGGAAGTGTGAGATTGACCCGAGAGGCAGGGCTGAAAGACGGTGGAGGAAAAGAGACAGACCAGAGTTTGCAGGTCCAAGTAAGCCTGCAAATCAAAAACCAAAGCCTACCGCGTGCAGCAGCCTCAAGGCAGAGTTCCATAAATCAACTCCAGAAACAGCTGGAGTTGTGAGTGCTGCAGTGGGGAGGAGATCAAAGGCCATTTGCAAATCTAGAGAGGAGCGAAAAGGGTTTTTGCATGCATGCATATGGACTGAGATTGGCTACAAGAGCTGAAGGAAAAAACAAAAAGATTTAAAAGCTAAAGATTTAAAATCAGAAAACATGATGCTACAAACATAGGAATAGGAACACAGTGATAGAAACCCATAGATTACATAATAGAAACAGTTTGAAGCTTATAGTAATAGGAGGACAGTAGAATAAGGTAGTTAAGAAAATAAAAGCATAGAATTAGCATTTAGCTTAGAAATAAGGAATAGGAATTTAATTCTACACAATAAATATTTTGGGGTGGGAAAAACAAATGCGGTCTTTGGACTGTGTTCTATACCATATAAGAAAAACCTTAATAGGTCCTATTATTGGGAAGTTATATATAGTGCACTATATATATGTATATATAGTGCATTTATAGTGTATTACTATGGATTAAATGAATTTGATTAAACTGACCATACTATACATGTTTCTAAATAAAACAATTCATATGATAAAATGGCATGTTGAAGAATATAATTTTCCACAGTTGGTCACCTTAAGTTGGTAAGTTGAACATGGCACAGGACACTTCTCTGTGTTTATAATTCTATCTTTTCTTCTTGTGGAGGGGAGAATCTTAAATTCATGGTCATGAGGACATAGGATTCTCTCTTTCTCCCCTTAGCTTTATTCACCCCCCTCCCTCTTTTTACACCTCTTCAGACTCTCTTTTGCCCAACAGCAGAAAACTGGCAGCACAGATTGGAAGCACAGAAAAGATCCAGCAGGCTTCTCCTCAACTGAATGGCAACCCTGTTGGGTGCCTTGTTGACCTCTGGAACAGGGCATTTGAGAGGAAATTGTGACCAGGAGTGCTTTTGCACAGCTTTAGCTGGTGAGCCAATTGCAGCCCTAGCTTGAATAGAATGCACATAAGTCATTTATGTCCCTGCCAACACTAGATAGGATTACTATAATTTACTCTACATGGGGCTGCCACTCAAGCCAGAAACTTTGGTTGGATTGGAAAACAGCGACACATGCTAAATGGTCAGATGTGGTAAATGGACAGAATGGCAGCATTAATGTAACTAAGCGTCTCCCAACAGAAAAAGCCAGTGTCATTTGATTTTATGAAATGGGAAGTATTCATGTGATGTCCTCTTCGTGCTCTTTTCAAGCAGCAACAATTTCCACTTCTATTCACATCTTCCACTTCTAATTCATTAAGTGCCTTGGCTAAGACTTTGAGTGGAAGAAGACTAGTGAAAACAAGAAGCCTAGGAAAGTATCAGAAATGAAGCCACAGCTACTGAATCGTCAGCCCCATTAAGGATTTGGCATATACACATATTTTCCAGATTGCATCCTACAACAACCAGACCTATTATTAGAAGGCAATCTATTTGCCTGGAAAAGATCTTGTTTCAAGCCACATGGGATGTTGAGCAATAATACTTGTTTACTCCCACTATTAATGACAGTAATATCAACTGTATTTCCAGCGATAGCAGGGATTAAGTTATATGGGACAGCATTCTTTTTATTTGTCACATCAATTGCAAATACTTGCTTTCTTCATCACCCTGAGTTTCTTATGCCTTTAAATTTATCTGTTATTTTAACAGCAGGTTTCTCTTCACACCTGAAAGTAATAACCATCCAACATACTTGTCAACTGTGTTTTTTTAAATTATAATTACGAGTTGGGGGTTTCTTTTGTTTGTTTTAAGGCAGGGATGTCAAACTGCCAGCCCGCGGGCCGGACGCGTCATCTGGAAGCCACGCCCACCCCATTGCCGGCAATGGCAAAACCGTCCCGATACGTTGCGCGATGTCATGTGACATCGCGAGTTTGACATGTCTGTTTTAATGGTTTAGTTTTAGTACAAAACTCTACTAAGCTGAAATTGGAAGTTGGGGATGTAACCTAAAATGGAAAGCCATTCAATGCCATAATATCCAAAACCAGAACCAATTATTTTGATTAGGGTCGTTATTTCTACAAGAGGATACATTGCCATAGTTGACAAGTTGGCAACCTATGCTTCTCTGTACAAAAAGCAATGGATTAACTTAGGGGAAAGTAATAGCAAGCTGGATCAATCCATCAGAGCTACTATAGAATTCAGTTAAGATTTTCTCCAGGTGGTTAAGATTATCTCTATTTCAACATTTGCTATTATAAATATATTATTAATATTATTGCTCTTGTTGAAATTATAGTTTACATTCCTACAAAGTGACCAAGGAAAATTTTTAGGAAGTAAAAAAAAAAGCTACTTAAAGTACAACCATAATCAAAAGGGGAAATATATCCAGAATTTCTTTCACTATAATCTTGCCAATCATTCTTTGCAGCTTATTCTTTCCACATTGCAGTGAAGCAACTTCAGATACTTCAAATACATGTTCCGATATATCTGTTGACTAAACTAATTACATGGCCAAATGCACCATTAGTTTTACACTGTATATGACTGAAGTTATTTGATTGACTATGATATTCGATGAAATTTTAGCTCTGAACATGCTGGTGTCTCAAGCACTGAAGAACACAGAACCTTCCCTACATTGATCAGACCTTTGCGCCAGGATTCTCTAGGGATTTTCATTGGAAACAGCTCTGGAGAATTTTAGGGTTGCCAGATGAAGGAATTCATGGTACAATGCACGAATAGCATTTACCCTACTGACCTTCCCTACAGGATCAGTGCATTTATATGACTAAATAGTATGTTATATTACATTAATCTTAAGCCGCTTATTTTTATTACCAACAAAAAAAACGGTTGGGGTTTCTGATTCAGAACTGCAAGACAGAAGATAGAATTATAGAAGCAAAGTTTGATTGTGATGGAATGTAAATATGGCCCAGGGAATGAGAAAAGGATAACTAAACCAACATGGAAAAGATTTCATAAAACATTACTTAGTCTTGGGAACAAAGAATGCATGAGAAAGAAATGAGAATAACTCTCCTGCCCTGTTGGTATAAGATGGTGTAGACAGAAATTCTGACAGGACTTCAAGATTACAACAAAGAGAATCCTTTGCTCCTTTTTGTGGCCTTGCCTACCTCAATAGGCTGACAGTAGTGAACCATAAGTGGACTTCAACACAATACCCATACATCTTTATGTTACGACCATATCCACTCTTATGGGAAGAAAAACAGAGAAGTAATGTTCAGTCTCCTACAACAGTTTTTCTTACACACAAATCCTTCTTGTGATAAACCATCTCATCCTTTTCCTGAAGATACAACTTGGATTTTTGGCATGCAAAGTACACAGTCCACCATTCATCCCTAGCAACTTCCATTTTTCCTTTTTCTGCTGATTTTTCTCCTTTCTACTAAATTTATGCCTGCTTGGTAAAGGGAAATGGTTCCTCCTCCTCTTCCTCCTCTCTCCAAGTCTTATTGCACTCAGTTATTTATTTTGGTGTATTTGTTATTTGCCCATGTGTAGTAATTTCACATTCTTTATTACTGTTCATTTGTTTTTTGAGAAAAAGAACCGTAGCAACAGATATTTAAATATGTTGCCTTCCCAGCCCCATGGTATACAAATGATCTTTCAAAATTCTTCATCAGATCTGTGGGGTGAGAAATTGGGTAGAAAAAGAAATTATCCAACAATTTCTCAAGGACAGGACTTCACCTTAAGACACAACAGGAGCACTATTATGAGGGAAAAGAAAAAAAAAGAAAACACAAGAGGAATCATCTGTTGTTTTCCTTTGAGACTGAATAGGAACAGCTAGCCAGAGAGGCTACAGAACACTAGAGAGATGGTTAGATAAAAGTCAAGGCATTAATGCACACTCCAAGTTATAATTAAATAAATGCAGGAAGATTCACTATACATCACCCATAAGAATGTCTCCAAAGTTCTCTCCATTGCTGAAAAGAATGTCTAAAGTAAATTATCTTCAATCATTCTAAAACAGAACTCCCCGGAAAGAATGTAGGAGATTTTTAGTCCATCTGATAAATCAGCTCCCTGTGTACTGGAATTTGTAAGATGAAATTCCTACTTGAAATAAGAAACTTACTTATTTGTAAGAAAATAATGATTTTATTTTAGTGCCTTGAAATGCTGCTTTCACAATTCTTTTTCTCCTAAGTACACATAGAACTTAGAAGGTCTTTACTTAAATCTATGAACTTCCATTCTGGGTTTGCTAAAAACAATACTTTTTACTTTTTTTACTTTTTCTCCCTTGTACTTTTCTGAGTGAAAAACAAAAAAGATTGTTAACAGTAAGCATGACTTTTAAACATTCTTCACTTGCACAAATATAGTACGCCCTAACTTCTGCCATGTCCAACCTTATCCAAGAGTACCCTCAAGATGTATAAAAGCTATTATATTTACCACCCATTAACTTGGGGCAAGTCAGGTGACTGTAGTGACTGGGAACAATGGAGGAATAGAACAGGATTGGGATCAACACTGGGAGCAAAAAAAAATCATGTTGATATATTTCTTTGGTGATTCCCAGAAAAATGGATAACACATCAAATAACCAGTGGAAAAAAGCCTATTGGCTGGAATTAACATATCACACTAATTCATAATGTGGTTTGTCTCGTTTTGGCTCATTGTGTGAATGCAGTCACTGTGCTTTACTGCTTTAAGCTATGCAAAAGCCCCAAGTTTAAAAAAAAAACATGGCTTAGGGCAACATATAAATTATCATTTTCTATTTCTGTCATTATAATCTAATACCTGCTTTAGATGACAGTAATATTTGTAATTAAAAAGTCGGGAGTCTCCTAGCACCCAAGACACATTCTGAGATGAGATGGTTGGACAAACATGCAAGTCTGTACCATAGTTAATTCCATTTAGGAAATACTTGTGAAGTATGGAACTGGGTCTGTTGAGTTATCAGAGAAATTGGCTGTCAATAAGAAATTTTCATAGTATAGAATAAATTGCCAACTGGGTCACAGTTCCTGCCATTTGAAATAATATCTCTCCAGAGATTTGATTGTCCCTGACCTTGACCTTATTCAAAGAGCTCTTAAAAGTTGGTCGTTCCCCAGAGTGGGTGGGTAATGGGCCTTTGGCCTGTGAGGTGACTGTTTTTAGATTGGTGGGTTATTTCTCCAAATACCTATTGCTTTTTCAACTGTATTTCTAAGTTGTTTTAATATATTACACAACCCAGAGTTTCAGTGGAGACAGGCCTTTTACACTTAATAAATGACATTATATGAGACTTGTACAAATACAGTAGTGGCCAAAATTGTGGAAACCTTTTGGGAAAAGTGTACAGTAGAAATACCACCTTTGGTTAAGTTTCCACCAATTTTTCTTCTAATGTCTTTATAACTGTAGCCTTGTTCACTTAATAATACTATTTTACATCACTTTCTGGGCAACCAGTCAACTCTTTGCACCATTACTTTAATTTTATTACGTTTTACAAGCTCACTAAATAAAAGAAGAAGAAAAACCAACCAACTCGATAGCAATCACATAACACACTGACAAATGTCCTCCTCTCAGCTTCAATACATGACATCAATAACTGAATCCTACTGTGATCTCATTGGCTCATTGCCAAAACAAGATAACACCTGATTGGCTCTCTAAACACTCATGCTCATTGGCTACAATCAGATGAAGGAAAGCTACCTGATATCAACCTAAGCAAGTTGTGCTTCCTTTTTCTGGTTATTTGGCTATAACCTTTCACAGAATACAGTACAGATAATTGAACAAACTATATTGCATTACATTCTTGATTAAATTATCTTTCCATTGATATATAATTTTATGGTACTACTCCAAAAAAAAGTGGTGTTATTAGCCATCAAACCTCAAAAATACACTTTTCCCAAAAGGTTTCCACAATTTTGGCCACTACTGTATATGCCAATTGCAAATATAACAATTAATGTGAAATGAATGGTCATCATCAGAAGATAAAGTATGATACTTATCTGGGACAGAGAGGCAGTGGAATTAACCATTCTGAAAGATGGGGAGAACTGTGAAATTTTTGCACTGTAATACAGCTTAACTATTTGTTTAGCAACCATTCAAAGTTACAACAGCACTGAAAAAAGTATCTTATAACTAGTCTTCACATTTACAACTGTTGTAGCATCCCCACAGTCATGTTATTGAATTTTGAGTGCTTGGCAAATGACTTGTATTTAGGATGATTGAAACATCCCAGGATCATGTGATCACCATTTGTGACGTTCCCAGCCGGCTTCCAACAATCAGACATTAGACGAAGTATATTCACTTAGTAAGTGCATAATACATTTAACAACTGCAATGATTCATTTAAGAACCGTGGCCTAAAAGGCCGTAGAATTGGGTGCAACTTACTTAACAACCATCTTGCTTAGAAATGGAAATTGTAATCCCAATTGTGGCCATAAGTCAAGTACTACCTATATTTTGTGGCTGACCCTACTGCCACATAATAGCTGTTTATTTATTTAAAACTTATATAGCTGCCCATCATCTAACAAACTCTGGATGGCTCCCAGTCAAAAGTTAAAACAATATATACTGTAAAATCATATGAGGTTTTATAATCTATAAAACTAGATTAAAACATTAAAAACAATAAAGACCTGGCACCAAGTCAACCTTCTAATGTGCAATTATCCAATCTTATCCCAAAGGATGAATCATATATTAAACTGATAAGAACAGATACTACACGTGACATTAGCCAAAAGGCTGAGAAGCTGATGATGCTATCTGTTGATAGCAATAACAATAGCACTTAGACTTATATACCGCTTCACAGTGCTTTACAGCCCTCTCTAAGCAGTTTACAGAGTCAGCATAGTTCCCCCAACAATCTGGGTATTCATTTTACCAATCTCAGAAAGATGGAAGGCTGAGTCACCCTTGAGCCGGTGCGAATCGAACTGCCAAACTGCAGGCAGCTGGCAGTCAGCAGAAGTAGCCTGCAGTACTGCATTCTAACAATGGCTCATTTGATGTTGCTTAAAATAACAAGCAAACATTTTTTAAAAGTTTATTTATTAGAGAAATGTTTCTGTGTTAATAGGTTTGGAAATGAGAAGTTTGGCACATTCTACATTAGGTGAAGAAAAGCATCAGATAAAACAGTTTCTAACAGAAAGAGAAGACAGAGTCTGAGGTCTGTGTGCTCGCCTGAGCAAGGACAGCAAAGAGACAAGAAGATATAAATAAGACCTGCCCAAGGATTTTTCAAGTAAGAAATAAAGGCCACTCCTATCATATCCAGCTTGAGAAGCGCCAAAGGCAACTGCTGGCAAACAGAGACCTTGAAATGATCTAGCAAGGCAATGAGAGTGTTCTGTCCTTATATTTGTCATAATAATGTATTATCACTCTGTATTATTAGTAATATATACATTTAATATCATAATGAGATTTGTGCATTTGTAGAGAGAAGAGTTTGCTGGGTTTAGGAAGCCTATTTTTCACATAAAATCCTTCAGGCACTTTCAAGAGAGGAAAAGGGGAGGAACCACATGCAAGGATGAGGTTGAATAGATATAAAATAAGGAACAATGATTGAACAATCATTCTGATTCTCTCTGAGACCATGACAAATGATTGAAATGGATGACTGCTAGCGTCAAACCTTTTTAAAACTGAGTTCGGTCATTTGAAATGAAATAGGAGACAAGAATGAAGTTGTTTCTTCCCAATGCAAAAATTGGAGCTGGGGGATTGAAATAAATGCTGGTAATAAAATGGGCCTACTGTATTTGTGTATCCTAGCAACAACTATCAGGTAGAAAAGCCAACAGCGGCTCAGAAGCCAACGAAGTAATTTAGCCTCCATTAGCTCAAGCTGGTGTTTGATGTAGCAGTTTATCTTTATTAACATTCAGAAATAATTTTAAAAGGAGAAAACCCTATCATATTGAAAGCAATAAATACATTTCTTATCGTGACAAATGGAAAGTTAGAGCCCAGGAAGCAAGCATACACTTACAGTATTAAAAATGTGTGTCTGATTGATAGAGAATCCAAAAGCATTTATTAACAATTATTGCTATTCTACAGAAGGAAACAGTCATCTATCAAAGATTCAACAGTACAAGACAAAAGGATGGAATGATTTCAGCCTGTAGCATAATAGAAAATTTTCTGGTTGGTATATGATGTAAAACTATTCTCAAAAATTAAAACCTCATTATATTCAACAGATAAAGGGCATGCTTTATTAAGATTAGAATGGTTCCATTAAAAGCAGAGTTTTTTTAAAAAAAAATACTAAAGAGCTAAACTATATTGTAAAACTATATTGTAAAAAACTACATTGTAAAAATATCTTCTAATTTAAAAGGCATACAAAAATAAAGTAAATAGGAGGTTGGTGCTGAAAAAAGTGGTAAAGTAGATGTCAGGAAGGTTTGAGGCAATCTTTTTCAAACTTGGCAATTTTAAGATATATGGACTTCAACTCCCAGAATTACTGTATTCTTTCCTTCACTCTTTCTGTTTAACAAAAACAAAACAAAAGAAACTAGCAATAATGCTGCTGGCATTACCTATCTTAGCTAGCATATGATATAGGTGTTTTTCTCTCCACTACCACACCCCCTTATTTCTTTACAAGTGGACACATTTTTTTCTCTGCTAGAATGCTGAGCCACATTTATTGAAACAGCTAGTCATAGTGCTAACCAAAGTGAGAAGTCAGAAGCCAGTACAAAGATATAAGATTTTACATGATGAGCTTCCTTCAGCACCTGACTCTTCCCAGTCTAGAGGATGCTGTACCATCTCCTCACCTTCTTCAAGAGGACACTGAAGTAGGAGAGAAGATGCCTACACTTCATGCCATTTGCAAGCTACCCTTAGCTTAGAATGTTGGACATTACACATCTGGTACAAAACTCTTAAGGCATTCACAAAGATGCACCTCCCCCCCAAGTTAAGCAGTTCTGCTTGTCATCTTCTTGGCATTAATGGACCAACTGTTTCCTTGACTTTTTTCTTGTTTTTTACATGTTGAAAGAAACTTTTTTTTGTTATTTTTGACTTTTGTTGCAAGCCTTAGTTCATTTTGAGGCTTAGCTTCCCTCACTTCATCTTTGCAGGCTTGGGCTATTTGCTGATATTCTGCCTTAGTTATGTGCCCCTCTTTCCATTTTTTATAATTGTCCTTTTTGTCTTTCAATTTATCAGAGTTCTTTATGCAGCCAAGCTGGTTTCTTTTGAGAGCTATTATTTTTCTTCTTCATTGATATTGTGCTAGATTGGACTTTTATAATCTCTTTTCAAAGTTTCCCAAGCTTCTTCAGTTTTCCCCTTGAGGATTCTCATCCATGGAATCCTTCCTAAGCTCTCTCTAAGTTTATTGAAATTAGCTCTCTTAAAATCCAAGACTCTAGTTTGACTTTATTCTATTGCCTGTGCTTGCATAATATTGATTTCCAATATTGCATGATCACTTCCCCCCAAGCCTATAACTTCAACACCTTTTATCATTTCATCTCTGTTAGTGAGAATTAAGTCCAATATGGCTGATGAACTAAGGCTTGCGACAAAAGTCAAAAATAACAAAAAAAGCTTCTTTCAACATGTAAAAAACAAGAAAAAAGTTAAGGAAATGATTGGTCCATTAGTAGGAGAAAGTGGCAAGAAGGTGATAAGCAACAGGGAGAAAGCAGAACTACTTAACTTGTTTTTTGCATCCACCTTTACACAAATGGGAAAAAATAGTCCGATCTATCAAAAACAGTACCGTAAAAAGGATTAGAAACACAAGTTAAGATAGGCAAGAAAAAGGTAAGTGAGCACCTGTCCAGCCTAGACGAGTTCACCAGGACTAGATGGATTACACCCCGAGGTTCTGAAGGAACTGGTAGATGTGATCTCAGAACCACTGAACAATATCTTTCAAACATCCTGTAGCACTGGAGAACTACCAGAGGACTGGAAAAGAGCTGATGTAGTTCCCATCTTCAAAAAAGGGGGAAAAATGGATCCAGGAAACTACAGACCTATCAGCCTGACCACAATATCTGGGAAGATTCTGGAAAAGATAATCAAGCAACAAATCAGCGAATACCTAGAGGCAAACAAAGTCATAACCAAAAGCCAACATGGGTTTGTCAAAAACAGATCATGCCAGACAAATCTTATTGCATTCTTTGACCAGGTGACAAAATTAGTGGACCAGAGGAATGTTGTGGATATAATTTACTTGGATTCCAGTAAGGCATTTGATAAAGTAGTCCACAACCTACTACTTCATAAGACAGAAAAATGTGGGTTAGACAGCATCACTACCAGATGGATTTGTAACTGGCTGACCAACCGCACTCAATGTGTAGTTCTCAATGAAACTGCATCTACATGGAAGGAAGTATGCAGTGGAATACCCTAAGGCTCTGTTTTAGGCCCAGTACTCTTCAACATCTTCATCAATGATTTGGATGAGGGGATAAATGGAGAACTCATCAAATTTGCAGACGACACCAAGCTGGCAGGAATAACCAACACTCTAGAAGACAGGCTTAAAATACAGAAGGATCTTGACAGACTTGAACATTGGGCTATCTAACAAAGTGAAATTCAGTGGTGAAAAAAGTAAAGTTTTACATTTAGGCAAGAAAAACCAAATGCACAGGTATAGTATAGGTCACGGGTCGGCAACCCGCGGCTCCGGAGCCGCATGCGGCTCTTTGAGGCATTACCTGCGGCTCCGGAGCCTCCTCCGCCATTTTGGGGAACGCATGCGCGCATGCGCGGGCGGGTGCGCAGGGGGTGCACGTGGGGGGTGCGCATGCGCGAACGGGCGCACATGCGCGAACGGGGCCGCGCGCATGCGCGAACGGGGCCGCGCGCATGCGCGAACGGGGCCGCGCGCATGCGTGGGTGCGCAGGTGCGCGCGCATGCGTGAACAGGTCGCGCACGTGCGCGGGTGCGCGGGTGCGTGCGCATGCGCGAACGGGCGCGGCTCCCAGGGGTTTTTTTTTTAGGCCAAACGGGTCCGTGCGGCTCGTTCGATGTTTCGGGTGGCCGACCCATGGTATAGGTGGTGCCTGACTCTACCTGACTCAATAGTAGTAACTGTGAGAGGGATTTTAGAGTCCTAGTGGACAATCACTTAAATATGAGCCATGTGCTGCAGCTGCCAAAAAAGCCAACACAGGGCTAGGCCGCATTAACAGAGGGATAGAATCAAGATCACGTGAAGTGTTAATACCACTTGGTAAGGTCACACTTGGAATGCTGCATCCAGTTTTGGTCACCACGATGTAAAAAAGATGTTGAGAATCTAGAAACAGTGCAGAGAAGAGCAACAAAGATGATTAGGGGACTGGAGGCTAAAACATATAAAGAATGGTTGCTGGAATTGGGTATGTGTAGTTTAATGAAAAGAAGGACTAGGGGTGACATGATAGCAGTGTTCCAATATCTCAGAGGCTGCTACAAAGAAGAGGGAGTCAAGCTATTCTCCAAACCACCTGAAGGCAGGACAAGAAGCAAAGGATGGAAACTAATCAAGGAGAGAAGCAACCTAAAACTAAGAAGAAATTTCCTGACTATTAGAACAATTAATCAGTGGAACAACTTGCCTCCAGAAGTTGTGAATGCTTCAACACTGGGAGATTTTTTAAGAAGAGATTGGACAACCTTTTGTCTGAAATGGTATAGGGTTTCCTGCCAGAGCAAGAAGACCTCCAAGCTCTCTTCCAACTCTGTTATTCTGTTCTGTTAAGATTGGCATTTTTGTTGTTAATGTATTTCATTTCATATCTATCTGTCTATCTATCTATCTGTCTGTCTGTCTGTCTGTCTGTCTGTCTGTCTGTCTGTCTGTCTGTCTGTCTGTCTGTCTGTCTGTCTATCGGATAATGTTTTGCTTCTTTCTGAAAACTAAAGGGGATGAATGCTACCCTCCCTTCGACATCTGTTTTAAAATATTACATATTGTAATGAATAAAACTGGAACGGGTTTAAGTTAGGAACAATATATTTTCACAGGAATTTATTCAACTGATATTGAGATACTTTATATATATATTTTACAGTTTTTACAGTTTTCCAATACAATTCTCTCCCTCCCTCCCTCCCTCCCTCCCTCCCTCCCTCCCTGTGTGTGTGTGTGTGTGTGCTGCCAATGCTTACCATGCAATAAAGTGTAATATTATTTTAAAATAAACCTCCTTTCTTTAATCAAAAAAGTAAATGTATTCCCATACAGTAGATTTAATTTAGCAGCAATGTTGCCTTTATCTGCTCAGGCATATATCAGAGTCCATGCGGTCCTGTTCTTGCCTTTCTTTTGGCTTTTATGAAAACAACAAATAATTATTGTTTACTAAAAATGAAATCTGGCTGGCATTAATTTTCTGTTCATTTAAACTTGTGCAGATATGAGTTCAATATTAACAGAGCTGAGCTGCTACCTAATTTCCAACATCTCAAGAGCTTAATTGGGGTGGAAAAAAGAGAAAGAAAAACAAATTGGGAGACTTTACTAGATTTCTTTTAAAAATAGGAATACTTCAATAAGTAACAGTAATTAAAAGGCATATTAAACAACATAAATGCCAGTACACTCTTCAGTGATTGAAAATATACTCCTTAAAATAAGAAAATAACAAGAGCTCCCATGGGTAGGACTGACTACCCATAAAAATCGGCTTCTGGTATTCAGTGATATGTTATCTAACAGATGTGAGTTAGAAATATTTATGAGTTGGCATCAGGAGAGCACAATTTTATGTGTTTGAGATAAATCTAGTGACTTGAATGAAATTAAGTGGCATCGTACTTTGTTCTTTATATTTCAAGCAAGTATTTACCAACTTCATTTGAGACTACAAGGAAAACAAAACTCAAACTACTGTAATTTTCCAATATTTTATGTAAAACCTAGGCAGGAAAACAGCCCAACAACAACTTGGTAAAGAAATTCTTTTAAAAATACTTCTGAGTGCTGCTAGTACAGATATCTTGACTAATTCACTAGAGGTCAGTGAGCTACAGAAAAAAAAATCAGGAATCTGGAAGCACATTTTCCAATTAAAGAACTACTGTATATTATAAAGCATAACTACAGATTGCTTTGTCAGATACATGAAGCAGGGTGAATTAAGATATACTGTTGTTTATTCAACATTTGATTGATTGACATAGTTGACCAAATGAGAAATCAGTGAGAAGGATGAAAATGAAATGAAAGACACGTTAGTATGTACATTAGTCGAATCTGCCTACACTTTGCAATTCTGCAAACTAATTAATTTCTGCTTCAAAACTAGAACTTTGGAAAATTTCCATTCTATCAATTATAAAGCAATGTCACTTAAATCTTTATACTCTTCCTCAGATCTTAATGTGATGCAGACATGAAAATCTCTGTTCTCAGCCTGCATTTGATGGAGGTATGGGAATGGCAATAGGATGTAACCAACAGAGTTAATTGAAAAACATTTTCATTTCTACCAATAGAATAAACATTGGGTTCACTGCGCTTTTTTCTTCTCCCTTCATATTTATATCTCTCTAGATCTTTAGTTCAGTTTCAGAAGTAAATCTGAATCTGTATCACTATTGTAATGGCTTTGAAATGATCGGAGTTCCTCTGAATCAAGAAAGAATGACACTTTGGATTGAATACACTGGATGTTGTCTGTCAATTGTCAGGAATGCCTTTACTTTAAATTATGGTCAATTTTCTGAAGTTGTGTTGCATTCAACTATAACATAGTTTTAAAATTTTGTTAATCTACAGTGGATTCACTTTTCGCTAATTTGCATTTTCTTCTACAATAACCTAAATATTACTCACTGCAGTTAAAGTTCCTCTTATGAATCCTCAGTTAATCAATCAACAATAAGTATGGAACTATGCTGGAGCCACTTTACAGGCTGGCTTTGGCAAGTAATCTATACCACTTTAATTTCAAGAAGCACTTCACTAAAAGTATTCAGACAAAACACAGAGCAGAGGTTTATATGTTTTAGCATGCCACATGTCTCTACACTGACTGCTGAATATGATGCATTGTTGATTATATTCGGAAGTAATACAATTACTGAAAGTGTTGCTTTAACAACTGATAATGTTGCACTCTGAACACCCAGCAAGTATCAGACAATTTCTTCAGTAATTCTACTCCCGGGTAGGATTTTTTGCCATTCAATAGAATGTGAATAAACAGAGGAATATGATAATTGAGTTCTTAAAGAAAAGTAAAAGAATTTGTAACAACATCTATGTTTTTGCAGACAAATCAATATTTGTCAGGCACCTGCATACTCTTTAGAGCTCCATTCATTATGATGGCATGATAATAGGTTTGTGCAATGCAGGCTTTTATATCTACATCATGCCAGAGCATTTTTACATTAGTGAAATAGCATGAAAATCAACAAATTGTTCAAATATATTGCCTCTACAGAACCATCAGAATGTATTCTTGCTTAAAGAATATTCTTTGTTTCATCAGCAACTACTAGAAAGTCCAGCTGGAGTTGTATGGAGTTTTCCACCCTAAATCCAAAACCCATAGTCTATACACCAGCCAGAAAGAGGGTGAAGGGAGTTTGGTAAGTATCAAAGACACTATCCTAGATGAAATCCAGAGCATCCATGGGTATATCAATAACATGGCACCCAAAGATGAGCCGCTGAGAGAAGACCAAGCAGAGGAAATGCCATGGTAAGAAAAGATCCTGCATGGGATCTACCATTCACAGATAGTTGAGGTGACAGAAATTGGGAAATCCTACCAGTGTCTAGAAAGTGTTGGAATGCACTGATCATAGAAGCACAAGAATGGGCACTAAGTACCAGACCCAGAAAACCAGGAATCTACCACACTAGATGGGATTAGAGATGCAGACTAGGCAGAGAGGCCTTAGAGATATTCCAACATATAGTGGCAGGAGGTAAGATGCAGGCAGGGACGGCATACGCTGAATGCAAAACCAAGGTGCTAGCATCGTATACAGAAACATATGCAAAGTGTATGGGCTAGATATTCCCATGTTCTGATTGGGAGATTCCATAGAAGGTCATGGAGAATGACAGGGCTAAAATCTTGTGGGATTTCCAGATCCAGATCGACAGAAAGGTACTGGCCAATCAACCAGACACTGTGGTAGTAAAAAAAAAAAGGATCATAGGACAGTGGTAGTGATAGATGTAATGGTGCCAAGTGAAGCAACATTAGGAAAAAGGAATACAAGAAGCTGGAGAAGTACCAGGGCCTGAAGGAGGAACTAGAGAGGAAATGGAAAGTAAAGGCCAAAGTAGTCCCAGTGGTGGTAGGAGCACTTGGAGCTGTGACTTCTAAACTGGGAGAGTGACTTCACCAGATCCCAGGAACAATGTCAGAGCTCTCTGTCCAGAAGAGTACAGTGATAAGAACAATTAAAATACCGCGCAAATGCCCAGGCCTCTGGTTGGGGACCCATGATTGAGGAAGATGCATACTATCTATATGGGTGAAAAGGGGATCTTTTTTAATATAAATGGTAAGGAGCCAGTAAAGTGTAGTTGTGTTAAGAGGTGATTCTGAGGTAGTTATACTTATTCAGTCCACCTCATCTCACAGGATTGCTTTGGAGATAAAATTAAGAGAGAAGAGGATTCCATGTGTGGGACTTTAAATTCTCCAGAAAAAAATGGCTTAAAACCTCCCAATGCAATGCAGTAAATAAAAACACATGTTCTATAATAACCTCAACTGAAATGTGAAGTTATTATAGAAAGTTGTTGTATGATCTGTGATTTTGATGAAACTGAATGCCATGTCTGTACTATTCTATCAGAAGATAGAACATATTTCTATCCAGAGCAATTGGTGGACTACTAGATAGGGAAGAAGAATAGAAGTGAAAGAGGGTTTTAATGAGAAAAAGAGGAAAGGGCCTATATATGAGGCTGAGGTCACAGCCTTTATCCCTGGCTTACAGTCCTTGACAAACTAACCCTGAAGAAATGAGGTTCTTGATAGAGAGGATAATTTTTCTTTTAGAAGCTTCAGAAGCAAGGACCTGTTATTGAAAGGGATCTCCCCATTGTCTCTATCCAGTTCTGGAAAGGCAATGGGGTTAGTTTCACTTTTATATTCTCAGAATATTTGTTATAAGAGCAGGATGGTGCCCTTTGGAGAAAGACATGCAATATCTTTAGGGCTTTCCAAAGGTCTCAGGATGGAGCATTAACCCACAGCCTGTATCCCACCATTTCCTGCGGTTTAATGGGTGAGGCATACTTTTACGAATCACGATAAAGAGGAACACTGCTCCCGAATCACTGAAAAGTGGAACCATCCATCCAGGATGCAGATGAATAGAACATTTAGTTCTGATGAGAATATCAAGGCCAGAAGTCCAAGACGGTAGAACAAACTCTTCCAGGGATTAACTGTTGGACAGTTGCATATTTCCAAGATTTCCATTTAAGATGGTCATATGTCCCCAAAACAATCAAAGCTGACGTTCTTCTTGTACTGAAATTTCAGTAAATAAACAAGAGCAAAAAGGAAGGGTACCCTTTTAATGATGTATTAGCTGTTGCATCAGTGTGTGTATCTGGCGGGAGGGGGGGAAAGAGAGATGAATGTTAATTCAGATTATTTACTGCAGATTGCTCTTATTATTTGTAGATCTGAAATTTAACATGTGAAAGACATTAGTTATAGGTTTATCATAGGGCACTTACCTTTTCTATATTTACATATTTAATTTGTCTGTTTCCCTGTGCATCCTTTCTTCTAAAAGACTTGCAATCTCCTTTAGTTTCATACCATCAACTAGTTTGCTTTCGTATCATACTTTTGCCAGATCTAACCTAGGTATTATAAAATGACTTAGGTATTGATGCTGATGTTCCAGCCAAGCATGATTGCTATCTGCAGGAAAAAAAAAATACTTAAGTCAGAAAGGAAAAAGAACATTACCAGAATCTTCCCCAAAAGAGATTCCCCAAAAGTGGACATACATATTGGTAACTGAGGCAATTGTTAAGTGTGGCAATATATAAAATAGAGGTCACGTTTGTCCACTCAGAAGTAAATCCCATTGGCTTTCCCTTTTAAAATGTGTCTTAGAACTGCTTGCTAGCCAATACATACATTGTGGATAGGAATTCTCTAAAACCAAACATACCAATTGTCCAATCTTGGCAAAGGATTCAGAGCAGCTAATCACAATTCAAAGCAAAATCATTTAAAGATGGGAACATATTACTTAAAAAAAATATGCAGATGCAGCAGATAAACAAAAAACATTAGATATATGGAATATGTGCCAAAATAGAAAAAATCTAAGTATCTGGCTGACTTCCTTTGAATTTGAAAGCTATATGGACAGCCTGTTTAGTGCATGAATGTGAAATAGATTGGGTTAGATTGGGAAGTTGCAACATGGGGTACGTGCTTGGAAAATGGCCTATTTTATATTCTTATTGTTTAGATACAGGGTGAAGAGATTTTTGTTACTATTTGCTGCAAGTATGAGAAGACAAAAGACAGTTAAGGTTAAAGTAAGGACAGATTGGCCCATTTATTCTCAGATGTTTGTGGTCCACAAATGTGAAGTGATTACCGGTTGGCTTCAAACTACTTTGTGAGAGACTGGGAACTGGAAGTGGTGTGGTAAGGGGGTATCCTAATTCAAGTTCTTTTATATGTCCACTCAGGATGTTAGCCATTACATGCGTTTTGAATTAGCTTCCCAAATTTCCTTTCAGTATTATTTTGCTGAGAGAACATTGAATGTTCCCTGAATTGCGTTGTTTATATTGGATTTTTAATTCTGTTTGGTATTAAAAGTACAATCTTCCCATTTTTCAAATTAATTTTACAAACTGAATGGCTCAATTAGCTTCACCAGCTCTCTCTTCCCATTCTGCTTTTATTTTTCAAAAGGCAGAGATGGTGAGTCACCACTGGTAAACTGAATTCATCACAAGGTCCTTTCATCAATGTGGTTCTATATTCTGTTATTTCTCAAAAAATAACCAGAAGCAGTATTAGTTTGTACAAGATCAGATTGCAAATATTGTCTTTAAATGTCAGTTTCGTGTAGAATATATAACATGAAAAAAGCAAACTGATGTAGGTGGATTACAAAAGACTGAGAATATTGCATTTTCCCTTGAACCAATTTCTTGAGTGGTTCCCAGTTCTCCGAAACTAATATTGCAGGCAACAAGCAAGATCGGTAGATGATTATTTAGGTTTTGTCAGTTCAAAATTAAATCTATGACTGAATGGGACAATGATGATGATGATTTACTATAGCAGATGGCATTTAATTAACCATGGCCTGGTCACACTGAAAAATGATGCTTGGTCGAAGAGGTCGAACCATTTTCAATCTGTTGCCAATAACACAATATCAGTATAATAATGTTAGGTGTTAGATACAACCTATGGAATCCTTTCCTCTTACAAGTTGTTCTCGTTTAGCAACTGCCTTGTTTGGTAACCATTTGAAGTTATGGTAGTGATGAAAAAGTAACTTTCTGACCAATCCTCACATTTACTATCTTTGCAAATCTGTAAAGCTGAAATAAGACCTTAATCAGATTTGTGGTTACACTTAGTGACCACTTCATTTAACCCGAGTTGCTGGTCCCAATGTGGTTTGCTAAACAAAGTCTATCTGCATTCTGAATTTCATTTAGAAAATTGCATGTAAAGGGGAAGAATGTTCTCTGACATTATGTTCATTTATTAGTAGAGTACAGCACTTTCCACCATCCCCAGTGGCACAGCCCTAACTATATCTTACTTATATCTTGATATATGCAGATCCATTAACAAATCCAGTTCCCAGCTGGCAGTAATGCCCTCACTGCAAGACATCTTGGTTATCTAAGGATTCAAAGCAATGCCATCCAACTCAGAGACCTGAACTAGGAAGCAAAGGGAGGTGCAATCAAGTCCCAATAACCCAAGTAAATATGAAAAATATGTGGAGGTGTTTGATTGCAAAGGAATGTAAAGTTGATCTTGGGGAAGAATTAGATGAACTGTTCAGGGGCAAAGAATGGTAAGGCAATCTTGAGAAAGTGGAAAGTATGAGAAAAATCACTCAAAACAACCCCACTTTGATATTGACTGGTATAAAATGAGGTAGAAAGAAAATCTCACAAGCTTTCAAGATTCCCTATAGTAATAAAATAGCATTCCTAGAATCCCTAAAGTATATATTTTCTGACCTGATTTACTGTGAATGGCTGATACTGATTTATGAGCCCTATGAGGAGGTTTATGAGCCCACAAGATGGAGGTTTTTATTCAAGTCCCTCCAACATCTAGAGCAGGGGTGTCAAACTGGTAGCCCTCGGGCCAGATGTGTCACGGGCAGGCCATGCCCACCCTGGCTCTGCAAAGGCAAAAAACGTCACGATACGTCACGATAAGTCACGTGATGCGATCGAGTTTGACACCTGTGATCTAGAGCATGGATGCTGAACCAGAGGACATAAGTACATGTGATGCCTCAGAGTTGTGATTGTTTATCAAAGGTTTATAAAAATGTCTATGTATTATAATTTTAAATATGACAGAAGGGGTACTCACATTAACAAATGAAAACCAACTTTAATCCTGGCCCTAATCATTACTTTATTCAGCATCACATCCTGAACGTAGATTCAGATACAACATTCAAAAGCCAAGTGAGATTCTTGTTCCCCCCAAAAGACAGAAGGTTAGGGACAGATCATCGAATTTGGTCTATCGGCCCACCTCCTCCTTTTCACAAGAGAAGGCATAAGGAAAGTGTAGGAGGAGGCTGACTTAGGAAAAAGATCAAGTAATGCACACTTTCCCAACATTTCATTTCATTACCCTACCCACTCCAACCAGCATTGGCCTGATCTATTAGATCACCCAGGGAAAGGTTACTTATAATGACACATTTCTGAAGCTCAGGGGGGCTGAAGGCTCAGGGGGGCTGAAGCCAGATAGAGTTGCTTTCTGGAGCAGAACTGGCGTTTTGAAACCACCTCTTGATGGATATCAAGGTAGCGTCCTGTGTAGGAGACAGACTGGCCAAGCCAGGAGGAAGGAGTCAAACGGGAGTTAGTCTAGAATCCCTACATGGGCACAAGAAGGCAAAGTCCAACCTCCTTCCTGAATGCCACTGAACCTTATCTAGTCTCACCAAGGTGCAAACCATTAGTCTAAGAAAATGCCTGTGTATAGGCTTGAAAAGTAAAACAAGTAACTGAACTCTTCAAATGTGGGGCTGACACAATGCCAGTGTTTAGGAAAATGTCGAAGACCAAACTTTTAGCTTGTATACAGTGCCATCTTTTACTGATTAGTATTCCCGGTTTTTTTTTAAACTGTCAATCACTTCTTTATTTCTTGTCTGGGGTTTCAATTAGAATATGGGTATCTTATTGTATTATTTCTTAATATGCCACTGAGAGTTGTATGATTGTGGCAGGGTAGAAAATAGATAGGGAACAGAGCTGCTTGTGGCCCCATTAGTGTGGGCATTAATTAATGTTTGTCAATATTTATCAAAATCAGGTATGCAGAGTAGGAAGTAAGCTATCTTGAATACTTGGATGTTTCTCTGCACCCAAAATAAGAGGAGCTTTGGATTACTGTAAATATACCAAAAAACAAGTGCTTCTACAAAGCAAATAGCACCTTACCAATTTAGTAAGTCAATTTAGTATGTTTAGACTCTAGAAAGAGTTAAACAACCTTTTCAATATCTCTCTCAGTGCAACCACATTGTCTGTTGTTGTACAAAAAAGGCTTTCCTATTCATATTTGTCCCAATGACAGTGCTTTTCCAATTAATACTGAAACATGTAGTGAGAGACTTTTTTTATTACTGTTCATGAAGTCCAGGGCTGCTGTGAGCATGTCTTATATAGGAGAGAGATTCCTGAAGTGTTACTTCTTGAGCAATATCATCTCCTCCCTCTGAATAGTGGACACTTCTCATAATTTTTGAGGATTCAAAAGACTAGTCCAGCTAAAGCAACAAAGGAAACTTATGAGATACCCATGGATTTTGTTTCTACGAGAAGTTACTACTTGGAATGTTCATGAATACGCCCTCTCACCTGATAGCCCAACCAATCAATGCTCAAGGCTTTGCAGCTATTAACATGATAATATGTGTAATATGCAAATTTCCCAGTGGAAAGATAGAGTTTCTTTTCTGAGAGAGAAGGAAGAGATGGATGGTCCTAAGTCTCTTTTTTCCAAAATGGCCTTTGACAGAAGTCAGAATTATCTAAATATATGGGATGATTGCAGTTTTAGTCAGTTCCTTGGGAGTAAATCATGTTATACAGACAAATTTCAGGATAAACCTTCACAGAATTGTAGTTACTACTGATATAGAATATGCCAATTTTTTTTAATGAAAATAAAAAGTGCTTTCCTAAAGTCATGTTAGTGGATTTATATGATTTATATGCTACCTTTCAGAATAGGCATTCCAGGAACATACATAATGCTCCTTCCTATTTCCCCCATAACAGCAACTCAATGAGGTTATAGTAAAGAATTATTTTAATTAATTAATTTTAATTAAAATAATTAATTCTAGGAAACACAACCCAATTCCTAGTTCTGGAAAAATTGCATAGTTTGGATTGCTTTCATTAATTTGCTTCTTTAGTGCATATAGTTTACTTCTGGCTTATTGTTTTTCTTTTCTTTTATCTGCAATATTCAACTTCTGGAGGAAGCAATTCAAAAACTTTACCACGGTTTCGGTATATTCCCTAGCCTACATGTTTTTCTTCCTTCCTTTAAGAAAAACAAAGCAAACCTCTTTTCATACACATGGTACACCGTCCTGCACGTACTCCTGTCAAAATGTGGTCAGGATGTGTGTTTTATATGCGAATGTGTCAAAACAAGATAATTCCAAAGGCATTTTATTCGCTAATCAATACAAAGCAGAATGGAGGTAAAGAAAAATTACTGTTTTGTATTTTCACCTGGTAATAGATAAGACACTTCAATTGCAAAAGGGGCAGGGGAATGAACCTATTTGAACATAACCTACTGTTCCTACTGTTTCTCCAACATACTCTTTAAAAACTTTAATTCAAAGGATAGTTATAAATCACGCACAAGTGATCTTCTAGTATGATGAATTATAACGCCTACCATCATCTGCTATTTAAGAGGGCTCTGAAATTATAGTCAAATAATATGATGGGCACCAGATTATTTTTTCCCATAAACTAAGAAACTGAGGATAGGCAAGGTCAGCATAGAACAGCAGTCCTGATTTCTTGCAAGCATTTGGCTATCTACTGCTAGAAATAAAATAGTAGACTAACTGAATGTTGAGCCTGATCCAGCTTTATTGGATTTGTTCTATTCAGTTTCTTTATCCCCTAAAGATACTGAGTTGGTATCAGTGAAATATTTTATTCAAGTGTTCTTTACATTAGAAAACAAAGGATTGTCCTAAGGAGTAATCTAAAATAACCTTTCCTTCGTATTGCTAGTCAAATGCGCTAGATTACAATTCCCAAGCTATCTGGGAATTCACACTCAACTATCCATAGGACATTATTTGGAAGAGACATTTTAAAAGTTGAGGATGTATGTGACTATATTTATCTAGAGGGAAAAACAGCAGTTCTAACTAAAGCTATTGAAATAAAATGTCTAGAAACGCTGATTATTATTTTTATTTGCCTACAGGGATCTGCCAAGCATCTGCAGTGGCTTATAAGCTTACTATTTTTTTTAAAAAATTATCAAGTAAAAGTAAAACGAATAAAAGTGAAAAGACAGCTGAAACTCAATATTGGATTAAATATCCTAAACTCAACAAAGGAGTTGTTTTTCAGACATAAATATATGCAGCATTCAACATTCAGTTGCTGAAAGGTCTTTACAAACCTGAAAAAATTGGCTTGATGAATTTCCCTGTGAAGATATTGGAAATACTTCTGAAAAGTATTGGTGGTGCTCCAGAATGACCCCATCATGCACTATACAATGCAGAAAGAGGAACTGAAGTGGCCATCACAAAAAGAGCAAGTTTATAATCTTCCTGCTTATAGGAAAAATAAATTTGTGGATTTTTTTAGTCAAAAACCTGTAATCCATTTGCGTCTGGAAATGCTTCCAGACAAATAGTTTCTAACTTAATGCAACTTTAAACTTCAGATGCAAACGACACAATCATAAGCATAAAAAGCACAAAGTGACAATCAAGATAATCAGTCAACAGGAAATTAGGGTCACTTAATCACCTGACCCCCATGCCCAGGAAAACTGTCAGGTCTTAAGAGCCTTGTGAAAAGCCAGCAAGATCAGACCCAACCCCTATTTGGTACTCCAAAAAGCAGGTGCTGGGACAAGGAAGGTCCCTTTCCGGAGTCCTGCAAACTACATTCTCATTATAGATGATCCTCCTGATGGGATGGGTGGAGATCATTATCTGCCATTCAAAGTTTCAAAATAATGCTGTTTTATGACTATATTTTAAAAATTATGTTTATAAAATGAAAAAAAAAAAGTGTCCCAAAGGTGTTTTTCCAAAAGGCAACTAAACTTTCGTGGTTTTTTTCCTTGAAGATATCTTGCTTCTCATCCAAGAAGCTTCTTCAGTTTTTCAAGGAAACAAACACAAAGTCCAATTGCCTTTTGGAAAAGCATCTTTGGGACAACCATGATCTGGATGATTAAGAATTTCCATAAACAAAATAAAAGAGTGCTATAGCTATTTTCTTGTACATACACACAAACACAAACAAGTAACTGTGATGAGGAAAGAATGTTTTCATCACAATCATTTTAGAACATGCTATAGCCTTCGGCAGAACTGGTAGCTAATTTTTTGTTGCCCAGGCGCAGAATGGACTTCCGGAAGCGACATCCACACAGAGAACCGGTTATTCACATATTTGAATCCCACCACTGCTTACAACCAATTGTTTAGTTATAACAAAGTTATAACAGCACGGAAAAAGTGACTTACAACCAATCCTTGCACTTCCAACCATAGCAGCATCCTCACGGTCACATGATCAAAATTGGCAACCAGGATATATTTATAATTGCAGGGTCCTGGATTCCTGTTTTTGCCGTTTGCAATCTTCCCAGCTGATTTCTAACAAGCAAAGTCTTTTTTTATTATTAGTTTATAATATATAATACAAAAGTAAAAAAAAATAGTAAGAAAATAGGGAAGAAAAATGGAAGGGAAAAGTGTGGGGCAAAGAGAAAAAAGAAAGAAAAGACACTGACTTCCGATTCCCTTTGGTGCAGTAGAATAAGATAGTAACATCAAACCTCAACTTTTTACTTTTACGTAACAATATAAACTAGCCATTTCTATAACAACAAACCTATCTAATCGGTAAAACCCAAAATCAAAGTTTCATTTTTTTCCACTCAAGAACAAAGTCCAGAAGCGATTTCCAAGAAGAAACAAAAGCAATTGTATTTTTTTCTTTAATCAAAGCATTCAATTGGTCATCCCTGCTAACTCCGTCAACTTTTGCAACCATTCATCCATTGCAGGAATCAAAGTGTCTTTTCATTATTGTGCATAAAGTAATCTTGCTGCTGTATAACATCAAAGTTCCCATTTTTTTCCAAGCCTTTTTCCATTAAACCCAGAAGAAAAGTTTCTGGTTTTATCTTTGTGAATATATCTTCTGTATTAAGATGTGACTCCTACTCTGACAAGCAAAGTCAATGGGAGAAGCTGGATTTGATTAATGGCTTCATGATTCACTTAACAACTGTGGCAAAAATAGTCATAAAATTGGGCACAACTCACTTAACAACCATCTTGCTTGGCAATAGAAATTCTGGTCCCAATTGTGGTTATAAATTGAGGACTATCCGCAGCGGTGATGATCAGGTTTTTCTAATTTTAATTAGAAGTTAATAAGTTAAGTTTATAATCTTTCTGTCCTCCATGGAAGTCAGGACTCTTGGCAAGGGAGGGGCTGCACCCCACGAAAACAGGGGAAAATGTACTCAGAAAAAGACTGGCCCAACTCATCAGGAGGGCTTTAAACTAAAATTGAGGGGGGAGGGTGACCAATATTCAGAATCTCAAAACCAATCATAAATCCCAAGAAAACAAATCAAACAATGGGGTGGGCAGAGATGAAAAAAAAGAAAAATTCAAACAACATTCAAGAGGTGCAGGAAATATACCCATGCACAAAAGCCTTAAATGCTTATATACAAATGCTCAAAGCTTGGGGAACAAACAGGGCGAACTAGAAGCAATAGTACCCGAGGGAGGGTATGACCTAGTTGGTATTACAGAAACCTGATGGGACGAAACCCATAAATAGAATGGACTGATGGATGGATACAAATTGTTCAAAAGAAACAGGTCTACAAAAAGAGGAGGGGGAGTTGCACTATATGTAAGAGACCACTACATATCTACAGAAACACACATGATCAAAGATAAAATATCTCCAGAATGCATATGGGTCAATGTAAAAGAGAAAAAAGTGACATTACCATAGGTATATATTACAGACCACCCAACCAATCAGAAGAAATAGATGAACTCTTTGCCAACCAGTTAACAAATGTATGTAGGAAGCATACTACAATAGTAATGGGAGATTTCAACTATCCAGATATCAACTGGGAGACAAATTCTGCAGCGAGCAGGAGATCAAACAGATTCCTAACCAACCTAGCCGACAACTTTGTCATCCAAAAGGTGGAGGAGGGAACTAGACGTAAAGTTATACTGGACTTAATTCTAACTAATAGAGAAGAAGTGATAGAGCGAGTTGAAGTTGCCGGAACCTTGGGCAAAAGTGACCGTGTCATACTGGAATTTAATATAACACAAACACTAGCAACAGAAAACAATCCGACCAGTGTCTTGAACTTCAAAAGAGCTGACTTTAACAAACTCAGAGAGAACCTAGGAAAGATCCCATGGATGAAAATCCTAAAGCCGAAAACAACCCAAGAAGCATGGGAAACTCTCAAAAATGCGATCATAAAAGCCCATATCAACACAATACCACTGAAAAAGAAAAACAAGAAATTCAAGAAGAAACCAGCATGGCTGCACAAAGATCTCTCTGACAAACTGAAAGACAAAAAAGACAAATACAAAATATGGAAAGAGGGGCACATAACTAAGGCTGATTATTAGCAGATAGCCAGAAAATGTAAAGATGGAGTCAGGAAAGCAAAAGCTCAGAACGAACAAAGGCAACAGAAATCATGGATAATAAAAAAAAAGTTTGTTCTAACATATTAACAACAAGAAAAAAGTCAAAGAAATTGTAGATCCACTAAAGAGAGAAGATAGCAAGAAAATAATAGGCAACAGGGAGAAAGCAGAGCTGCTTAACTCATACTTTACACCAGTCTTCACACAAAAAGAAACAATAGCCCAACATACCAAAAAAACCACTGCAAAAGACAAATTAGAAACAAAAATTAAAATAAGCAAGAAAATGTTAAGAGAACACCTATCCGACCTTGACGAATATAAATCACCGGGGCCTGACAGATTACATCCCAGAGTTCTAAAGGAGCTGGCAGATGTTATCTCAAAACCACTGCACCACATATTTCAAAAATCCTGCAGCACAGGGGAAGTACCTGAGGATTGGAAAAGGGCTGATGTGGTTCCCATCTTCAAGAAAGGGAAAAAAACGGACCCAGGAAACTACAGACCAGTTTAACATCAATACCTGGGAAGATCCTAGAAAAGATAATAAAAAAACAGATCTGCGAACAACTAGAAGCAAACAAAGTTATAACTAGTAGCCAGCACGGGTTTGTTAAAAACAAATCATGCCAAACCAATCTTATTTCATTCCTCAACAAAGTGACTAAACTAATAGACCAGCGAAATACTGTGGACGTAGTATACTTAGACTTCAGTAAGGCATTTGATAAAGTAGACCACAACCTACTCCTTGGTAAGCTAGAAAAATGTGGAATAGACAACATCACCACCAGATGGATCTGTAGCTGGCTGGCAAACCGAACTCTTATGATTAGTCCTTAATGACACTACATCCACATGGGGAGAAGTAAGCAGTGGAGTACCACAAGGTTCTGTCCTAGGCCCAGTACTCTTCAATATCTTCATCAAAGACTTAGATGGGGGAATCGAAGGGGAACTCATCAAATTTGCAGATGCCACCAAACTGGCAGGAGTAGTTAACACCCCAGAAGACCAACTAAGGATCCAAAAAGATCTTGATAAACTTGAACAATGGGCCTTATCCAACAAAATGAGTTTCAATGTGAAGAAAAGCAAAGTTTTACATTTAGGCAGGAAAAATCAAAGGTACAAGTACAGATTGGGCAAGACCTGGCTTAAAAACAGTAACTGTGAGAGGGACCTTGGAGTCTTAGTGGACGATCACTTAACCATGAACCAGCAATGTGCAGTAGCAGCCAAAAAAGCTAATACAATCCTGGGTTGTATAAACAGAGGCATAGAATTAAGATCACGCGAGGTATTAGTACTGCTTTATAAAACCCTAGTAAGACCACACCTGGAATACTGCAGCCAATTTTGGTCACCATATCACAAAAAAGATGTTGAGAGTTTGGAAAAAAATCAGAGAAGAGCAACTAAGATTATCAAAGGCCTGGAGACTAAAACATACGAAGAACGGCTGCGGGACTTGGGTTTGGCTAGTCTAAAGAAAATAAGAAATAGGGGAGACATGATAGCAGTATTCCAGTATTTGAGGGGCTGCCACAAAGAAGAGGGGATCACATTATTCACCAGAGCACCAGAGGGCAGGACAAGAAACAATGTTTGGAAACTAATCAACGAGAGAAGCAACCTGGAATTAAGGAGAAACTTCCTGACAGTGAGGACAATTAACTAGTGGAATAGCTTGCCCCCAGAAATCATGGGTGCTCCATCACCAGAGATTTTTAAAAAGAGGCTAGACAGTCATTTGTCTGAGATGGTATAGGTTCTCCTGCTTGAGCAGGGGGCTGGACTAGAAGACCTCCAAGGTCCCTTCCAGCTCTATTCTATTCTTATTCTTCTTATTCAGATTCCTCCAGTATGGAGGGGAAAAGTGGAGTTTCTAGAAAAACACAGAAGAGCATTTTTTAATCTAAAGATTTCACAATTTATGTTCTCCTGGAAGCAGCCCAGACTTAGTAAAATTTATTATGGAATTTGATACTGGATCAGGATTGTCCTGTAATAGTGCCGCAAGTTTTGATCTTTGCTCTGAATTCTAGCATTTGTTTGGCCAGAATAAACAAGACCTTGGTACAAGAGAAAAATAAGATGAACAAGCAATTTAAATCTATTATTAAAAAGTACAACAGCGAAATAGAAAATGTCTGCCTGATTACTATGTAAGGCTGCTTGTATTGCTCCTACCTATTGAATAATTCCAGATCAGCAAATCTTTTAACTGCAAAAAGCCCTACATTTCATCCTGTGTTTTATTCTTATTGAAAAATAAGAACACACAAATCTGTTGTGCCCCAAATGGTGAAACATTTGTAGCCCATTATTATACAAGTTTTCTCAACTCTGTGGAATTCAGTTGGAGGTTGGCCTCCTGTATGTAGGTGCTTACCGTAATTTATAGTTTCCTGAGAACCATTTTCCTCCTACAGAAACTTCTTAAATGCTAGCTACCTTTTTGAATCTCCTATCTATGGACATTTATTCAAGAGTTGTCCCACTGAATTAAAGAAGAATTATACAAAGAAAGCTGCACCAAGGGGCCACAATGCAATTCAATCCTTGCAAGGGTTTTGTGCCAAGAGCTTTCTTGTATCATTACAATACTATCCTGCTTAATTTTCAGGGACTGCACTCACATATCACATCAAGATATGGCATGACTCTGATTTACTGAATAAAAGTTCTTAAACACACCCCTGAGACCGGCAGACAGCAACTGCAGAAATGGGCACTGAAACACAATGAGGCAAAGCCCATTTCTTGCATACCCGACTGTGATGCCATGACACAATACAGAAGGGTGGTACTTGCATCGTTGTGCCATGGTGCACATTCCATCATTTTTACCTCATTATGGCTAGCTGCCCATGTCTAGGATCTCACTGTACAGTATTAAGCTGCAGCATGATGTGTAAATCCTGTCAATGCTCCTGGGTAAGGTGGAAAAAGCAGTTCCATTGCAGCACCTTCTAGACAAGTTGTTAGAACTCAAGGGAACTGGATATGCCCAACTTCAAGGAAAGATGGCCAAGAGGGAATATGATAGCACTCTTCAGGAACTTGAGGGAAACCCATAGAGAGGGCATCATAATTTCAGAGTTCAGGTTAAGTGATATCTTAAGTTCCAGGAAGGCAGATATTAACTGGATGATAGGAAAAGCTTCCTAACAACAAGAACACTTTGGCAGTGTAACTAATTAAAGAGGTAGATACATTCAAGCAGGCTTGGACAACCATCTGTTACAACACTTAATTTAGATCCCCCACTGAACAGAGTGTTGCGCTTCATGATCTAAATAGCCCCTTCCAACTCTATTTTTCTATACTTTGCATGGGTTCTGGCTGCCACTTCAGGTCCTTTGTGTTCTGCTTCTTATGCTCTGTATAGTCAGACAGGAAACAGATTAAACAGCAGGAGTCTCTCTAGTCCCACTTCTGCACTTCTGTCTTCATTCACCCCTATGTGCACAGCCTGTTTTTAATAGTTTCCTAAGAGGATGTTTCTGATTTAACCAAAAGGTAAAGAGATTTCCCAGTGAGATTTGTTTTTCAGGCTTTTCTTCGACACATTCAAAACTAAAATAAATAGGTAAATACCATTTTATAGCTTAAATGCCTTTCTTTATCCATGGGTTTTCTTTTTGAACCTCCAAGTAACTAGAACACCGCTATCAACATTGTTCAATGATGTAAATACTTTTCTTCTTTTGTTTAAAAAAAAAAAGATTTGTGCCTTTTGTACACCTGTATGGAAAGTTCTTCATTGAAATCCTTCAGCATTTTTGTCACTGGTCACCTTTTCATAGTTTCGTATCCGCAGAAACCAATTTACATTGCACCATGGATGCCATCCCCATACTAAGACTACTGAGATCTCTGGATGAAGTGTCAATGCTCTTCCAAGTGACCAATCAGACAGACAACAAAACAAAACAAAGCATCATCCAGCTGTCGCTGCTTGCCCCTTTAGCTCAACCCTGTAGGAGAGGTAGTAGCAGAACCACCGCTTTGCTGAATTTTATAACCATAGAACTTAGAATAGGTTGGAAGGGACATTGGAGGTCTTCTAGTCCAACCCCGTTCAAGCAGGAAACTCTATACCATTTCATACAAGTGGTTGTCCAATCTGGAGTTAATCTATGCTGATCTGGGTGCTGACTGTTGGTGGATTATTGGAGGATTGTTGGGTCTTTGATGAGACAAAGAATGCTTGACATCTAACACTGTGCGAACAATTTTTGAAACTTGTTTATATTTTACTCATTTACCATCCTGAAAACACTCTAAAATATTTATTTTAAAATTAAAAATAAAATATATTTTAAAAGTCTGATGTAATGGGTGCCTAGTGCCATAGTACATAAGCATCAGTTGTGGAGGAAGAGGTCCTGTCAGTGAAAATGGGATGTGGGGAAAGGTGGTAGAAAAAAAGAAGAATTTTTGCCAGTTGGAAACTGTCTCCATTGTGTTCATTATCCTGGAAAAATGTACAAATGGTCCTCAACATATGACCATAATTGAGGTCAGAATTTTAATTATAAGTCATTGCAGTCATAAATCAAGTGTACCACATGATAGGACACAATTTTAAGTTTTTGCCATGCTCATTAACAGTCAATGCAGTCATTAAGCAAATCAAGTGGTTGTCAAGTGAATCACATGGTCATAAGTCCGAATCCAGCTTTACCAATGGCCATTTTTTGCTGGAAAATGGAAAAACAAGTCACAAAATGAGAACATATGACCATGGAACACTGCAACCATTGTAAATGCAAGCTGGTTGTGATTGCCAAAACCATCCACAAGGGTGGTTTGGCAATCATAACTTCAAGGACAGGTCGTAAGTAACATTTTCCAAATCCATCAGAACTTTGAATGGTCATTAAGTGACCAGTGATAACCCAAGGACTACCTGTATTTACTCTAATTCCTTCTGTGCCAAAGCTGAGACAGAAATGAACCAACTTAGCTGCTGAAGAATTTGGAGCATCACCTTGATCTTGAAGCAGTGCCAAGTGACTCCATGGAAGTGTCCTGAGCTTGTAACTCAGCCCAAGCTTGTGCGATCAATGCCTCTCCTCTTGGACAATAAGCAAGTTGATGGTGCTGTAATGAATAATAATAGCTCCACTGGGAAAGTTCTGGAATGCTGGTGCTCTTTTTTCCACTCTTGCAATACTGAAGTTACAAAACTAAGCTTTTGTAATCAGTGGAGCAAAAGTCAATGATGACAATGAGGATAAAGAAAAAAAAAATCATTTAAGTCAAACTCAACCCCTAATGACAAGCATCCACATTGATTATATGATCTATTCTAAGCAACAATATGGAAATAATTTACTGTTGCCTTTGTGCAGTCTAGCCTACAGTCCTGAATTTTTTTGAGGGTCTCCCATCCAAGAACTAACCAGAATTTGATCACCAGAAACTCTGCCAATCACCAAGTCCCCCAGACCTTCTGGGTGTAGGCACTGTGACCCAGCTGGACCATATACAAAATTTTCCTAGAGGCATTTGCCATTTTCATCTTTTTTTCAGCAAAAGCAGCCAAATGTTGCAGGCCCATCCTTAATGTTTAGACAATGAAGCCCACTTCATCCATACATATCACCTTCATACCATCCATTAAATACTAATACTAAATTAAATCCCATTTTTATTCACTGATTATTCTATTGGGGTTTGTACATTTTATTTATATTGTTTTCTCACTAGTTCTGAACTGACACTTTCTTCCATATCTGTCCTCTGAGGCATCCATCCACCCATTAAACAAAATGCCTCTGCTAGAGAAATGCGTAATGATTGCATTAAATGTAGGACCTGAGGCAATTGTTGCAATTATCTTTAGGTTTAGCGGATTTTCATTGTAAATAAAATAAAAGCTGCTTTCTGTCTTTTGGGCCAACGACTCCAGGCATGCTTTCAAATGCCTGGTGAAGCCTTCAGCCCAGGAAAAGGTATCCTGGCAGCAGCCTTACATTCGTAATTCAATATACTGACATCACAAGTATACTGTCAGTCAGTAAACAAGTATATTGACAGCACACGTATGGGGAGGCTAAGAATTTGGCCGTAAGTGGGTAAAAGGGAAAAAAAAACAAAAACTCAGAACGGGGTGGGGAAAGTTTTGTTTCCCCCTCCTTCTGATTTTTTTTTTTTTCCTAATGAAGCCTAAAGAAATTGGATAGCAATTGCCGAGATTCTTCCATCGCTCCGTTTGCAGGCAGCCTGCAGCATTAAAGTTCTCGCACTAGGCAAGGAACCGCCCCCTCCTCTGACTAAAAGAAAAAGAAAGAAAAGGGGGCGATATTAATATCTGGGCAACTCCTCGTCGGCGGCCCGGCCAGCAATCAGAGCTCCCATGAAGGCAGGGACCTCCCCTCAACCATCTGCCCGCCTCGGGCCGCGACCGACCAGCCAGCGCCCCCCCCCCCTCCGGGGATCAGAAAGTGAGAGAAGCTAGTCCTAAGAGGTTTTAACCCATTTCCCCCCTACTCCAACCCATAAGCTGCTTCGCCCGTGAACCACACCCTCCCCTCCCCCCCCACCGCGGCGATTGAGCTTCCCAACTCTCGCCCGGGGCAGGCAAGGAGGGGCGGCGGCGGCGGTAACGGGCCCCGTGGCTGTGACAAGTAAGCGCCCGCACGGCCAAGCAGGCTGGGGGGCGCAGCCGGGGGCGTAGCTGTTTGTCCCAGAGCTCCATGCACCGCGGCGAAGACGCGGCGCCAAGAAGGCAGGGCACAAACCCAGCCCGTCTCCCCACGCCTGACTGCAAACGGAGGTAGGGCGCACGCGGGAGCCTGTTTATTGGGGGTCGGAGGGGGGGGGAGTGCAAGGGTGGAATATTGGGAGGTCTTTTCCTCCCTGGTGGTTGTTTATGCGATCCGCTTGGTGGAAGCCCGACCGATGCTGGAGCTTTTAGGGATGAGGGCGAGGCGTCCCCGCATTTCCTTCTCTACCAAGTTGCGGCGAGCTCTGGGTTTGAGTCCTTCGCTCCGGGCGAGTTTTTTCACCTCCGAGGGAGCCGGAGAAGCGGGCGCCTATTTACGTCGGCCGAACTCCAGCTCAGGTAGAAGAAGGAACAGCAGCCGCCTGTTGCGCGCCACTTCTAGGAAGTTTCCCGGAGCCTTGCAAATCCAGGGTAGGATTCGCTTTCTCGGGCAATGGAAAGTTGGAGAGGCGAAACGGGTGCGGGGAGAGAGATTGTTGGAGGAGAAAAAAATGTCCCGGTGCGGGAATCGGTAGCAAAAAAAAAAAAAAAGAGCCTGGTTTCTGGCTTTTATGGACGAAAGGCTGGTTCTGTTGACGCAGGGGAATGTATGTTTCTGGAGGATTTCCTAAGCGGTAGCCCAGCTGCTTTCAATCTGTTGGAGGTAAAAGGAGAGCCTTGCTACACCTTAAGAAGAAGAAGAAGAAAGACCGAGGCAATTTTTCCCAGCGTTTGTGTGGATGGAGGTCCAACTGGGTTCAGTCGGCCAGATTAGAGGCGTGTTTAATTGGCCGCCGAATTCTCTGTGGCCTTTTCTAGTGGAGGCATTTCCTTTGGCGAACATTGAGGAGAATGGAAGCCAGAGAGCTGAAAGCCAAGGCAGGCAAGCAAGCAGGATGGCTGCAGCTGAAGTAAAATGTGAACGCATAACACAAAGTAGTATTTAACAGTATATTTTTTAAAAGGCAGTTGCGTTTGGGACGGTTGCTACAGTCAGCAGCGTGCTTTAGAATGATTCCCCACAATTTGAAACAAAACTTTTTGACAGTCTTTGACAAACCACCAGCTAGCTATGAGTGCTACAGGTGAAGTTTTTATTGCCCTTAACATTGAAGATGTCCCATCAGCAACTTCATATTAAGTTCGTGCTGTTCATTTTTCTCCCAAATACTGTATTACGTCCACCAGTTCTTTTAATTTTCCCCTTTGAAAGGTTTGAAAGATGCATCCTGACAGAACCTTTAAATTTTTCAAGGACGGGTTAAGATTGCAGGAAGCCCCAACCCTGTTCGGGTTTGTTGGGAAATAACATTTTGTAAAAGATGCACAATGTTTATGGGTGCTTTACCTGTTGAATTTCAATGGGATTTCTTTCCCAGTATAGTATTGCAACCTTAACATAGGTAATTCATAACATCTGAGCAATTTTGCTCATAATATCAGGATGATTCTCCACTGCTGGAGTAAAAGGTTCTACACAGCGTATTTTAGCTTTAGCTAGAATTGCATCATTATATTTTAAACTACTCTTTAGCCAGTATCTTTGATGTGCTGCCATTATGGCTACGATCCCATATTTAATTTTCTGGGAGGAATCTTCAGTGTAACCTGTTTTTGAATAGATACACATGGGATTGCCTGCACATTGTCCAGGTTTACATAATATTAAAGCTGGCAAATATATATATAAGTACAATGGATGATTACATTAATTATGCCTTATCTTTATTTCAAAATAAGGCTCTGCTGCAGCCTCTGAATTTGTAATATTGAGCTTATCAGATTAATTGGAACATGTTTCTGACAACTCAGTTGTGCTGTGCATCTTACTGAACTCCTGTGCATCTTATTTAACGCATGTATAGACTGAAGGGAACATGGATTAAGGCAGCAGTTTTAAATTATTCTACCCTAACCCTAACCCATTCATGGGAGGTAGACCTGGGGTCCTGTTACCAGCAGTGGGCTTTACACTTATCCACTTTTAAGCTAAGTGTTCTTTTCTTGCGCTTTAGGTGTTGCAGAGCGAAAAAATGGCCAGGACTGCTCTGATTCACAGACATGCAATTGTGATATGTGATTTTTGTGACGACTGTTCATAGCCTTAATTTGCCACTGTCGTTAAGTTCAGCTGTGCTTCTTTCTCTTTTCTGAGTTATGAAAAGAATGATGTTTGATGTGGTATGCCTTTCTTAGATGGGAAAGTAGGGTATATCAATACTTCTGATATTGTCAATCCATTAGTATTTGCATTATTTTATTAGACCTATTCCCAAGTTTAAGGTTTGTTTGTTTATTTACATCTTGCCTTTATTGTTTTTATAAATAACTCAAGATGGCAAACATACCTAATACTCCTTCCTCTTATTTTCCCCTCAACAATCCTGTGAGGTGTGGTGGGCTGAGAGAATGACTGGCCCAAAGGCACCTAGCTGGCTTCCATATACAACTCAGTTTCCTTGTTTCCAGCCTGACATCTTGAGAGGGGAGGAGGGAGAGAGAGAGAGAATTTTTATAATTTCATTTGTATAATATATAAGACATGATTGTGTTTGCACAGTATACTTAACCATATTACTAACTCGTTGGGGGGTGTTGTATAACACCTAGCTATAAGCTAACCAAATGAGTTAAAACTAATCAATCCCCTAATGTTCAAATGCTTTCACTGGTTTTTCATTAACCTGGTTAAATATGCTATGTGGAAGTAACATTGAATAGATTCCACCATGCCCTCTCTCATCCTGGGCTTGGCCATCAAGATAATTGGATGGTGTTCACATTTTGTGCTAAATCCAGATAGGACTCATTGGTTTGGTATAGTATGATGACTGCATCTCCTTTATTTTGATTTATATTATATGTTTTATAATTTAATGTGATACATGAATCCAACCATTGTGACTTACACAATTAAGTGTAAAGGTTTAGTTCAATGTGTGATTCCAGTCTACATCAGAGTCTTCAGTAGAAGACATTTCCAGAATTGAGGGACTCCAACTTGCTTTAATATTCTGCACTATTCTAATTCAATCCCTTTATAGTAGCCTTCCCTAACTTAATGCTGTCCCATGAATTAAACTCCAAGTCCCCTCAACTTCATTCAGGGAGTTTCTGGCCTGGGATGTTTGGAAGAGAAAGGGGGGAAAAACTCCATATACCATGAAGAACATCTAAGCTTAGCTTGAGGAACGTCTGGGCTTCTAGGTGTTCCTGGACAGTGATTCTCAGCAGCCCCAGATTTAATAGACAATAGTGATGTATGCTGGAAATTGTAATTAAAATTAAAGAGCATGAGCTCCTGGCCTGCACTAAAACAGTGTTTGCAAATCCATTTTGCATTGTGTTTGATATGAATGCTATCAATTGCTGATGCAGGAGAGAAGGGCGCAAGCACATTTGTGTAACTAGATAGTCATTGCATTGCTGGCTGACTACCTTTAAAAAGCTGGTTGGCTTTTTTAAATCATGGGTTCTTTCTTCTTTCAGCTCTGGTGGTGTTATGTGACTTGTGAATCCCAAATGCAAGCAGAACTCTTAAGACAATTGTATTGATGTGCCAAAAGTTTATCCTTGCTGCTTGCTCTGCCCTGGCATTTTAAGCTGTTATGGCTGCCAGTCAAACAGATGGCTAAATTTTTATGGGGAGAAACTGCCTCCTATTGCACTGGCCAGTTCCAATATCACATTCATGTCTGTCCTCTGCCTCTAACATTTCCCAGAATAATTTGACATGTTGTCCTTGATTTAGCATCTTAAATTTCTTTATAGCCCTAACCTGCAATCACCCCCTCTTTTTTGAATCATCCTCAAACACAGGTTGTTTCTTCCTATTGTGGTTGCAGCTTTTGACTCCCACTTTTTTCTTTCTTTTGCAGTTAAACTGAAATATCACAAGCATTTCCTCCACTGCTATTTTTCCTTAATGCCACACAGAAATTAGAGTTAGCAAATGAAAAAAAATGGATCTTTCTTTGGAATCTCTGAGCTTTGCCTTTTCCAGTTTGGTGCCTCTCCCACACGTCCAAAGATTCCAAGTCTGAATTTTCAGCCAGCCTAGGAATTCATTACTTAAAAAAAAGAGAGAGAACTTTTAAAGAATGAAAATAGCTTGTCAAAAAACAAAATGCCTTCCTGTGGCCCAAAATTCAGTTTTCTTTTTTGTTTCAGAAAAAGTTACACACAGAGAGAGATTCACCCAATTGAATGTTGGCATTCTGCTGGCAAATTTTGATTGGCTGATTTAGGAAGGTTCCAGGGATAACAAAAATGGCAGGGGCCACGTACTACTGCCCATCAGTTTTGGATTGTTCTACTACTATATGATTTGGATAACAGTGGTAGAGAATAGGCTTCTCCACCTGGTATTTGCCAGATGTGCTACACTTCAGCTCATGTTGTTTTCATGCTATGATGGCTGTTGTAATTAAAGACATATGGAGGATAACCAGTTGGTGAAGAGTGCCATAGAGCAGGGCTTTTCAACCTTTTCACCCATTGTACCACTTTTAGGATATGGCAATATCCGAGTACCACCAGTCGCCTAGCAAGGTGTCAAAAACCTGATGACCAAAAAAAAGGAAAAAAGTGATGAAGTACAGGTAGTCCACGACTTACAACAGTTCGCTTAGTGACTGTTCGAAGTTACAATGGCACTGAAAAAAGTGCCCTCCAAGCCACAGCCGAGCAAGACACCTGCCTGCCCACCCGGCGGTGCTCTTCCTCCTGTCCGAGGTTTTCATTGTTGTGAGCATTTCTGTTGAGGATTGGCAGTGGGGATGGGGTGAGGGGTGTTTGGTTTTTATTCCCCCCCGTCTGCTGGGTGATTGCAGCAGGTTTTGGTCAATTCACATGACCCTGGGACACTGTGACCATCATAAATATGAATCAGTTGCCAAGCATCTGAATGTAAATCACAAGACCCTGGAGATGCTGCAACATTCCAGGTGATCGGCGCTTCTTCTGGGCTTAGCAGAAGGGCCAGGATCAGCGCCGAGCTCCAGCTGGAGCCTGGTGCTGATCCTGGCACTTCCGCTGAGCCCTGACAGTCCCGAAGAAGCGCTGATCCTGGTGCTTCCGCTGAGCCCTGACAGCCCTGCAGCTCCAGCCATTCCCTTACTCAGGCTTGTGCGGTGCTGCCACCGGTTCAGCTCATTCCCCTCCCCCACTACCACTTTTCTAGGATGGTCGCGTACCACCTGCCAGGTGCCAATGTACCACAGGTGGTACCCGTACCACTGGTTGAAAAGCCTTGCCATAGAGTATTGGAGTCATGGTGCTCTGTTTACATACATAATTACAAGCCCTTGAGACTGACCTAAACCTGAGCATATTGAAAACATAGAAGCCAATGTTTTTCATATTAAATTATCGGTTAATACTGATAATTTAGAAGAGTATTTACTCCTGACAATGTTGCTACAAGGAGTTTCTTATTTAAATAGCAGGGGCAAATGGCAAACATAATTCACAGAATATCTCTACCAGAACTGCACCAGAGATGTCTGCAACATCCTTTCTTTTTGATGGAAATACCTTAAACATACGGTAATAGAAGAACTTTGGCTACAGATAAATCTGTCAACGCTGTAAACATTGGATGTTCCCGCTCTGACAACTGTTGAAAATTGCAGCCATTTTCTCTTTGCTTTTAACTTGCTTTTTCTGGTATTTAGAAATCAGGTGCAGAAGGGGGTGGGTGGGATGAAAGCTTGAGCTCAGTTAGCCATAACAATAACGCTGTTTTGTGGGAACCCAAGGACGAGCTGATAACGTTTTGGCGGGCTGAGGAGCTAGGGAGAAAACCTGTGTTTTAGGCTAATTGAAGAATGTGATTTATGACAGCTTATTGGGGGTGGGAATTGCACTTTGTTACTTTGTATCCGGGGGAAGGAAATTCAGTTTTTGGGTTCAATTACTATGTAGTGCCGATACTTTGTTTCCTGAATAAAATGTTCTTTAAGGAAGAATTTTTGCCTTGAAATTCTTTTGATGGGTTTCATCTATAACCATGACATAATCCTTGCTTAACAACTTTATTTGGGACTGGCAACTTTGCTGCTAAGCAAAGCAGTCGCTAAGTGGGAAATCACATGACTGTGACTGTGCTTTCCAATTGGAAAGAGACAAAATTTCTGTACTCAGTTTCACATTTTGGAGTTCCATTTGCCTCCTAACCCAGAGGTCCCCAACCTTTTGGGCACCAGGGACCGGTTCCGTGGTGAAAGGTTTTTCCATGGATCAGAGAGTACGTGGTTTTGTGTGCTGCCTGCATCCCACAGATGGGACTTTGCTTGTTTGTGCGGACGGGTTGCTGGCATGCCACGGACTGGTACTGGTCCATGGACCGGGAGTTGGGGATCCCTGTCCTAACCATTCCCCTGGTCTTTGGAATACTCACATCCCGATTGCTGTCTTGTGTCAAGCCCCTGTGGGCTTGACACTAATGGGAGGGGGAGGGGGCAAGGACACATCGGACAGCGGCGCCTGGAAGCAGCGGCTGGGACCAGCAGCATGGACGGCAGCGACAGCCCTTTCTCCCCCCTCGTACCTGTGTGATGGCTGGGGTCGTGTGGAGCACAGCTGCGAGGCCGTCTTGAGCGATAATGGCGGCCGGCCGAACTTCCAGGTTTGCCGACTCAGCTGTTTGGCGCTCCGCTGAACAGCTGCTCAGCGCAGAGAAACAAAGAGTTTAAAACCTGCCCTCGCTTACCTTGCCTTGCTGTCATGCCGGTACTCATGCCGGGCTGTTTGCCAGGATCGGATGACTGCTGCTGTGAATTGAATATGCATGCTCGTCATTCTGGATGCTGGTTAAGTGGGTGGGGGTGGGCCCGGGCGGGAGGCGTCTATTTAGAGCGCTGACTTTGTAATAGCTTTGAGCTCGCATGCCAGAGTGTACCGCAATAAACCAATCTACCTGTGAATTCAATGTCTTGTTTCCTGTTGGAGCCAGGAGTGTGGCAAGGATCTCTGACATCTTGTATGCATCTAAAGCAGACATGTCGCGCGATGTATCGGAGCTTTTTCCCCATTGCCAGCAATGGGGTGGGCGCGGTTTCCTGGTGATGTGTCCGGCCCGCGGGCCAGCAGTTTGACACCCCTGATCTAAAGCAATGTGATTGTGCCAGTAGTCTGGGCTGGGAGCCATAGGTAGCCAAGCAAATAGCTTACTTTCTTAAAATTTGTCTCCAATCTCTCTGCTCTATGATGGGGGGGGGAAAGCAATTTCTATATGCAGTCTTATCTTTGCCTGGTACTTTCCCGGTTGCTAGTATGATTGCATTGTTTTTTGTGTGTAGAACAGCAAACAGCTTATTCTCTTGAAATCCCTTTCCAGTATCTCTGCAGGAAGGGGGAGAATGGATCAGGCAAATGAGAGATTGGAGAGGAAGAGATTTCAAGAGAGTATTTTAATAGTGTTTTCATAGCATGTTATTACTCCCAGGCTGCTGGCATGGTCACACTGCTTTTGATGTGCAGCAGGGCAAACAGCTTACTTTTTTTCCAATCTCTCTGCTGTAAGAGGGCAAAAAAGAAAAACACAGATCAGGGACAGGATAACATGTACTGACTATAATGGCAATCACATGATTGAAGGACACTACAAAGATCATAAATGGGCTGTAAAATTATTTTTTCAGCACCGTTGTAACCTTAAATGATTGCATGTGCAGCATATAGGATGTTTCAGATAAGTCAGTGATAGTGCATCTATGCATAGCCATCACAAGCTGTCTTGTGGCATTGTGTCTGTGAGTACCGTATCTGTATCACAATTTTTTTCCTTATGAAAGAGCTGCACTGATCTAAAGTCATTATCACTTTTCTGTGTACCTGTGATGACATGGGATTTCTAGCAAGCTTGGCAGCTGAACTGATTAACTTCAGATATTAATTGGCTTAGTTACTGCTCCAAAGGTAATGCAGTTTTGCAGCCTTGTCTCTGAAGCCAAGAGGCAGGTTGTTCCACTTTAGCAGGAGCTCCCACCTGGGAAGTACTAGCTGTTGTAAGGAAGATTGGGTATTTACTTAGCACCCCCCATCAAAGTGGAAATGCTACTTTTAGTTTGGAAAGAGCAAAACTGGCATCCATGCAGAAAGTCCATAGTTACAACATATGCTGGCATTTTCACTTATTGCTAATGGTTTGACCAGTGTTAACTGGGGCAGTGGCTGGATTTGCAGCTGTTCAGAACTTCTTTGTTTTTCTATCTTTGCTGCCTCATATTTCTCTCTGTGACACCCCCCCCTACTTGTGGTCAGCATAAAAGTAGATCTATATGAAACTGAGATGGGATTGTATGAAATTTAGGGACTTTACTGTCCATATCTTCATGGAACTTTACTGATGTTCCTCCTTATTCTAACTCTCTCTAAGAGAAGCCTAAAAGTGAGTAAAATCAATTAAATGTTATCACTTTGATTAGAAGTCTTGTGTTATTTAAAATAGAACAAACAATAAGATTGGCATTGAGGGCAACAAATTTAATTCCAGTATAGTTTTTGCAGACTCGAGACTTGGTGGAGAAACTTTCCTAGTGAGGAAAGTTTCCAAGATGTTTTCCATAAAACAGATTGAAGGTCATTACATGTGTCCAATACACAAGACTCCTTTTTTACTAAATAAAAATGTGAAACCCAACTAGACACCCTCCCCCCACACACAGTTTATGTGTTTGCAGGTCCAGAATTCCCGAGTTTATATGACTTCCAGGTTGAGAAAAGCTGGTGGAGATCTGATCTTCTGCTTAAAACATAATAAATCTGGCAGTCTAGACAGAAGACCTTTGCTGATCCCATTTGACCTGAGAAAATATGCTCAGACTTACCCTGATCTCCCCCCACCCATCCCTGTCCATTTTCACAGTCTTTGACAAGGTTATGAAATAAATATCATCTGAGTAGTACAAAATCTCCATTCTACATGGCTGGCCAGTATGTAGATTAGTTGGACAATCCTTAAGAGTCTTAGCAAGAAAAAAAAACCAGTGCCACCCTTAAGAAATGATGATTTTCATGACATTTTCAACCCTAAGATTGATGCATGTAAAGGAGATGATAACATTTAGATTTTACAGGATGTACATCGTGTTTGGAATTCCAGTTTCTGTTTACAGGGGTCAAATAAATTAGACTGTCAAAAAAAAAAAAAAGCCTTTTCTGCTGAAATTGCAAAGCTGTCATGCAGTCAAGATATAAATCCATGCATGCCTATTTGCTGAGCTTGAGCTTTCGTGTCTCTTAAATCCTTGATGTCAGAAGGAGAACAACACATCTCTTATCGCACCTCTTAAAGCTTCATTTAGCTCCAGAAACATCCCCTTTGGTTCATAAATAACATTTTAAATCTGCTTCATAAATAAGCCCCCAAAACTTAAAGGCATGGCTTTTTAAAGGAATTTGCCCATTTATAAGGCACTTTTAAATTATGATGGTGATAATCTTCATCATTCTCTGACTCCTTCAGTTTGTTTTTTGCAGCAATACAGGTAGTCCTCAACTTACGACCAAAATTGAGCCCAAAATTTCTGTTGCTCAGAGAGACAGTTGTTAAGTGAGACAGTTGTTAAGTGCCCCTGTGACCTTTTTGGCAGAGTTGTTAACTGAATCAGTGCAGTTGTTAAGTTAGTAACATGGTAGTTAAGTGAACATGGCTTCCCCATTGATTTTGCTTGTCAGAAGGTTGCAAAAGGTGATCACATGGCCCCGGGATACTGCAACCGTCATAAATATGAGTCAGTTGCCAAGCATCTGAATTTTGATCACGTGACCATGGGGATCATAAATATAAAAAGCAGTCATAAGTCATTTTTTTCAGTGCCATTGTAACTTTGAGTGGTCACTAAACAAATGGTTGTAACCTAAGGACTACATGTAGTAACTTTGGGTAGTTTTAAAAAATAGAACCTTAATCATATAGTTACATTTTGAAAGAAGTTTGAGAAAATTACACGGAAGCATTCTATAGAATAGAATAGAGCTGGAAGGGACCTTGGAGGTCTTTTAGTCCAGCCCCCCCCTCATGCCCCCCCAAGCAGGAAAACCTATACCATGGGTGTCAAACTCGTCACGTGATGTGTCGCTACGTATCGCAACTCTCTGCATTGCTCACTGGCCGGCAGTTTGACACCCCTGACCTATACCATTCTCTCACAATGCCTTAATTTCACTTAAGAAGGTGTTAAAAGATGGGCCACAATTATTATGAGGAGGTTGATTTATTAAGCAATTATCAAACTACTGGCAATGACTTGATTTCCACAGATATATCGATAGGAAGGTGAAGGCTCCTTGTTGAGGCACATTATTTTCTATCACAGATGCGCTATAATCACATCTAAAGACAGGTTTATAAATTAATGGTGGCAGATTTAATTCCAGATAATTATCACTCTGTGTAAGCTACTGTTGACCTCAAGTCAGCATTTGATCTTAAAAGACAACTTTGGGGGAAACTATAGCTGACTAAGAAATGCATATTTTCTGTGGTGACATCCATTCAAGAAAGGCCAGCTATCCGTAACTGAAAAAGGATCAAACAAGGTTGCTTGTTAGCCCCATGGCAATTTATCACCTTCATTCATTAATTAGGTGGGGTTTTTTGGTACATTGAATATGGTCTGCCATCTAGGCTGGTATGCAAACCTTTGTCCTATTTTGTAAAAATGGATGATGCTAGTTTTATCTCATAGGCATAATTTGAACTGAGGAGATTGTTAAGAAGCCTTGGCTTCTTATTGTACAGAAAATAAGTGGAATATAAATTACCCTAAAATAAAGCTTGTAGTGTTTGTCAAATGGCTGATTAAATGCAGGTGACAGATTAATGGACAGGTGATTGGGGAAATGGAATATGTGTGTGTGTGTGCATGGAAACATTGAATACACACACGCACACACACACACAGAGTATGTTAGGAATAATTTTTGATGCTCACCATTATGGAATTATATACAGTGAATGATGCTTAGAACTCCATCTTTGTAATCTTAAAATTTGATTGCAAAGCTAGTGGATTCTATATTTATTCACCTCCTCTTTGCTTCTTACTCAGTATCAAAGTTCTGCCTCTTCTGCTGTGTCAAACATAGGCCTAATATTATTTCTGTTTTTTTATAAGATTGTCCAAAACAAATTTCTTTAAGTACTTCTTGCTGTTCTGAAATGGCACTTTTACTTCCCTTGGTAGCAGGGCAAGCTTCTGTGGAGACAAGTTTGGATTATGGTGTTTTATCTGATTAAATTATTTTTCCCCAGAAAATTTAGGCACTTAATTTTCTTGATTCTGTCCACTCTTCTTATGGTGTGAACACTGGTGAGATAAAGCCACTTTTCTAGTTGTTTGCTGTCTCTGAGATCTAGTATAGCTAAGGAGACAGTAAAGTGATGGGTTGTGAAGGTTGGCTGAGAGGGTGACAACCTTCCTAATGTACCCCCAGTCCAAAGAGTTCAGCAGTGCCATAGCTAAACCATGATAAGGTTGATTACTGGCTTAGCAAAATATATGAAGCCATCCATTGTGGTTTGTTAATCATGTTTAGTGGTTTTATCTGTTGTGCAAAACCAGACAGTTATGGGTTAGCCAATAAACTAGTCAAACAAACCATGCTTAGTATAATATGTAAAAGAGTAAGGTTGTTTTCTCTGTGCTTTTAAGACACCTGTCTCATAAATAAAATACTTGGAACAGAAATAAGCTTTTAGCTACTATTTATCACTTAAATTGTTTGTCTACTTAGGATGACTCAGATGCAAGGGAGCTGTTTGACAGATACATTTACTTCATCACAACAATTACTGTAAACAGTGCAAAAATATAGTCTTTCATATTAATGCAGTACTGAAATAGAAATCCTGAAAGGAAGGGGAGAATTTTATTAAGATAATGTATCTATTCACATATTCTAATATTTGTTTTGAATTAATTAAAAAGGAAAGAAAATAGCCCTTTACATCTTTCCTATTACGCTTTGCCTATAAATACGAGAAGAACCTATTTGGTTTTGTTCCAGAGTTCTATCAATTATTGTTGTTGTTGTTCAGTCGCTAAGTTGTGCCCGATTCTTTGGAACCCCACAGACCATAGGACGCCAGACTCCCCTATCTTCCCCTATCTTCCAGAGTCTGCCCAAACCTGTGTTCATTGCATTGATGGCACTGTCTAACCATCTCATCCTCTGTCATCTCCTTCTCATTTTGCCTTCAATCTTTCCCAACATCAGGGTTTTTTCCAATGAGCCGTGGTGGTGCAGTGGTTAGAATGCATACTGCAAGCTACTTCTGCTGACTGCTGGTTGCCTGCAGTTCGGCAGTTCGATTCTCACGGCTCAAGGTTGACTCAGTTCCATCCTTCTGAGGTTGGTAAAATGAGGACCCAGATTGTTGGGGGCAATATGCTGACTCTGTAAACTGCTTAGAGAGGGCTGTAAAACACTGTGAAGCGGTATATAAATCTAAGTGCTATTGCTTCTTTTCTTATTTGGTGGCCAAAGAACTTCAGCTTCAGCTTCAGCACCTGTCCTTCAAAAATGCAACCAGGGTTGATTTCCTTTAGGATCAAACAATTTGATTTCCTTGCAGTCCAAGGGACTCTCCAGAGTCTTCTCCAACAGTACAGTTCAAAAGCATCAGTTGTTCAGCACTCAGACTTCCTTATGGTCTAATTCTCATAGCCATACATTACTACTGGGAAAACCATAGCTTTAAATGTATGGACCTTTGTCAACAAGGTGATGTCTCTATGTTTTAATATGCTGCCTAAGCTTTGCCATAACTTTCCTCCCAAGAAGAAAGCATCTCTTAATTTCATGGCTGCAGTCACCATCTGCAGTGTTTTTGGAATCCAAGAAAATAAAATCTGTCAGTACTTCCATTTCTTTCCATTTCTTATCTATCAATATACCTCTGTCAATGGCGGTATATGCAAAAAACCCTACATACTTAGAAAATGTAGAATTATGGAATTCTGACCAGGAAATTTTGCTCTGAGCACCAGAACTGAGCAGAATATTATCACAAAAATATCCAGTCCTGGTCGTTGGAGGGCATGAATTATCAGTGGGTCAGGGGTAAATTATCAGTGAGAGGCTGGTAATGGGTCTTGTGATGGGGAGATTACCCTAGGTCAGGTCATTGGAAGGTGAACTGCTGGGGGGGGAGCGAGGCTTGCGTGGGTTGGTTGAGGTTTGGTGCTCTCTCCAGTTACCTATGTGATTGATATTGATTCTGAGGGGTTCGCACAGCTAACTGGAGACAGCACCAAACCTCAAGCAAACCACGCAAGCCCCCTTCCCTCCCCAGTAATTCACCTTTCAATGACCCTCACCTGAAGTAATCTCCCCATCACAAGACCCATCAGAAGCCTCTCACTGATAATCACCCCTGACCCACTGATAATTCACACCCTCCAACGACCCTGACCTGTAATAACCTCCCCATCACAAGCTTCTCTGTTGACTCATCACAAGACCCTCACTTGACACACCCACACCTGAAGCCCTTATAAATAGAAGAGCACTGAAACAGACATCCCCTAGCCCAGGGGTGTCAAACTCGCAACATCACATGATGTGTCGCGACGTATCGTGACTTTTTCCCCATTGCTGGCAATGGGATGGGTGCGGTTTCGGCATGACGCATCCGGCCCATGGGCCGGCAGTTTGACACCCCTGCCCTAGCTGATAACGAAACGTTCGGAAACTAACCCACAAGCTCAGAGAATGAACCTTCACCCTCATCCTACATCTGAGCTACAGATATTCAAAACATTTGACAGATGTTCCTATGATGTCACAAGTGTCATGACATCATTACACAAATGATGCAAAATAGATCATGATATATGCAAAATTGTCGTTCCTTGTCACCCTGTTTACAACCGTGGCAAGGGAATCATTTTATTCTTGCTATTGGGAAATCTGGAAATCTATTGCAAATCACCCAAAATCTATGAATTGTTCCAGATTTACCTATTTCCCTCCAATTTAAACCATTAATGAATAAAAATAAGTGACCAACTCATGTTTTTAAATGTTGTCTTGTTCTCAAGTCACATTTTAAGCAAAGCATTGATTTCCAAGCTCATAGATTCCCAATAAATATAGGATTTCAAAATGTGAACTTTCCCAGAATTCCAACAATATGTAAAATTGATCAAAATTTATGCATTTCTTATAAATATGGCAAGAAACCTTGGTTCTTTGTTGAAGAAATGTGTGCATTGATTCATGGATGCCGAACTGTAGTGTGATGTTCAACTACCCTAGTTTATCAGAAACCATGGGTCATGTTTACTTTCATCTTTAGAATGTCAGGCCGAGAATTTCTGCAATATCCAGCAACACTTAAGTCCCACTTAAGATGAGGAACAAAATGATATGCTTAATTAATGAGTTATTTAAATTTCAAACAGTTATGGTTCAGTTAAAGATTTTTGGAATTTTGAAAGTACCTGGTGCAAACCTTCAGAAACTTACCTTTTAAGGCCAATTTCCAAAATCCATTTACATTGAATGCTGAAAAGGTTGGTTGCATGTTATAAGATAACAAGGGATTCTAAGCCTAAAACTGGTTTCATCCTTCCAAACATCTATTACTAAGGCTTGATAGACTGTCATTCTGGTTTGAGATCATGATTTGAAAGGGGTTGTTCATCTTAGTTAGGCCTTAATTTTCACATACTTTCTTGAAAATCACTGTGTATAGAATTGTAACTTACTATATATACTGATTTAAGTATAACAAAATGAGGATTTTCCTGGAAAGCATGCTGTTTTTTGCAGAAACACTGCTGTGATAAACACAGTGACTGGCAGTTTGCTCCAAAACCAGGAAGAGCTATTGCATTTCTGTGCTGCTTTCAGTTCTCATGGGCATTTAATTGGCTCCTATTCCAGTGCTGGATAGGAAGTGTAGTTAGTTAGATGGCTTTTTCTTATATTCTTATGACTTTTAAATCTTAGCATTATAGTGCCTATCAAAACCTTTAGATTCCTTATTTGGCTTCTTCCCTACTACCTTCCAAATCGCAGCGGGTATAAATCTTTTCCAACCCACAGTTAATTTTTGATGTTGTGCAAATCCCCAACCAAACTAGCCTCTCATCATATAATTTCCCTGGTGCTTTTCTGTGCAGATTCAGGAACCATTTTGGTTCTTAAGCTAATTACTTGATATTGGAATGTCCATTGTATTGTTACGATGGATGGATGGATGGATGGATGGATGGATGGAGATAGATAGATAGATAGATAGATAGATAGATAGATAGATAGATAGATAGATAGATAGATAGATAGATAGATAGATAGATAGATGATAGATAGATAGATAGATAGATAGATAGATAGATAGATAGATAGATAGATAGATAGATAGATAGATAGATAGATAGATAGATGATAGAGCAAATTTAACAAAAATGCCTAAGGCTCAGGTCTTCTGGTTTCTGACTCACCACATTTTATACATTTGCTAATTTGCAATGTTTGTAGATACTCAGGACCACTTAAAGGCAAGCAATGTTTTTAACTAGCATTGGTAACTACCTTTAGCAATAGAAGGTAATTGGAGGGGCAAGAGCACTCATTGCAAGTGCAATTTTATTAAAAAAAGGACAAGTTCATTGGAATTCAGTGTAAATATTTTTTCAGCATAACAACAATAATTATCTTCAGACTAAGAAAATGAAATGAGCTGATTCCCGCAAGCCTAATTGTTATGGATATAAGATTAGGGGTCCTTAGTGCTCTCTGAGTTTGGCTGTTTTCATGCAGACATTTCATGACCCACACTAGGTAATATCATCAGTGCTAGCACTAGTTTGAGTCATGAAAGGCCTGCAAGCAAACAACCAAGCTCAGAGAACACCAAGGATCCCTCATTTCAACCCTGAGCTACAAATATTCTCCTTTACTGGGGACATAAGATTTGTTCTGATTTTAACATGTTGGCACATTAGAGTTTTTAAGATAATGTAATTGCATGTCTTTTAATCCTATTTTGTACCCTGTTTTGGAATATCTGTAGTTGTCATCAGAAGCAAATCACAAATTTTATAATAAAAACCCACAAGGACAAGCAGTTTACTTGTTCTCTTTGGCACTCGATAATCATACCATGATGGTGAAGCCAGGCAGAAACATGAGTTTGGTCGAAATTGGATGTAACAGAGAACAAATAAAATGAATCTAGGACAGTACAGATGGGTTGAGGAGGCTATATTTATTTTAGAACTATATGGTACTTACAGTATATAATAGTTTTAAGTCAGCATTCCAGTGATAACTGAACACTCCTTATCTAAATCTGAATCTAATCAGAATAATTGAAATTCTTCAACCTGGCTCCCTTAAGATAAGTTGATTTTCAGTCTGGAGCTTACTTGGTTTGGGAGGATAGATTATAAATCCCATAGGAAAGGTTGATAGGGCTGCCAGTAGATGAAAATAATTTGATTAGCTAATAAAAATTTAAGTCTATAAATATAGATTCAAATGTAACATTTAATTTGGATGGGGGAGGGTGGAATGGAGAATCTTGGAAGAGAAGAAAGTGAAATCAAAGAACGTGAAAAATCACTCCAAGCTTGCTTTTATAAATGGAAAAAACATCTTAGGAAGATTTAGTTCTTGGTGAAGCATTACTGCTCTTTAATTGTTCAAAAACCTTGTAAATTGAAATTCATTAATTGACCGAATGTTGTGGCTCAATTTATTTATCCCCTAAGTCACAAGAGAAGATATTAAGGTTGCCTTTTTAAAGCTTGCATGACTTAGGTTTAAATCTTAAAATGAGATTTACATCTGAGAGCCCCTGGCTCTTGGCTCACCTTATTTCCCGGTTGAAAGATAATTATGGTTGTGAAAGTCAAAGCCAGGGTACATTCTTTGCGGCCAGACATTGAAGCAGCCTTTGGCATCCATTCTGTCAGTGGCCTTGCTGGCTATCCTTCCCCAGCTTTCTTGTGGCATAGTTATTATAATAGATTGGGAAAAGGCTAAGAGTCAAAGCCAAGGATTAACAAGACAGGAGAAACTGTCACGGTCAGGAGTTAAAAGCCAGCAAACTGGGCCTGTTTTGCCTCTTGCTGCTATTGGAAACATCAGTTTATGAGCATCTCCAATCTTAGAACTCAGTCTCTGGTGCATTGCAAAGGGCTTGAATGAAATGTCTGCAGCAGAAGATTTAAAAGAGAAGGACCTTTGAAATAAATTGCAGTATGCTTGCAAGTCTTTAGATGAGAATGGTCAGGTGAGAGCTGGAAGCCCCAATATTCAGCTTTGTCCTTTCCCCCACAGCTAGCAGCCAGATGGTCCAAAGAAGGGAGAACAACTAACGAGCCTCAGCAGTAAAGTGCAAGCTTTTCTCTCTCTGTGCATGCATTCTGGCTCATTCACCCTCACAGAAAATTCACCTGAGAAAAGGAAGAAAACTGTTTTTATCATATAGCTCTAAAAGCCTTATTGATGATGATCAACCCCAGAGAGAAAACATAATCTACAATATTTATAAATATCTACTGAGAAATGAGTGGCTGAAAGAGTAACAGATGCTAAGGCTCTCATGGTTAATCAAGACTTTAACATATGTAAGGAAAATAGCTTTCCTGCTCCCATTAATTGGGAGATTAGCTTCAGTGTCGGCTATTATATTGCGCTGGTGCCAAACTACAGTATCTTGCTGCAAGACAGAAGGTTCCATATTAGAATCTGCATCCACCAAGCACCAGGCAGACTTCTTAAAAACGTTCCCATCTCCTTTTCCTTTTCTGCCTGGTTTCACTGTCGCCTGTCCCAAAGTTGAGCTTACCATGTTAAGTATTGGGGATAAAAAGGGAAGAGGGAAGTGTCCTCCTAGAAACTCCCATCCTTCCCTTTTTTATTTTTTTTCAAAACTGTCCAGTCTTTGTAACCCAGTACAGTTAGTCCTCGACTTACGACAGTTCATTTACTGACCGTTCAAAGTTACAATAGCATCCCCATGATCACATGATCAAATTCGGATGCTTGGCCTGCTTATGACCGTTGCTGTGTCCCAAGGTCATGTGATAACCTTTTATGATCTTCTGATGAGCAAAGTCAACGAGGAAGCCAAATTCACTTAACAACTATGTTGTTAACTTATCAATTGCCATGATTCACTTAACAACTGTGGCAAGAAAGGTCATAAAATGGGGCAAAACTCACTTAACAAATGTTTCACTTAACAACAGCTTTTGGGCTCAACTGTGATCGTAAGTTGAAGACTACCTGTAATAAGCTGTTCTTTTACATGCTTGGCTGTGTTTTTAAACCTGAGCATTTGTGTTTATTGTGCAGTGAATGGGGAGCAGGAGGAAAATGCAGGTAGCAAGGATTTCAGGCACTCGTAAATATGATTATTTTGTTTTGAAACAGTCTGGTGTTTTTTTGTGCACTCATAATTGGGCACTGCAGTTCACATGGCCAGGGATAAAAGCCACATTTGCACACTCGGCTGCCGAGGAACTAAATATAAATGTAAAAGTAACATGGTATACAATAGTATCTTAAGCAAGTGCTGCTATGGTTTCAATACCAGAGATAAACACTTTTGTTGGTGCATCTAAAGATGCTTTTCTAGAGCTGCATCACTGCCACAATGCTGAGCTCATTTGGTCTACACATATTCCTGCACATGTGTACACGTGTGTTAAATCTTGGAATTTATGATACATGGACTACATGAACGGATTGTTTAAAAGTATAGCTTTGCATAATAACTTTTGAGTGCCCTTTGATTCTTTCGATTCTTCATAATCCCTGAAAGCAAACATTTGTTTTAGCAGATTGATTAAAGCAAAAGACACAGAAATCTGACTTTATTTTTAAGCAGTGGCTGCAAATGTCTGGGCAGATTCCAGCCACAAGATTAGAACAGGATTGCAGGATTGCCTGCAGCTTCATGCAATTGAAAGTTCAAACTGAAGCTGCTCTTGGCTCTAGGTCAAAGAATGATCTGTGTAGGATTTACTTGGAGATTAGAGTAATAACGCTGGAGTTTGAGCTCAGCTATACACTGTAGATTTCTTCTTCAGCCCTGTTGTTTATAAGAGTTTGCAAAGATGAATTCCAGCCTGTCCAGAGTTCTGATTGGGTAATTTGGGGGATACTCTCCAAAGTCTGTTGCAAAACTAGAATGTTCCTTTTTCACTTAGTTTCTGGCATAGTTGGATCAGCAAATGCAGCCAGTATGAGCAATACTGAGTACAGTTTCTAAAATACTTGGAAAAGGACATTGATTTTCGGGTACAAGGGGTCATTATTCTCATTTTGTTCAGCCGAGCCATAATGCCACAACACTGTCCCCCGTATCTCACATTTACTGTTTGTACAAATGTGGAGTGTTATGTTTCTTCTTGGAAAACCAATGGCAACTGTATAGAGCATGTAAAGAGTGATCATGGCTTTGGGTGGAAAGAATGAAAAGGCGTGAACAAAAATGGAAGGGTTTGGACTTTAAAAAACACAAAGTAGGATTGTTTCTAGCTTCTGGATGGAGGCTCTGCTCATAATCAGGCAAGAGTGCTCATGTGAAGGGGAGAAACCCAATCCACATTAAAACAATGTCATTATTAGATCCTTTGAAAGCTTAAAAGAAATCATAAGCTCCTGGAAACTGCAAACTTCATGGTATTCTTGTATTCTTGTAGATGCAATGCATTTCAAAATTTACAAACGGAAGGTAATTATATTGGAACATATCTATGCCTCCGTAAAATTCTTCATGAATACACCAGAATATAATAAAATATCTTATGCCAAAAGAGAACCTTAGTCCACATAGTGCAGCGTTATCTACAAGTAGTCCTCAACATAACAACCACAATTGGGACCAGAATTTCCATTGCTAAGTAAACTACTTGTTAAGTAAGTCACAAAAAAATTTTAGACTTTTTTTTGCTATATTTGTTAAGTGAATCATATTCACTGTTAAATGAATCATATTCACTGTTAAGTGAATCATGTGGTTGTTAAGTGAATCCAGCTTCCCCCATTGACTTTGCTTATTGGACACCAGCTGAGAAAGTGACAAATGATAAGGATCTGACCCTGGGACATTGCAACTGTTGTAAATGCATGCAGATTTCCAAGCATCAGAATTTTGATCACATAATTAATGGGTTGCTATGACAGTCATAAGTGCGAAGACTGATTGTAAGACTGATTGAAGACTTTTTTCACTGCTGTTGTAACTTCAATAGTCATTAAATGAATGATTGTAAATCCAGGACTACCTGTATTTTGCTAGCAGAGCAGCTTTCCAAGGTTTCGTCTTTCTGAGGCTTCCTGATTTCTTTCTTAGCTGATAAAGCTAAGTGCTAAATCTGGAGGCCTATGTATGAAAAAATATGGCCCTGTCACTGAGCTATGGCCTTTTCTCAGAATGCCCATTTCAGTCCAGAATGGCTTTCCAATCAAGTGGCAGAACTGGAGCTACAGAAGTATAGCATCTTCTAATCTGGCTGGGACATTTCACATTCGTATTATCTGATGATTGCAGGGACCAATACAGAAATCAGGTCCTTCAGGTCTCTGTGCCTGAAGGAAGTCTCTGAAAGTTAGCACATTTAATGCAGGATGTCAGTGTTCTTGAAACAAGCTCCCAAGCCCTGCAAGGAGCATAATATTAAAAAGGTAAATGAAGCATCTGCTTTATATTAGTATTTAGTGATTGAAGGAAGATACAGCAATTGATCCTCATTTAGTAAATAGGAGGAAGTCTATTTATTCTGCATTTTTGCAGCATGTAGTTTCCGGCCATTTGCTCAGTTGTTTGTACAATGATGATTCACCATTGACAGTACCTCTGCTGGAAGACACGTCTTTCACCTGTCCATTTTCTGGGAAGCATGGGAGATTTCCAGGGTTGGCCTACTTAGTGTTATTGTTGCCTCTCCAAATCAAGAAAGCCCCAAGATCCTGTCAGTATAATTAGTATGAGGGATCTCAACTTCTCGAAGGTTGACTTATTATACCTTGAAATATGGCATGTCCATCCATTTACTGAGAATTCTCATGCCAATACAATTGCTAATTTCATGGTATTTCCCTGCCATAGTACTAGATCAGATATAACATTGTTCTGGCTCAATTTTGGGAATGTCCTAGGTTCATAGATGCCCTTGAGATATATTGCGACTCCATAGTCTTTAGGTATGCCTTGCCATATATCTGAGATTACAGGAGTCAAATTCCAATATATTTGAAGGAACAGCATCTTGGGGAAGCCTGCCTTTGAAATACTTGATGACAGACGTACTGAATCCAGCTAACCAACAGTTCCTTTGATTCTCTTCTTAAACCTTCTGTTCCAATCTTGAACTACATCTAGGCAGCTCCTCATAGACAGTATGTAGACTGAAAGAAATTTTGGAGGACCAATTTCCACAAAGTTCTGCCTTCTTTTTTTGGTTGAGCCCAGCACAGCCGGGTGTTCTTAGCTATTTATAAAAAAATGATGAAAGCTTTGGTTTTAACTCTGTGTGATTAAGAATAAGCAAATGACAGTATCCTGTTTTCATCTTTTCACTAATGTTCTGTTCGTTTGCTCTGTCCCAGATTTCCCAATCCTTGGCACCCTCCAGATGGATGGACGTCAACTCTCAAAAATCTCAGCAATCACCACACTTCTGCGAGTTGAGGTCCACATATCTGGAAGGCCCCCAGGCTGGGGAATGCTGCTGGGGCTGATTATCTCTTCTGTCTCACTTGACGTTTAATTGGGAGGTAAGTTTTGAAATATAGAAATTTTTATTCCATGCCTCTTTTTCTCCCATAGGATTACAGTGTAGTAAAATAATGTGTCATACAAAGGGCCCAGTTATGACTTAAGTCAGAAGCTGAGCATTTACTATAGCCCAAAACTGTTATGGAGAATAGCAATAGAGTTCCTGTATCATCATGTTAACAGATTGAGAGGCAGTGATTTTATGAGGTCCAGGATTAGTTCTGTTCTTTTCTCACTGGCCGTCTTATTCATTTCTTTCTATCTTGGACACTCTTCCAATTTGTATAGATTCTTTCCACATTTTTTCTAGGAAAGGCGTTTATTGGGCTGGGCAACCTGTAGCACTTCAGATGTTGATTTACATCTTCTAGTAGCCCAAGTCGGTACAGGGGTGTCTATTGGGAGGGACAGAGGATTAAAAAAGTCAAATAGGTGACCGCATCTGAAGCCCCTGCCTCCCCTTTATATATTTGGCTGCACTAAGAACTGGTTGAGCTTTGATCACATGGTTGTGGCTACCATCGTGACTTTTTTGATATCCCATTTCTCCCCATAGATAACCTGTCATATGGAAAATGATAAGAAATGCTGGCAGCTATAGTTCATTAAATCTGCCTCACCAGCATGCTGGGAAATTAGGGGAAGTACTCGATTGATCATTAGGGAAAACTGTAATATTATTAATTCTATCAGCATTGCCAATAAATTGGATGGACCATGAAAAGGTGAAGAAAAAAACCTAAATAGCCCTCTTTGGTTGATAAGCATTTGGTTGTCCTTGTAAAACTAGAAAGGCATCTTGTTCATCAAATATCTGACTTGTGGGATTCATGACTATAAGGTCATTGGATAATTTTAAAATGGATGAATGAATGAATTCAAGGAGGATGGGGCTGTCAAGGATCATCTCGAGGATGATGTCTCCTAAGCCAGTGGTTACAATGGCAGGTAAAAGGTATAAAGGTAGTCCTCAACTTACAACCATCCTATGGTTCAAATACAACAGTATTGGAAAAAGTGAATTATTACCTGTGTTCACACTTATGACTGTTGCACCACCACGACCATGATCATGTGATCACAATACAGGCACTAGGCAACCGGCTTGCATTTATGACCAGTTGCAATATCCTGCAGTCATATGATCGTGATTTGTGAGCTTTTTTTTTGGCTAATTGCCAGCAAAGTTGTGATTTGCTTAATGACCACAGTGATTTGCTGTTTTAAAGAGCACCATAAAAGTGTTGTAAAATCTTAAAACATAAGCCTGCAACAAGTTATGACAGAAATTACAGTCCTGATTTAAGCACTCCAAAGACCTCTAGTTGGCAACTTTGCAGAGCAAAATTGCAGACTAAGTTGGACTTTGACTTTTTCCAAAAAAAAGCCCCCATAGTTCTTATAACAGCTGATTTGCCTAATGACCTCAGGTATTCACTCAATGACCTCCATAAAATTGTTGTAAAATAAGGTCAATTTAAGGCTGCAACAAGTTATGACAGAAATTTAAGTGTAGGGCGAGCTGTATCTCCATTTTCTGCTTTTAAGCACTCAAAAGTCATCTAGTTGGCCACTTTGCAGAGCAAAATTGTACACTAAGATGGACCTTGACTTTTTCCAACCCTCCCCAGTTCTTATAACAGCTGATCTTTTTTTTACAGGAAAGGCTTTTATTTTTAAAATAAGCAAACAAGGTCAGTTTTAGTTGGTTTTGATTACAGTTCCCACCAGTCCATGCCACCAGAGCTAGTGGTCAGGAATGATGAGAATTGTTCAAAACCTCCGAGCAAACATTGACTGACCTCTCTGGACAGTCAAAAGCAGGAAGAGAAATACTAATGCACTGCCAACAGAAAATTAGTTAACCAGTTGGAAATTTACTGAAATGGACAATTGTATTGTTCTGGGGAGAAGTGATTGAAGTGAGTTCCTGCAAAATTTGAGTCCAATTAGAGCCACTAAGGATCAGAATCTTCTCTGAATTCGGACACCACGCTGGTTTTTTTTCTGCATAAAGAAGAAGCTACCACTTAATCCATGTTTCCCATAACATGCCAGTTAGTCCCTTGTTGCAAAAAAATCTACTTTATAGTTTGAAGCATCTTGAGTAAAATCTTAATCCAATTCATCACTCCTTCACTCCCTCAATATTGATAGATCTGTTGATCAAAGGTGCCATTTTCATAAGATTAAGAAATTGGGGACAACATCAAAACCCTGAAACTGACCACAACTTCACAGCTTCTGAAATCATACCAGTTGGACAAATCTGTGCCTAATCACAGCTATGTTGGATGGAAACGTCAGGTTTAAATCTTAGTTTATAAATAGCTATATCGTATGAGTTAGGATAAGTGGGATGAGGGGTACTTAGGAAAGTGGCTGAGGATGGAGGAGTACATGGGTCTATATGGGAGACGATGCATTGCGATCAAACTGCAACTTTTGCTTCTGTCAGTAGCCATACTTATAAAAAGAGTGGTATAACTATCATGATTTTGTGCCTGGCATCTTGCGGATTTTGATACACATGTACAGGAGGAAGTTACTGGGCAAAGGAAGTAGACAATTATATCATTGATGGCGTAGCACATTGCATGAGCTTTTTATCTGCAATGCAAAAGGAAGGGTTTATATGCCACTCATCTCACTTTTTTTCAATGATTTTTTTTTTTCCTCCAGGAGTTCAGGGAGGTATATCTTGTATCTCCTCCATTTTTTTTCCTGTGTGAAGTAACTTAGAGATGTATAGACTGAAAGGGAGAATGTCAAGAATGTCAGTTTCTCTCTTTGCCAACTACAAAAGCTAGCTATCTTAGAATTTTTTATGGAGCAGATAATTAAACTCCAGTGATTTCATTTTTAAAATAATCATTACCGCCTTTTTAGACTACCATAAAGCTTAGATTTTGTGTAGAATGAATAACTGCATCTTTAAACCTAGTTTTCATTAGTTTTGTTAGCAGTTTTAAATCCTTTGTAAAAGAAAAGCAGTAGAAATATTTTAAGTCTGCCATTTCCCTTTCTCTGCGATCAGTGCTTTTGGTGCTTGGGGCAATGTTTAGGGCATTTTGTTTCTATTTTACCTACTATTTTCACCTGTTCCCTTAACCCAGGGGTAGGCAACCTTGGCTCTTTTATGACTCGTGGACTTCAACTCCCAGAATTCCTGAGCCAGCATGGCTCAGCTTGGAAACTCTTCTTTCCCCTCAGCATGTCTGGCTCAGGAATTCTGGGAGTTGAAGTCCACGAGTCATAAAAGAGCCGAAGTTGCCTACCCCTGCCTTAACCCTTATCTTTTCTCCTGCACTCAGACTGCAGTATTTACTCTCTGAGGTGAACTTGGGCTATCTGATACAGGTAAAATATATGACTCTTAGGCAACTGGGCCTTGAGAGATAACTTTTGATTACTTAGCTCTTTGTTTTAAAATAGCATTGATAATCTTCTCCAACATAGAGCCCTCCATATGTGTTTGATTACAACTCCCATAATGATAGTTAGGAAAGGCAATCTTAAAAAAACTCAGTGGGACTTTGATTCTGGTCCCCCAGCCTAACTTACAGCGATGCTTCAAAAGGAGACACCTTTCCTAACTGGCATTGCAACACTGGCACATTATCTCCCTGGCCTTGTGCAAACATCAGAGAGAATTAATCACTAGTGAATTATTACCTAGTCATTTCTGTTATTCAGGGTGTGGGGAACAGAAGAGCTCTTTGCGTCCAACTCATCACCACTAACAATTCAGGTGCAAGGATATATTTTGTAGCAACTAGATGGGCAGGTTAGGACCCTTTTAAAAATATGTGGCTACTGTCTGTGATACCTTGGCCCCAAGTGACAAAATTGATTTGTTGCATTCAATATTATGTAGATTAATTTATAACTGTCCTTCAGGGTTGCATTTGCAATCTTTGCTAGGCTTCTTATTGCACCTGTGATCTTCCCCAAACAAAGGTTGTATTTTGAATTACAGCCTTTTCCCTCCTCTGGGTTTTTTGCCTTTGGCTTCTCTTCCCATTTCCTACAGGTGTTTGGCATGGGCTTCCACCTCATTTTGCCTTCTATTTCCTGGCTTGCAACATCTGTGTGTTTGAATGGGGGAATTAAGCATATTCTCCATCCTGCTCTATGAGAACATGTTTTCAAAATAATAAAGGTTTAAGTGTTTTGTGTATAAATATGTATTTCCTTAAAACTGTTAATATATATATATCTATGGCCTTGGACTTTTCTATTATAGAACCAGGGATGAAGAAAGCTGTGCTTCATTTGTAGCAGTCTTGTCAAGCGTTGAAAACACTTATAGACTCTTTTATCAACAGAAAGAGAGAACTCCGTAGCATGATTTGGAAAGAAATGTCAAATATCAAAGCAATGTGGGAGTACATTTTTTAATACTTTTGATAATCGGAACCTTAGAAATGAGATTTTTTAGCACAGTGGGGTGGCAGACAAATAATATTCTTATATTATCATGAATTATCACATGGCACAGATTTTCAGCTTTGTTTTTTTTTTTAAATTTACGTGTTCCTCATGAAGATACTGAATGAACATGACATGCATCTGCTATACCTTGTTTTGGAGCAGAAATGGAGAAGTTACTCAAATTTGTTACTGAACTGCAACCCACAACAGCTCACATCATTAGCCATGCTGGCTGGGGGCCACTGGGAGTTATCGTTCAACAAGATCTGGAGGGATACAGTTTCTGACCTTTGCTTTGGAGCAATTAGTGAACATATGCACCAGCCAGAGACTGTGCATGATTTGGGGAGCCTGGCTGCTGATATATTTGTATGCAAAAATTGATATACATGCTGTACTGGTGCTGTTATCATGATGCTAAGGATGAGTGTGTTTTGTTTGTAGATATAGATCATTTCTCAACCTTAGGAACTGTAAGGTGTGTGGACTTCGGCTCCCAGAATTCTCCAGTTAGCATGTTGTCCATCTAATGTTCATAGGCATCCACGGGGATTCAGCAGTATACAAATACTGTAAATAAAGAGATCTTCCCTCCATAAAGACCAAGCCCTTTCTTAAATGAAGAAAAAGTGACCCATTTGCAATTAAGGTTTTAATCTTAGCTTCGTAGGGTATGATTCGGGGAGCCTGGCTGCTGATATATTTGTATGCAGAAATTGATATACATGCTGTATATCTTCTGTACAGTACTGAATAATTTCCTTTAAGCCCTAGAAGGACATAAACAAAGTGAACATCAGGGATAAGATCATCCATGCCAAAAGTTGTCTTTTAATTTATATCCAATCTTTCTCCATGTTCTAGATAGCCAACAACAATAAAAATAAAAGAATAAGTATGGTTATTAAAAATCAAATTCCAATAAAAAAGGCATAGTTAAAAAGGAAGGACTTTGCCCCCTTCTGAAATGAATAAAAGCAAGTGGCCAACATCTATGGAGGTATTGATGGAATGTAAAGATTCATTCCAGAGGAGTAAGAGGCAACTCAGCCCAGATACTATGTGTGAGAGAAAGAGGGTGAAGACAGCCCCTCCCTAATAGTGCAGATGCAAATAGCAGATTGTTCAGTCTGGCAAGATTTTGTCTGTTGGTGTGAAACAATGAAGAATTCAGCTCGGAAGAATTGCCATACAACTTATTACCACAATTGAGCCAAAAATTTCCATTGCTAAGCAAGGCAGTTGTTAAGTAAGTTCTGTTCCATTTTAGACCTTTTTGCCACAGTTGTTAAGTGAATCACTGCATCATCCAGTAATTAAGCAAATCTGGCTTCTCCCATTGATTTTGCTTGTTGGAAGCCAGCTGGGAGGTTACAAATGGTGATCACATGATCCCGAGACAGTGCAACCATCATAAATACATGCCTGTTGCCAAGCGCCTAGATTTTGATCACATAACTGTGGGGATGTGGCAGCAGTCATAGGTGTGTAAACCAATCATAAGTCATTTTTTTCAGTGCAGTTGTAACATCAGACAATTTCTAAATGAGTGCAGGATCCAATCTGGGTCGGTCACTGGGACCAGAGGCTTTGTCTTCCAAGTTTTGGGACTCATGCTGGAGCCCATCCTCAGGGAACTTCTCTCTAGCGGAGTGTGTGCTGTTCTGTGTGTGGTATTTATATTGCCTGTTGTAAATGACTTTTTAGATGTTGATTGGGGTGTGTTGATGGCTGGCTTCGTTTGGTTGTGCTGCCCAGCCCTCGCCTTCTAAGTACTTGATAGGCTGGTGGTAAATCAGCACTCCAGTTGACCGACAAGGGGCCTGTTTCCCAGGCCTCAATCACTTCCCTGGCTGTTTTTGTGCCTGCTCGTCCAACAATCTTAGTAGCTGCAAAATTGAATGTGTGTCCTTGTTCATTGCAGTCTGAGGCTACCAAAGACACACATTCAATACAAAACCTCTGGTCCCAGTGACTGACCTAGATTGGATCCTGCAACATTATCCTGGGACACACATTCATTTGTGACTGAATGGTTGTAAGTTGGGGCTACCTTCATATCATTCATGGTTTGGGGCCTGACAGGAAATCCCAGACTTTTTCTTTTTTGTTACTGGTGTTTAAAACACTAGCAGGTTTTCCTGGTTTTGTTTTAATGGCTTGTGTTTTAAATATTTTGTTGCAGTTGTAAAAACAGCACAAAAATTGCCACTCTGAATAACAGAAAGAGAGAGAATAAAATAATTTTACATCACCTTCTATGTCCTAGGATTTTTAAAAATTGGCACACTGATGAAGAAGGTGTAATTTATAATTACTAAAACTCCAGAAGCTAATGTATTTCCCACTCTGTCCTTGTAGCCTATTAAAAGTGGGTCTTTTGAGTATAGATCAGTAAATTATATTTGTGCGTCCTTGTATCTTTTCAAAATCACTTCATGGTGTTGCTTTGTATTTTCACTCACCTAAGTGGAAAAATACTTCAATGGCATTTTGGGATTGAAAAAAATGTAGGTTTTCTCATGGGAGACTAGAGACGGCTTTTAAGTTTCAAAAGAGAAACAAAAGGGAAAGGAAAAGAAAAAATATATAAGAATGTTCTGGCTGAGGAGTGCAGGTAAACTTTTTGGCAATCCATTTGACCCGGTAGGCAAGATGCTGACACAAAATTGATTTATCCTTATGCATAAGGACAGGTCCAGGATCAATGATGCTTGTGATTAGTTCCTCATCCTCCTGTTCTTCAATTTTTTTTCATACTCTGTGCTAGAATTATTTTTGGGTTTAAATTATAGTTTTCAAATATTTTCTGTCTCACACTTTTTAGTAGTCCCAGTTATAGAAGCCTCTGGGAACTACGAAAGAGTTTAGGAACTGTCTATTACTTGATACAGAGAAATAAGAACATGTAAAGTTTAATGTTTTGAAAGTACTTATTTGAACCACTGTAGCTGATACTTCTGATTTTTTTAAATGTCTAAAATGATTTTCATAGAATAGTAAAAAAAATCAGTCAAATGTATGTTCAAAAATATTCTGAATAATAGATGGCTGCTTGTCAAGATAAAGTCTGAGAGCAAAAGTAATAAAACAGTTAATAATTAAAGCAACAATATTTTTTTCTTTAATAAGTAGAAATGATGCTAGGAGAACCTTCCTAAAGTGGAAATTATTATTGAATTGATCCACCTGGTTTAGGAGTAGCTAGAAATGGGACTTAGCAAGAAACTAAGCTTTACACAAGATCTGGAACAGATCTGAGGTATAGATAATTTTCTCTCCCACCCCACCTCCCAGGATTTGTGTATGTATATGTGTTGTGTGTGTGAGGGAACAGCCATCATTCCTTTGTCCCAGAATTGTTACTACATCTACAAGTGATTAATGCATCAATTTGCATCAATTTGCAATCTCCAATTTAAGGCTGATTGTGATTTCCAAAAAATTATCTCCCCCATTTTATCTTATTTTTGGAATTTTCTGCTTTACTGCCATCTCTTCTATTTCAAGTCATTTCCCCAAATGAAGATGAGAATCCAAAATTTGCATTTCAGTTATTCCCTGTGAAAATACAGGTAGTCCTTGTTTAGTGACTGCCTTTTTTGGTGACTATTCACAGTTTTGATGGTGATAAAACAGTAACTTTAGGACAAATCTTTGTATTTACGACCTTTCCAGGTCTAAAGCAAAAAAAACTGAAGTAAGATCATAAGCACAGTTGCAGTTTCACTTAGTGACCACTTCATGACCAAGTTGCTGATCCTAATTGTGGCCACAAAACAAGGACTACTTGTATTACAGTAGTGGCTTTTGGATTTATTATTATTTTCTTGTAGAGAAAATACACTTCATTTTTAGGAACCCTCTGGAGTTTTTCATATTCTGAATTCTCCTTCCCGCTCTCTAATTTCCATCTTTCATTCGCTTCAGATGTGAGTCCACCATCAAGACAACTTTTGGCATGGATGATCTCATCCCTGATGTTTGCTAATACCTCTAAGCCCTATCCATTCCTAAACATTGTTGGTGCGGTTGCTTTAAGCAAATCTGAATGGACACTTTCTTGCCGGTATTTGTGTTCACTTTGTTTATGTCCTTCTAGGGCTTAAAGGGAATTATTCAGTACTGTACAGAAGATGGGAACCTAACCACAGGATGCAAGTCGGAGGATGGGCTGAGTTGGCGGGAGGAAAGAACATTCCATTCAGAAATAGCAAAGTCACTGGTACTTTGCAAGCAATAATCTGTTCATGCTATAAATATAATAGAGGAGGAGTTACATGTTGTCCCCCTAACTAGTCATATATGTCTAAATTATATGCAAGAAGGATGATGCTCCATAACCCTGTCCATTAATACACCTTAGCCGTTTTCAAGCCACTCACCACTCATTGTGGTTTTCATGGCCAGCCTTGCTGCGTCACTTGAGAGAAAAAGGAGTTGCAAAGGGGAAATGAGCGATAGGAGAAAGGTTAACGATATAAATCATGCCACTGGAAACCACTTTGGTAATTTGGAAATTTTAAAACTGCCAGATATGTGTATGGGTGTCTGGTTGATGTAGATTTACACCTTCCCTGTTTAGAGAGGACTAAACATGCTTTCTTCTAGGATCTATTTTTTTATCCTCCAATCTAGCTTTCTATCCTGGAATTTACTAGTGGTCTCCATCCAGATATTAACCGACTCTGATGCTGCTTAGCTTTTGGAGACCTCAAAGTTGGAGATCAGCCACTGAGTATGCCAAGCAAACAGCCAAACAACTTGTGACTAAATGTAAATGTTGCTCCACCCTCTTTTGGACTGCAGCTCTGAACATACTGTTCAAAGCTGGGTGTCGTCCTTGAGTTGACAGATGTTGACATTTCCCTACCTCAAAGAATGGCATCAATTACACCAGCCTCCTATGATTTTCAGAGAAGATCCTCTGAGGAAAAGCTGCAGGATTAGCCATTTTGGAGAGGGAGACATGTCACCTTCTCTCTGAGCAAATCTTTGCCATTTTATTCCTTAACCATTATACAAAGGGTGAAATATTTAAGGATCTGCTTTTTCAGAGGTGCTGTTTTCCTTTACTTTCTCAATCCCTTTTTGCTTCTGTCTTTTTAGACAAGGCATGGGGTAATTTTTTTATGTATGCTATACTGCACATTTTCTGGGGTTTAAACCTTTAAATAAATGAGCTGCTCAGACAGGTTACATAAAGGCAAAATGGTAGATGATGGGAAATTTAGGAAGTCATAAAATCCCAGCTGCTGTTTTTTTCTTCAAGTAATGGTACTTCTTATTATCTTGTCCTGAATCTCTTTGTGAGAATTTGTGAATATGCTGTTCTGTTTAAGCTGTGATGCAGGAGCTGAATAAAATCAGCATGAAGAGATCACAGATGAGTCACATGAAATACAATGAGGTGTGCCATTTTTTATTTTTATTTTTGTCTTTTTGTCTTTTCTCTCTGGAACAGAATATTGCTTTATTTGCCTTTGCTTCCCCCCCCCTTCTATAATTTTAGTCTCTCCTTATTTTATCTATTAGTTTCCTGCTCTTCAGCTATGATGCCATTTAAAAAAAAATCTCTTTATTATGTATGCAATGTTCCTGTAAATCGTTTTAGTATCTAGAGAATTCTGTGGTTTTGTTTGGTATTTTCGTACCCTCTAAATTTTTGTACCCTCTAAACAGAGATGGGGAACTATAGCCTCTTTGTGACTTGTGGACTTCAACTCCCAGAATTCCTCAGCCAACCATGATGGATCAGGAATTCTAGGAGTTGAAGTCCACAGATTAAAAAAGGGCCATAGTTCTTCCCCCTTGTTATAAATAGTACCTTTTTATTACTGTGCAAAGGCATATGAGCATGTGGAAATTTTATTCTTCAACCACCAACTGTCTGGACCAACTATATGTTGGGTATAGCTGTTATCTATATATGGAGAAGCTAGCTGAAGTCATACCAACTTAAATGGGAAAATCAGCCCAAAATGTAGTAATTAAAGCCGTAAGAATGAAAAGGGGAATGAAGCTGCCTTTTCAGGCCAGGGGTGTCATAGAATCAAAGTCACCTATGCCCCTTCCCTCTTAATCTTGGAGTTAGAGTTGCCTGTGTTAACTAAATGAAGTCCAGCTAACTGGCTTTTGTGTCTTTAACAGCACATACAGTAAGTACTTTAAATAGCCACACAAACCTAAATAAATAAATGAGCAGGCACAACTTTTCACAGTATGGAGATAAGCCTTATCAGCCGCTAGAGTTCATATATGCAGTTTTCTTTTGTTTAGATTTTTATTTCCCCTCCTCTTTGTTGACTGAAAGTTTGGCAGTTTGAGACCCAAGCACGACACCACTGGGTGAGCTTCCATTCTTGCCCCTGCTACTGCCAATCTAGCAGTTCTAAAGCATGCAAATGCAAGTAGATAACTTCACGGGGAAGGTAACAGCGTTCCATGCACCTTGGTGTATAGTCATGCCGGTCACATGACCATGGAAGCTTCTTCGGACAACACTGGCTCCCTTGGCTGGAGACAGAGGTGAACAGCACCCCCTAGAGTCGAGCATGACTGGACAAATGAAACCTTTACCTTTACCTTCTTTTCATATACAAATCAAGGTGGAGAGAGAGTGACTGGTCCAAAATCACAAGCCATTATTCATGCCTAAGGCGGGTCTAGTACTCACAGTCAATTTTCCTGGTTTCTAGGCCAACATCTTAAGCCAGTGTTTCTCAACTTGGCAACTTTAAGATGTGTTAAGAGGCTTGGCTGAAAAGTTGGTAGCTCCTGTTCTTATTCATTGATCTGGCTTCCATTGCTGGTCTTTTTCTAAGGAGCAGTTAATGGTTCCCAGGTAAACCTATTAAGGCATCTTCTAGGATCAGACCTGCTTATTGCCTTTAGAAGGATTTCATAGGCTTCAACCCAGGGGTCTTCAAACTTGGCCCTTTTATGACTTGTGGACTTCAACTTCAGCACGCTGGCTGAGGAATTCTGGGAGTTGAAGTCCACAAGTCTTAAAGTTGCCAAGTTTGAAGACCCCTGCTTCAACCTATTTGGTGGATATGTAACAAGGGATGAAAACAAATGGCTCATTGATTCAGAAACTATTGAAGAAGAAAATACTTGGGCTACCTTGTCTTTTGATTCCCATCATAGTTTTTCTGCAAAAAATAAACACAAAGTGGAATATCTATAATAATTCTCTGCAACATGTTTTATGTTTTTTTTAATAATCTTTGGAGAAGATATGTGAGAGTTCCACTTTTGGAGAATTTATTCAGCACCTTGTTTTGAATATCCCACAGTGATATGTGTTAAACCCAATGCCAAGAATGCAGATAAGAACCAGAATTTAGATGGCTGCAAAAAATAACTTAGCTGAAAAATTAAAGAGTCTCCTTGTCTTTTCAGAATACACTGATCAGTATCAAGTGGGCCTTTAGGTCATTTATCCATCAGGATACAAGTGTTCCTATTATAAATCTTTGTGAAACAAGCTATTACTATCAACTTTGTCTGAAGTTGCAAATATTGATTAGGAGCATGAATGATATTTTTCATTGACTAGTTGTGTTTTTTTCAATAGTCTTTCACTTTGATCTACAAGCATTATGTTTTCAAGCCATCATGGCTTACACTTAATTGGATTATTAGCACGGGACTGAATCACTCCTGACTTCTCAATAGTTTGCAGCACAATCCTATATAGTACACTGTGTCCCATTTATGTTCAGTTGATTTTCATGTGAGGAGAGGCTGAACATAAAAGGCTATATTCACAAGGCATGTTTAAGCATTGAAAAATGAACTGTCATTTACTGAACCCAATTGTTCACACTGTGAACACTGTGAATAATACATTAGATGATATTGTGATTGGAAAACTTGTTATTTGGTATGTTGTGGTCCAGCCTGTGATCCAGTTTACTACACTGTTAACTTTCTAATAAGCCTTTCTTGATAATTTGTACAGTTGATCTTATTTGGCCAATAGAATCTTACAATGTGGACATTTTGCCAAAGAAACAAACATCTATTAGCTTGGGTGCAGGAACCATGAACGTTTACAAAATTGTTAATAATAATAATAATTATAATAATGATAATAGAGTTGGAAGGGACCTTGGAGGTCTTCTAGTCCAACCCCCCCAGGCAGGAAACCCTATACCATTTCAAACAAATGGCTGTCCAGTCTTTTTTTAAAAACTTCCAGTGTTGGAGCATTCACAGCTTCTGGAGGCAGGGTATTCCACTGATTAATTGTTCTAACTGTCAGGAAATTTCTCCTTAGTTCCAGGTTGCTTCTCTCCTTGATTAGTTTCCATCCTTTGCTTCTTGTCCTGCCTTCAGGTGCTTTGGAGAATAGCTTGACTCCCTCTTCTTTGTGGCAACTCATGAGATATTGGAACACTGCTATCATGTCACCCCTAGTCTTTCTCTTCATTAAACTAGACATACCCAATTCCAGCAACCGTTCTTTATATGTTTTAGCCTCCAGTCCCCTGATCATCTTTGTTTCTCTTCTCTGTACTCTTTCTAGAGTTTCAACATCTTTTTTACATCGTGGTGACCAAAACTTGATGCAGTATTCCAAGTGTGGCCTTACCAAGGCATTGTAAAGTGGTATTAACACTTCACGTGATCTTGATTCTATCCCTCTGTTAATGCAGCCTAGCACTGTGTTGGCTTTTTTGGCAGCTGCAGCATTCTGCTGGCTCATATTATCACATGGATTTGTCTTATGTAGAATTCCAAGAGGTTTGTTTGATGATTTGCGTACATGTTCAAAACCATGTGCATATGAATTGACATGGAGTTTTGGAATGGCGTGTCATGCCCCTGTGTCTTGTCTGTGTATGACATATTAACCCATGGGTTCTTTGGCACTGGTTGACACATTTTATATTTATACCAGTCTTCCTCTGTCAGAAGCCCAGTTGTCTCAATTACTGGTTTCACATAACACATGGAACTATAAAGTCAGTATGTTAGCTGAGTTTGCACAACATGATAGCTTTAACTATGCATGTTTGTAGTTACTGTAATTTGTCAAGACAACTCCAGCATGGAATGACAAGGTGCCCTAGAGCATAACTAGTACAACCCTGGGACTGCTTATTTCATGGGTTTCTGACTCTACTAGACAACATTTCCCTTTGTGAATTCTGTCCAATATTACTGATCTCTTTTCAGAAACATCTGTAGTTTTCAAAGAACCAGGAATAGTCTTTGAAAGCCATTATTGCATACTTCAGTCATGCCCGCTAAATGATTTATTTAACCTCAAAGTATACAAAAAGGCTTTCTATACCTTTTCTCTTAACGTTGTTTCCATAAGATCTAGTGTAAATATGTTTGCTTTTAGTCGGAATAAGTGTCCTTTTCTGCTTTAGCTTTTAAAGAAAAGGAAGGAAGGAGGAGATACACAAGTGTGAATATATAAGATCCACACAGCTAAATGCTAAGCACTTGTCCTGTGAATTAGTTCTGCATGGATACAAAACATCTTATTTGCTGCTTGAAGAAAGTGTAACCTATCAATGTAGTTTGCTCATGAGTTACAAGGGGCTTGTAGGAAATAACCAGGCTGACCCTAAGGGATGAGTCAAACACATCATCAGTCTCAAGTCCCTTTGTACCCACAAGTCCAGCCCACCTTGAATTCTGTTGACTCTTATCTGCCACCAATTTGCTTTGACCATTAGTAGTTCAGATTCTTGTAGAGAGCCATATTCATTTGAACTGCCTGGACTCCTGATTTCCTGTGCTTGACAGGACCATTAAAACAATGGTATTGTAAAATGTTGAAATAAGACTGAGATGGCCAAGTTCAAATTCACTCTTAGGCATTGAAGTAGTTTGATTTTCCACCAGGCTAATTTAACTTTTGTGGAAGATTTTAAAAAGTATGAAAAAGGGATGCAGTTGATTGACTGATTAGGTGCCATCAAGTCAACATAGATTAAGCAGCTACATATATAGATGTGGTTGAATATGATCTCTCCTTGAACACACTTTGTTGTTGTAATTGAGTCCATGCATCGAGCTGCTGGTCATCTTCTGCTTCTTTTTCCTTCGACTTTTCCCAGAATCATGGACCTCTCAAGGGAGCTGGTACTTCACATAATATGTCCAGAACACAGTAATTTGGGCCTAGTTATTTGTATTTTAAGTGAGATTTGATTTGTTTCCTTAGGTATCCATGTATTCCTAAGAATCTTCTCCCAACACCAAAGTCCAAATGCATCAGTATTCTTTCTGTGGTGTTTCTACAAAATCCAACTTTCTCATCCATAGAATGTCACAGATAAAACCACTGTCTTCATGAATCTTAACTTTTGTAGATATAGACATATTGTGACATCTGATTATCTTTTCCAAAGCTATCTTACCAAGTACTAGTCCGAGATTTACTTCTGGATTTCCTGTTCCTTCACTGTTGATAGTGCTAAAAGGCAGAAGGTATCTACCACCTCAGAGTCTTCATTGTCAGTTTTAAGGCTGGTTACTGTATCTCTTATCATTAATTTTAGTCTTCTTTATATTTAATTGTAATCCCATTTTTTTCACTGTGTGCTTTGACTTTCATTACACGATCCTGCAGTTCCTTTGCATTTTCAACTATCAGAGTAGAGTCATTAGCACAGCAGAGGTTTTTGCTGGTTCTTCCACTAACTGTAACACCACAGTACATCTTTTTCCAATACAGCCTCTTTCAGTCATTTTCAGGAATAAATTATAGCAGTACACATCCATAAAGTCACTAATAAATGTGTAATATGATATCCATCACTTTTCAAAAAGGAGGTTATCCTGCAGGAACCTAGCACACATTAAGATAGCATTAAATGAGCAAAACAATAAGCAATTACTTAATTCGATAAGACTGATGAAGTGCATACTACAGTGATTATTTCAACACATAATATACATGGTACATAACTGTGGCTACAAATTTTGTAATTGGAAATAATGCATTAAATATTAGATAATTGCTTACTTACAAATGCAGGCAGTTCTCGACTTATGACCATTTTATGATTGTAAACCACCCAGATTTACCCTGTGATAAGATAGGTGGCCAATACATTTTATAAATAAATAAATTAGTTTAGTGATCAACTGAAGTTACGATGGCACTGAAAAAAATTGATTTACAATTGGTCCTCACTGTTACAACTGTTGCAATGTCCTCACATGATCAAAATCCAGGAACTTGGCAACTGGCATGTATTTTTGATAGTTGCAGGATCCTTGGATCACATGATTGCCATTTGTGACTTTCCCAGCCAGTTTTTGACTAGTAAAGACTTAACTATATGATTCATTTAACAATCACAGTGATTCATTTAATGACTGTAGCAAAAAAGATCATAAAATTGTATGTGACTCACTTAACAACCATCTCACTTAATGATGAAAGTTCAGGTCCCAATGGTGATTCTAAGTCAACAAGTACCTGTATAACACACATGCGTGCAGCTGCAGAACTCTGTGGGACCTGATCTGTACAATTGTAACTAATACCCTTGAATAATTCAGACATTTAGTAGAATGATTCTCAAATAATAGTCTGTGGAGTCAACTAGTTTGTGTACAAGGAATAATATCAGCAGCAATATCTCTATGCAAAACAGACAATAGTGAGTAGGACCAGCCATAGTTAATATGAGTCTATACATGCTGGAATTGTGATCTCACCCAAGCAACCACAAAATGAAAAATGTGAATAGGAAATATAACAAGGAATAACTATGTAGGGATTTCACTGAGCTAGAGATTCATTGACCCAAGCCCATTCTAATGGGATTTCTATAAAAAAACATTATTGACCAATAGATTGTGTTAAGAGGTCTTGATGCTATGCACAGAATAATAAAATAATGAACGATGTAAATAATACTTAATTTGGGATCATATGTTTCATATAAAATTAAGTTCAAAATGGTCTTAAAGAATAGAGGGGTATGTGAAAGCATGCATGCATGCAAAGACAGTCATCCTGTTTCATGAAATATAATCTTGAAGATGGAAAATTAAGATGTTACATAATGGCCTGCTTTCCTATATCCCAAATGTTTATTTAGTGGTCCACAATTCCCTAAACCTAGCAGTGTTTCTCAACCTTGGCAGCTTGAAGATGTGCTATTCTGGCTGAGTTGAAGTCCACACGTCTTCAAGGTTGAGAAACACTGCCCTAAAGTATGAGAAACAATGTTAGGGTGTCAAATCTGCCTTCTCTTCATTCTTCATGATCTTGATGTTGTTTTTGGCCTCTGTTTGATAGCCCTAAAATGTTTTCACATTTAGAAACCCAACTTTGCTCTGCCTTCACCAAATTTATTTTCCTGAGCTTTGTTTTTCTTGGCAGTGTCTTTCTTACTTTATCCGCAAAATTTGCTTCTGTTTCAACAATCTGATAAGTTGCTTGGAAAATTCAAAGTTTTGTTTTGATTTTAAATGTGACTGTTTATTAGTGATAAACCAAAGATTAGCATTCATATTGCACCTAAACCAGTTGAGATTAAAATATCAGTTTTAAGATCAGTTACTTCATATTTTTCTTTTCTGAATGCCAGCTGCCACTGTCATCTCAGAAATATTTCAGATTTTTTTCTGGATTATGCTCAAATAAAGTGCTTTGTTAATTCACTGTGTCTGAATATTGCTCTTGAAAAAGTTAATAACAATTTGACAACAATAGGTCTACAGCAGGGGTCCTCAATCCCTGAGCTGTGGCCCACTACCGGGGTGGCATAGGTGAAACCCCACAACTGAATAACAAATCATGAGGTCACTGGAGGAAAGAAGTGTGCAGAAGGGATATCTGAGTTTATTTCTATCACTTGTTTCAACTGATCTTATAATATCTGAATTATGTCTGTAATATTTGCTATAGAGTAAGGGGTTGATTTAAGTGTTAGTAATACCGTAGGAGGCATCCTTGGTGGTGACTGGAGTTTTTGTTTTCTCCCAGTGTCTGTATCTGGTTACAGATTCATTTACAAGTTTAAATAGCCCTCTTTTTGACCTTTTTAGGCAGGCAGCCAAGACATTCATGTTCTGCCAAGTTTGAATGGATTTTAATTTGTCTTTAAAATCCCTTTCTTTGGTCAATTATCTTTAATAGGTTGATTTTGACATTTTTCTTGCTTTTAGCCTTTACTCTGTTTAAATTTTATATTTATTATTATATCTTGCCTGGGGAAAGTGATCGCGGATCACTTTTCTTAAAGATAAAAATGCTTTATTTATATAGCTAGCTAGCCTGCATCAAGCTCACTCTCTTGAGCCCAAATAGTGAGGTAAAGGTCTGTCTGTAGATGACTTGGAGGCGTAAAATTCACGATTACATTGTTTGTGCTTCTTACCTTACTTTATATTTGCCATCATTCGTGAGAAGTAGGATGCTTAAAGAGGTTGTCCATCACACCATGTTTATAGATCTCACTTGATGTTGGTTTGTCTTATAGCTAAATCATTAAACTTAAATAATGGAAGTGAATTTTCACAGAAGATGATGATAGCATGGTAACAATAAAGCATGCAAGCAATTATTAAGCATCATACATAACAGTTAGTGGGAGATTATATTACACAGATTCTTTAATTAACAACTACCCCAAAATAAATATATATATTATCATTTCAGAAGAACATAATAGAGAAGTATAAAATGTGCAATGAACAGAAAGTGGTGGGAAATTTGTTTAACCGTCCCTAATATTAGAGCTTGTTGTGATTTTTTAAGTATCTGTTCAAAGAGTCCAGTTTTCTGTCAGTGTGTGGTATCTGGCCATAAGCTTGCAAATAGCTGGGCATACCCCAGTCTGTCTCTGATGCCAGCACTTCCAATGAACCGTGAGGTCTGTTTCATTACCAAACTAAGTAATATCATCAGTGCACTGATGATGTTACCTAGTTTGCTGATAAAATGTCTGTGGTCAGAGAGCACCAAGGACTCCACAGTTCAATCTGAGCTACAACTATTCTCTTCTATTGGTATTTCCAATGAAGTTGAATTGACAGATAACAAAGTCATTTTTTCTCACAACACACAATCTGTGGGAATCAAAAGGATACTAATGAAAAACAAAGCTATAATTGGGTATTAATAATTGCCAAGATCTGCGAAGCAGGTGATGTTATTGCAAACATGTCCTATTGGGAGGATTTCCAGAGACCATCTGATTAGCTGCTATGAGAACAGAGACTTAGATGAGATGGTCTTTGAGCTTAACTAACATATTATGGGAATAGTGGACAAAAGAGAATGAAATTCATATATTCAGGCTTTCTGTAAAAGAGAAAGAATGCTATTAAGAAAAGAGGATTGTAGGAAAGAGAATAAGCAATAATTGCAAACATGTTAATGGACAGGTAGAAAAGAAGGATCCAAATAATGTTTGGTTTCAGTGGAAAGGATCTTTCTGACTATTCTCCATATAGTATTAGATGCAGCCAGTTCTTAGATATAAACCCTTCTAATAAACGACTCTTCTAAGAGAAGGAGCAAAGAACAGTGTTGCAGTCAAGTTTATGAAGTGAGTCTTAGAGCTCATATTTTAGTATCCACAATACCTAGATCCACTCATGGTCTGTTGTGTTTATTTTGAGAACCTAGACTCTGTAGTTCCAAACTGTTGATTTGATTGTGTGAATCTAAAGAGTTGTGATTCATTCAGTCAACTCTTTTGAACAAATCACACTGCCACACTGCCAAGTAGTCCATTCCACTTCCCTCTTTGAATGTGATAAATTCCATGTGGTGTACTTTCTTTAAGATTTGAAATAATCTAAATTACCACGGCAGTATGCAATCTAAAGTTTTGCAGACATTTTATATGATGTTAGCTTCTTATGAATTCTATCTGTATTCTATTCATTTTATAGTATGTGTTGTTTCTTAGGATTAAAGTTCTTGAACAAAGAAGTTGTAAATGATTATCTGTTTTTTTCTTATCCTCTCAAGACCATCAACACTCTTAGAACTGTTGCATAAATGCTGTTAAGTGTCAATTTTCTTTTGCTTCTTGATTCACTTTTATCAATACAAACAATGCTTTCCTCTCCCCTTACCTTGCTAGTAGTTTTTCTTTGTAAAGACAACATAAAATTGCATCTAAGTGCTTCACTCTGGGTTTTCATCCTTTATACAAGCCCTACAATTGATATAAATCAAAAGTTTTCCATTTTGATTGAAAAAAAAGAAACATACATATCAAGTGGCTGCTCTGTATTTGCAAGCCTGAAAAGTATTTCTCTCATCTGGGAACATCTGATCAAAACTTTCAATCTTCAGCAGCTACGTTTTTCAGAATTACACCTCAAAGTAGCAACAAGAGGCAGCCCGAAGCGATTGAAAAATATCATTGCAGAGGATTTTTTCTTATAGAAAATCTTTTTTTCTAGTGTGCATAATAAATTACTGTGACACTGAAAGTGCTTATTTAAATATAAAATAAATTTAATCATAAGCTTGGCTCTTTATAAACATTTTTAATTCGATGTTTATTTTTCCAATTCACATTTTACCCATTTTGCTAGAGGAAATGTGTGTCCTTGAATTCATTTGTAACAGGGCTCTTTTAATGCTATAATTCTAATAAATGTGAAGAGTAAATACGTCTAAATTTGCAGACCATTCTTAAACTAGACTTGGATCTGCGCAGTTTTTAAATGAATGTATCTTTTGTGATTGACTTTTTGTAAGCTGAAGAAGATGTGTATATTTTGAGAAATACTGTGCAAGAAAGAAAGGGAAAGAACTCTCTTGAAAGCATGATCTGTCTTCTGTGCCAGTGTAAAGAAAAACTACATTTATGGTGGCCAACCACACTGGCGTAAAACAGATGGAGATGTTTAGGGTAATTGACATAAGCTTTGGAAGAAATGTGCAGGAAAAAGAATACTTTGTGCTGAATCCTCCAACCACTTTCTGAGGTTTAGTAGGATTACCTTCCTGAGGTTAATGAGGCCATGGTGTGATTTCTGTGGGCTAAGGATCAACTCCAGTATAAAACTTTGAAATTTTGTGCCAAAAGTTTCCTCATGTTCACAGCCATTGCACAGGGAAGACTCCTAAAGATTCCCATGAGAGAGGTACAGAAGACAAAAAGCAGCACCAGAATCTTGCCCAGATTATTGTTTTTATCCATCTATAAGAACAGAGACATGCACCATTAGGAGGGTTCTTATTGGAAAATCTGGAAAAATCTTCCTAATATTACTGTGAGGAAAAAAGAAAGGAGAATGTTGGTGAACTTCATATGGATAGAGAATAGTAATCTTGCTTGCTTTGTTATGAGGTACTATTTGCGAACGTCCTTTTCCATTCAGTCCTTTTTTTCTAGCAGAATGTAGCTTCTCCAGCTGCTCACCCAACTACCCACCTCCATAAGTTCCCATTGCCATCACAAGGAATTGCCTATTTTGGATTGAGAAGTATAGGCAGCCAGGGAGGCTCCATAGTAAATAGTATTATCCTCCATGAACAATCCCCAATGCGGGGGAGATAGAAACCTTTTGAAAAATTGAAGTCAAATATTTTCTAGGGCTTAAAGAGCCCTGAGAGTAGAATGAGTTGATTAAAGTAAGAAAAACCAGTTTGATTTCAGTGTTAAACACCCTGGACTAGAAACCAGAAGACCATGAGTTCTAGTCCTTTATTTGGCACAGAAGCCAGCTGGTGGGCTTCGGGCCAGTAAATCTCTCTCTGCCCTAGGAAAAAGGCAAGCCACATGTGAAATTTCTTTTCAAAGATTGCCCAAAGTGCCTGGACTTTGTCACCAGGAACAGTATGATAGTTGAAGCAAATGCTAACTCTGCTTGAATTCATCAGGATGTTTTTTTCACTCAAATATTTCATTCAAGCAGAGGCTGGATAGCCACCTGTAGAGGATTCTTTAAACTGGATACTGCACTGAGCAGCAGTGGCTTGAAAATAGGCTCAGAGTCAAACCAAGATAGACTGAGTGACTATTTGTACAGAAGCTTGCTGGTTCTGGGATTGTTTCCAGAACCAGCTCTTCGTAGGGTTTAGTGGCTTTGTTGTTTTCCCCATGGAAAGTATGCTTACATTTTGGGGTTCTCCTGGTCTCATCTCTTCTGCTGGAAAAGCAAGTGCAAGCTATGGATATGAGGGTGTTTGCCCCAGCTCCAAATTATAAAACACTGGTTGTAACTTTACTTAAAACATAAAGTACTGAAGATAGTCACTCGCCCCCTTCTTATTTGCTTTTAGTGGAGGTGAATTTCAAGATCATTCAGAAACTTCAGTGGAAAATATAGTATTCTGTGTACTTACCAGGCAGCCTCATTATTGATATACCAAACCATTGTTGCTGGAGCTGTGTTGGTTACCAGTGTGTTTCCAAGTGTAACTCAACATGCAGTTATCCCCTATATGAGTTAAGATGGGGTATTTCATCTTGTATGATAATTGCACCCATTTCTGGGTGCAGTTTGGGGTGCTCCATGGTTCTCCATGTTGCATTCTTGCTATGCGAACTGAGGCTCCCAGTTCAAGATCTGGTTTTCACCAGGCACAAGGCCAAGTTATATCCATGAGAGTATCTGCTCATGTCAGTAGGTCAGATGAGGTGGGCACCTTCCAGGTCCATTCCCTCAAAGATCATCTGATGGGACCTTGGAAGCATGCTTTCTATGTAGCTTCCTCTGCCCTTTGTTATAGCCTCCCATCTGAGATGAGTGAGGGGTAGGGAACTACCATTTTGGCCATTTGGAAGGGCCTGAAGATCTGGCTCTTCCCTAAGCATTGGGCTAGAATGAAGTTGAGAAAGAGAGTCAACTACTATAACCATTCATTTAGGGACCATTCAAAGTTACAATGGCACTAAAAAAAGTGACTTATGACCGGTTTTCACACTAATGACTGTTGTAGTATCCCAATGGTCACGAGATCAAAATTGGAATGCTTAGCAACTGGCATGTAATTATGACAGTTGCAGTGTCCCAAGGTCGTGTGATCACTTTTTGCGACCTTCTGTTAAGCAAAGTCAATGAGGCAGCTAGATTCACTTAACCACTGACCTAACAGCTGCAGTGATTTGCTTAACAACTGTGGTAATAAAGGTCACAAAATGGGACACAACTCATTTAACAACTCTCTTGCTTAGCAATGGAAAATTTGGGCTCCGTTGTGGTTGTAAGTCGAGGACTACTTGCATATGAATTGTCTGGAACCTGCTGGGAAATGTATGATCTTTTTTTTTATATAGTTGCTTTTATTGGTTATTGTGAGCCATCTAGTAACAAGGTATGAGATAGGCATCCATATGTTAAATAAATGAATGAATAAACATATATTCCACGTATATTGTGTTCAGTTTGTCCAAATAAATGTTTCCTGAAAGTCTTCACTGATCAAGTGCTATAACCAGCCTTAGCATTGAAATGAGGATATGGAAGTTGGATGGCTTCTTCTTTTTAGAATTGTTATCCTGTAAAAGGAACATATGGTCAAGAAATATGCTACAGGCTAGCACTTGATGGCGTAGGATTGACAGCCTTGGAAACTATATTTTGATGCTGCAATGCTGAGAAAAATCAGAATCATGCAGTCATAGTTCTCACCCAGGTCTCAAATTATTATATATATTTGGGAATATTATGCAAAAATCAAGGTTTATGGAGAAAACTCTAAAGTGGGGGGGTGAGGAAAGAGGATAAAAGAATGATAAGCAACAAAAGAGATGGACTCATTTATAAAAGCAACAAGTACATTGTTGGAAAATGTGAATATGGGGATAAATCATTTTGTAGAAAATTTGTGACAGCGTGAAGAGTTGACATTGACTTGTTGGGACATCAATCAATCAGCCAACCAACAGATGGTATAATGGGAGGAGGCTCTAAAGAAGGAACACCCTCCTTGGAATAGTTCACCCTCTGAGATGAAAGTGGTGCCCACATTCATGGCCTTTTGTAACTTGTAAAAGCTGGCTGTTCTGGAAGGCATTTGGCACCTGATTAATGCCTTTTGGTGCCGAATATGCGATACTTAATAGAAAATAAGAAAGATAACCTTGACTGAGATATGCAAACTCTAGGATGACAAGGGATAAAACATTGGGCAAGTCCAGAATGTCCAGATGTTTGGAAGTGGCTTAGACAGCTACCTCATCAAACTACACGGAGGAGGAAGAGGAGGAAGAACTACAACACAATCAGACTTGTGAGATTTTTTTTATAATAGCCAGTCCCAAAACTATTAAAATAAAAGTCGTTTTGGCCGTCCTGTGGAGCTGGTGTCTTGGCTTGGCCAGCTAAGGAGTTGACATGGCTGCACTAATATTATGTATTAAGGTTTACAGGTAATCATCAATTTACAACCGTAATTGAGCCTAGGATTACAGTCATAAGTCATGCTGGTTGTTAAATGTGGATCATCACATGACTAACTTGATTTTGCAACATTTTTTGCAGTGGTCATTAAGCAAATGCTGCAGTTATTAAGTGAATGTGGTTGTTAAGTGAACCATTTTTTGCAATGGGCGGCTTTCCCTGAAACCAGAAGTAAATGCTGATTTCCATGAAAAAAATGTAAATCATGGTCACCTGATCCTGGGACACTGCAATCAACTGTACATGCAGGCTAAAATGTGATCATGTGACTGGAAGAGGCAGAGCCATCAGAACTTCAAATCCATATTATAAGTACCTTTTGGGGGGTCCATCAGAACTTTGAATGGTCACTAAGTGGCTGGTCATTAAGCAACGACTGCCTATCTTGCATTCTATCGTTTTATATTGGCTCATATAACCGTTACTGTTATATTTCTCTTAGAATCTTTTGAGTCTGAAGCAGTTTATAAAACATGTAAATAATGAGAGACCACTCTGACTGTTGAAAATACTTGCTGTTGTAAATTATCTACTCTAATGAAGATTGCTAGCTAGCTTTTCTCCCTTGCAATGCATGTCTTCCTTTAAAAGAATATGAGAAGCTGAACATCAATCATACGGAGGAAGAGTCTCCATTATATATATATATTTTTCTTCTACAGCCTAGGAGCCCTTTAGAGGCTTTAGAATATTTTTTAATGTACTGGTTTTAAGTCTTGTGTGCCAAAGAAACAAGAAGAGTTCCAAGGAAGCAAAGCTAGTTTAATAAATCTTTCTGCTGCAGGAAGCCTATTTGTCTATCCACACCAACAGTCGAAACAAAGACAGCAGCCTTTGCCAAATGCAATTTTCTTCTCTGTGGTATAAATGGCTCTAAACTCGCAGTGTACTGTAAACACATTGTGACCATTCAAAGCATTCAACCTATAAATAAGGTTTTCCTGGGACATTATGAAACCATAACCTGGAGGAATAAAGTAGATTTTCCTTATTGACAAAGAATCAACTATATTTTCCGTACCTGCAAATGCAATTTGAGGCAGCTGGTGGTATATTTCTTCTTCATTGAAGTATCATCACCCCCAAGCATGATTTTCAAACAATCCTTTCTCCAGTCACATTTCAGAGGCTAGTGAAGGGGGCAGAACAGGTTATTGCCAATCTGTCTCACTGTGATGGTGTGACCTTCCCTTTGATCAGGACTGGATAGGTGCCTCCCACCATCTCTTACAAGAACACCCCCCCCTTTACATGGTACCCTCCAGATTTGATAGGATGGAAATTTCTAGTTACAGAATGAACATAGAGAAAGAGGGCAGGTTGAAGAAAGTCACCATAAAATATACATTCTGTGCCATAATTGGTTTCAAATTTGTTAAAAAGTGCCTTTAAACCTTTTTAAAAAAATTTCACAGCCATTCAAATTTATCTGCTCAGTAAATCAAAGTAACAGGCTTTATAAAGAAATGTTTGCATTTCATGGGTCAATCAGTACAACTGTTTCAAGCTGGTTCCTGCTTGACATTCAGCAACTGTAGTCTAGGCATGCACAAAACATGGAGTCTTCTGAAGTGACTGTTGACTTCAGAAGAAAAGCTGATTAAGAAACTATAATTTTCTATTAAATTTAAAAATGGAAGATGAACAAGTGAAAGAAACAACGATAACGAGCAAAAAGAATTGGGCACAGTATAGAATTAGAAAAATGGCAAAATATTTGGGAAAGAAATTATAAATTGACAATGGCAACTGCTTATAAAGAAAATTTATATAAAATGTTTTATAGATGGCACTTACCACCTGCAAGATTAGCAAAAATGTTTAAAAACATGTCTAGTAACTGTTGGAACTGCAATCAAAAACCAGGCACATACTACCATCTTTGATGGATGTGCCCTAAAACAAAAAAAAAATTGGACAAAAATACATATCTGGCTAGAAAAGATGTTAAGAAAACATGTAGATTTTAAACCAGAACTATTTTTATTAGGTATATTATCAGGAAAATATGATAAAGAAAGTGTATATTTAATGTTGCATGTATTAACAGCAGCAAGAATTGTATTTGCTCAGTATTGGAAAAATGAAGAAATACCATCTGAAGAGATAATCAAGAAAATATTGGACTGTGCAGAAATGTATAGATTAATACTGAAGATTAAAGAAAAAGAAGACACAGAATATTTTCAAATATGGGATGTATTTTATCAATGGCTGGAAAAATGGGGTAGAGATTAGGAATTTAATGTGTTTTATTAAGTAAAATAAATGGACCCAGACAACATGTTGTTTACTAAGCACTTTTGAATTGTAAATGTAGAAAACTAATAAAATATTATATTAAAAAAAAAGAACATGGGGTCTTCCACTCTCTGCCTCTATGGAGAGCTTCATGGAGGCAAGGAAAGAAGGATTTTAAGCTCTGTGCCTGTTTGGGTTTCATCTGAGGAGATCCAAGCAGACATGGATTTGGGAGGGAGCTCTTTCAGCCAGCCCCCAGAGATAACAGAATGATAGAGTTGAAAGGGACCTTGGAGGTCATCTAGTCCAACCACCTGCTCAGGCAGGAAGCCCTATACCATTTCAGACAAATGGTTGTCCAATCTCTTCTTAAAACTTCCAGCGTTGGAGCATTCACAACTTCTGGAGGCAAGTCATTCCAGTGATGAGGGAGATGAGAAGGCATCCTCTCTGCAGGTAGCATCAACTTGCAACTTCCTTGTTGGCTTCCCCATTGACTTTCTCAGGAGGCTTTCTCAAGAGAAGATTGCAAATGGTGATCACGTGATGGTGGGATGCTAGTTGTAAGTGTGAGCAGGTTGCCAAGCATCCAGATTGCAGTGACACGTGACATTTTGTGACGGTCAGACGTGCTTTACAAGTCATAAAGCTCCCTTTCTGAGAATGGTCATTAAGCAACTGCCAGTTAAGTGAGGGCTACTTGTAGAGAAGACCTATATTCTCCTATTCCAATTCAGAAACAGAACCCTTTCTGGCAGCTTAACGTTCATCCTCACATTTTGCTTGTGGCAGCCTGGAGCCACTTATTTAACCATGTTTGAGGGATGTATCCTCAAGATATCACATCCATCTCGTCACTAGCCTACTGCACTGGTACTGCTGCTGGAGTAGTCTTTATTTGTTCTAGCTTAAAAGTGACGTTTTTCTCCTTTTTCCAACATACAAATTCTCATGTAAACAAAACTAGGGTCCTTTGTAGAATAGCTTGGGGCTGAAAATCAGAAGCAGTGATCCTTCTCCATTGGGCATTTTAGCTTTTATTGCAAGAGAGACTTTTTCTATTCCTCCTGGAATACCCTTGTCAGTCAGGAATCCTGCTTTGTTATAGGTATGTGTACGCACCAAGAGGAGACAATACAATAAAATGTGTGGCACATTGACAGATACAGACATAGGTCCTATGAGTCATATCATACTATTAGCTGTCTTCATTATTTAAATTACTTTAGCTAAATGATGCCTAGCTGTTTCAGCAGTGACTTTTTCTATTCTTCCTTTTTTTTAATCTTTAGAACTGAGTGGAATTTTCTGACAACTGATGGCAGTGTTTCTCAACCTTGGTAGGTTTACGAGGTATGGACTTCAACTCCCAGAATTCCCCAGCCAGCATGCTTCTTAAAGCTGCCAAAATTGAGAAACAATGACCCATGGCAAACAGGGAGTAGAGGTGCAAAGCTGTCTGGGTAGATATGCATCAGAAGGCCATATCTCCCATGCTTTTCTGACTGTGACTTGCAACTGAGCCAGGATTTGTCCAGTACAATCTGTTCACCAGACTGTGCTGAATTCCAGTTTTATGGATTTCCGGTGGAGTTGACCTGGGGCTAATCAACACATTCTTTATGGTGCAATTGCACCATAAAAATGCATCCTGTTCTGGACTGGACAAGCCAGCCCTTCCAATCAAGCAAGTAGCTAGGTTTAATTTAGTATGGAAATCTTGCAATATTGGATTCTCAAAAGGAAAAGTTAAAATATCAGCAACTATATAGTAAGTAAAATTGGGGCATTCTTGAAACTTAAATTATATACATAGTTCTAGTAACTGCAGAAAGGAGTTTTGTTTGGATACCATGAACAGGAAACAAAAATCACATATTGAATTCTAGTTAGATTGTTCCCTTTCATGCATCAAATCATCTATCTGAATGGTGCGCCTTGTAAAAGTTCAGAATAGATAGAAATCCAATCATTTTCCTGTGCACTTTGTTTTCTTTTTAAATGTGCAGAAAATTGTTATGAAGTATGGCGTTTACATATGTGAAATCCTTCAAGTGGAACAGGTCAGTACAAGCTGTTCCGTCCACCTGACTCTGCTAAACTCACATTGTTTGGTTCTAGAAGGAATTGCAGGATGTCACTATTAAATTTGGTTTTGTGTTCTAACACTTCCCAAAGTTATTCTAACCTGTTCAGCACCATTCTCTCTGACCTCACTTCACCAATTGGCATTATCAACCAAGATGCATATCAGAGTAACCCAGGTACCCTAGGTTAATTATCTGCAAGGTAAGGCTCTTAAAGATACAGAAATTACATTTTGGTGAAAGGCACTGAAAAGAAATCAATATACAAAGTGAAATGTGAAAGCTTACCCAGGGCAATAATTTTCTGCTTAACTGAACAGAGAAATGGTCTCATCATTGATCCTAAAATTGTGTCCTCTTTATAGCTTGTCTGTAGCAAGTTCCCTTATCAGGTTAGCAAAAGCTACCTAGGTTCAGGCGACAGCTTCTATTAGTGGCAGTATCTTAACAGATCATGTGAAATTCAGCTGCAACATGTTGAAACTGTGACTTCTACAGTGCTTGGGTCTTCCTGGAAAGAGCGGCTCTAATTTCAGGTTGTGTTCAATAAACTACTTGCGTGAAAGGTCACTCGGGAACAAGAGGAATTTCTTAATTTGCTGAAACTATTGCTCCAGCAGACATCATTTTGATGACTGTTGTTTTAGATCTTAAGACATTTATTTCTTATGATTTGTCTGACAACAGAGCTGGGGGGTGGGGGTAGCTGGGACTTTGTGACTGGAGCAAGGAACAAGTGGGCAGATAACAAACCGGAGAGTTTTGCCAAAACATTTAGTAGATGAAGTGAAACTATCAACCTCCCAATTTCAAATATTCTTATACCAATCTTTGGTTTGCAGTCACGTGTGGCAATAGCAATGCAAGGAAAGGTGGAAGAATGCAAACGAAATTATCAAGGGAGCTGAAAATCTTCCCTACCCCAAAACAAAACAATCCTAAGCCTCCTTCAGTTTGGACCAAAGGAACTGAGGAGGGAATAAGATTGAGGGGTAGGAAATCATGCACGCCATGGAGAATCAAGGTTCTTTTGGTCCCTCCAAACCCAACAACCACAGTTCAACCAGTGAAGCTGACTGGAAAAAGTGGAATACATGAAAAACAGCATACAGGATATAATTTAGCTTGTGGAAATCATTATTCCACAATATGTGGTGATAACTACTAACTTGGATAGAGAATAGATAAACTCATGGATGACAGGTCTATCAAAGACTGGTATTCATTCATATGTTACCTTCAGATTGGACCAGCAGATCTCCCATTGCCAATTGCAGGAGAACAAGAGTAGGAGAGAAATATGTCTCCTTCCCTTCTTTTGCAAGCTGGATGAAAACATCTGTTGGGTGGTCATTGGTGCAAAATGCTGGACTAAGATGGCCTTGGCCTGATCTGAAAAGACATTCTTATGCTCTTATCCCTGCATGTTATGATATGGTTTGTTTGTAGATTTGTGTGCTCTTATAATTCAGCTAATGTAATTTGTAAATGGTGGTTTATGGCTTAGGGAAATATGTGAACCAACTTACACAAATATTTTCTGGACTGGATGCTAAAAGCAATCTAATGCAGTGTTGTGGCAGAGAATAAAAAAGCTCATAAGTAGAGATACCAGCACATACACACACATACACACTCTCACACACACATATTTTGGTTTATAAAAAAATAGGCCCATTAACAGTTAATTTACTCATCATCACTCTTATCTTTTACAAATTTTTCAAAACCCTCTTGTAAAGCCATTGCTGCTTTCTGTAGATTATTGTTGATGAATAAAGAAATGGGCCTAAAGGATCCAAATCTAGTTATGTTCATTCGTTACTAAGACTATTCACATACAGAGTAGTTGCTGATTAAAAATTTCAGTGAGACAAAAGAAAAGCACCATATAAGATGAAGCAATAAATTTTATCAAAACCAGACAAACGGTAGGACGCCAGAAGCAATTTTAACACAGATCGATCAGAATTCAATTTTATGAGCTAGAGAAGATAGTCTATGGAAAGAGTTATTTTCCTGTTTACTCTTGCTGTGTCCCCTTGGTATGACAGTCTTAACTTGGGAAAAATTATGTTGGGTCATTTAACAGAATAACAGAGTTAGAAGGGACCTTGGAGGACTCCTAGTCCAACCACCAGCTCAGGCAGGAAACCTTATACCATTTCAAACAAATGGTTGTCCAATCTCTTCTTAAAAACTTCCAGTGTTGGAGCATTCACAACTTCTGGAGGCAAGTTGTTCCACTGATTAATTGTTCTAACTGTCAGGAAATTTCTCCTTAGTTCTAGGTTGCTTCTCTCCTTGATTAGTTTCATTCCATTGCTTCTTGTCCTGCCTTCAGGTGCTTTGGAGGCTGAACATAAAGGCTATATTCATAAGGCATGTTTAAGCATTGAAAAATGAACTTGTCATTTACTGAACCCAATTGTTCACACTGTGAACACTGTGAATAATACATTAGATGATATTGTGATTGGAAAACTTGTTATTCGGTATGTTGTGGTCCAGCCTGTGATCCAGTTTACTGCACTGTTAACTTTTTAATAAGCCTTTCTTGATAATTTGTATAGTTGATCTTATTTGGCCAGTAGAATCTTACAATGTGGACATTTTGCCAAAGAAACAAACATCTATTAGCTTGGGTGCAGGAACCATGAACTTTTACAAAATTGCTAATAATAATAATAATAATTATAATAATGATAATAGAGTTGGAAGGGACCTTGGAGGTCTTCTAGTCCAACCCCCCCAGGCAGGAAACCCTATACCATTTCAAACAAATGGCTGTCCAGTCTTTTTTTAAAAACTTCCAGTGTTGGAGCATTCACAGCTTCTGGAGGCAGGGTATTCCACTGATTAATTGTTCTAACTGTCAGGAAATTTCTCCTTAGTTCTAGGTTGCTTCTCTCCTTGATTAGTTTCATTCCATTGCTTCTTGTCCTGCCTTCAGGTGCTTTGGAGAATAGCTTGACTCCCTCTTCTTTGTGGCAATTCCTGAGATATTGGAACACTGCTATCATGTCCCCCCTCGTCCTTCTCTTCATTAAACTAGACATACCCAATTCCAGCAGCCATTCTTTATGTTTTAGTCCCCGATCATCTTTGTTGCTCTTCTCTGCACTCTTTCTAAAAGAGTCTCAACATCTTTTTTACATCATGTTGACCAAAACTGGATGCAGTATTCCAAGTGTGATCTTACCAAGGCATTATGAAGTGATATTAACACTTCATGTGATCTTAATTCTATCCCTCTGTTAATGCAGCCTAGAACTGTGTTGGCTATTTTGGCAGCTGAAGTACACTGCTGGCTCATATTTAAGTGATTTTCCACTAGGACTCCGAGGTCCCTCTCACAGTTACTACTATTGAGCCAGGTACCACTTATACTATACCTGTACATTTGGGTTTTTTTGCCTAAATGTAGAACCTTACTTTTTTCACCATTGAATTTCATTTTGTTAGATAGTGCCCAATGTTCAAGACTGTCAGATGCTTCTGTATCTTAAGCCTGTCTTCTGGAGTGTTGGCTATTCCTGCCAGCTTGGTGTCGTCTGCAAATTTGATGATTTCCCCATCTATCCCCTCGTCCAAATCATTGATGAAGATGTTGAAGAGCACTGGGCCCAGAACAGAGCCCTGGGGCACCCCACTACACACTTCCCTCCATGTAGATGCGGTTCCATTGAGGACCACATGCTGAGTACGGCCGGTCAACCAGCTCCGGATCCATCTGGTGGTGATGCTGTCTAACCCACATTTTTCTATCTTATCAAGTAGTAGGTTGTGATCTACTTTATCAAATGCCTTACTGAAGTCCAAGTAAATTATATCCACAGCATTCCTCTGATCCACTAATTTTGTCACTTGGTCAAAGAATGCAATAAGATTTGTCTGGCATGATCTGTTTTTGACAAACCCATGTTGGCTTTTAGTAATGACTTTGTTTTCCTCTAGGTGTTCGCTGATTCGTTGTTTGATTATCTTTTCCAGAATTTTCCCAGGTATTGAGGTCAGGCTGATAGGTCTGTAATTTCCTAGGTCCATTTTTTTCCCTTTTTTGAAGATGGGAACTACATCAGCTCTTTTTCAGTCCTCCGGTAATTCCCCAGTGCTCCAGGATCTTTGAAAAATATAGTTCAATGGTTCTGAGATCACATCTGCCAGTTCCTTGAGAACCCTGGGGTGTAATCCATCTGGTCCTGGTGATTTGAACTCGTCTAGGCTGGACAGGTGCTCACTTACCGTTTTCTTGCCTATCTTAACTTGTGTTTCTATTCTGTTTTTTATGGCACTATTTTTGGTAAGTTGATCTGTTTTTTCCCTTTGTGTAAAGACAGATGCAAAAAACGAGTTAAATAGTTCTGCTTTCTCCCTGTTGCTTGTCACCTTCTTGCCACTTTCACCCACTAATGGACCAATCATTTCCTTCACTTTTTTCTTGTTTTTTACAAATTTTTGATAGTCATAATAATGGGGGGGGGGGAAGCAGAGGAATAAGACCAATATTTATAACCTGTATACCTGCGTGAACAGGTCAGGAAATCAGATGGCGAGCAAAGGAAAGCATACGTTGGATTTGTATAAGGACAGTAGCAACAGATGATCTCTGTTGCATCTTTGTTGATACCATTTGTTTCTCAAAAAAGTGTATCCTGCTTATAAATAAAATAGGCTTTTTAACAATTAGTAAGATAATGTGCTCTCTATGACTTGGGAGTATTTAGTTTTCAAATGACAAGATTCATGAAACCCATTTCATGTGAGTTGATCAGCATCCTGAGCCAAGAATAACAATTCTGCTTGGCAGCCCCATACATAGATGTATTATTTATCCCACTCTGATGTGTTACAAGTTTATTTTGAAACTAATGGAGCAATACATGCACAATAGTTCCTCTGCAAAAAATAATGTTCCACTGAAATTTGTCTTTACATTTTGAACTTATCCTTTTTGCCCAGCAATTAACAGAATAACATAGTTGGACAGGGCCTTGGAGATCTTCTAGTCCAACCCCATGCTTAAGCAGGAAACCTTATACCATTTCAGACAAATGATTGTCTAGTCTCTTCTTAAAACCTCCAGTGTTGGAGTACCCACAACCTACAACTATTAATCGTTCCACTGATATATAGATTAACATAATAGTTCTCATTAACTGGAAATTTCTCCTCAATTCTAGGTTGGATCTCTCTTTTTTAAGCTTCCATCCGTTACTTCTTGTCCTGCTCTCAGGTGCTTTGTAGAATAGGTCCACTCCCTCTTCTCTGTGACAGCCCCTCAAAGTTGGAAGACTGTTTATCATGTCACCTCTTGTCCTTCTCTTTGCTAAACTAGACATACCCAGTTCCTTCCAGACTACTTATCATCTTTTGTTACGCTTCTCTGCACCTGTTTCTATAGTCCAGTGGTGGCAAACCTATGGCACGGGTGCCAGAGGCGGCACTCAGAGCCCTCTCTGTGGGCACGCGCACCGTCGCCCCATTCCTAGGCCTTCAGCTGGGTTTTATAAAACCTTTTCGCTTTAGGCCTCCGCCGCCATGTGCAAAAAAAAAAAAAGGTTCAATCAGTCAATTTCAACTTCTCGCAGGAAAAAAAAAGATCTTGAAAAGTTGGAATTGATTGATTGAACTTTTTAGTCCCACCCAGTCTGCCGTTACCACCGCAGCCACGCCCAGCCAATGGGCCACACCCACCCGGCACTCGACGATGCATAAGTGGGTTTTGGGTTGCAGTTTGGGCACTCAGTCTCTAAAAGGTTCGCCATCACTGCTATAGTCTCAACACTTTTTTTATATCGTGGTGACAAAAACTGGATGCAATATTCCAATTGCGGTCTTACCAGTGCTGTACTAAAACTTTACATGTCCTTGATACTGTTTCTCTGTTGATGCAGCCTAGGACTGCATTGGCTTTTTTCGTAGCTGCAGCACACTGCTGGCTGATAAATAATTGGTTGTCCTCTAGGACCCCCAGATCCCTCTTACAATTACTGCTGCTAGGTACCACCTATTCTATGTCTGTGCATTTGACTTTTCTTACCTAAGTGTAATGCCTTAAATTTCTCACCAGTGAATTGCATTTTGTTGGATAGAGCCCAGCGTTCAAGTCTGCCAAGATCCTTCTGGATCTTGAGCCTATCTTCTAAGATGTTGGCGCCTAGCTTGGTGTTGTCAAATTGGATGAGTTCCCTTTTTTCACTCATCTGTTGCTTCTGTCCTTAAATCATTGAAGATATTCCACAGGATTCTTTTTTCTTGTCCATTTTCTGGGATGCTTGCTTTCAAAGGAAGACAAGGTGGCAATCTGGGACATGGTTAGGAAGGAGAGACAAAGAAAGCATGGTTTGGCTCTTAACGTTATTAAATTTTCAAGCTCTGATACTTACTTGTGCAAAATGGAATTATAACAATATTTAAAGGAAAGCCAAGAGTTATCTACATGTATCAGGTTCCTAAATACAAAACAACTCTGTGTAGGCTAATGAAGATAACTCTTTTGTTGCTGGCACTTGCCATCAATTCAGCCAGTTGGTTTGTATCCCAACTTGGGAGGGAAAAACCTGTGAGTCCATTTGCAACAGCAGAGATTTGTGGAGAGTTTTAATCCTTTCCAAGTGGCACATAGCTCTGGGGGTAGTCCTTCAAAGCCAGCCCTATGGTGTGGAAATCTCCCTGTGATCCCTTTTGCATAGAAAGAAACATCACACTTTGTTTTTTCTCTTCTCGGTATTGTCTGGCTTAACATGAGGTAGTTTGAAAAGAATGCATAAATACATTGCCAGGACAGAACAATAGACTTTCTTAGGAAACCATTAAAAATGGAATAATTATCAAGCTTCTCTTGACAATCTAATATAATGCTAAACATGGAAACCACAAAAATTATCCATAATTTATAATATCTTGAGGCCTGACTTTCTTGGCCAGTCTAGTAGTTGCCTGCCTTTTTGCTTTTAAAGCCCTGCTTATAGTGAAGTTGACATACCCAAGCGATATTGAATTCAGAAGGAGAGATTTAAGCCCCTATTTTGCAGGAATCAGTCAGCTTTTCTAGATCATAATTGTTATATTCCTATTTGGAGAAGATCAATTCAAGTTTCCAGAACCTGGAATCCTCCAGATCTGTTGAGAGAACTAATTCTAGATTTCCAGCTGTTTGGTGGTTGCATAGGGGAAGTTTGAGCTGTTGTGCAAAGGGGGGTCCCTACACTACATAGGTAAGGCTATGCTTGCTAAATAGGATGATCTGCAGCTCAAAGCTCTCCTAATTCAGGCTAGTCTATGCATGATAAAAGATGATAGTGCTTTACTGTTTCTGCTTCTTTTCTTCTTAATTTTTTTGGTCCTTCCTACTGAATCTAAAGCTCCAGAGCTAGGGTATCTGTCCATCCCTTTTTAAACATACCAAAAGGTATGAAAGATTTGATTTGGGGCATACATCTCTTTCCCCAATACAAGGTCAAAACACTCTGCTTGTGACTTGTTACTTCCAGCAATTGAATCATAGTGCACGCTTTCTGTTCATGGAGAAGCTGCATATCCTTCCATTACACTAAAACTTGCCTGGTTTCCTGTTCTTCCCCTTTTGAAAAAAAATCCAGTGGGAGAAAATTCTTCAGCGGGTTTTTCCTTGGGATTTCTTGAAAGTATAGGAAACCCCTCCAGAGATATGAGTATCCAGTGGAAGACAGAATAGTCCATTGACTGTCTTTTCATCCAATAAGTACAATAACAGCAGAAGGCAATCCAAATTCTCTGTTTAAAAAATGGTAACACAAATTTTCTTGCATGTGAGAATTGATAAAAAAAGGACATTTTTTTTCTGCATGGCACTAGTTTAGTAATATGTTTTTCCTGTAAAGAGAGATAAGAGGACTTGGTAGCAAAACATTTGAACACCCACAGTAGGAAACCCCCCCCTTTTCTTTTTTTTATGATAATTGTATTGGTAAAAATGAACGCATGTTCTGGAATGTCTTCCATTCACAAGTCAGCTGAACAGCCTCATGATTTATTGTCTCTTACACAGTTTCAATATGTAATAAAACTTTATAAGGCCATAACATTTATTATAATCTAGTCCCTTCATAGATCCTTGGCTTTATTCCATCCAGTTAACCAATAAAGCAGCAGAGAAGTGAAATGGTGTTTCTCTCTTGTAAACATAATAAGATTGTTATTATTATCTTTTTCTGCAATTGCAGAATCCAGAGGAATGGCTCTTTGGTTGTTGCTGTTTACGTTGGCTATGGCATCTGCGAACAGTTCTTTTTCCACAATGAAACGTGAGTTTGAATGCTTTTGAAAAAGTGATATTACAATGTTTGCGGTACTTAACATAAGAAATTTCAACATTAAGTCTATGCTATAATTGTTTTCAGCACCAGCTGTTGCTGTACCAAGTTCTGTTTTTACTTTTACTTTATATTACTTTGAACTGGACAGTCTGTGAATTAAGTAAGCATCAGCGCCTGCAGGAAAGCTATCATAATGGTTCAATCTAAGCCAAAATCTCATAAAGCAGGATCATGGCCCACATAGAAGCTGTTACACTAATGGCTGAAGGTATCTGGTTTTCTACCTAAAGACTGCTGTGCAGAATACAAAACACGCCTACAGAAAGGCAGTGTTATGTCAATGATTTTGAATGTCACATTCAGTGACATCACTACAGAATTGACAAAAAAGCTTGGACACCTCGTAGAAGGAAGCAAATATCTCAACTCCCCACTACAGTGCCTCCAAAGAATCAAAGACATAACAATAGATGAAGATGGAATTGTGATCTCATGTGATGTCATAGCACGTTTTACATAGCACAACAGACTATAACAACCACATGGCATCACCATAGCACCCAAACCAACTAAAGCCCTCCAAAACATCCTAAGTAAACCAAAAGACTTAGCAGCCCTGGAAGAAAAAACAAGAGTCATTTACAACATACAGTGTAAGGACTGCAATAGCCACTATGTAGGACAAACAGGCAAAAGACTAGCAGAGTGCATCCATCACCACTAACTAGTAGTCAGAAGACATGATGAAAACTTCATTTCACAACACATGGACAGACTTAACCAGTTTCAACTGGGAAACAGTGAACCTTCTAGACCAAGTCCAAAAATGCTGAAGAATTCCTGGAAGCCTGGCACTCAGGCTTGTTGGGCATCAACAGACTCATAGAGATAAACAATATCTACATACCATTCAAAAGAGATAGTTAAAAGGCCAAAAAGGAAACAAAATGACCAAAATACCTCCTCATCAGCAATCAATACCCAGATGAGCAGAAATTAACATCAAGATTAACCTAAGACCAACAGTTAAGAAGCAGACAGTACCCTAATCAAGGAACTACCAACTCTGACAAACAAACAGTAAACAATAGTCCAAACAACTAGCAAGAACACTCCCACTTACATGGACAAGGCAAACCAACAATAATATATAAAGTGGGAGCAAACCTCTCTTCTACCCATACCATTTCAGCGACAGTGATAAGGAGCAGGATTTTTCTGCAATGCTAAAGTGATGAATACTGTATTCTAAATTTGTACTGCCAGAACAAGGCTACTATCGAGCCTACACAAGAGCAGAGGTCCTTAGCACAGCCAAATTAAATGAATGATTTTTCCACAGCTTGGGGCTCCAAAGCCTCAATCAAAACCCTGTAGATCAGGGGTGTCAAACTGCTGGCCCAGTTGCATCATACGGAGGCCGCGCCCACCCAGCTCTGGCAATGCAAAAAAAGTCACGATACGTAGCGATATGTCAGGTGACGTGGCGAGTTTGACACCCGTGCTCTAGATGGTGATAGAAGTGAAAAATCATTAAATGCTGGAAATCATGTTTCATGTTATTATAAATTATTAATCATATCCCATGCATTTAGTTAAATAATATTTAGAAATGACACTGAATATATTTATCCTGATTCCTTTTTCAGAAGTGACTAACAGCATGACATGAAAAAGACAAATGAGACTCTGACCTGAATTATAATTCATTGCACTTCTGATCCTGTCTGCTTGTTGGAATATTAATCACATAGCTTGTGTTTCAAGTCATTTACTGTAACTCAGGATTCTTGGATTAGTGTTCAGGTAGGGGAAAAAAGGTGAAAAAATTAAGATGCTCCTCTGTTCTTTAAGAATCTTGAGCCATCAAGGCAGTGAGGAAATCACCCCCTTGTCCTCTGTTTGAACATAATAGCAACCCAATTCTTGTTTCTATTTATTTCTAAATATATAGCACGGAAGGCATTGCTTTATTATTTTCAGAAGGTATATTTTAGATCCTGTCTAGCCAGTGTACATTCATTGGTTTGGAGGTGCTTTAACTGGATCACAACCTATTCTTTTCCACTTTGAGTTGCTAATTTGGCCACTCCTGTTTTATCACATGCATTATTTTATTTTCAGCATTGGAAGCTTAATAATGGCTGTGGTGGGGAAGAAAACTGGAGGAGGAAATGCATTGAAACTTATCGTAAAACAATTCTTAATTGGTGGTATCTATGCATCAAATATTTTCTAACAAAGGAAATAAGTAATCTTGAAAACAGGATTAAAAAAACAAATAGAATATTTGAAAGGCAGGCCTCAGTGCTTAGTATTACATACTAACATATGCAAATTAAACTGCATAAAATAATTTTTAAGAAGGGCTGTTTAGAAGAAGGCTCCACAATGTAGTGCTTTGAGGAGCATGGTATCTATCATGCTAAAACTAAAAGCACTGCAATCTTTACTCTTCTTTTAAAAAAGAATGTTTATTTTTTATTTTAGATTTTTTTTTATCCCACCTTTATTGTTTTTATAAATAACCCAAGGCAGCGAACGCACCTAATATTCCTTCCTCCTCCTATAGACACTGAACACTTAATTTCCACAGTTCTGCTTATGTCTGTTATTCATGTAGTATGGCCCTATTACTTTTATCCTTCTCATCTGTTCCACCACCTTCTCTATTGGTATCATTATTAATATTATCTCTTGTTATCATGATTATTATTACTACTTCGTTGTTTTGCATGTACACTGAGAGCTTATGCACCGGAGACAAATTCTTTGTGTGTGTAACCACACTTGGCCAATAAAGTATTCTATCTATTCTGTGAGGTGAGTTGGGCTGAGAGAGAGTGACCGGCCCAAAGACCAAAATCTATTATAGATCAAATTCTATTATAATTATTTGTAATAGAAGACTAAACCCATTTGGAGCTGCAGAAAAAAAAAATTCCCAGTGCCCATTAACACTATCCCACCACCCCCACTGTGCTTATAGTAGCAAAATTTCCCATCAATTCCTTGGCTCAGGCAAATTCCTGATAAAAGTGAGGAAGCAGCTTGTTCTTAAATTTTGCCATTAGTGGGTGGAGAGACCGAGACTTAGAAGTTTAAGGAAGCATTTGGTTGAATCATGCAAGATCAGAGTGGGTTGTCTCTTGAGTCTAGAAGGCAGAACGAGCTCATTGGGGAACTTCAACTCTCAGAATTCAGAGAGTTGAAGTCCACACAACTTACAATTGCTAAAGATGAAGAACACTGGTCTATGAATTGATGTACAAATCCCTATACAATTAGTGCAGCCATTTGCACTGCAGCCATGCCAGAAAGGGAAAGCAACTAACTGAGCCTTTACAACCCCAATTTACTATCTTTTCCCCCTACAGGACTGAATTAGGACACCCCACCCCCCAGGCAGCTTTATTTTTGTAAGGCCTCATTACAGTTGTAATTCAGATCCTTATGAGATTATAAAAACAACACCTGTTGTAGGAGACTTTCTTCTGTCCAAGAGAGCATATGTGTATGTGTGTGTGTGTGTATACAGTATTTTATAACTTTCTGCTGGCTGTTCTTATGCTGTTATGAGATTATTCTGTCACAACTGACTGGTTCGTGCATTTGAGACTTGAAAGCAAATAAGCACATATCTTTTTTTTTTCCAGTGTGGAAACTCAAATAAACCTAATGAAATGGTAGTATTGTCTTGGGTATATTTAATTTTAAGCTGTACAAATCTTGATTTTACTGTTCCTTTTCATATTTTCATGTTTAATAAATCATGTTTATAGGCTCTAAAAGCTTCATCGCTCTTAGACATTGTGCTTAGGGAAGATGAAAAGTCATTGATATGAAATAATCTAAAATGAATTAATGTTTGGAAGAGTGTCTTGGCAATCATTAGTTCAGGCAAAAGCTTCTCCCGCATTTGGTCACTTGTCGGTTAGAGCATCAAATGTGTATATGAACTGGTCATCCTGTGTTTTGAGTGAGAGGGTAATTTACTCCCTCCATATCTCATGGTATTGTATGAAGACATTTCAGATATTCAGTGGATCACTGAATCCCAAACGTGTAGGCAGCGATCTATTGCTTTTAATTGCATTTCAATTAATGTTATCTTAAATCAAATCACTGTTTTGGGAAGAGAAGTATCTAGTATGTTGCTCAAAGAACAAAAAATATGAAAAAGTTCCCCCTGATATAAATGAAATGCTTGTACTTGTATGAAAATATTTGAAGACTTCATTAAAAGCAGTCTATAGAATAAGCTATAATATCCTAAAATTGCTTTCTGTTCTCTGTACAGATTACTCCAGCCAATGTCCTCTATAAAGCGGATTACTTAATGCACTTTGTAGAGGAAACTGGAGAACATAAGCTTGGGAAACAGCTCATGGAATAATATATTAGCAAGTTTTCAAAAAGAAAAAATCTCAGCTGTTTTAAATCTGGAGTGAAGTTGGATCCAATTATAAAGCTGCCATGATGTCCTTGTGATAGTAATAACTCATCACTGGAACAGGGAATGGATTTTTCAAGAGCACATCAGCAAGAAAAACAAAGCTGCTTTTGGACATCTTGACTAAAACAGATGTTGTTGTTTTAATTCTTCCTGATCTACTATTGTAGAAAGTAGATGCAGAAGGAACCTGAATCTCCTGCCAGCACTCATGCGTTTAGTAAATTTTATAATGAAATATTTAGCGGTGTGGAATGCTCAGGAGAAGAATATACAAATATAAAATTTGTTAAAATTTAGTTACAAGACTCTTGCCTGGAACCAGACAGAAGTATTATTAGCAGACAGAAAGACCAATAGTGTAGTCTCAAACTTTGCTTCTTTAAGAACTGCAGCTTTGGACTGGGGAATTCTGGGAGTTGAAGTCCACCTCTCTGAAAGTGGCCAGGGTTGAGAAACACTGGTTTAATGACACATCATTTTACATGCTGATCTTGCAGAGTAAAGATAGGGCACAGTATTTTGCTCTCTTTGTCTTCTGTTGTTGAATATAGGCACATATTTTAAAAAAGGCCTTTTAGAATCCACAAGGTGGGCTTGTAAGGTTTTAAAATAAGAGTTTTCCATGTTGTCATCACCAAGAATCACCTTATATAACTAAATTCTATAGTTACTATTACTCCTTCTGGATTTAATCTCTTTTGTCACTTAAGAAATTAAAATCAACAACTTTGGGAAAGAGTTTAGAGCTTAGTTCAGGCTTCCAGCTTTCCGAAGTTTCTCCTTCAGACTAAATAGCTAAAATCCAGGAATTTCATGGGAAGGGGGAAAGTGACTAACATTTAAGACGTGTCTATAGTATGTCAGTATGTCTATAGTATATTGCTTTCTTAGATTAAATGAAGAAGGGACTTCAGATGTGCAAATTGGATCTTATCAGATGCAAAGTAGAGTTTAGACTAAATTGGCTTTTGCTGGGAAGAAAAAAACATTTGTTGGGTTCTAACTTTGGAAATAAATCCAGTTGTTAAAATCAAAGCTGTTTCCAACCTGTTTGTATCACATTAATCTTTATCTCTTACCCCTAGGCAACCTTTTGAACTGGACATATAAAGAACTCAAATTTCAAAGCTGCTGTAACTAAACAATAGCCTCACTCTTAAATATAGTAAATATGTAAAAAATATATGCAAACAATGCATCCATAAAATTGTATGAATTTGACAGCTTTGCTTTGTAACAATTTCTTTTATTGCTTTTATCACATTCACTATCCTAAATTACTAGAGGCTGTTGAAGTTGCCAAAAAATGCAGAAAATGCCTCAAAATGTCAAGATTTGACAAACAAGTTCCTTAATCTCCAGGCATCCAGTGTAATCTTCCGTTCTCAGGGGTGTTACAGATTTTTGTAGAGCTTAAGAGTTAACATTTTTTTTCCAGAGTAAATGTGCTATTGCCATTTTCTCTAGCATCATATGTTAAAAATGTTCAGATTGTTAAAAATACATTCTTACTAGTAAGAAGAAATTGTGCTATGACTTTCCTGATATTGAATGAAAATGGCCAAGATAATAAAATTAAAAGGCAGCTGAGTCACATTTAAACTATTGCTAATATGTTCTGCAAAGATGGAACCATTAGTTGCAGATGTTAACCTGTCAGTGTTGTGCTGTGATCAGCACAGCAGCTGTTTGCAATGTCATGCAGCTTAGGAGCTCAGTTCTTTGCCACCCATAGCAACCCACAGAGCATTATCCAACTTTTTAATGCCGCTACTGGTGGAATGATGGTGATTTCAAGTATCCCAAAAAATACGGAAACTTTTGTACAATGCATAATCATGGTCGGATGATTCTGACCATATTTAAGGGATACTATGTTTAATCAGGTGCTCTATGTCAGTGTTTCTCAACCCTGGCAATTTTGAGTTGTGGACTCCCAGAATTGTCCAGCCAGCATGGGATCTTAAGGTTTCCAAGGTTGAAAAACACAGTTTTATGTCTTTGACTGAAATCAGTGGCAGCATCTAAGCAAATTTGGCCGATCTTGAAAAGCGAGGTCAGGTTTGGTTAATGCTTGGTTGGGAGAATATGAAGAATTCTCAGCATTGTAGGCTAAAGGGGCAGATTAAAAAACATTCCTGAAAAAATAATTGTAACCATGTCCATGTTGTTCCCAAGAATTAACTTGGGTCCATGTAATCACCAAGAGTAAAGCTTGACTCAAGTGAGACTTATTTCCATGTCTTTATTTACTATTTTTGACTGTAAATCTGAAACTTTGGATTGAAATAGTAAAATTAGGAACCATTCCTGAGCTGAATCAGATTTAGATTTAGTTTCCTGCCTGAGCAGGGGGTTGGACTAGATGACCTTCCAACATCATCATCATCATATCATCATCATCATTATTATTATTGATGTAATATAATGTTGCACTTCTTATAATGTCTTTGGAAGTGAAACATGGCCTTTTTATTCCTTGAACTCTTAAGTTGGGGCCAACAATCTTTTCAGGCATTGGGAACTTACATTTGGGGAAGCCCCCATATATAAAAAGGCTGAAAACTTGTTAGGTAATTTAAGCTGATTTGCAGTTGAAGACCCAAACAAGCCAATTACTATGTAATACTATCTGTTTGTCAGGTAAAAATAAAGGAAAAACAGGCAGTTAAAATATTCTTAAAATTAAAATGATGTTTACATTAAATTTATGGTCTGAGGGTGGGGCATAGAAGGCAAAACTAAGGCCTTTGGGGCATTTGGCTGAGATCACATATTAAAAGCTTTTTTAATCATAAATCTCAGATTAACAAGTATCTCGCAGATTGTGAGCATATGGCAATCTCCCATGAGGGTCAAAATCCTCAAGATTACAAAATTCTTGCCTGAAATCTGGAGCATAATATGAGAACATTAATTTGCGACAATGTTTGTTAATCATGTGGATTTTCAGTCAGTTTTTAAAGTAATATTTATTCATTTTTGGAAGGTTGAGTTGATCATCACATGGCCAGTCTCTGGTCAAAAATCCTGTCCTTTCATCTACTTTCCTTTCCTCAAAAGCATCTGGTAGAAATGTAGCTATTGTAACATGGACTACAGGGAGTTTGGGAAATATTGTTCTTCGGTGTGTCAAGAGTTCATTCTGTGCTCTTAACCAGTTGGGAGAATTAAAGTTTACATGATTCCTTGTGCCAAAAGCAATGCCATTGCAACAAGAAGTCAATGCATTAAAGTCTCTAAACTATATGTCCTCCATCTTGTTTTACACTATAAGGTGGTCTCCTCAGACAATGGATACAAAAAGCAACAAGAAGATATTTTAGGACAGAGCTCCAATTAAGATCAAAGATTTAATAAGCAATAGGATGCCTCTCCAGCATGCTGCATTTGCCAGAGGACTGTTTTTATAAATCCTCATTGCAACTCAGAAAGAAAGTTCTTATTATTTATTATCCCAGAGGGCAGCATCTTATTGGTTAAATTTAGTTGCAAGTAATGGACTTCAAGCTTAGACATCAGGAGGAAGTTCTTGACTAAATGAGCTGTCAACCAATAATGACTTTTCATTCATTAGAAGTCTTTAGACAGAGTTGGATGATCATCTGTCATAGATACTTTAGTTGATCCAGGACTGATCAGGGAGATTGGCTATCTTCTCAGATCCCTTCCTCGTCAATGGTTCTCATGCTTACACTTCAGTATGCAGCTGCCCATGAAAGGGCATTTGAAGTACAAACTCTTCACTAGTGAAATGACTTTCCTATGCTTCTAAGTTGAAGCTGAGTTTGGAAATGTCCATTGGTAAAAATGAATCCTGGCCTTATGTTAAGTGTATGCTGCAAAGCCTTCCTGCTTTCTTGTTGGCTTTCGGTGTGATGCAGTTTCGGTCTTGTATGGTGAGATGTTTTGGCAGCACCTACCCAGCTTTTGCTAATCTTGAAAAGGCTAAGAAGGATCATGGTTATTATTTAAATGGGTGACTGGAGAAGAAATCCAAGATCTTTAACTCAATTAGGAAAGTTGAAACAACATCCTAAAAGATGCAATACCAAAGTCCTTCTGTATTGTCATTTTTAATTGAAATTTATTATAATATAAAATACAAATAAAAACAAAGAGAAAAGGGGAATATGGGAGAGAAAAGAAAAGGGAAGGGAGTGCAAGGTAAAAGGGAAAGTAAAAAAGCAGTGACTCCAACTTTTTCAGTGCAGTAAAATACAAAATACAGTTGCAACATCAACTTTTTACTTTACATATTCAGTAAATACTAGCCATTTCTATAACAGCAGACTAATTTAACCCAAAATCAAAGATTCATTTTTTTCAAGCATAAAGTCCAGAAATGTTTACCAAATAGAACAAAATGGGATACATGTTTTCTTAAAACAGTTAATTTCACCATTTGTACCAGCTCCATCAGTTTTTCATCCATTCTTCCATTGTGGGAATTGACATATCTTTCCATTTTTGTGCATATAGAATTCTCACTGCAATCAACATACTGTACAGGTAATCCCCGAGTTACGAGTGTTCACTTAACACTTGTTTGAAGTTACGCAATAAGTGCCCTCTAGTGCTTACGAGCAACTCCCGAAATTATGAATATTACAACACCACAGCAGTTGTTCGCCCTTACGAGTGACCGCAGTGGCACTGCAACATTCACTCTGGTTATTCCCTCCCTCCCCACCCCCACCACGGGTCTCCATACTCACTAGGCCCTCAATACTCACCTTCCGAAGATTGAGACCCTTCGCTTTCTTGGCTGCTCCAGGCCTTCGGTGCATTCGCAGAGAATGGAGGCCTAAAGTAACACAAGATCACACTAGATCACAGTGGGACGAGATCTCATGCTACTGATCTCGCGTGATGTCATGGTACTTTAGGCCTCTGTTCTCTGCAACAGAGAATGGAAATGAAGCCGGGGGATGCTCCCGCTGCCCTCCAGCGGCCCGATCTGGGTGCCAGATGCTTTCTCCCGGCCGCTGCCACCCAGATCTGAGGCCGGGGGACGCTTCTGCTGCTCTCCGGCGGCCTGTTTCTGGGCGGCAGTAGCCTGGAGAAGGCCTCTGGCACCCAGATCAGGCCGCCGGAGGGCAGCGGAAGCATCTCCCAGCCTCAGATCCGGGCGGCAGCAGGAACCACAGCAGAGAGGAGACGGATCTTTTCAAGGTGAGTCCGACCTGGCAGGAAGGGAGAGGGAAACATGAGGTATCTTAGTGGATCGGGAAGGCCTTGGGGGCCTGTTCCATCACTAGGCCCTCCATGGCCTTCCCCACCCTGAAATACCTCATGTTCACTTAACGAGCCACGTGCATCTTAACAAAAAAGGGAGTGATCTTGTTCGAGGTACGAGATTCACTCTAACGAGTTTTCGAGTTACGAGTGGAATGGGCAGGCTCCATTATACTTGTAACTCGAGGACTATCTGTATATAATATCAAAGTTCTTTTTTTAAGCTCTTTGTCCAATAGTCGTAAAAGAAAAACTTCTGATTTCAATTTTGTATTTGTTTTAAGAATCTTCTGAATTAAAGCATAAATCTAGCCCTGTTTGCTTTTTGTTTTTATCATAAGCCCACCAAATATGATAAAAAGTACTTTCTTTACAATTACATTTCCAACAAACATTTGAAACAGCTTTATACATCTTTGACAATTTATCACGTGCTAGATATCCACAGTGCACCATTTAAAAGTTTTCTTTCAGCTTACAATTCTATGTATATTTCAGACCATGCATCCAACACAATCTAACATATAAACTGGGCCAGTTTGAGCTAAAAACACACATAAAAGGAATACTGTCTGCCAGCAGCTGTATTATCTTCCTGCAGCCAAGAGCCCCTTGCCTTCCTGATATACAGGAAGTCCTTGACCTACCACAATTCATTTAGTTGAACATTCAAAGTTACAATGGCACTGAAAAAAGTGATTTATCACCATTTTTCACACTTACGACATTTGTAGCATCCCCGTGCTCATGTGATCAAAATTCAGTTGCACATTTCCAGGTCATGTGATTTACATTTGGATGCTTGACAACTGGTTCATATTTATGACAGTTGCAGTGTCCCAGGGTCATGTAATCATTTTTTGTGACCTTCTGACAAGCAGAGTCAATGGGGAAGCCAGATATCACTTAACAACCATGTTACTAATTTAACAACTGCAGCCATTCACTTAACAAATGTGGCAAGAAAAGTCGTAAAATGGGACAAAACTCACTTAGCAACATAAATTCTGGGCTTAATTGTGTCATAAGTAGAGGACTATCTGTATCGGATGTTCATGACCACAATCTCTAGCAAGGGTGCCTCTTGCCTTAGACAATTTAAGAGGAATCGTTTTACATTTTCTTTTCTGAAACCCAGAAGAAAAAAGATCTGGTAACATATACAAATGAAATATTTATTGAATTGTGATGGGGAGTAAAAGCAGTAAATGATATTTTGAGTTCTATATTTTCTTTGCCCCTCACTGTGTTTTAAACTTGTGTAACTTGATGAAGGAATGCAAACATTGTGCAATGTTGTGGCTGAAATTATTCACTGTGTCTGAAACAAACAAACTATTGTAAAGAGCCTTGGGTGCTGAAATGTTTTCTGGTCACTGAAGTAGTTTGTTGTTGTTTTTCTCCTTTAAAGCACTTCAACTATCAACTTTCACAAAAGCAATAAAACACAAACTAACATAATGGGGGGAAAGGAAAAATTAAAAAGTAACCAAAACAAAGTACATAAAACAAATTATACAAAAAAGGATCTCTGATTTTTTTCAGTACAGAGACAATTATAAAATACAATATCCTCTTTCTAAATTTAAGTAAATATCAATATCTACCTTTAAAATATTAACAACCAATATTCAGATACTATTCATATATTTTAGTTTAACATATAAAAACCTATAAATAAATATAGCTAACATCCACAATATTTCTTCAGTCACATCAAATCTAATCCTCAAACCCCAAAGTCAAAATCAATTATCAACTTTAAACAACTGTTTTCAATACAAAGCCTGCATTTTAAAGGATAAAAAGGACATTTCCTCAGTATGGATTGTAATTTGCTTAGATAATGATGGCTAATTTATCACTGCCTTTATGACTCCCACAGTCCAACATTGTTGAGATTGAGGAGAACTATTGATTCCAGAATTTGGGAGTGAAAGGGGATGACAGAAGCTTAATTTTTGAAGTATAACTCAAGATTTTGCTAAAGAAAACTCTTTCAACTTTTTAAAATAATATTTTTATAGTTAATGTTTCAGAAAAATATTTGCAAAGCAATCTTCTTTTTTAAAAACAAAAGTTTTGAGATGCAAAACAGTATAAAAACCAGCATGTCCATGATTTTTCTGCTTTCTGAGTCAGTAAAATGCTATTTTTTAAGTTTCTTCATGGGATTCATAATTGACCATTCTTAGAAAATGGCTGCTTTCCTCTTCAGACTCAAGTTTTAACATTTGTGTTTTAAGAGGCATTTTTAAATGTAAACTTTTATTGCTCTTTCTGTATTGTATATCAAATTAAATAAAAAAGACATAGCAGGAACCCTTAAATATCTAGGTATTCTGTGGGCTTACACCATCCAATAAAAGAACTTTTGATATAAATATTTAGGGCGATTGTTCTAGCAGTAATCCCTTGCAGTGTTTATGTCTAGTTAGATACATAGCTGGCCCCAGTGTTTTGCCTTATCCTTCTGAAGGTATCAGAATAGTTTAGGGCCATAGGGCAGGTACAGTAGTACACACATTTCCAGAAGAGGAAAATGTATATGGGAGCTTATAAGGAACCATTGAGGAAGTTTCTTCTATTGTATTTAGCTGCCCCTGAATCCTCCTTCAGTAATTGTCAGAGACTTTCTTCTTCCCTTTCTATTGTCCAGAGGCAGGACAAGAAACAATAGATGGAAATTAATTAAAGAGAGAACCAACCTAGAACTAAGGAGAAATTTCCTGACAGTTAAAACAATGCAGTCAGTGGAATAACTTGCCTCCAGAAGTTATGGATACTCTAACATTGGAGGCTTTTGAAAAGAGATTGGACAACCATTTGTCTGAAGTGGTGTAGGATTTCCAGCTTGAGCAAGACTTTTTGACTAGAAGACTTTCAAGGTCCTTTCCAAATTTGTTATTTTGTTATTCCTTTGAATAATTTAGAGAAATCATCCACTTATTTCAATTTATTGCAGTCAAAGACCAGTACAATAACAAAATAAAATTTAAGACAGAGTTAAAACACATTTATAAAACAACTTAGCTAGCATTTGTAAGTCAGATTCAGGAAAAACAACTTAGCTAACATCTATTAGTGAGATCCAGGATACAAGCTATATTAAATTATAATGTAAACGCTAAAATTATATTAATTACAATAACATCTTAAATCACAAGAAACAAGTAAAGGCATCAAACTTAATATCAATAAAGTAATATCTAAAATTAAATGAATTATAATTGCAAAGTATGTATTGCAGTATATTGGTACAAGAATATTGAATAGATCTTCTGTGCTACTGCACAAAACCTGGCAACATGCACTGTAACAAGGGGTACTTCACCTATAAGCAGCATCTGGGCATAGGCCGAATCTGGGCTATTAGGGTATAATCAGAGGTAGTCTTAATCTGGATGTCTCTATGAAAGGAGCAATGAAGAAGAACATGTTCTGTAGTTTCTACTTCTCCTGAATCACAGGGCAGAATCAATACTTGATCATTTTACCAGTTGGAATATGTACTCCATATAAATGCTAACTCTTATTAATTCTAGTCATCCCATGTTGAATGCATATTTTTTATTTTGACTTCAGTTAGAGTTGCTGCCTTCAGATTGAACATTTTGTTGCTTTTTCCCAGTATTTGAATTGACTATTAATAATAGTCAGAAGAGAGAGGGAAGGAAAGGGAACACGTAACTTTGCTAGGAAATATGCAGGTAGGGCAAGACAAAGAAGTTGAATAACAGATGTTTGTAAAATTATGGAGTCTACCTCTGTTAGGGCCTTTAAGAAACCAAAGAGTTTCATTAAGTGAAGCCAAGAACTGAGGCAATATGTGAGGTTGCTATGGAAATGGAGAACACAGCGACTTTTTTCTTAAAGCCAGAATATTGAACCCTAGCTTTAAGATTGCTTTGAACAGTGTCTGCTCACAATGCTCATTTTTTATTAGATAAATAGTTTTGAAAGACCTAATGTCACAGTTCTCTTTTCTTCATATTACCTGTTACCTGCATTGGAAAGTTTTTCTATCCATGAGACCTTTAACTTATATTCAGTTTTAAAAATTTATTTAAAATGCCTGACTGGAAATTTAATTAATATTTCTAATTATAACTGCTGAAAAAATATTTGCTAAATCCCAGTTACCTCAATGGTATATTAGTTCCTTAACTGCAGTCTAGATGACAAATTTCCCTTGATATGGAATCCAGTCTTTAGCATAGTAGTGGAGGTAAGTTTTCAACTCTTTATAATGCAGTCCTGTATATTTCTATATTTATTTATTATACAATACCAGATGTTGAGTGCAAGCAGTTTTCAGTCATTAGATTACTGCTAGAGAAATCGGTCACTTCAAACCAATAAATATCCATAGCAATAACATGGCTATTCATCATGTTAATCAACATAAAACCATAAAAATAATCCATGTTGACTGGGAGATTATGAGCATGGTCATCCATTGCAAATCAAGTGGACCAGTTTAAGGTGGCCCTAGCCAAAAGTGCATATGAGCCCAGGTGGCACAGTGGCTAGAATGCAGTATTGCAGGCTAACTCTGCTCACGGAATTCGATCCTAATCGTCTCAAGGTTAACTCAGCCTTCCATTCTTCCAAGATCGGTAAAATGAAGATCCAGATTTTTAGGGACAATATGCTGATTCTGTAAACTGATTAGAGAATGCTGTGAAGCACTATGAAGTGGTATATAAGTCTTAAGTGCTATTGCTAAATGCTATTTGGAAAAAAATACATTGCAGAAGGGTTTATTTAAAATAAATGGATTTCTGAATTAAGCCAAATGGTGTACTTGGCATGACAAACCATGGCAAGCTAACAACTGGAAATAGAAAATGCTCCATAACTTAACTTGTTGGGCTTTTTTAGATTGGGAGCTCTGACTCTGTATTAAGCAGAATTAGATGAGGATGAAAATTGCATTCATGAGTCATATATTATTTTGCAGGACTGTTCCTCCATCAATAGATTTTGTTTCTCATTCTAGCCGAGGGAAGATTGAATTCCATGGTGAATTCTGGGTAATAGCTCTCCCTTATAACAGCAGACTTAGTTTGGTTTCATACACGTCAGGCAGAATGTTAACAAAGAACATATAATTTTCTTATACATCAGGTTGAATCTGTTTCCAGCACACCAGCAAGGTTCAGGCTTCAAGAACTTGTGCCAGGTATATCATCAAAACTAGATATGGGTCAAGAACCAGTGCAGCAGTTAAACTGAAAAAGAGAGAGAGAGAGAGGTTGTTGTGGCAAAGGGAGATTGGTGAATATGGTGGCTAGGTTGATACTGCAAACTGGGCTTGTAGGCAGAAATACCACTGGGTATCCAGAGACCCGGCTGCTTAGGAATGCACCTATAAGTTTACCTAATCACTTGGTACCTTATACAGTAGGAAGTCATAATGGAATAGCAGAATCACGCTTTTTAGGCATATAGCCCTTGTAATTAGAAACCATTAACAAACATACTCTTTTGAGATGATTACTGATAGCCTTTTAAAGACCTCTGTATTATGGGAAGCAGAAGAGAAAAGGGGAACAGAATGGGGTCCTGTCAAGATGGAAATAAGCTCAGCCAAAGGCATTAGTAAGACAGTGAAGAAGGTTGCTACATGCTTTTCCCAAACTGAGATTCTCCAATATGTTGAGAGTATGATGCATCTGACTGAGAATTACAGTCTCAGTAGAAATGAAGGGCAGTATGCTGTTCTATAACTATCAGCAACTAGTCATTTCTTACTTTAAAAGAGCAAGCAAGCATGAGAAAAGCAGAACCTTTTGTATGAGACAGTATCATCTGTGATTATTGTGATTGAAAGTCCCTTTGCTGATCTTATTTCGCAAAACTCAAGACAATTCTCACCTTTGGTTAAAGCCAGCTGAAGACACAACAGGATTCTTTAGGCCTTGACTTCAGGACTTGTTTCACTCTCATGTTTTGAATACATATAATGTCAAGGTTCCGACTAATGAAGCCAAATATATCAGAACTCCAAGGGTTGAAGTTTCCTCAAAGCACATGTTTATTGGATACATCATATCGGCACGGTCAAAAGTGAAACCAACTTTAAAATTTTTCCTAGAGATTCACTATAACTGAACGTAACATTCCCCTCCCTTCTATTATGCTATATAGATCATGCTACCCAATGAAAGTAATTGGCAGGCTCTGCAACTCATCTTTGCACCTCCTTCCAGCACCTGTGGGAATGACGTTGGTTCCCACGGGACCGCTCCGTGTTTAGTCTAGTATACTTTTGTTTTCTTTCCCCCTTCCCCCCCCCCAACCTATGTGGCAACTTAAAACAACAAAGATGGCTTCAGCCAGGCTCGTTTCAGAAGTTGACATACTATTCATTTATTTTCTGAACCAAGAAAATCAACAGCTTAGAACCATACTTCATGAAAGACTGATAAAGATCAGGAGAGACCAATCCTGACTAGGGCTTATGGGAGATGTAGTCCTACATACTAGATTGCGGAAAGAAAAAAAATGCTTTTGTATCATAGAGAACGAATCTCAATAACATGTGATGGAAATAAAAATGAAAGCTCAGCTGTTCAAAAGATAGATTATTTGGAACCACAATCTAGTGTTGAAGTATTTTTTTTTACTTATTTTTAACTATTTTTTTTAACAATGGTTCAGTTTTATAGGGTGAAGAATTTCTGCATAGAAGTTCAATAGAGGAAATAATGTTTTCCAAATTATTTTGCAAGTGAGCAGTGATCTCATTGTAAGGCTCATAAATCATATTGAAGCAAATGGGATTTATGAGGGAACCAAGCAACTTTGTGATTAATGGTGCATTTCAATGCTTAAGTATTTAGAAACAATTTGCTTATAGTTTAAGAAGTTAGCTTATAATTAGGACAGAGAAGAAATTTGGACAAAAATTGGGAATAATGACTGCTGGCAGTCGCCTGGCCATTAGATAGTTTCTCCAGCTAAAGGAGGAAATTTTGGCTTGTTTACATGAAACACTGCCAAAACATGTCCCTGGCAGAAAATGTTTTACACATGTGTTCTTTTGTCAGAGAAAACACAGCCAGGGGACGCCTGAAGAAACAACCTCATGATCTCTAATATGGAAAATAATTTTGCCTTGTCTCCAACCCAAATAATACTTATCAAGCTATCAGCAAACATGAAGAATTGAGAAATCAATAATAAAGAGCTGTAGATTCATTTTAGAATACTCTGATAGAGCAGAATTTTTGTACCTCAGAGTTGAAATGAGGGGTGCTCTCTGAGGGGTGCTCTCTAAGGGCTGCTCTCTGAGCGTGGCTGTTTTCTTGCAGACTAAATGCATTTCAGAAGATGAAGGATGAAGAAAGAACCATCAATACAGCAAAATCTTTAGATTTAAAGAAAATTCAAAATCAACGAAGTACTCATACCTTGAAAGCAGATAAATATATTATAGCTTATATTTATACCATCTGCTTCATACACACTTTTAATAATTTGCACATTTAGTAAGTTCCTATCTATATCAGTATTTAGTGCCTATCTATGTCAGTATTCATTTGACACCCATAGATTAAAAGAATTCAGTATTCATTTCAAAGAATTTGTTTCTCCCATATTGTCTAAAATATTGAGCTATTTCAAGTTGTTACTAAAAGATATAAAGATAATTTCTTGTAAGGAAGTTAATATAGATAGGAATAACATAGGTGTGAGTGAAGGAGAAAATTATTAACAACATAGCTATTCTGATGCATTTACTATCATGAAAAAATAACAGACTCAGAAAAAGTTTTGTTATTCCAATAGATACCCAAGTTCGGTAATGAAATGTCTGCAAAAAAATCACGAAGTTCAGAGAGCACCAAGGACCAACATTTGTTATTCCATTCACAGAACATTGTTGAATATGATTTCTTTTTTTTCTCTAATAAAGATAGTCCTCGACTTACAATAGTTCATTTAGTGACCAAAGTTACAATGGTACTGAAAAAAGTGGCTTATAACCGTTTTTCTCATGATCACGTGATCATCATTCTGATGCTTGGCAAGTGACTCATATTTATGATGGTTGCAGTGTTACTAATTTAACGACTGCAGTGGTTCACTTAACAACTGTGGCAAGAAAGGTCGTAAATGGATCAAAACTCACTTAACAAATGTCTCACTTAGCAACAGAAATTTTGGGCTCAATTGGAGTCATAAGTCGAGGACAACCTGTCTGTGAGATCAATCATCTGATGATGAAATGAAAAATAAAATTTTATTGCATTTATTATTTTATTTGTGTTTAAGTCAGTGTCAGTTTCTAGTCATTGACTGGATAAGTGCCTGCAGTTTCTTGGCAAGATTTCAGAAATGGTTAGCCCTTGCCTTCTTCCTAGAGCTAAAAGGGGGGCTGGTTAAAGATCACCCAGGTGATTTCATACCTAAGGAGAACTAGAACTCACGGTCTCCTACCTGCTGCCTTAACCACTATACCAAATAATAGAGTACTAGAAACTGAGCTCAGCTCAACTTTCTATATGCCAAACAGATGCAAAGATGTCATAGAAATATTATTTTTCCAATTGAATTCCACTTCTCAGTGCTTTTGTCATTCTACAGATGGTTTCTTCTCAATCAGTGTTTGAAGCTGTACTTTACTTTTTGTAAGTAAATTTTCTCCCATTTTTTGCATTGGTACTTAGAATTGTTTTCATTCATAACCAAAGTACTCTGCGCTTGAAGGAAAATTGTTGCTCTGGTAACAGCATATTAATCCTTTCTTGCTCTTGGCAGTGCCAACCTGTTTTGTTTATGTTTAGTTTAATTACAAGCTGTTCAGTGTGATTTCTGTGTTGATTACAATGACTAAAATCTCTGGTCTATTAGCCAGGTGCAATAAAAATAAAGATACTTACAAAAAAAGTGAAGTGACAAAGATTTGCAGACAGTCATCATGGGGAGAGGGGGCGTTTTATCCTATTGAATAACAAAAACAAAGATTGTTTTCTTAGGACCAAATAATTTTCTTAGTAACAAAGGTATCCCTCTGAATTATTGAGGTGGGCTAAATATTATTTCCATGCCAGTAAAATTTGTCTTGTTTTCTTCTGTGTATTCCTAACAGTCAGTAAATATTATTAGTAGTTTGAATTGTCTGTGGAGTATTGTAAATGAATGATCAACTAAAGGCAAGTTTTATCCTAAAAATGTTTTCAAAATTGTCTTCTGCAAATGTTGACATTTAACCTCCCATTTCTAACAAGGCAATACAATGCCATACCAATAACCCAGAACACGTAAATGTCTCATCCTATCTTCCTTCTGATGAACTTTGTGCACCTTTAGATCTGTTGTGGAAAAATGGAGAACCCTCCAAAGGAGAATTGAGGATGCATAGTAAGCAATGGGGTGTGTGTGACATTTTCTTTTGTCCATTCCATCAAGAGAAATGGTATCCATTCATGGAAGCGTATAGCAGCATCCCTTGGGGGAGGGGGGGAATCAAAATATGCAAGATCTATGTTTGTATTGTCCAAAAGGACTGGGGCATTGATTGCAATGCCACCTGTTGAAGGCAGAGGAAGTGGTCTTGAAGGACAGAAAGAACCACTACAAAGGCAATGATTAGATAAGAGGGGCTTTAGCTCAGGCCAAGAAAGTAACCTGAAAAAACATGACAAACAAGCCCCTCCCTGGTTGACAGAAATATAAAGGGAAGGAGGGGAAAGCACATTCGGACTTGAAAGGTTCTGTTACTATGGCTACTAAAATAGAAGTAGGCATGACTTATTTGACATTGGTTTCTTTGTCTGGTCTATTTTGTAGGGATGATACCACACTGGCCATTTTGCAGATTTTGGCAATCCTGTATGTAATCTTGGAAGCATACAATCTGGCAAAAGTGCTAAATACGACAAATGTAACAAAACAAATTGGTAGAACCATGGGATATGAATTTCAGGAATAATAAAGGGAATATATTTATGAATTTATCATAGGCAGGCACTCTCATAATGGAAAATTTCTAAATCTGAAATAAGCAAATAAGAAAAATGATGGAGTATAGAAAATTAAACATCGGAGATGAAAACTGTAATTCTCAGTGATACGCACAGTTGTGCATATTTGTATTTTATACAATTCACTATGATAATAAGTTCCCACCTGCAGCATGATACTGTTTGTTGTATATTCAGTGTGCATGAATAAAGACTTCAGCATCAAGCCATTCTTTATTTATGTCAACGCAAAATGTTACCTTTGATAAGAAATAAAATTGGTTAAGAATTTTAATTAACTGGATGTCATATCCAGAGGGGAGTCATATTTCAACTACTGTATGTTCTCCAGAATTGAACATGCTCCTTTGTGTGAACAATTGAATTGATTGCACATTAAGTTGTGCCAGGTGCCTTGCAAATAGAGACTATTTTTAGCAATACTGAGTGTTTCAGGTAACAAAATATAGGTAACAAATTGCCTTTAAATATTGCATTGTAGGAGAAGTTGTAGGAAAAGCTGTGGATGCATTTTGGAACAATTCTGTACAGGAGAACACAGTACTTTTTACAAGTAATACTTAAAAAGTGGCAGCATTGGAAAGTGATGAATCTCCATGTAGTTCTATTGACATTTGGCTCTAACACAGATCCTATTAATGGAGGTTCCTTGGGATACAAGGTTGGAGAGTGGCTAAGGTGATACTAACAGCATTGGTCACTTTTGGCAGACTGGATGGTGCAAAGAACGAAGAAACGGCATTCTTTCTCCCTCAGAAAGTGTGATATCTCTACAGCTTGTACATCAATTTTAAAAGAGGATGGAGCACCCTGTACGGTATAGTTTTTAGGGCTGGAGATTAAGAATAGGGAGAGCTAAGTTCATATCCCTATTCATATTTTTTTAGTTGTTTAAAACAAGTCAAAGCAGACCCAAAGCTACAAAGGTTGTGCAGCAAATAATTTTGAAACATTATTTAAATCAACATCAAATTGCCCCTTTTCAGATTAATTCTAATTCTCAAATTGTGTAGTATTGCTGTTTACAGTAACTTTTCTCTGCTGTGTGGAAAGGAGGGTTCCTTGTAACTTCTGTAAATTATGTAGTATTTAAAGTACGGGTATGAAGCAGTGGTACAGGGTTCGTGCTTAAAATAACTGTAACCTAAAACTTAATAAGGCTTTCCAAATAGTTTTGAACTGGGGCCATCCTTTGGAACTGAGCAGGGATTAAAGCACCAAGTAAAATTGGTTATCTTTGCAGTTTTAATTATACAAGTGGGCTGAAAAGAACAAGCCTCAAAAATGTGTTGAAAAAAGTAGAAATCCATAATTAAATATCAAATTCTGTACTGGTCATCTTCAATAATAGATACCACAAAAAATTTCAAAAGCTACTTTGGATTTTGCAAATAAATGTATGTCCTAGTTCCCATTTTATTGGCGTATCGATTCATCATGTCAGAACAAGTCAGAGAATAGCTGATTAACACAATTTTCTTCACTCTTAATACAGATTTTTCCAAACATAGAGACAAAATGTCCTTTACCACAACCTGTGTTCTGGATCGTCTCTCCCCATACATATTTTTTTTTGACACTTTAGTGCTTACATTTTTTATTTGATTATGAGATACAAGAGGTTTTGTTTTTCCATCCGCTAGGCCAGGGGTAGGCAACCTCCCAGAATTCCTGAGCCAGCTGCTGGCTCAGGAATTCTGGGAGTTGAAGTCCACGAATCATAATAGAGCCAAGGTTGCCTACCCCTGCGCTAGGCTAATGCACTTTTCTCTGTTTAATAAATTTTGGATTATTATTATTTTTGCTTTTATCTGCCAATTAAGCTGCATTTTAAATTCTGTTACAAATTGAATTTGGTTTAGTATGAATTTTCCAAATTTTCTATCTTAAAACAAAAATAATGTGAAAGCGCCTAAATAGCAATTGATAAAATACATTATCATACATTTCAGTACTATCATACTAAAAAATGATTTTTCATAGTTCATGTCATCTTCTATAAGATTTTTAATGTGTTCCTATAATAGTCTACACAGAGTCCATTTAACATTAAATATCTCCCATGCCAATTCAATGTAGGATGTAGCTATTGATATAAAATTATGGAAACCTTATTAAACCATATAAGTTGGACTCATGGAAAGTCCCAAGGGGTTAAATGTTGTCATGAGATGATCGTTCAAATGATGAAAATGATGTTATGACAACAGTGTTGCCAATTACAAAATTGATGTTATTTGTGGAACATGACTTGAATACAGGTAGTCCTCGACTTACAGCAATTCATTTAGTGACTGTTCAATCTTACAACGGCAATGAAAAAAGTGATTTATGACCATTTTTCACATTTATGACCATTGCAGCATCACATGATCAAAATTCAGATGCTTGGCAACTGGCTCATATTTATGACGGTTGTGGTGTCCCGTGGTCATTTAATCAACTTTTGCGACTTTCTGACAAGCAAAGTCAATGGGGAAGACAGATTCACTTATCAGCTTATGAATCAACTGCAGTGATTCACTTAACAGCTGTGGCAAGAAAGGTTGTAAAATGGGACAAAATTCACTTAACAAATGTTTCGCTTAGCAACAGAAATTTTGGTCGAAGACTACCTGTACAGGTAAATTTAAAGGTAAAGTTCTAAATAGAGACTTTGTTTATCAACTGCCTCATTTAGCAAAAACCTTTGTGACCAAGGTGCACATTTATGAACTTTACAATGTCTCTCAGTAATATGTTTGCCATTACAATCAGTTAGTACACATTGTCCTATGCCTGACCCATTTTTTTCTTTCTCTCCCTCCTCACAGAGGAGTGACTGGAGAAGAAGTGATTACAAGAGAGTCAGCAGACACATGATGGAGAATACACATAAAAAGGAATGCAGTGTGTGTTTGATTAGTCTCTTGTAATCACTTCCTATCCAGTGCATATAAATACAGACATTAATTCTCTTCTTAATAATTACCCCAGTGCTGGGCTGAGCATTCGAAAGAGTAAGGAAGGAAGGAAAGCAGAAATAAAATCATAAGCATAGCTGCAATCATGTGATTTTCCACTTAGCAACCACGTCACTTAGTGATCAAGTGTCTCTCCCAGTTGTGATCATGAAATGAGGACTACTTTGATGCCATTCAGGTTTTACCAGATATCTATAGTTCGTAATTTCTACTAGATACCTATGATTGGACCCTTTTCTCCAGCTATGGATTCAAGGGTATTGCTGGGTTTTTTCGGTTAAATAAAATGACATTCTAGCATTCCTTAAAGAAATAACTGATATTATGACAGTATATGGGTAGCGAATGAATTAAATAAACAAACAAATGAATAACCATGAGAAAGTTAACTTCAGTAAATGTGTGTGAAAACTGGTCAGGAAGACATCTGTAATACCATTTTTTAAAAGTAGCAGACTATTTTACCCATAAATTTCAGCTTGCCAACTAATTCCTAGGAGTGCTTTTTTCATGTTGTTACTTAGAGCTATATACAATGTTTTGTGAGTAGATAAACATTCACACTATGGGAATAACCAGCCGTCTTTTTTCCCTTTCATATTCTGAAATCTGTTTCAGGGATCCCAAACCATTTCGGAACAGGCTGGCAAGATGCAGCAAGGGAAAAAAACAAAGCCTTCCATCTATGAATAAACACAATGAAAAACAATCCCTACTTTTCCCCTCTGATAATTTGGACAAATGAAATCTGATATTTATTTAAAGCAGTTAGCAAAATATCCGTTTTAGTCAAATTGAATGCTATAAAATAAACATCACTTTATTAATTTTTATTGAAATGGATTGGGGAATTATTATTTTTTGGCTATCTTGGTTTAATCATCCATATTTTGTAACTCCTCTGATTGCTCTTGTATGTTAACGGGCGTGAAATTGTGCAGTTATGTTTTTGAATTGTTTCTATGTAGAAGTATCCCAAATAGTTTACAAAATATCAATGACACAGTGAAAACATTGTATGAAAGACAGTAGAGAAGACATACAGGACAAACACTGAAGTACAAAGAAAAGTCTTGATGGAGAAAAAGGAGTTCAGCTGGTGCCTAAAAGATAATAAAAAAATCTGGCACATTTCAAAGGGGAAGATTGTCAGTCAGCATTATGTTATGTTGTTATGTTATGTTGTTACATTATGTTATATGTTTTTCATTTGTATCCTGACTTTATTTTTACAAATAGCTCAAGGTGGTGAACATATCCAACACACCTTCCTCCTCCTGTTTTCCCCACAGCAACAACCCTGTGAGGTGGGTTAAATTGGGTGAGGGTAACTGGCCCAAAGTCACCCAGCTGGCTTTCAGGGCTAAGGCAGGACTTGAACTCATGGTTTCCAGATTTCTAGCCTGATGCCTTAACAACTAGACCAAACTTTATTATTGAGTGCTACATATTCAAAAATAAGTAAACAAACAACAAAATCATGACTATTTTTTTAATTCATCCCTTTTATCAGTAAATGCAAAATATAAACTTAGAATATTGAAGACAGTTCTAAATACTTTCCACTTGTTTCATTTTTACTGACCTAGCAGAAAGCTTTCATATTAGGTAGGCTGGTATTTTCAGAAATTGTGTAAGACTTTTTTCCCCCTTTTAAGTGTGCATTGCAATAACTCAGGAACAAGATGATAAAATTAGATTTCTTTTTTGCAAGAACACTTAATGTAGCATTTGACTTTTCTTCTCTCCAAAGTTAATTTACAACATTTAGGAACTTTTAAGGCAGGGGTGTCAAACTGCCGGCCCGTGGGTCGGTTGTATCATGCAGAGGCCACGCCCACCCCAGCTCCAGTAATGCAAAAAAAGTCATGATACGTCACGACATGTCATGTGACGCGATGAGTTTGACACCCATGTTTTAAGGAGTAAACACATTGCTCAATGTCAGTGATATACACAGGTATCCTTTTTAACTAAAAGGATGCAGAAATGATGAAATGTGCATCATAATGGCAAAGCAGAAAACTCTCTGACACTTGCATTACAGTGTTGGATGCAAACATGTAAAGGATGAAGTTTGCATTTTGATGTTGCAGTGCACTCACCACCACAGACTGCTGCAAGAAGTCCAAGTGATGATTGCAGTTGCGATCTCAAAGTTCTGCCCTGTTTTTACATGACATCCCTACTTGTTCCCCACCCATAGACCCCTGTAGTGATTGCTTTTATAATTCCCTTGTTCAGAGGCAGACTTTGCAGCAAGCAAATTAAAAACCTCACCAACTCTCTCCTGAGTAAGCCTTTACCAATTACACTTTTATTAGCTGGAAGTAAGACATTGGGAACTAAAAGCAAACAGGAGAAAGGACAGGCCATCCGGAAAACAAAATATTTTATAAATCTTTAGCATTTTGATTCCAAAATGTGTATCTGTTATTTATGGCATTATATTATTCAGGAGTTTAATGCCTTTAAGAACTGCTTCTCAATATTACAGTCTAGGAATTTTTAAAATCCTTTGGATCATCTCTGGAGTTATGTAGCCTCACTTTAAAAAAAAAAGCAGTTTTAAGATATCCAATTCCATATATTTATATTTAACATTAAAACAAAATCAGTATGCATTTATTATGAATCGGGCATTTTTAAAAAATGGCATTGAGAGAGTTAGTTGTATTAGTCTGTAGTCTGTTGCAGCAAAAACCCAGAACTGGGGTACTTTAACAATTTTAATTATTGTATAACATAATCTTTTCAGTAAAATCTAGCATTTTAAAAACTAACCATTTCGGTACCGCATCAATTTTGTGCGGTGACTTGGAAACTGCGAGTGAGAAGTAGATGATTGTGAAAGTTGGTTTATTTGAGATTCCCAACTCTTAATTGCCTTTTGCATGTCAAACTACCTGGAGGCAGCTTACATGTTCAGCCATTAAAAGAAAGTGAAGGATTCTAAACAGTAATTAAAACCATTTGCCCCTGCTTGAGATTTAACTGGACTTTATATATTATCCAGAAGAAGCCCTGTGAAGTACAACTTATGATGGAGAATGGTTTTGTGGCACGGGTTCTTAACTCTGCTTCCAAATGATCTTTTGTCATTCAGTCATTCTCCGTGAATCACAGCAGTTTGGATGTTATCTGATTTCATTTTTAAGCCTCCCAAGCCTTCTTCTTATTCCTTTGTTTTCCTACCTCCCCCATCTCCCCCCCCAAAAAAAAAATCCTATTAAGAAAAAATAATAATTCTACAACAAGCCAGTTGCTCAGTATTTGGAAGTTTACCACCTCTTGTTTCTCAACAGATGACTGAAATATAATTTGAAGGGCACCAGGTTTCAAAACTCCAAATACTGTTAGAAAAACAAAATGGAAAGGAGAAAGATTTGGCATTCCTCACTTCTTTCTTTCTTTCTTTCTTTCTTTCTTTCTTTCTTTCTTTCTTTCTTTCTTTCTTTCTTTCTTTCTTTCTTTCTTTCTTTTTCTTTCTTTCTTTCTTTCTTTCCCTCTCCCTCTCCCTCTCCTCTCCTCCCCTCTCCCTCTCCCTCTCCCTCTCCCTCTCCCTCTCCCTCTCCCTCCAAATCAGTGTTGAACCTTGGCAACTGCCTGGACTAATCTCTGCAGTTTTCTTGATAAGATTTCAGAAGTGGTTTGCCATTAGTTCCTTCCTAGGGTTGAAAGAGAATGGGCCAAGGTTACCCAATTAGAATTTGGGGTATGTCATTATTCCCTATTGTTCATAATGTTTCTTCTTGCTCATTAAATCATTGGTTGATTGGATGCTTTGATTAATCTGAACACTCCAAAATCATGCACTTCTTGTGAGTTTCAGCATATAGCAATCTTTGTATCACTCCAAATAGAGCTCCTTACTTAAGCTCACGCTGAGTTAATATACTGTATTCCAAATTACACTAAGCGGGTTATTTCTTTTGACAATTTGCCTCTCTGTGAAATATGTGGACAGCCTGTTTTCCTTTTGTAGGAACTCTTATGTCCAACTTCAGCTACTGAGCTTTAAATGTTCTCACATCTCTTTCAAGGGGATAGAAGGTTCGACAACTTTGCAATTTCTTGCCATAGGAACTACTGGGATTAATTTTTTTAAAAAAAAATTGTCCATGCAGATAAATTAGCATGCAATTTGAAATAATACACAAGTACTTAAGTATTTGTGCAAACACTTTATTTTACTTCCATTTTTCCTGGAGAGAGCCAGTTTGGTAAATGGGCTGGCCTAGAAGCCAGGAGGCTATGAGTTCTAATCCTCCCTTAGGCATGAAAGTTGGCTGGGTGACTTTGAGACTGTCAATTTCTCTTAGCCGAACCCACCTGACAGGATTGTTGTCATGGGAAACAGGAGGCAAGTGTATTGCTTATGTTTGCTGCCTTGAAATATATATTAAAAAGGCAAGATAAAAATATAATAATAAGAGTGTGGGTGATGGGATTTTGTTATTGTTTATTTTACTTCTCACTTTTCCTCTATGAAGGTCATCTTTCATTTTTATCCTCACCAGCTTATCAGGTAGACTGCTAAAATGTTTTGAGATATTGACTGTCTCAATCAACCAGTAAGCTCTGTGGCAAAAACCTGGGAAATTCCAATAACCCCCCCCCCTTTTTTTTTTTTACACCATTGTTAGTCTCCTTCACTTTTCCACAGATGGATTATTAAGCTAGGCATCTAAAATTATGCATTCTGATGGACTTTGATCCTGTGATTGCTATTGTGTGGTATTAGATTGTGGCCCTAATGAAGAAATAACTGAATATCACATTTTGGTTTGGCTGTAGGCATCCATTCTTGACTTTGGCATTGTTATTTGAAAGCCCTATGACCTGAAATTGTTGGGCGTCCCTCTGATTGTTCAAATAAACAGGATCATAAAGTAAGAGGTCAACATGAGTCAGTTAATTGCATACATGGAGGTTTTTTTAAGGGACTCTAATAGCAGATTTTAAGCCCAAGTCTTCCTGCATTTAACAGTTATCTTTAATTGTCAGTCTTCCCTTTCACATAACCAGTCTGCCAGGGTCAAGGGAATTTATGCCAAAGTGCTTTGTTCTCTTAATGAACTGGGAACATCCTGAGAAGTTTAGTTCGGAGAAATGTTGTGGTCAAGGTTTTAGGCGGGGAGTCTTCCCACAATCTTCCCCCAACCCCTGTCCCTGTCCTAGTTTATACACTAATGGCATGGGTCACAGGAAATGGTTCCTCAATTAGTTAGGCCATTGATTCATTTTGCTATATTGCTTATTCCCAAATGCTGGATAAAGGCCTGCAGCATTACTGTTATTTGCAGTTCTTTTAATTGGAGGTGTCAGGTGTTGAGCTGGGAACTTCTACATAGAAAATCAGTTTTCCCATTAGGTTAAAGTTGGAGTCCTGCCATTGTTATACTCTCAACCTATTTCATTTTGGATTCAAAGGACTAATTTGTATTTTGGAAGCACTATAAGATCTCTATAATCAAAGACTATATCTTCCTATATGTGAATCCTGATGTTATCAACAGTCTTTTCTCCAGCATTTCCCTCAGTCTGAATTGAGGAATTAACAAATGGGAAAGTTGCTTAGTGGTTTCACACTGTGATTTGCTGCCAAAAAATAAAAATTGCTTTTTAAAAAAGGAATAAGTTCATAACACAGAACATGAGATACAAATCAGAATTTCTTTTAGGTGTTTCTTAAGCTATAGTCCTAAAAGTATATATGGTGCCAACGCTCTGCTGATCAATTAATTTTTTTCTGGAGTTGATTCAAAACTGAATTAATCACTGAACTCAATACCCTAATGCATTACATCTAATTCATCTAAACTTTTATCTTCCATGCTAGGATGGAAGATATTTAAGACCTTTTTTTTCCATTTGTAACTGCTCATATTTTTTCTGCTGAGTTTCTGTTTTGATCTCTCCAACTGCAGTATCCATTTCGTTTACAGTTTTCCATTGCTTGCTCTTCAGAATTCACCTCTCATTATCTCTTTGTATTTATTATTGCTTACTTGGTTTCTGCTTGCAGTTCATATTTCTAGATAATCATTATCAAAAAGTCAGTTGCATGAATAAACATTTGATTTAAATCAATGCTTTTTTTAGCCATACAGAAACAAGGGACAGAAGGCAGATCCTTTCATGGCAAAAACACTAGAAACAGAGTATAACCAAATAGTTAGTTGACAAGGATCATAAAAACTGATGTTATATAGTAGGTGGCAGGGTTCAATGTATTTTGAATGTTCCTGTTAGAATTTTCTGGCTATAGAATTCTGTTTTTGGTGGGTTTTTTTAAACTAGGGTAGAAGAAAAGAAACTTTGTGCTAGAGATTTTGATATTGTGATGAATTCCACAAATCTATGCACTCTTACCCAAAAGACAGGGTCAGTATGTCTTATGAGTTTTATTGCAGTGGTAGCATTTGATACTGATTTAAACAATGCTTGTGGTGGTATTAGAAAAGGTTTTAAATGTTTTATATTGCTTACACGGATCTGTACCAAATAAAAATACTATGGAATGTTACATGGGCAATGTCAGCAATGAGTCAAATGATTTAACCAATGAAAGGATTCATTCCAAACCCAATATGTTTGAACTATATATAAAGTGATTTTCTACCTTTCTAAGCTGCTCTTGGGTGAGATGCCTCTCCTTACTTGTATACATAAGTAAAGAGCTTTCTGGTTTGGCTTCTGTTTAGGCAAAGTACACCAAGCTAATGGATCTGCTGGTGTTTACAATTAACGCTGATATTTCAACAAGCATTCTATTAAAAATTGATATATTTTTTTAGAAAAACAATGCAGTTGTTATTTTTGAAGGAAGGTCTGTGACATTGTCCAAGATGTGGGCCAGAATCTTCCAGTCACCTGAATAATAGAGATAATTTAGGACCTGGCTGAATTCTCAGCCAGAAAACTCTTTGGTAATGGAAAACAAAGATAACCCAATAGCTTGAAGTTATCTTTTAACATAGCTTCAGTTTCTTCAAAGATAGGCCAATTGTTTGATAAATGTACAGTATCGTATAATAATAAGATTCTTTTTTTGTCTCGTTCAATTTTTCATATTCTTCAAAAAGGCATACTGTCCCACCTATGGCAATTTCTACATATATTTAGTGTCAGTTAGTACTGGCACAGTATATGCATATTCTAGCATTGTTTGCGTGGTTATTTACCTTCTTTTCATCCAACATTATACCTTCCAACAAAGCTAGCTTAACTCTGTTTTGTTGGCTGAGTTCCATAGGTGAATTCATATAAACATGCTTCATAGCACACATTTACTCATGGCAAACCATGGTCATATAATCATGATTCATTTAGTCCAGTTTTGAGGTTATGTGCAACGTAATCATACATTCATAATTATTCACTAGCCTAACATGTAGTTGGCTAGTTTATATGGTTAAGTATATTATCACTGTATGCTAATCCCAAAGAAGAGATTCATAGTAAATAGTAAAAAAAAATTCACATTCTTACCCAAACCTATGTTCTCCATAAGAGTTGAGACTAGAATTATTAATCAGCATTTTTAATATATAGTCAAGATTTTTTAAAAAAAACAAATGTTAAGAGGCAGTGAAGAGACCTAATATTTATTCTTCTCTAGCTAGCTGTGATCCCAGTAAAAATCTTCCAACAAATTGTGTTGGTCTAGTATCTGATACCTTATTATTTATTTATTGGTTTTTTAAAATTTTTGCATGTTGCTGTTAGACAACACTCTCTCAAGATATGTTAGGTACAGTTTCATCAAACCTCATGTCTGCACACATAATGTAGCTTCATGAATGTAAAAGGAATATAGTATTCTAGATTATATTTTAAAGTTGTAAGTAGCCAAAGAAGTTGACTTCTTTCCAAAATGTAACATTTTCAGGCATTTAATAAATCAATAACCATAAAATTCTTACCCATGACCAATGCAGCCATCTAACTCCAAGGAAGGTTTTCCTACATTGTAATTGGAACTGTGTTGCTAAATATTAGGTATTACATGTATTTCGCCTAATGAATCATAACACAAGCCCTGTAATTCTCTCTCTTCAATGGGGGAAGACATCAGATAATAAGGCAGAATCTTAATAGACAGCTTAACATCATTAGCATGCAGGACAGTTAATCTTCAGCCCCAAATCCTGGTCTGAGCCAAGCTGCTAATTCCAGGAAATGACTTGCAGCATGGCACAACTGCATACGTATTCATCCCTAAGGTAATTTAAGATTGAATAACTATTTCATTGTCCCATTTTGTCAGAGAAAATGAGATACGAATTTATAGCAGTAATATAGTAAGTTATTCTTCAAAGAGAATGATGAAAGATGTAATGAATATTTAACTAACAGTAGTTAGGACTGTTGTTGTGTCTCTTACTCTTCTGGGTTCACTCATTGATGTGAACTCTTTTCTCATTCTGTTTTTGGAGCCTTTGGAGCCTACATATTGATGTATTATAAGGCTGCTACTTTCTTAATGGAGGAGGGGTAAAGGCAGAATTTCAGAGAGGGTCTTAGTTAGACATTAGAAAGTCCTGATAAGGTCCTATATTATGAGGGTGCTTAGTTTGAGCTACAGAGTGCAGAATAACAGAGTTGGAAGAGATCTTGGAAGTCTTCTAGTCAAACCCTGCTCAAGCAAGAAACCCTATATACCATTCTGGACAAAATGCTGTCCAGTCTTTTCTTAAAACCTCCAGTGGTAACCACCCACAACTTTTGGAGGCAAGCCATTCCACTGATTGTTTTCACTGACAGGAAATTTCTTCTTAATTCTAGATTGGATCTCTCTTTGGTAAGTTTCCACCAGTTACTTGTCCTACCCTCAGCTGATTTGTAGAATAGGTCAACCCCCTCTTCTCTGTGACAGCCCCTCAAAGTTGGAAGACCACTATCATGTCACCCCTTGTCCTTTGTTAAACTAGACATACCCAGTTCCCTCCAGACTACTTATCATCCATTGTTGCTCTTCTCTGCAGTCTTTCTATAGTATCAACATCTTTTTTGTATTGTGGTGCTCAAAACTGGACTCAATGTTCCAAGTGTGGTTTTACCACTGCAGTATAAAGTGGTACTACCTCTTCATGTGATCTTGATACTATGCCTTTGTTGATGCACCATAGAACTGCATTGGCTTTTGTGGCACTGCAGCACACTGCTGGCTCATATTTTAGTTGTCCTCTAGGACCCCTAGATCCATCTCACAGTTACTGCTGCTGAGTCAGGTACCACCTATTCTATATCTGTGGATTTGTTTTTTTCTTGCCTAAGTGTAATACTTACCTTTCTCACTAATGAATTGCATTTTGTTGGATATGGCCCAATGTTCAAGTGTGACAAGATCCTTCTGAATCTTGAGCCTATCTTCTGGGGTTATGACACCCTCAGCTTGGTGTCATCTCCAAATTTAATGAGTTCCCTTTTTATCTGCTCATCAAAATAATTTGTGAAGATATTAACGAGTAGTTGGCCAAAGAACCTTGGTATACCCCACTGCATGCTTTCCTCCATGTAGATGTAGTTGAATTAAGGACTATGCATTGAATGTGGTTGGTCAGCCAGTTATGAATCCATCTGGTGGTGATGCTGTCTATCCCACATTTTACTATCTTATCAAGAAGCAGGCTATGGTCTACTTTGTCAAATGTCTTATTGAAGTCTAAGTCAACCATGCCCACAGTGGATCATTTTAGTCACTTTGTCAAAGAATTCTGTAAGGTTTGTCTGGCATGATCTATTTTTAACAAACCCATGCTGGCTTCTAGTAATAGCTTTGCTTTTTCTAAGTGTTCACAGTTCCATTGCTGGATTATCTTTTCCAAGATCATCCCAGGTATTGATGTCAGGTTGACTGGTCTGTATTTTCTTAGATCTATGTTTTTCCCTTTTGAAGATGGGAACCAAATCAGCTGCTTTCCAGTCCTCTGGTAGTTCCCGGGGGCTCTAGGAACTATGAAATATATAGTTCAGTGGTTCCAAGATCACTTCTGCCAGCTCCTTCAGAACTGAACTGTAGGTGGGCTCTCTAAACTCTTGAATAGAGAGCCTATTTGGTTTAGTAGCTAAGGTGCTGTCTTAGAAACCAAGACATATGAATTCTAGTCCCACTTTTGGCATGAAAGCTGGCTGAGTGATTTTGGGCTAGTCATTCTCTCTCAGCCCAATCCATCTCACAAAGGTTGTGGGGAAAATAGGATAAGAAAGAAATATTGTACATGTTCGCAACCACCTTGTGTTATTTATAAAAACAATAAAGGAGAGATAAAAATAAATAAATATGGTCCCCAGAGGGACTGCCACAACAGTTGCAAAAGAGAAAGCCTCTCTTAGATCTCAATCATTGGTCTAAATGACTACATCTTTTTTTGACAGAATACAGAATTAGTTTCCATTGCCTTCTTCCAGAATTTTTTTTTTTAGCCTCCCAGACTAACTCATAGCCTGGGGAATTTTCTTATGGCCCCGTCTCAAAAGCTAACCAGTGGGGTTAAAGTATTCTAAGTTTAATTCAGGGGTGCTATTTGTTAAAAAACCCAATACTGATGCAAAATCATAATATTTCATGCAGCAGAGGAGAATTATTAAATATATGAGGTATAATAATAGCAAGGGTATTTCATTAAATTGTAATTAAATCACGTCAAATTCAAGTTTTGCTCTACACACTTATTTATCCTGACCCTAACCATTTATTAGGAAAAGCTTCCACTAGGAAAATTAAAAGCCAAGCTTGATCTTGTTTCAATAAAGATTGACTTTTGTACCCTTAATAGCATTCATTGTCACAAGGTTTTTATTCCTAATGTGCCTTTGTAGTTTTATTCAGAAGAAAACTTTTGTTTGCTTCAGGGCCACTGTTTCTAATTTTTAGCTATAAATAAATGTACCGCTAGTGACTTTATTTTAGAAGAAAATGTTTCAGTGGAAGATTGTTCTATGTGAACAATCAATTAAGGAATAATTGCATTTCAACCTTGCTTTTATTTGTCATGTAATAAAAATCATACCCAGGCAAGCTATTTATGTAAGCAACACTGAATGCTCCATGTTGTTTATATGAATCATCCATATTTATGGACAATTTATACTTCTAATAGAATTCATTACTGCACTCCCTTTAATCCTTTTGATGAAAGGGTGAAAGGTAAAAACTAGTTGTAAAACCTCCACCTGGTATTTTTGAGGTTCTGGTCCCTTTTCATAGAATCTAGATTCATGTTTCCTGGCAGAATTGATTCAAACTTAAAGTGATATAGAAAGGAAGCATGCGAATCTTTCTGTGAATCCATCCATCTGGTAATGGACAATTATGGAGCTGTTTGGTTATGGAAGGGCATCTTGTAGCAGAATGGGACAACTTGCTGCAGCCAACTCACCACTGTCAACTCGTAATGGGACAACTTGCCACGGCCAACTTGCCATGGGACAACTCGCTGAGGGACAATTTAACAATTCAATTTAATTATTTAAACTAAATAAAACATTATTTTAATTTTTGTCATTCACATTTCATTCTGTCCCTCCTTTTGCATCCTTTCTTTAATGATTCTGTTTCACCATTTCTTTGATATTAGTGTAACTCTTGTCCCACAGCAAGTTGTCCTGCTGTAAGTTGGCCGTGGCGAATTGTCATAGACCAGGGTTATGACTCGTGGACTTCAACTCCCAGAATTCCTGAGCCAGCATGGCTCAGCTTGGAAACCTCTCCCTTTCCCTTCAGCATGGCTGGCTCAGGAATTCTGGGAGTTGAAGTCCACGAGTCATAAAAGAGCCAAGGTTGCCTACACCTGTCATAGACCCATAGCCTACAGGACTATTTTATTCTAGGTCACTCAGTGAATCCACTACTAGTGTACTGAGGCATCATCATTGAATTCCCCCAGCAGTATATTTATTTACTACCTTTCTCTTTCAGAGCAAACTAAGAAAGGAAAATAAAATATAATGCAGAATAAAGGAAGGTGCTACTTATCCTTAAATATCAATGCAGGTTTAATTTTTTTTCTGCCAACTACTGTCTATTAAAGATTTTGTTTGCAATTTCTGGATGTATTTAAGCTACAGTTCCCATAATCTCCAGCCCAAATACCTACTAAAAGCTGTAGTTATGGAAGGCAGTACAATTGTTTATAACCTGTTGGTGTGTGTGTGTGACCTATCTAGACACCATGCTAAAATCAATGATGAAAGTAAGTTGATTGTCCCTTTTTCATATCTATATTGTATTTGTGTAGTGCCACCTCCTGGTTGTAGCATTTCTCAGCTGACACCATAACATAAATTGTCTTTGGCACCAAGATGCCAAATATTGCCACATGTTTCCATCTGCATTCTTTCTTTCCTACTTGTCACCAGCTTTCTCTATAAGATCTGTTGCTCTCACTGTTTAAAAAGTAGCTCAGACAGAAACATGTGGTAAGCAGGTTAGCTACCATTTGCTATTGACTCTAAAGCAATGCAGTTGTTTTCATATCAGGTTACTAATGAAATACATTTAAGCCAGACAGATAAAATACCTCATTTTAATATCTATCTCATTTTAATCTCATTTTAAGCTATCTTGTTTTAATATTAATCACATCATTTTCTACTGATGTGGGATGTAACGAACAAGTACTGTTATAAATAAATACGTTAGTAATTAATATACATTACAGTGATTAAAATCAACATTAAAAACTAATATAAAAAAGAGCTCCATACAGTAACAATTTATATCAATAATAGATTTATTCAACCTTACAGTTATCATTAAATCTAAATCATATGGAAATACATTGCTCCAACTCATTTTTGGAATTTAATTTAAAAAATAGATAATCTGATAAAGATAAATTATCATGAGGAAGATAAGCTTCCTTCCATATAATTATGCAAACTCAAAAAAGACAAAGTTGTCACAAAATGACAAAAAAACATTATTCAGTTTGTAGATGTGGATGAATTTTGATCTGGGATGTTTGCAGTTTGCTAACGTATTGCTGATCCAAGAAAGTGTTCTAGGTTAAGATGGATTGTTCCAGCAAGACTATTTTTATGTTCTTACAAGATGCATTTTTCTCATTAGATGATAATGTTACATTCTGGTCTGCAAAATCTGACCTATCAAAAAAATTGGGAGAATCATTGGCAAACTAGTACATTTTGTCATGAAGGATATGTTTAAATATTCTCAAAATCCTTGACCTTCAAATACTATTTACTGCATTTTTGGATTTTCTTTTCAACCAGCACATTTGTAAAGGGAGACTTTATGTTGCTTATTCCTCTCCTTCAGAAAATTTATTTTATTTTATTTTTATTTATTTATTATTTATTTCATGTTTTTAAACCGCTCATCTCCCTCAAAGAGGGATTTAAAATTCCATTTGCAGTACATGGAATCTGAGATCTTCTTTAACCAACACTTGCTAGCTATATCATCAGGTATTGTAGTCTGTAAGTCCTAAACTACATAAAAGCTGGGTGAGTTGCTGCGTTTCCTATGAAGGCTTGGCTTATACATTGTTTTCAGTGTCATGATTTTATATGATTAGTCCATTGGGCCCTAACTGCAAGAGAGTGGGAAAGAACATTGTGATGATCCTAAGATAACCTCAAGAGGGAAATGGCATGTTTGCTTTCTGAATTATGCCTGCTAATTGTGCAGTGTTTCAGTGCTACTGACTTGGCTACTTGTCCAGAATTCAGACTGTAGCAAAAATCCGTGGTCAAAATAAATTAAAAGCTCCGTTTCTGTCCTTGGAATTGTAACCGAGTGTAAGCTGCCAATTTCTGAGGATATTTTCTGTTGCCTTAATTTTGAAGAGCAGCATATCAGTCTGGTCTTGACAAAGCTCATGCTTATTTTGAACATGTATTTGGAAATTTATTTTTAATCAACATTTTTTTCATCCCTCTCATCTGTAGGGGTGCAACAATTCATTAAACCCGAAAATGTGTAGATTATGATGCCAATAAATGCAATAGCCATTACATGATAATTAATGTATAGAATCACTTTTCCATATGGAAACGTATAACTGAGACAGATTGCTTGCATGCTTGAGCATAGTCTAAGGAACGTATCTTGTAAATCACCACTGATTTCTCTGATCATTATTGCTAGGGAACAAAAGCAATCCAGATAAGTGTAACTTCTATGTTTCTAACTCAGTCATAGTAGAGTATCTAAATTTCAGCTAAACGCAGATCATCTCATCTGAAGAACATTAAAATGGGGACAGAATTGGTTATGAGATCTTTTACCTGCTTTGGCTGGCTGCCAGTTATCTTTCCTAGCATCTTCTCCTTCATGACCTAGTTACCTCCAAATTACACTCTAGGAATGCATTCCCCATAGAAGAATGTCCAGAAGTTGCAAATGGTACAAAATGTGGTAGCTTTGTCACTGGTCAATGCTAAGCATTTTAACCATATTGTCCTATTTTTTTTAAAAAATATTTTTTATTGAATACAAAAGAAAAAAGAAAAAAAAAGATTAAAAAACATTGAACATAGTGTATCATCTTTGACATACATCTTTGTCTAAACATTCCGTATTATACATATACTTTATACATTTCAGATATTCTTCTTCTATTTACATCCCTTCTAATGACCTTCCTTCTTTTTTTTCCTTCCATTTGTAAAATTTATTCCAGCTTAAATAGTATTCTGTTTCCTCCTGATTTTTTAATTCTTTAGTCATCTTATCCAATTCTGCGCAATACAAAATTTTCCTTATTAACGCATCTCCACTAGGCACTTCAGTTGCTTTCCAATTTTGGGCAAACAAAATTCTTGCCGCCGTTATCACATGAATAATTAGGTATATATCATCTTTGTTTATATTTTTTTTCTAATATGCCAAGTAGTAGCATCTCTGGTTTATATTGAGTTTTTTGACCCGTCATTTCTGTTATCCAATTCCAAACCCTCTGCCAATAAACCTGTACCTCTTTGCAAGCCCACCAAACATGAAAAAAGTACCCTTTTCCCTTTTAAACTTCCAACAAAGTGGTGAGTAGCCACTATACATTTTTGCGAGCCTAGCCGGTGGCCGGTACCATCTAAAGAGCATCTTACAGAGATTTTCCTTATAAGTTGTTGCCAATGTAATTTTGCAATTACGTTCCCATTTTAAGCTGCTGGTGCTTACTTTTAATGGTTCGAGAAAAGGTTATGTTAGTGATGTTTTCCTAATCTATTCTCTGCATGTTGTAGTCATCTCTTGAGGTCCATCCTCATAGATATGTAACCACCAAGATTCATGTAGTGCTTGTCAATTTTAAACTCCCAGGTGTTGTTGGATTATAATCTTTCTACCAACAGTGCCAATAGCATTGGAACTTAGTGTGAATTACTTTCTACTGACTACATAAGGCTGAGAACTACTGGTCTAAATATTTCCTAAATATTTTTAAAATGTCAAAAAGTTTTACTGTAAAGAACTTTTAGAAGTTTTTTTATTATACAAGTTTAGCTTTACTCTTCTTACATCATGAAATATATTTTTCTTGATGTTTAAGCTGGGATTTTAAGATCAATAATATGAATGGCTGACTTCCATTCATAATATAAAATCAATGATGGTATCTGGATCCTGGTTTCTCTCTTTGTTCAGGTGTGAATAATAGCTGTTCAAGCCATTTTAAGCTTTTATTGCATTTCTCATTATCCAAAGTTATTTCTTAAAAGAGAAGCAGATATCGTATATTTCAGTTATATGTAATATAGCAAGCATATATGAATTGTGGGAGTGAAGAATAAAAATAGATGTCCTATTGTTAGCTATTGTTACCTTCCAGATGGAGATTATAATGAAAGTATTCATTTTGTTACCTCCTGGAGTTAATAGCAGCATTCAAAATGTGATAATGGCAAACATGTACAATGGGTTCCGTATTAGTATTCTAATCTATTTTATACAATGTTCTGTTTTTCTGTTTTCATTTCTTTGACAAACCCTAGTAGAATTCATTTTATTTTGCAACATTTTTTCTCACACTACTGTAGTTCGCTCTAGGCAACTTGCTGTATAATGGTACTGAATCAACGGAGAAGATATTAGGATGGAGCAAAATAATTTCCGCAGTTCCTAAGGCTAGAATCTTTCTCCAGTCCTTGAAATTGCATATTAATTTGCAGTTAATTGATTACCCTTCAATCTGAGGCAAAGAGGAATTCAGAAAATATGGGCACATTTTACAGTCATGAATTATGATATACAGACACACAAAGCTTTCGGACTCAGGGCTCCAAAGTTATCCTCCATCTGTTCTATCCTTCCTTCCTTTAATAGATTTATTTTCTAATACAAAATGATGGAAAAGCAGTGAGAAACCACAACAGTTTTTCCAAAAGGAAGACAACAATAGCCTGGGAGAGGGTTGCCCGAAATGTATTGACACTTGACTAGACCATTTTTAGGTATGATTGTGATTTTGGTTGGGGGTGGATTAGAATAAGTGCAGCTTTCAGAGAAGGTTTCTTGAGTGTTGGATGTCACAAAGATATTCCAATTAAAGGGTCTTTCTCTGAAACATAACCATGATACAGACATGCCCCAACAGCCTATTTTTTCTACAATGTCTCCATGATGTCACCTTTATCTTGTCCCCAACTCATATCTGAAATAACTCAAAGTCATCTTTAGTTGTTCCAGTTTGATGTAGTGTTTTTCCTCTTAGCCAAGAGGCTATGACGTGGGTTCAATCTTACATGCTTTACTGACCTCTGTGTTGATGAGGTGATCCCTAGGTGATAGGGTAGGCCTGGTGTCGATTTGGCACTTCTCACTTTTCTAGACACACTTTCTTCCCACAGTAGCCTTGTATGGAGTCATTTTGATTTGGGCAACAGGAGAGTCTGGCTCTTTCAAACCAAGATCTTTCCCTCTATCTGCCAGGTTTCCAAACTATCTCCAGCACTACGTACACTGAGCTAGATTAGCCCAGTGTACATAGCAATTGATCATGATGGTAGTGGGGGGTTGTGTAGTGAAGCAGAAGAAATAAGTGATTGTGTGTGTGTGTGTGTGTGTGTGAGAGAGAGAGAGAGAGAGAGCATCTAGAAAAGTATTAAACCCTTGTTAAAAACCTGCCTAAAATTTGTAACTTTTTTTTAAACAAATTTTATTGGTTTTCCAGTTTTACATTAAGTATTCAGAAAGCAGCGTGGTGACTGGGTAATCAGTGGTCCAATAACAAAATCTTTAGTACATATCTCAGGTTACATCATCAGAAATTCCTTCTCTATTTCCCTTAACATTTGCTATATCACATTTAGGCTAGTAGATTTTTAATTGTAACAAACTTAGTTAAAACATTTATCAATATATTTTTTGCTTATACATATCCATGTCCTGTTTTTGAGTTTTACCTAATTTTTAATTTTTTATTACAATATTCCAATTTAACCTTTAATATCCATAGTATTTGAGTTTTGGGTAATCCAAAGTTCCTTTATTTCATTACATAAAAGTTATCATATCTAGAATATACATATTACTTACTTAAATATATTCTTATCTTATTTCATGAACATTTTCTATTTCTCACCCTAATACATCATCACTTACTAATAGAGTGTCCTTTATTGTCTCAAGTCCATTATCTATATTATCTGGGTTAAAGAATAGTTCGAAGCTAATTCCTAATCGTTAGTTTTCATTTCCCTTATAAGTCTAAATCCTAAATATTAAGCCAGTTAATCCCTTTTTTTATCATTTAACAACCATATTTAAATCCAATAATCATATTTCCCTTCACCTAAGAATCTCCCTTTAGCCCATTAGTTGAGACTTTAGGATCCTCTATCATAAATCAAAAGATCCTTTTTTTAAAAAAATATCTAACTGGCTTTCTTTTTGTGCCAACCAGGCTTCCATATCAATGCCTTTAAATCATCAGATAAATCTCCCTTCATTCTTGTACATATTGCTTGAACCAAGGGAGACCATGTAGGTATCAGTTTTCCAGAAAGGCTGGCAGATTCATAGTCGTTAGGTTGTTGTCCTGGTGGCCCCTTCAATTCAATTTGGTCTTCTTGTTCCTCAGGTTTCTTCTGGTATAGGTAGAGAGTCACGTCCAGTTTTATGGTTGTTATTTGATTATCTAGGTTTTCAGTATGCTGTCTTTGTTGGTCTTTAACAGTCTCCGTGTTGGTGTTGCTTTGTTCCACTTCTGTTGCTTTTTGGGTTGTAGGTTCTTTAATTGCGGTCAGGGTTTGTCTGTCAAAATTTTCAGTAAGTTGATCTTTAAAGTCCTATGTCTTGGTATTAATTTCTTCCGCTTCTGTTGGTTTTTGGATTATAGGTTCTTTCGTTGAAATCAGAGTTTCATTTTGTAGATTTAAGCTGCCGCCTTTGCTTTCAGTCTGGATTTAATTATCTCAGTAGCTTCAAGAATTTTTTCAAGTATGAGTTTATAGTTAATTTGTTGCTGATCTTCTTCCATTTCTAACACAGTTATAGATAGTCCTTTAAGTGAAGGCTATTTCTTAGATGAAAGTCAGTAAATGTTCACCTCCACAATTCCTAAAAACCAATTTCACTGTCCAGCTGTTCTCCCAGCTTTTTATCTCTTTTAGATAATACCAAGGACAAATCTGGGCTGTAAGCAGGTCTCTTTAACAAAAGTATTTACTTGCTATACCAAGCTTCGCCACAAGATGTCCCTGACAGCATTTAAAATCTTTTTCAAAACCAGGGCTAGGTTTTTATCCAGATAAAGTTCTTTTTCATAGATAAAGTGACAGGTCCCCATGAGAGTAGGAATTTTTGGGTCCCCAGATATCAAGGTAATATAAATCCAGTTATTTAATTGTGTTTTTCAGGGCTTTATTTTCCCTACATAGTCAGGCGCCGCCATCTTAGAGGGTGGGAAGAAAACATTTCCTTCACTCTCTCCTCGCAGGGGGAAGAAGTTTCAGAAGGCTTTTGACAGGAAAATACTTGGGATACAAGAAGGTAAAGTCTCACCCGGTTCCTCCATGGTGCTTTCAATGTGCTTGGTTGTGAATTTGGCCTCGGCAGGTAGCGGCTTAATGATGGGCCATGTCGGTCCAAAGAGCTGCTCCGGATCAAACGGAAGGGCTGCTGCCCTTCCGCAATCAATCGGAAGGTCCTCTTCCCTGCTCGTCGCCCCTCCAAGGCGACTTTCAACCCCTTTCAGGGTCTCCCGGTGAGAGAAAACCGGACGGCGGAAGGAGCGATCGCCCCGCACGTCCGCCAGCGCCGCAATCCGAAACTTGCCTAAAATTTTTAGCTTTGTAACTTTGAACAGCCACTAAATGAACTGTTGTAAGTTGAGGACTACCTGTATAGATAATTCTGAGGCTTCTTATAATGTTTCAGTCTCAAGTTTCTGAATTTTATTTGTCTCTGAACATATGTTTCTATGAGGGGTCCTTAGTGCTCTCTGATAATGGGGTTGCACGTGAAACAGATGAAAGACGGTGCACAACTGCACATATTTCTGTGCCTGTTAACTGTTTCGGTTGATCCAGGTCTCTGGAATTCATCTCAGAGACCTGGATCAACCAAAACAGCTAACGGGATTTAGCTCAGAGGCCCTGCAGATAAAGAGCCTTTTCTCTCATTTTGCTTGCTACCTATCCCAACTTGGTTTGCAGAGTGTTGTATGGGCATTTTTTCAGATGATATAAGAAGGTATGTAATGGTAGCCTGCCCAGAATATAAAATAAAGATAATTTCTCCTCTGGCTACAGGCAACAAACTTTGAAAGGTCAACAGAGATTAGCCACGAGGACAGCAAAATATATGTTGGTTTAATTTTCTGCTGACTCACAGATTGGGGAAGGGGGAGGAGTTAAGTGAGCCAGGGGGAAGAGGTCAGTTGTTCTGCTAAGGAACTGATGTAACAGCATAATAAAGAATAACAGAGTTGGAAGGGACCTTGGAGGTCTTCTAGTCCAATCCCCTGCTCAAGCTCAAGATCTGTAAAGAGGCTGTTGTTTTAGTGTAATCAAGGACAGATTGTCAGCAAAGATGTATTTGACAAGGTATTTCCCATTTGGTTAAAAAAAAAAAAAAAACTACCCAAAAGTCAAACAACATTCATCACTCAAAACTAAGGGACAAGTTACTATGAAAAATAAAAGTTTCAAACTACGTGGAAAATATACAATCAATACTTATTCATTTATTAGATTTATATCCCACCTTTATAACTCAAGGCAGAGTAGATAATTGGCCCTCCTCCTATTTCCCCCCCCAACAGTATACAATGAATCTAATAATACACAAATACACATCAATTTTGAGTAGCAAAATTTGGATTTCAGTACAGGTAGGCCTCGACTTACAACCACAATTGAGCCCAAAATTTCTGTTGTTAAGTGAGACATATGTTAAATGAGTTTTGCCCCATTTTACGACTTTTCTTGCCACAATTGTTAAGTGAATCACTGCAGTTGATAAGTTAGTAACCCGGTTGTTAAATGAATCTGGCTTCCCCGTTGACTTTGCTTGTCAGAAGGTCGCGAAAGGGGATCACATGACCTTGGGACACTGCAATGGTCATAAATATGAACCATTTGTAAGCATCTGAATTTTGATCACATGATCATGGGGATGCTACAAAGGTCATAACTGTGAAAAACGATCATCAGTTACATTTTCCAGTGCCGTTGTAACTTTGAACAGTCACTAAATGAACTGTTGTAAGTTGAGGATTACATGTATAGATAATTTTGAGGCTTCCTGTAATGTTTAAGTCTCAGGTTTCTGAATTTTATTTGTCTCTGAACATCTCTTATTCCCCTTCCCCTCCCTTTTTTTCTTTCCTTTCCTTTCCCTACAGCAGCTTCAGGGAAGCCACATATAATTCAGTGTCGATCACCTGAAATGGAAACATTTTCATGTTACTGGAGTACAGATGATTTTCCTCATGAATTGGAATCAGGAAAAATTCAACTACTATACTCAAGAAGGTACTGAGAAATCAATCATGCCCTTGAAAAATGTTATCTAAAATGAATTCCATTTTTCGTTGAAACTGCAGAAATAAAGACCTACTTACAGTTATGAGCACATCTTTCTTTTCATACTTATTAGTCTATGCCAGTCATGACTGTGTGACATGGAGAATCTGAAGATCAATTTCTGTTTAACACATTAAATGACAACCAAGTTTAATGTCATGGTTGGATAACAGGAGACTAGTTTTCTTCCAGACTAATCTTGCTTGTTCAGACACAAGGAAAAGTTTTTTTTTTAACCATGTTATGGTGGGCAACATGTAAAACAGACTTTGTAAGAAAATAAGAGTTCTAATGAAGAAAACCAAACATATATTTTCCACCTCCAACTTTGAGCAACCAGATGCCTCCAGGAAATTTTTAAATAAAGTTTAAAATATTGTTGCTTATAATCCCTAGCTTCTGGAATCCCAGTGACATATTGTCTTTCCACTGAGCTATTGCATCTAATAATCATTAGTCGTTTTTAATGAATTTCTGTAATGCTCTTTTAGAACCATCTAGTGGCCATCAATTCATTCAGTTCCACCAAACTCCTTATATATCTACAGATAAGCCAATTGTGAGAATGGAATCTATTAGGAAAAACAAAATTTATTCATACAAAATATGAAAACAAAGTCTTTCAGAATATATTGAAAAGCATACAAAATATTCAAGAGTCACTTTATCTGCAGGAGACTCATTTTTCATGGAATTTTGGTTAACATTTTGAGGGTTGACTTCTCCATGTATGGGCTGATCCATGAGTGTATATTGTAATATCCATATCTTCCAGGGTTTTTATACTCAGATGTTTAGTTGGGTTCACATGCAAAGTTATCACATTTTCATTGCCTTCATCCTGTCTTGAACCCAACCCATACCTGAGGCAGTTGTCTTTAGCTTTTTTGGCACTCAAGCAATGTTTTCCCCTTTAAAAAGCCAACAAATTGTGACAATTTTATCATGGGAGCCCAGAGCATACAGCATGGTGAAGTAAAACAGAGAGAATGGCTTGAGCACACAAACCTATTTGTTTGTTTGATTGATTGATTTTTACACTATCCATCTCACCTAAATTACTCTGGATAGTTTACAAACAACATCATAAAATAATGTAAAAACATAACTTAAAAGCACAGTTAAAACCAGACTTCTAAAAAATCAAGGTTAAAATTTACAAATTAAAAGTTTAAAAAAATCAAAGTTAAGAAATTGACAAGGCTAAGGAGTTAACAAGGTGAGGGAGTATCCTTAAGCCACCAGCCATCCCCAAGATTGCATCACACTCTGACCCTGCCATGTCAATTGGCAGAGCCAGGTCTTAACACTACTCCAAAAGGCCAAAGGAGTGGCAGCCTATCTTATCTCTTAGAGTAAAATATTCTAAAGGATGGAGGCAACTGTTCTTAGATCCTGCCAGTTGAAATTGTTGGGCAGGTTGCTTTGGAACATGATTAGAGCGCACTTCATGTTTACACATAATTTGAACAATACCTGACAAGCTTGGCCGTCTCATTATCGCACATTTTGTATATAGTGTCTTTTGTTGTCATCTCTATTGGCATTCCTATTGGGAAGCCTTAAAAAACAAGAATACCGTCTTTTTCTCATTCAAAATATTGCTACCTCATTTAGCAATAAGTAAGCAGAGAGGTTGATGAGGCATTTTTCCAGGATGAAGAACATATTCATATTTATTGGTTCAACCCTGTCTTTTCCTTTCTAACATAATATATCTTTCCAGAAGCAAATTTGAGATATTAGAAATTGGAAAATCACAAAAATGGAAAACAGGAAGCTTTATACTCAGCCACACTTGTGGTTCTCTGGGCTGGCCACAGGTTTTCCCTTCCTCTTTTTAAACAAAAATTAGTATAATAACTGCTAAGATGGTCAGTATCTCTAATAGTGTTATGGTACTCAAGTAATGCTTTCTTTGCTTATTTGTTTTCCCCCTTATTCCAACACTGTTCAAGGACAGTTATAAGATATGTAAAAACATTCTACTAAAGTGTGCTGAGTACCAGGAGAAGTAAACAAAGAAGCGCTTATTATTTTTTCCAGGTTGGTATGGGCACATCCGATTCCTTCTTGCCCGTCGTTAGCCTCTTCTGCCATCATTCTGTTGTGGTACCAATGCAACATTGGAAACTCATTGGATTTGCAGAAGGGCAGTAGACTGTTCTAGCTGGCAATGATAATTTGACAATAGTGTCCCAAGTTCAAACAGATAATGGTCTAATGAACCTGCGGTATTTTGACAGAATGGGATCTGAGAGGAGGGGCAGACAAAACAACATAGTGATACTTGACGGAGGCCTGATGTCAGGTCACCCTATTCAGTTCCTGCATTAATGTGATTAAACTAATGATGGGTCGAAGAGGGAGGGCAGCAAGGCTGGTGGATTAAACCAATCTCTTTGTTTATCACAAAGCACATAAGCAAATTCAGGACAATGCCAACTGGCAGTGATCTAGTACAAATGCAGTAGAATCTGGACAGGGATGGGGGTAACCGATGCCATGCCAGAAGCCTGTCAATAAGATTGCAACTTGGTAATCGGAAAGGTTCTACCTACCTCTTTCCAGTTCTTTAATTCCATCTTAATTATTTGGTTTATCATTTCTAGGTCGGATGAGGAGGAGGAATGGAAAGACTGTCCTGATTATGCAACTTCTGGTGAAAACAGCTGTTACTTCAATGTATCCTTCACCTCCATTTGGGTCCCTTACTCTGTTCGGCTTTACATTGCAGATCAATTATATGATGAAAAACATTTCCGGGTGGAGGATATAGGTAATTTTTTTATATGAATCTCCTCTGTTTTGCTTCATAGACTAGAGCAAAAGTTTCACACACAAGTCCCAAAGTTCATAGCTAAATTGTCTATGGAGATTCTCAGTCATCCAGGTCACAGTTGTCCCAAAGCTGCTTTTTCAAGAGGCAACTGGATGAAGATGTCACTTATGCTTCCCAGTTCCTGCCTATCTGTTCTTTATAACTTAGAGAAGCATGACTTCATTGCTCTTGTCTAACAGGTTTAGTTCAGGTTCAGTTTGGTTCTAGTAAGTTCTAGGTAGGTCTTCCCATAATAACAATCCTGTGGAGTGTGTTGGGCTGAGAGCAAGATCTAAAATCACTGCTCACCATTAGAGTGGCTCAATTCAAGATCCTATTCAAAATTTAAATAGCTAAATGTGAGAGCAGATGTGGTCAGTACTCTACATAAGGTGGAAGTACCAGTGATGAAGAGAGGGAGCTGTCCCAGGTACAAGGGTGGCATCTTATTCAACTGTATGAAAATTATTTTAGGGCTTATGATACAGTGTTCATGTGTGTCCTGCCTCAAATTGGAAAACAATGCATTGGTACCATTTTTCAATAACTGCTGCCAAAATGTGACAGTCATATCCTGGGGAACATTAAGAAAAAGTTAATGGATTGTAATAAATCCTCAGATGCCCTAGAAGATCACTCCTGGTCAGAATCCTAAGCTGCTTTTTATGCATAGGAACTACCCCTCCTCAACACAATTTCACAATACAGGTTCAATTTATGCATCAAATATTTTAAGTATTTTAAAGTATACAATCAGTCTTTTCAAAATAATACTGTGTGTATTTATAATGTGTGTTGATGGGGATGGATGGATGGATGGACAAGGTATACTGTTAGATGACCTTTTCTTTTACATTTTGATTAACTCTGTGAAAAATGTATTTAAATTACAGTAATTCCAGATCCTCCAGTTGGGCTGAACTGGACAGTGCTAAACACCAGCCCAAGTGGCGTCTATACTGATGTTCAGGTTACTTGGAAGCCTCCACCCTCTGCAGATGTTGACAATGGATGGCTCATACCTTTCTATCAGCTTCAGTATAAAGACATCAACACAACAGAGTGGCATGAAGTATGTATTGCAAGAGCAAAACTTAGAGACCTTCTCCAACCAGGGGCCATCCAGAGGTATTGGGAATGAGAGATAAACATCAGGGATCTGCAAAAGCTTAAAAGCTTGTAATTTACATTTTGGGAAATACTTTGAAACCAATACCATAGGTACATCTGCACAGTTGCAAGTCAGTGAGTTATATGCTCATAGACTCTATAAAACACACTCAATTTTCCTATGTAATATATATTGCAAGTGGGGCTAGCAACAAAATTTAATATTTCCACAATTCTGAATATCTCTTTCTATTTCTCATACTGCGTTTTCATCCCTTGCCTCATGTTTTCAGTATTTAATATTAATAAATGGAGATTCCACTATTATTAGACCTCTGATGTTTTCCCCTCTGCTTCTCTACATCCTTCCTGCATATGGATAAGGCCAAAGCACAGCTTGAACTTGAAAAATAAGCATTGTATGACTTCAACAATATACACTTCAGCCATGTAGTCCAGAAAATAAACTTGTACAATCAAGTTCACCTTAAAAGAAAAGAAATGGCTTCACATTTAAGCATTAGTGTAAGTATTTGCACTTACAGTATATAGATTCATAGAGTTGAGAGGGATCTTGGGGGTCATCTAATCCAAACATTGCTCAGAGGATCCAGTAGAACATCTCTTGACAGTTGATCCCACAATTCCTTTGAAGACTTGTGGTGAAGGAAATGTCACCATATGGTATCCTGATCCACAGTCATCCTGATGTTTAGCTTGAATCTGCTTCCTTATAGTTTTAACATACTAGTTTGCATCTTGCTCTCTAAGGTGACAAAGAATAAGTCCACTTCCTTTTCTACATAACAACACTTCAGATATTTGAAGACAGCTATCATATCTCTCCTCAGTCTCTTTTATAGTCTAGACATACCCAAAGCCTTTAACTTTTCCTCATAGGGCTTGTTTCTATGACCTTCACCTTTTCAGTAGCACTCTTTCCAACTCACTCCAATTTGTCACTGCCTTTTATGAATTGTAATGTCCAGAACCAGATATAGTATTCCAAGTGGGATCTGACCAGGGCAGAGTAGAGTGGCAAAATTATTTTCCATGAACTGATTTCTATGCTTCTGTTAATGCATCTCAAGATAGCATTTGACTTATTTGCAGTTGCATCTCATCTCTGGCTCACGTTAACTTGAAATCAACGATGGCATCCCCAAACCCTTTTACATTTACTTTTATGAGCCATGTCTGTCCCATCCCATATTTGTCCCCTACATTTTTCTTAGCTAGATGCAGAATTTCTCCCTATAAATTTCCCTCCATTTCAGCCCGTCATTCAAACTATCTCTTTTTTTCTTCTAAAGTCAACCTTTCCAGTTTTGTATCACCTGCAAAATTCTTAAGTGTCCACTCAACCCTCATTCAATCCATTGATTAAAAAGTTGAAAAGTATTAGAACCACTTGCTGATACATTAGCTCTAATGCACAATACAGATTGAGGTAATATTCAACTTAATACATGATAAATATTTCCCAGGTGTTTTTTTTTTCTTACATGTAATTAAGGATTCTGGGAATTAAAAACTATCATATCTGGAAAGCATCAGGTTAAATTTAAGAAAGATTGTTCTAGAATCTCAAAACGCTCAGATCCTAATTCTGCCTCCTTGAATAAAGTTTTATGTTTAAAGAATGCTTTTGCTTATGAGTAGCAACAATCAGTTGAGGAGATTCAATGTATTATTACAGCTGGATCCAAAACGTGCCACCGAAGTTCCAGTATATTCTTTAAAGTCATGCCAAGACTATGAGATACGGGTTCGAGCAAAAGGAGTACCTGAAGTTTATGGTGAATTCAGTGAAGTGCTGTATGTGTCATTTGATTTAAAAGGACTGGTGCCATGTGAGGAAGGTGAGAAAAACATCTTCTATGGTGTTGCCTTAGGAACCATTCACAGAAATTTTAGCCGTGCTTCTTATCCCATTTGTGCTAGCAACTGAATTAGTAGCACTGGGGAAAAGAAGCTGTAAAGTTATGTGAGAATGACCTTGAAGATGAGGGGAAGAGATGCTATCTAGGGAACGATCAGTCAACAGAGGAAGAAGCCCCTAGTAGTTTAACGGCCAGAGGAAAAAAAATTAGAAAGAACCTGCTCTAAATCATCATGCTGTTAAAAATGATGGCAGGAGATTTGTACTTTCAGACTTGAAAGATTATTTTGATACAGCCATATAATAAAGTTGATTTAGCTCATCTAGTCATATTTTCCCTCTGGTTCACCTGGGAAGCTATCATGTAAACCAGGGGTGGGCAATTCATTTTCCCAAGGGGCCAAAAGGGAAACTGGAACTGTTGTGGAGGGCCAAACTAATAGGGCTGACGCTGCCCAAAGGCAAAGGGCCGAATGCGCCTGCAGGCTGTAGAATGCCCATGTCTGATATAAACATGGGCAGAGGGTTTTGTTTACACAGGTAGATGTGTTGTATCTAGCTATTTAACTAGCTAGCTAACTAGCTTGCTAGCAAATTTATATGGTTGTCCATCTCACAAGAAGAGACTCTGGGTGGTGTCCAACAAAAATGTAAAACAGTAAACATGTCAAAAATCAGTGTCACTCCCCCCTGTTCCTCACAATGATGCTTTCAAAATACATTTAAATTCCAACTTTTGAAACTTGCAAGAGCATCTGAGAATATATTTTGGGAGTTCTCAGTAGAGAACTAATGTTGAATCACTCCTGGATATATCACTCTCCAACATGAAATTGACTTGAAAAAACAAAAGAAACTCTGAAAACTGTGAAACTTTAGAAGCTGAACAGTTAGCTTGAGAAACTTTATTAAATAGCTAGTATTGTCTCATTATCTGATATCCATGCTTTGGTGGGCTGATATTACTGCTGTTGCATGAAATGAACTTGAATTCTGAGCAAATACTGTAAAAAAAATGAAAAGCCCCAGTGAATATGAATCAGCAAATAGTATTATTTCTTACAGCAGAGAAGAAATGTCTATCACTGTTATTAACTGGATTAGAAATGAATTAATGGAATTCAGTTAGATCAGCTTTTCCCAAACTGGTTACATTCAAATCAGAAGTATCCACAGGGAGGAAAAAGGAAGGCAGATGTCAAAAGCATCATTGTACCACAAGTATCATTCCTTTTGTAGTGCATTGTAACATCTTGTGGATGTATAAAAGGAATGTTGCTTACAGCATGCTTCTGCCCCAATGGTGTTAGACTTTAATACCCAGATAGCATAATCACTGGAAAATTGTAGGCATTGAAATGCAATTTATCTGGACCAAAGTAGGGAGAGCTAAATAAGAAGGACCTAGTTGACTTACTAGGAAGATGCCATATATGGGAAATCTACACATCGCATACAGATATTTTCTAAACAAGCATGAAACAGCAAATTGTTGATCAAAGAAACACAAACAAAACTGGGAAGTGATGCAAATGTCACATTTTAATTGTTTCTTTGTTTTATTCCAGAATTCCAAATTCCTTGGCCTTTGGTTATGGCCTTTGGAATAGTTGGCCTAATGATGATGCTGTCCCTTGTCTTCTTTTCTAAAAAACAAAAGTAAGTTTTGGGTAGATTTTTACCTCTAATCTAGTCATCCTTTTTCTGTGGCTTTTCTCTAACAGAAATTTTTGACGGAATATTCTGGCTCTCCCAAGTACATTTGTTATTTCATCAGGGCAAAAGGATGTTCAGAAACTCTTTCCAGAGAAATAGCTTTATGACTAATGGTAGATCATGGTCATGCAAGGACCAAAATAATCTTTATTGGAGATATTGAAATGGGGAACTATTGAAAACTGTAGGGATAGTTTCTAGCAGTCAAAAATGACTTAAAAATATAACTTGGAAGTATAATAATTTTTGTACCTTTACTAAGAAATATGTAAACATTTTAAAATATCACTGTCACATATATTTGCAATTCAGTTATATACTTGTATTATGGCACACAAATTTCTACTTGGTTTGGGAAAAGCTGAAAAAAATATTCTTTTCCTGCTCAGGGAATGGCAGAAATGATGAGGAACTGATTTAATCTTCAACAGCCCATTAGCCAGTTTGCAGTATGATTGAAGTCATAAAGATTCTAGGTTCCCTACCCATTTTCTCCTTTTCTGACATCAGCATTTTGAAATTGAGAGATAACATCCTTGGAGATTTCCATGAGTCTAGAATGGGCATGCTAAGGAGACACTGTAGGTGCTACATAGAGAGCCAATGTTTCTACCATCCACCATTCAGCTGCCCCTTAATACCAAGCCTAAGAAACTCAAGACAATGGAAAGGCCTCATATCGAGTACAGTAGAAATAAGAGTGGCTTCATCTGAGTCCTTAATAAAGATTGTTACTAGATAAGCACTGTCAAAAGTGTCTGCCCAGCTTTAGCCAAATTTGAGCTGAGGAGCCTATCAGTTTGTCATTCTCTAAAAAATGGAATATTTTGAAGGGAGAATTCTGGCTTATTCCCTTGGCTAGGACATCTTCATAATGAATGTAAGGACTGCGCCCATTTCGCTACTCTTTAATTAGCTAGGATACAAATCCAGACTTCAGCATTTCAGAATGCTGGTTTGGATCTGAATGCTCCATCATATTAATATTCTCCCACATAAAGATGCTTGCATTTGTTGAGAAATAAATAAATTAAAAGCGTGTTGGTCTATATGAGCGTCTTGAATGTTTTCTTGAATTTAAGTGTGAAGCTACTACATTAGAAATAAAGATACCTCTCCTTTTATACATTCGCTCCACTTAAAATCTCTCCATCTCAATTTAAATGTTGACAACTAGAACAGCCTTCTGGGCAGCATCCAGTTGCTTATGTAAACCACCAGTTCAAAATATTAAGTATTTTAGCACTGGTCATGCTTGCTGAACTATAAGTTCAAAAGGTTAAGAAGATATCATGATAACAGCTATGCCAGTTGCTTCGTCTATATAAGTCCAAAAGATGAAGCAGAAATAAGGGAAAAGCAACAATCATGCAGCAATTATGGAATACAGATGAAAGCTGCAAATGAGACTTCAGTAATGAAGGCTATTTACATTTATGGGAAAGAATAAAGAGCAGGAGGATCTCCAATCAAAATGAAGGTAGGAGCCACAGAGATGGATTCTATTTCAGAGGGTTGAATTCAAAGACGGGATTAATATTAATAACCAGGAGGAGGAGAAAAAGGAGAAGGAATAATAGACATGCCTCCTGCAGGAAACTCCCAGTCCCTGAAGCGTCCACATAGCACATGCATCTTGTTCCTACCCTGGGATTCCCTAAGATAAAGAAAACATTGACAGCTCTGAAAAGGGATCTAAACAATAGTATCAATATCAGTGAGAAATGGTGCAATTGAAACACTAGAAGAAATAGCACTTCATTTTGGTTGAATTTTCTCTTACCACCTTCCCCCCCCCCCATTTCCCCCCACCCTTAAATTCTCTTCTTTAGATTAGGCTGAACCAACTTTATAATGAAAAGATATTCAATTTTCAGGCATTTGGCCTGATTATTGAGTCTTATTTGCAAACTTTGCTTTAAAAGAACTTGAGGGATATATTGGAATATTTTCAGCTTGCCCATCCTTGTTTTGATATATTAGTAAATGGATTTCTGGCAAATGTGATGATACCTCTATCCTGTTGAGAGGCAACTTTTGAGTCTGAGAAGCACTGGATGATATAAGAGGAGGCACATCTCTTGGGGCAGTTCTCTGTGATCCAGAGTTCCTAATGCTACAGAGAGGTCTATGCTATACTTCAGTTTTAATCATGAGATAACCCTGGCGTTGTGTCTCAGACTCTTTGAGTTTGCACATCCAGGGTTATTGTGTAGCGTGTCTTCGGGTGACACCAGAACAAATTCAACAAGATAGCTGCGATTGTTGCATGGTGGGTCTCTGAAGGGTTGCCAAGAGGGTGTGCTAGAGCTTCCCTAGTAGACAGTATTTGCTGAGTTGGTTGAGCTTCACTCAGGTTTGCATACTGAGTACAACAATTAGGATAAGCGCCCGGCTACTGGCAGCTTTGTGGGAAAGGATTATGAATTAGACCATGCTTATAGGCAAGATAAAAGATTCCCTCCCACCGAAGGGGAATAGGAAGTGACTTTTTAATTAAAATCATAATTGAACTGGATTCATTCCTATGGAGGGAGAAAGAAAAGGTACTTAAAATTGCCACAAACTAGCATATTGCTCTTTAATTGCTTAGAGAATGCTGCTTTGTAAAGAAGCCAAAGGAAAGGTTAAAATGCCTTCACTGTTCTCAGAAACTATGCTAGGTGTCAAAGGAAAAGTACAGAATTACAGAAAACCAATTAGCTAAATTGCCGAACAAATTGGCAAAATTAATACATGAAAAACAAGTACCTTTTTATGACCCATAATTGAAATTCTAAATCATGGGAACTAGAATATGACTGGATGAGTCTATCCAAGAAAATCTGGAACTCCAAGCTTAGATTGAAAATGTATTAAAGCAGAATTTAGTATTCATAAACTGTAGTGTATGATAAAGGAGTTATTTAAAGATGCTGGGTTTTGAGTGCAACATATTAGCAATAGATCTGAACTAAATATTTTTAAGATTACTTAGTTTTCTCTAAGTCAGAGGCTTTTTTATGAGGTTGAATAGGATGTCTTGCTGACAATCTGAAATGGCACAGTTCAGAATTTTACATATTTGGGGTTCCAAAACTGCCAGTTTGGGATTTGCCAAGATACAGCCATGCTACCAAAATAAGCAATCTTATTGTATTATTCTTGATGCAGTTTAGAAGTCCTAGAACTTAAATGTTAATCTTTCTTTTTAAGGCTGAAAATACTGATCTTTCCTCCTGTTCCAGTGCCCAAAATTAAAGGAATTGATCCAGACCTCTTAAAGGTAATGAGAAATTGATTGCTGTTGTACAAAATCAGTATACTTGAAGGTTTGTCTGCATAGCAGGGATGGATTAAATATTCTAAAATGGTCTAATATCTAAGGAAAAGTGTTGCCCAATTAGTTGCATAAGTTTATGTAATAAATGTTTACACCTTTATTAAAAACATTCCAGTTAGGGATTGAGATTGATTGATTATGTGGCATCAAATTGTCCTCATCTTTTCTCTTTCCTTCCACCTTTACCGGTATTGTAGACTTCTACAGAAATAAATGTTACATGTATTGGGTCTAAAATGACTTCTGGTTTCCTCCATCCTTGAAACTTCAGGTTTCATGTCTGGGGCCATAATTTGCATGAACTTTTAATTAGGAAACTGAAGAATTCTGTCTGAGTACAGTAAATACTACTGCCATGCATATAGAATTCATATATGAATGATTAAATTTCAACAATAATTGTTACTCTTTCGTTTTTAAACATTTGCTTTCAGAAAGGAAAACTGGATGAAGTTAATTCCATTTTAGCAAGTCACGGTAGCTACATGCCCCAGCTTTATGGAGATGACTCTTGGGTGGAATTTATTGAGCTGGATATAGATGAAGCTGAAGATAGAACTGAAGGATCAGATACTGATAGGCTTCTTGGTGATGTCCACATGAAGTCTCATGGCTGCCTTGCAGTGAGGGATGATGATTCTGGACGGGCCAGCTGCTGTGAGCCTGATATCCCAGAGACTGATTTCAGTGCAAGTGATACATGTGATGGAACTTCTGACATTGATCAGTCCAAAAAGGTAAATGATAAAGAAGAGGATCTCTTGTGCCTTGATCAAAAAGATATGGAGAAATCAATGCCAGGTCTTGATGATGCATCTGCCTGCTTGCCATTAGATAATCCAACCAAAGAACAAGACCTTAAATCCCATATTCCTGCCACTGAGATAACCAATCCGCTTGTCCAGACCCAGTTAAGCAATCAAAGTTCAGTAGGGAACATTGACTTTTATACACAGGTCAGCAACATTACACCAAGAGGAAGTGTTGTGCTATCCCCAGGACAAAAAATGAAGACATGGAAAACTCAAAGTGAAGCTCAGAAAGAACCACTTGCACAGTGTCAGCCAACCTTGGCCATGGACAATGCCTATCACTGTGAATTGGATGTGAAAAAATGTGTCACTGTGACACCTCCCAAAGAAGATGAGCCAGAAGTTCAAGTCCAGAGCTTTTCTGAGGATGCTTACTTGACCACCGATAACCTTGTCATTCATCCTATGAGCCCTGCTATGGTAGTAACAGCTGCAGAAGAAAAAGATCCAGAAGCTTCTGAGATACCTGTGGCAGATTATACCTCCATTCATATGGTACAGTCTCCACAAGGCCTTGTTCTCAATGCAACAACTCTCCGTGTGCCAGACAAAGAATTCATTATGTCATCTGGCTATGTGAGCACAGAGCAACTTAACAAAATCTTGTCATAGGTTTCTCTCTTTTTTTTTTAGTATATAGGAAATAGTATTATCCCTAGCTATACAGAAGCCCAAAACACATATGGAATTGGAGTTTTCCAATTCATTACAGTGTTATAGAAAACTTCTGAAGTTTGCAGAACACTTATGTGAATGGGGAGGCCAATTCCCAAAGGGAATTCCATGTTCCTATGCTTTGACCAGAGCCAAGCTGTCCAATAGTTTCAGATGGTTGGTGATGATGTGGTCCTTTCCACTTTTACCTGTGTTGTTGAATCAATCACAGTATTGCTTTTGTGTCTTGTAAATATTGTCTAATCAAATGTTGCTGGTGCTGATTCAGTAGCATGACTGTCTTTTGTTGTAGGTGTTGCTTTGGGCTTCTCCCAAACACATTGGGTATCTGTGTCATGCATTGTAAATCATTTTTTTCTTCAAAAAGCTAATAGCAAGTGTGGAATTTTGTTTGTTTGCTCGCTTGTTTGAACATTTTGAGATGTTTATACTGGGAATTAGAGAATGAAAGATTAAATAAAGAAGCAAAAAGTTTTGTTAAATAAAGCGTTATTATAGTTAATATAAATATAAATCTACTTTAATGCTTCAGATAAGCAAGCATGAATATTTTATACTTGGACTGCACACTGAGGTTTAATTATTATGATCAATGTATGGAATGTGTCTGCTGCAATTAGGGTAGCAGTTATCAAAAGAATAAGGAAAACATTTTTATATCTCCACCAAAGCTATAGAGAATTTTAAGTTGCAGCACTTCTTTGGGGGGGGGGGGTTGATCATTTCTTAAAAGCACTATTCATATTTTTACATTTTGTAGCAAACCAAAAACATACAACATTGAATATTTTTTTTACTGATAAACCATTACAATTTTATAGCAGTAAAACCTAAGATGGATTTGGAATTTCTGGGCTTTTTAGGAATAGAATTAATTTTTTATGACTAAATAGGCGATTTAAGAGTGTTCTTTACATGAAAGCGTTTACATCCTTTAAATTTTTAAAAAAAACACCTAATGTTAATATAGAATCAAAGTTATCAGCATTTTAATTTTGAATCAAATAAAAATACAAAATTCAATAGAACAGTATTATAAACAGTGCAGCTTTTTTATTTAGGATAATTTGCTAATTAATATTGAGTGTAGGAAAGTTTTAAAGAATTATTGTGCTTAAGCCTTACATGCATCTGTTCCTTTCTCAAGGTACGCCTTAATAGACTTAGATTTTATATTTTGTTTACATGAACCAGGTTTAAATTCCAAGACCTTTTCAAATATGCAGTCTGCTTGGTTTTTTTCCTTGCTGTTTTCCAGACTGCTAATATTACTCTTAGCCTTAGCCTGAAGGTGGCCGTTCCTAAACCTCACGCAAATGTCACACTAACTTCCCAGAGTTACTGATTTCATCTGGGAGTTTATGACCTAGAGGTAGAAATTTTGTGCCATATAAAGGTTCCTTTTTCTGATTCAGAAAGCTTCTCCCCTTAGCCCTGATAGACATCTTTTATTGAACTCTGCTTCTTTAGCAGAGGTTTTTTACATTACCTATTGCCTGAGTCTATGTTTTTTAAAGCTGTCAGGGGTCAATCGTGGACCCTTCTGCACATAAAACATGCATTATGTTACCAAGCCACTAATCCCTGACAGGAGCAAAAATGTGAATGAGGAAACATAGTGAATTCAGAGGTACTCAGAGATGATTACAGTTGTCCCCTTATGGAAAGGGTGCAGATATTTTGCACTGATCACAATAATGGGAACCCACCCAAAAAAAAAAAAAAACTTTGGGAAAGGGGGAGGAATGCCTAGGATTTGCCTCTGAACTGGTCTTAAAAGGATTTAAATCTAGAAAAAATCCTTCTTTTCCATTGTTATTCCCTTTGTGGGCCATTACAGTTAATGGCCATTTGATAAACTGTGATAATAATGAACATAGTATGTAGATTACAACTGCCTTCTTGGAAATATGTTGATATTATTACCTGGGTGGTGGTTTTGTTAGTATTGTTTTGATTTGTTTTAAAGAAGTAAGGTGAAGGTCTTGTTACATGTATTTGCCATAGCCTTCAGTCTTAAAAACAAGTGTAGTACTATTGCTTCTGGTTTACTTAGAAATAAGCCATAATATGTGCTATTGGGCCAACTTCTATGAGGTGGGCTTTTACGTTGGCCAACCTAACTATAAGGGTGAAGTTTGTAAAAAGTTCACATAGTATATCTCAATAAAGTTGCTTGAGATGACACCATGACAGAAAAAGAATGTAAGCTTCATTTATTTTACATTTTTAAAAAACTGGCTCTTTTTTCCATATAGGTACTTATCTCACTCAGCTAATTGTCACTAGAAAATCTGGGAGCTGGAAAGAGGATGGTGGGACACATTAGCAGGTTGTAAGTGACCCTGTCAGCAAAGAACAGCTAGAATGAAAAGAACAGCAAGTAAGCAGATCACAGCAAGCTTTAGTAAACATATGAAATGGTGCAGAAATCTAAAAATGACCACGCACCTGCTTCTCAGCCACTATGTTAATCCTGTGTTATATAAGTAGGCCTTGAGTAGAAATACACATTTTAGCTGGAAATTGCATCACGTATAAGCATCTTAAAAGGAAGAAAGTTGCTCAGAATCAAGTTAATGCTTCAGAAATAACCTTTTCTGATATTCATTCTTTGGCTTGCATTTGGCCTTTTTATTTAAGATGTATTTTTTCTAATAGCTGGAACCTTTAATTTTAGGCACTATTGCAATTAAAGCTATGTAAGCCGCTCTTAATGACAAGGGAAATTAAATGCTATATTGCTCTTGTTGAATGTTTTTTCCCATCACCAAAAACTAGTTAAATACCTCAATCAATCTCAGAATGTCCTTTGGTACTTTGCTGGTTACGTAAAACAATATATCACAGTATGAAGATTTGTGTATTTCTGTTTTATGTATTTAACTTGCCTTTGTCAGTGTTCTGATTCCTTCCTCAAAGTTTAAATAAATTTATTTTCTTTAATTCATCATGGCGTTGTTACATAATTTGTGGCCAAACTCTTAAGAATGAAGGGGAAGAAACAATTTTTTTAAAAAACATAGTTTACTGTATTGTCAATGGATGCCATTTTTACACGTCATTTCTGTGCAATATAAATAAAACCCTGGAAAATACATAAAGCATGATTGGCAGCCGTAATTTCCACATACAATTTTTCCATCTTTCCATCTGTTTCAAAAGGAAGCATATAAATTACTGAATAAATTTTAAATATCACAAGAAATCTTCACAGTGTAAGACATGGCAGGTGGAAAATTTCTCTAAATACCACAGGATATGTTTTGGCTTCATTGTGAACTTCTGGTTATACCAATAGAAGAGAATATATGTAGCTCAAAGTTGAACTACAGAGCCCTTGATGCTCCCTGAACTTGGTCGTTTTCTCAGAGATGTTTCATCAGACAACTAGATCACGTCATCAATGCACAGATGATGATACCTAGTCAGATAGAAACATCTGCAAGCAAACAACCAAAGAAGTCCAAGGACTCCACATTTCTGATTGTGACACATGTAAAAGCTCATTCCACTTCTTTAGAAAACATCACACAGAGTTTAAAGATTCTCAGGCGCACTTGAGTGATGAACATTTTGGATTCATGATTCCTGAACAATTTTCTTTGTAATAGGGGATTAGGGGGCAAGACCATGGGTCACACAAGATCAAAGCCTAGAAAAAGAAAGCTGAGCAAGTCTTAATGAAAATTAGACTTTCAATGGGGGGGGGGGAGAAACCATCCTTTTCAAGTCATTATTTCAGTTGTGAGCAAATCAACTCATTTCAAGGTTCTTATCTGGTGGGCATTCTGATGTTTGCCAATAAATGATCCCTGACTTAAAATTGGGTCTTCATTAATAAACTATGAAACATCAAACAGGATTTTTTTCTTCTCTCCATCAGAAAAAGTAGGAAGGAAAATGGTTGTACTGCAAAAAGAAGGGGGGGGGCTGTAATTGAAGTGTAAATATGGAAACTCTATAATAATAGTTTTTAAGCTAATAATACAACATTTCAGAGGACCTGTGATAAAAGTCAAATATGTGGAACAAATCATCAAGTACTGAATAGCAAAAATGCAGTTTAAAAATTAGTCTTGAGATATTTTTAATTAGAATTTGGGAAGATATCCATCCATGAAATACAATATATTATTAATGATTAATTATTAATGTAATGTAAGAATGGCCAGAGGTTGGTTGCTTGAATTAGTAGATTTTTTATTTCCGTTTTATGAATTCCAGGTGTATGGATGTCTTCCTATCTGACAGCAATCTTGAATCTAAATAAATTGATAGAACCACCAGGTTTCTGCTAAAGATGGGGGGGGGGGAAAGGTCTTCCCACTTTTCCAGTCGGAGAACAGATCTGAGGATATGGTGTAACTGGATGTTACCTTTGGTACAAATTAGGGAGCTATTTCTATCAATATCAAGAGTTAAAACAGCAAGTAAACAGCAAGTTGGAATATCTAATCTCTGCTCTTTGTCATTAAAATCTCTGGTTAGCACTCATTGTGTTCCCTAGAATTCATTAAATTAATCAATCCTGAACCTGAATCTGGCGAAGTTGCTTTTGGTATCGTTTAATATTTCCAAGTATTAAAACACAGCATTAATTTCTTAGGCTTGCAGATATGTATCGTAATGAGCACAGATTATGGTCTCCGATTTTAAAAAAGCAAACTATAAGGATTGGAGGACCTTTTTTGCTGTAAACAAACGTCCATTATATAATGATTGACCCATTAAATGGCGTACTTTAGGAAGTAAACTTCCGTCCACTCTTTCTCTTACAACAAAACACAGCTGATTCTTCTTTCTTTCAAATTTGTAGAAAATTCAAGCTTATTTCTTTTTTTTATCCTACCTTTATTATTTATATAAATAATTCAAGGTGGCAAACATACCTAATATTCTTTCTTCCTCCTATTTTCCCCATACTAACAAACCTGTGAGGTGAGTTTGGCTGAGAGAGCGTGCCTGGCGCAAAGTCGTCCAGCCAGATTTCATGCCTGAGGCAGGATTAGAATTCACAGTCCCTTGGTTTTTAGCCTGGTGCCTTAACCATTAGACCAAACTGCATCTCTATTCCCTCTTCTTGTGCTAAACATGCAAAAACAACAACAATTAGCCAGCTAACCCAAGGAATAGTTCTGAGTACAAATGCAGCACTCAGGTCATGAAAGTAGAGTTAGCAAGTGTGATGGTAACTAACAGTTTTGTGAGAAGACTTCTGCATAATTCAGAGCTGATTATTAGGTGGTGACTTGAGGCCACAAGATAATACACAATACACAAACACAGAAGACTTGAAGTCAACAAACTATTACACTGTATTAAAAATGCGATCTCTATTTTCCAAAGCCTTCTCACATATCCTCATAAATATAAGAGCTATTTATTTTGCCCTGTTCCTATTCTCTGCTTGTCATGTTTTCCATTGCTACTTATTTCAGGAGGCATCCGTGCATCGTGCAATCTTCTTCCCTGTATTGTAATTATTTCATTTATGAATAGATTGCTTTTGTAGCAGCAAATCCCAACAGCCCCAAAGACCAAGAATCAATGACCCAGCTCTAAAGAACAAAAGAAAAGATGGAGAATCTTTAACAAATCAAGTGCCGTGAGGTTTCCATTCTGAATCTGCTCAACTGTGTGCAGTGCCCAAAGGGAGAAAAAATGCATGTGCATATGATGCCAATGGGCAATGTTAGACATTGGTGATGCCAAGGGTGTCTGCAGGAGAGGTCAAAAAGGTCAAATGGCCACTATGACTGCGTAACTGAAATCCCGTTCCTTTTTAAAGCACATCATGCATGCAATACATATAAAATCTATGGAGCTTCAATTGGCCAGTTGTGGTTGCATCTTGACTTTTTAAAACCTTCCTCTCTGTGCTGGGATGGAGGTGTAATTGTAAAAGAAAGGAAAAATTAAAATATTTGACAAAATACTGCATTGTAATGATGAAGAGGATCATCTGTTGGGAGTGGAGTCAAAGAATCAAGATGGAAGCCGTGATTGTTCGATCAATGCCACAGCCTTTTTTATGCGTGTGCAACATACCTAAAGGAATAAGGCTTTGATCTTGCAGTTGCAACCACTATCTTGACTTTTTTGCCCTGCCACCGCCTTGTCTGGACACCCTAGTTGGGTTCCCAAAAGGCATCAAACTAAGCTCCCGGACCTGTGGGTGGTCCATCACTGGAGGTTTTCAAGAAAAATTTGGACAACCATTTGTTTGGGGTGGTGTAAGGACTCCTGCCTTGGGCAGGGGTTTGGACTACAAGACCTCCAATATCCCTTCCAGCCCTATGATTTTATGATTCTAAGCTAAAATAGGTTTGGTACTTTGCGGTAGTTCGTAATCTTTGTCTTAGAATATTTTGTGAAATAGATCACATTAAAACCATAATATAACGTATTTATTATTACTATATTAAAATTTTAAACTCAACAATTGAGTTTAAACATGCTTGGGATAAACATGTCTGTCATCCAACAAAAAATTAAAAATACATAAATACATAAAATAATAATATAAAATAAAATCTGCCAATCCTAGGTCCTTGGGAAGGACTCAATAGGTGGACAAAAATGCCAAATCCAGTCTGAATATCTGACTGTGCAATGAACCAATAAGGAACAAATAAAATATGTAATAATAATAATAAAATAAAAAATAATAATAAAAAGTGATTAATTAAAAAGGAAAATAAAAATAAACAAAAACTGAAAGGGCAGATTCGATGGACCACTGGGTCTTTTTCTGCTTTCAGTTTTCTATGTTTCTATGTAATAATAAATGAATATAAATAAATTAAAATTTATATTTTATTTAGGTTATAAATTTATTTTGGTTACATAAACAATTGTGTTTTGGTGTTTAGAATGCTGTGTACACCTGTTCTGTATTATCTAATTTATGAATCATACTGTTAACACATGCAATCTCCCACTTTTTTGAAAAATTAGGGGTTAAATTTGGGGCCTTGGTCTTTGCCCTAAAGTCCATTAATAAATATAATCTCTTCCTCTACTCAAAGATAGTCACATTTCCTTCATTTAGCACTACTCCTGGGTTTTTAATAGTTGCACAGCTGGTAGGCCACCAACAGATAGTTTCCATCATCTGCAAATATTATAATTCTTCTGCTTGATGGAAAGGAAAGGAAAGGAAAGGAAAGGGAAGGGAAGGGAAAGGAAAGGAAAGGAAAGGAAAGGAAAGGAAAGGAAAGGAAAGGAAAGGAAAGGAAAGGAAAGTAAACCAATTATATTAAATAATAATTTTAATTAATATAGGTGTCTATATATCTACAATGGCCAGAACCTTCCCTTGGCTATACAGTCACTGTACCTTTTTCTTCCAAAAGAGCAGTGGGGCAAAGTTTTTGTAATAATTGGTTTGCTTGTACTTGACATATGCTGCCTTCTCTGCATGAGCACAACGTTGCTTCCAGAAAGGACTCAGTTTATTTAATTCCCCTAAGAAAACTCGCAGAAGGATCCCCCCAAGTCCTGGGGCATTTCACTACGTGGGTCATTCAATCATTGGGACAGCATAGGGAGAACAAAGTGTGTGTGTCCCCCCCCCATTCTGGATTATGAGTGGTACATTCCATAAATTGGTGTCCTAGGCTGGATTTTTCCCTGCCCGACAGTTTAGTTTCAGGGTGGTTTCTATCTCTGGTTTGTGTGTCACTTTATGATGCCGCATAAATATTAAGCCCATTGACCTTCAGAGCCTCTTGCCTTCTCTCTTAATGTACACAACTTCTCACTGGGCATCCTGTGGCTCATATTATCAACTTATTTTCCATTCACTTCAAAATATATTCAGATACTTTCCTTCAGAGATGAGATTGCCAACTAATGGATAAAACATACACTTGGCCTGCTCTTCTGCCTTCAAGGGTTATTTTAATGTTAAAAACCAACAGGGACAGGGCATAGCTTCTTTATTTACAAATTAAACATAATTAAACATAATCTCCAACTAATATTTGCAGAGATAAGTACAAAAAATAGAGATGCAACTACAGGCATCTTTCTCTCAGAATTATCAGTTGCACCCACCATTTTTTCCTCAGTTTAAGTGCAACTTAACTTTAAAACATAATTTTTAAATGATGCACTATTTTTCCAAGATACATAGAAAATGGTGACATATTCTTACTGAACATTTTTGTTCTTCCTCTTTTATTATTTTAATTTTTAAACATATTTATCAATACTGTAGTTTTATATTCTGCTTTCAAGGCCTAAATACTTAGAAAGCCACTCACAGTACAGAAAAAAAACAATGCATATATTATACTACATAAGATGTTATTCAAGAAATGTTGTAATAATGTCAAATATTTTATGGAAAAAAACTGATAACATTTACCAGTGTTGACTAAATGCTAGATGGTGATTTGGGGACTTCTCTACAACAGTCTAGTCTGCAGTTAAATGATAAGAATAGCACAATACATTGCAATCTCTAATGTTACACACACAAAAAAAATAACAGATAAGTTTTTACAAAAAAAACCTGCCTTTTTTTGGTTCCCTAAAGGCAAAATTATTACTGACTGAAAATGTTATTTACAACTGTCCAAATTTCAGTTACTTTAAAAAAAACAGACTTTGCATAGCTAGTGATAGCCAAATCAGAGAAAATGTCAATGCTCAAAGCAGCATTGCGTTTTAATTTTTTCACCCTGGGCAAGCTCTTCTGCATAAGAAACTATCTTAACTATGTATACAGATCATCATGGGACTAGTACATTCAGTGTTTAAACTACAACAAACTTTCAACAAGCTCTGAAGAACAACACTTTTTTTTAGCATGACACAAAACAGACTTGATAAATAACATAAGTAGAGTTGCTTCAACAGTGAGATGGCTGGCATATAAATTTAATAAATAAAAATACACTGATGAATTTATAACTGGGATAGCTTAAAATATCAACAGTATATAAACAAACTGAAATTATGCAAGCAGAACTATTTAACCCAAATATGAAATTTTTAATAATTTTTAAATATCAATATTCTTGATGTTGATACTTGAGTCTAAGATAGGGATCTTAGACATACTTAACAATAGCAATATTGTTAGCATATTTAACAATTTAACAATAAGCATTGCTGAATACAATGCATGGCCTTGTCTACAAAAATGGCTGTAACATTTGTGCCATATGTTTTAAATTTTAACTGTGGCACTTCTTACCGTGTTAAAAAAAAAAGAATGCTAATTCTTCCCATGGAAATTGCTTCTCCTGGCAAAGGAATAGACCATTACGCTTAAGATAGCTTAATTTATACATATTTCTCTTTGATATACAGCAAATTGTGAAGCAGTCTTGGAACATGAAGAAAACTAGTGTGGTGAATCTTGACAAACTTTTAGAAGACTTCTCACATATAGAAATGGTAAAAAATGAAGTAGAAAAAAAATATTATATCCGAATTCTTATATTTCCCTAGAAAGTTAGCAACTCAATAAGAATCGCTCTGGATAACGAGATGAATGGCATATAAATTAAATAAATAAATATTTTCTTTCACTATGCCTTTGAAGTCCCTCCCTTTATGGGTCTGATTATGCAGTGGAATAGAAAAGTGAAGTGGATGTAGCCAAGCTCTGTGTAAGTTCTGATCTCATTTAAGAGATTCATCTGTTCAAGCCAATTAAATTTTCAACTGAAAATGCTTTTTAACTTTGAAGTAGAGACAGGTAGTGATTTCCCCAATGTCTGTCATAGACTGAATCAGTTGTTTTCTCTCAGCATTATGGGGCTGTTATTTCACTTACCTTTTTAGTATAATGAGTTAAGCTTCAGGTGGAAGATCCATAGGTCAATAGAAAGCATGTCAGATTTACCTTCATAAGGGACTCTTGGATTCCATTTCTTCAAAGATAATTTCTGGAAAAGAGCTTAACAAAATCCCTGTCCTGAATCCCAATAGCTAGATAACAAATTTTATTATTGTTTTATTGTTATTGTTTTATTCAGTCAGTATTCAGTTTCAGAATGGCTATGAAATCAGTCCCTTTAAATTCACCATTCTCTGTGAAGCACATCCAAGATCATTCTGGTTTTTTTTTAAGGGTTATGCTTTCAGATTTGTAATACTTGACCAAATGTCAGTAAACATTCAGCATGTATTTTAAAAAAATAGATTTTTCTGACAAAATAATTGTGGAACTGGGAAGGATACTTCAAACAAGAGGTGTCATTTGGAATTCAAATAATTTCTTACAGAAAATGTCAGAACTTCATGGGAAAAAGCATGTTCTGAATCTTGAGTTGGACAAAACAAATAAATTGCTGACAATAAGCCAGTCAAGGGAAGAGATGGCTAAACAAGGTAAGCCTTCATTTCCTTGGCAGTATTTTCCACCAGACATGTGTTGGGTCCATAAAATGTGTATGTGGATACTATCTTTGTGTAATGAAGGTAGTCCAACAGCAGAGCAGCCCCAATACTCTGCCTAGTGGCAATGAACTTTTCCTTGTTGTTGCACCAGCCCAAAAGGAGCTGGCATTCAAAGCATAGGGGTTTTGTAGTGGGAAGAGCACTTCCCTATACATTTCCACTATTTAAAAAGCAATTGGATCTTTTGGGGAGTGAAGTTCACTGCCACTTTAGAATGGCTCTGGATATTGCTAACAGGTGAATGAAAAGGGTCACAGTAACTAAGCCTCAGATCCAGTGGTGGGATTCAAATATGTGAACAACCGGTTCTCTGTGTGGATGCCGCTTCCAGAAGTCCATTCTGGGCCTGGGCAAAAAAAAATTAACTATCGGTTCTGCCGAACTGGTGCGAATTGGCTGAATCCCACCACTGCTCAGCTCTTTAGATATGGAACAGCTGTCATAATCATACATTTCTTTTTCTTCCATTCAGTCATGTCCAATTCTCAAAGATTGCATGGACAAGTCCCTGCAGTTTTCTTGGCTATGTTTTTCAGAAGTGGTTTGCCATTGCTGGCAAGGGAGGGGCTAAGGAAGGATAAGAATTCATGATTTCCCAGTTTGTAACCTGATCAACACTATACCAAATTGGCTCTCTATAGCCATACATACTACCTTGCTATTTCTTCCTGCCAAATGTATTGCTGTGATGCAGGCAAATGTTGCTCCATCTGAAGCAGTCCCCTTCTCTCCACCTTGCCCTCTGCAATGCACACATCTTGCCCACTATCATAATAGATATATCATGCTGGAAGATTGTTGGGCATTTGTTCATTACTGCAGGACGGTGGGTGGTGAACCTATGACATGTGTGTCAAAGGTGACAGGACTGACATTTGGGTGACACACCAGCATTCACCAACACGTGACAACAACTATTATTGAAAGCACACTATATTTGGAAATTGCACCATCTTGTGCAATTTTCAGAGGCTGTGGAGATCATGCAAGAATGGAATGTGTTCTTGCACGGCCCTTGGATCCTACAAGGCATGTGGTTTTCAAAGCCTCTGAAAATTGTAAGGGATGTGTGGTTTGCAGAGGCTGCAGAGGCTGAAGAAGAGGATTCTCCAAAGCCATCTCAAGAATGAAGGTCTCATGTGACCTAGAACTGCCTCAGGTAGATCTCAGGGGTCTGTTTACAGAAAGGGAATACCACCTGAAGGTAAGCAGCACAGAGCAGATCCTGAGGATCACATATGATGAAACTATATTTTTTAAAAAAATGAATGTGTAAAGAATTGCTTCTCTTTTGTTCGGGTGTGCATATGACATGGCAGCAGAATCAAGTTGGCATTTTCTGAATTTTTGAGATGCAGGGCCCAAAAGATTCTTCATCACTTCTGTAGAAGAATCAATATTTTAGTACCATTTTTAGATCTTTCCAGAAATGGAAAATATAATAGGACTTTAAACTCACATTTGTATTCCTTGAACTTTAAGAAGCAGTGTTTCACATTTTATTTTTAAAATTAATGTTATGAGTAAATGGTCTGAAAATTAAGGATACCAGAGGTCCATCTTGTGGCTACTATTTGCAATTGGAGATAGAATAGGACAATACAGTACATTTTTAAGTACAATTGCTGATACTTAAACAAACTTAAAATAGAAAAAAATGATACTTCAGCTATTAAATTTGGGTTTTCTTTCATTATACCCATGTTAGAAGCATGTATGCCTCAGCCCAATAATTTTAAAAAGTTCGTATAATTATCAAAATAACAACAATTTAAAAATAAATATATTAATTTCTTTTCTTTTTTTCTTTTTAAAAGACAGTGCTACATTCCAGAATGTGATTAAAGGTCTTCAACAAACTATAGAAGACCAGTATAATTTGAGAGGTAAATAAGTGCAATGTGATTTCGTAGAGTGTTATTTTTAGTAGGTTGAGAGACAGATTCTGTACAGGTAGTCTTTGACTTAAAACCATTTATTTAATAACAGTTCACAGTTACAATAGCCTTGGAAAAAGCGCTTTACAATCTGTAGTCACCCTTACAACCATCACACTATCCCCAGAGTCACATGATCACAATTTGTGTGCTTGGTAACCGGCTCATATTTACAAACAGTTGCAGCATCCTATGGTCACATGATCATAATTTGTGAGCTTTTTTTATCTGTTTCCCGCAAAAACGCCCACTGGGGAAGCTTGATTGGCTTAATGACTGCTGTAAAAATGGTCATAAAATTGCATTCAATCTCATGGTGACTCTACTTAGAACTGCAATGACTTGTGGTGGAAATTCTGGTCACAACTGTGGTCATAAGTCAAGGACCACCTATATAGCCAGAAGAATTTATGCCTGATCCTTGGGGGGGGGGGAATTCATTTTATCAGTACAGCACAGGCAGAGTGTTTTTCATGAGAAGCATTTTTCCTATCCAAATCATCCTTCAGACAGTAAGTTGCTTCTTAAATGTTTTCAGTTCTATTGCCACTCTCTGATTTGCATCCCCTTTCTAAGAATATTATTCCATAAAAACAAGTAAAAAAATATTATTCTTTTACGGCAGTACTAATTGATTTTGCAAGCATATCCAGTTGATGGAGAATATGAGAGTGAAAAGATTCAGGAACCTTTAACTTTTGTCTTCTCTTGTTGTCTTAATTTAACCCCTTAATTTATTTGGCCTTGCAGTTTTAAATCTGTTTAAATCAAGCTAAAACATATAAGGAAAGGTTGCTGGAATAGGGAATGTCTAGTCTAATGAAGAGAAGGACGAGGGGTGACATGATAGCAGTGTTCCAATATCTCAGGGGCTGCCACAAAGAAGAGGGAGCCAAACTATTCTCCAAAGCGCCTGAAGGCAGGACAAGAAGCAACGGATGGAAACTAACCAAAGAAAGAAGCAACCTAGAACTAAGGAGAAATTTCCTGACAGTGAGAACAATTAATCAGTGGAACAATCTGCCTCCAGAAGCTGTGAATGCTCCAACACTGGAATTTTTTAAGAAGAGACTGGACAACCATTTGTCTGAAATGGTATAGGGTTTCCTGCTTGAGCAGGGGGTTGGACTAGATGACCTCCAAGGTCCCTTCCAACTTTTTTATTATTATTGTTGTTGTTGTTGTTGTTGTTTTGTTGTTGTTCATGTTGTTGTTGTTGTTGTTGTTGTTGTTGTTGTTGTTATTATTATTATTATTATTATTATTATTATTATTATTATTATTATTATTATTATTATTATTATATTCAAGGCAAGGATTCTTACTATTTTTTAGAGTTCAGAACAGTTGGGAATTTATTTATTGCTCTTATTTTGTAATATTAATATCCTTACATAGATGAAAATGAGAAACTCAAAAACACTATCCAGATTTTAAAAGAGAAATCGAAGACTTATGAAAAGGTAGGAGCACTGTTTTCAAAACTTCTTATTCCTGATTTCTAGGGATGATTTCTTTAGATGATTTTCTGATTTTTATAGTAATCACTACCATCTTCCTTACTGTTCATTAATGACTTAAATACAAGCATATTAGACTGTTGGATTAATATTCAATGCCTTATTTGGGGCTCACCATCACAAAAAAAGCCAGCATTGTTCCTTGGTAATTTTATACTTGCTCCTGACAGTCTCCAGGAGTTGTAACTGGGATGGAGCAATTATTTGCAAGTGCATAACAGCAACAGTATGTACATTGGTAAAATTTGCTTGTTACATTTTATGAGTTTTTAAGGCAATTGTATAAATACAAACATCTTTACTGTTTGGAAGGAAGACTTTGCCCTTTACTACTAAAGCATAATGTTTGAATGCAAACCTATGTTCAAATTCCCATTAAAAAGGCTTGGAAAATTATCTTATTAGAACAATGAAGAGGCTCAGTGGATTTATTTCTGGGTCCACTGCAGTGCTTCTGAAATCACACACGCACACGTCATAGTTTCATTTGCAGTGATTGAACTTTGCAGAATTTGTGGACAATCTGTTTTCCTACTGTCGGGAAGCGTCACCTTACCTCCTGGCTTTTAGACTGATGTTGCAAACTGTTCATAACTGATAAAGGGGAAACACGACTTACTTCTCTGCAACAATTTAGATTTGTTTTTAATACAATCAGACAAATGCATACATTCCTGTTGATTCCACTATAAAAGGATTTATCCTAGCTCTTTAGAACTTGAAACCTAGTAGTTCAGATCAAAGAAACATGAGATAAATTGACAAGATTTGAGTCATTACTTCCTCTTCAGCAGGGAGTCAGAGAATTGCAAAGTGGCACCCTGCTACTTGTTCTTCTTTGAGCAATGCCCTCACGGAAGGGAAGGGTTTGCAAATTGTTTTCTTTTTGTGTGGAGTCTGAGAGGATTTTTGTTGCTTTAAGACTGACTTGATCTCTTTTGAAGAGAGTGGTATTTGAAGACCTTCAATCTCTCTCTCTCTCTCTCTCTCTCTCTCTCTCTCTTTCTCTCTCTCTCTCTCTCTCTTTCTCTCTCTCCCTCTCTCTCTCCCCCCCCCAGACTAGTTTTCTGGTGCCTATTTATAGTATAGGCATTAAGCATTTCCTTCTAGCCAAGTTAAAATGCTATCCAAAGATACTAGCATAAGATTTGTTACAGGCATGATACTGCCAAATAGGGCTATTCTCTTTACAATCTGGAGGGCACGTTAAGGACAAGTATTGATAAATTCTCTTGGCTTAGTTCCTCTCCCACCAGACCTTACCAGCTAACAGGAAAGAATTTGTCATTCTCCTCAACATGGCCTGGGGACGGGGAGGAGAAGGCAGATTTTGACAGACAGCTAGACCCCTATTCCCTATGTTCAAAAGAAGCCCAAATCACAGCTGATAGGCACAAGGAGGGTTGCACTGTGAAGAAATCGAGAAAATCAGCTCATTGTTTTCATCCACCAGCCTCCCATCACTCACTCACACACACACACACTGCCTGTCTCCATCACTTTTAGTCAGCTCTTGTTTTGCTTGATTCAGGTTTCCAAACTAGAGATTGTCTTACTGGTAGGTACAGGAGGAGAGCCCAGTTAAAAAGAATTGCACTTTCCATCTGCCCATGGCTCTGGAAGACCATGCCCAGGAACTAGCGGGTTCAGGTATGCCCGTACCACCTAAAGTGACCAATAGGTGCCAGAATGATCCCAATGCTAAAGGAACCCCTTGAGGAACCCATTTTAAAGTTTCAGTTAAAAAAAAAAGCAGCAATTTGCATTGAATGAAAATTATGTTAAGATAAATCAATTGCAAAGACTTATATATTTCAATAAATTCATAGGAACATGAAAATATGGTTGATAAACTCATTATGGAAATAAAAAACAAGGAGAAGGAACACAACCATCAACAGAGCAAACTTCACAGCGACATGAACAAGCAACGTAAGTGTTCTGTTCTCGACACAGGCATGGAGACGAGGCAGTTTGTGCAGAAAAAGATGTTCTTTATTGTGCATGTGCACTGAACAGAAGCAAAGGAGAAAATGGCAACATGCCCTTTTATACTTCCCCTGCAAGGGGATGCTCAACCAATGAATGCAGGTCATTCTCCCGCCTCGCGCATGCGCACGAGGCTGGAGACAGCCTGTCTGGGTCCCGGGCAACTTATGGGCTGCCCGGGTCTATACAACCGGTCCCGGGCAAACACGTGGTCTGCCCGGGCCTCTGCAGTTATCCTGCAGGTTGCCTGTGCCTTGCTGATTGACTCAGCAAGGCTCAGGACACAACAGTAAGCATAATAATATGTATACAGTGTTTGAGAGATACAGAGTGTAAGGCATAGCCTTCATTGAGTGCACTATTAATTTATTTTTCACTAATAAAAGATTGAGAATTACATATTTCACGTATTTCAAAAATATCTATTCCCAACTGAAAAAGAGAGTAAGTGTAAAGCTCTACATATATGCTCTGCACATCTTTAATAATTTATTTTCCATTCTAGCAAATTAGGCAATTTTAGATGAGTAACACAGTTTGTTCGTCCTGCCTTTCAGATACAAATTGTGTCATTAAAAAAAACCTTTACATCAGCTAAAAAACAAACTAGCTTTTGCTTCTGCTTAAAAACAGTAAAGAAAATATACCAGCAAAAGGGAAGAGGAAGGAAGGATTTCTTCAAGTTTGCAACAAAACCATGAATCCATTGCTATAATTTACCCACAATTCAGAGCAAGCTTGTCTCTGAGCAGCAGCTGGTGGTCCTTCATGGGTAGCTGATGGATAAAGCAAGAATTCAGTGGTTTTCTACTCTTGACACCAGAGCAACTGTAAAAATAGGACCTGATTTTTCTTTTTGGCAGGGAGGAGACAGGCAAGTTTGCAACAACAGCTGCTTTTGCTTTAGCTACTGTAGGGAGCCAGATTGTCTTCTTACTAGTATGTTCTTTCTGGGAAGCAAGGTATACAGTCCCCCAGTGGCCCTTGGCCCCCTTGGCAGATGGATAAGGACAGAACGTGCAACCACTTAATTCTCCAGTTCCTGGACAACTGGTAATTGCGGCAACATGTTCTATACGATATGGAGACATGAAGAAGATATGAAGAATACAGAACCATTTGGGCTTGTCCCATGCCTTCAGAAAGACTTTGTTTTTTGCAGAGTGAATGCACATTGTTTTCAAGATATTTAATCTAATTTTGTTACCATAAGAAGTATGAAAATGAAATTAGCAATGACAACTAATACAGAGAAAGATAAAAAGTAAATTTGATTGACCAAGATTACAAGCTCAAATGTCAGTTTATAATATGCTGGAAAGGATGGCAAAGTGTCTCATTTCTCCTCTCTTATTGTATCAATAGGCTGTTGATCATCATCCTTGTTTAACATAGCAAATTCACTATTAAAGGAAGATGAATGGAAGCATCCCCAGTGATCACTGTGACCATTTTATTCAACATTTGTTGACTAAGTCACCCAGATTCATCAGTCTTGACTTCTACTGGGCAGAGTCTGATTTGGTGACTGTGGCATCATTTAGTTCTATTATTTAAGATTAATTCTGGTCTGCTGACTCCAAGGAAGTAAATATGACCCTTGCTATTTGAAAGAATTATTCATGCTCCTCCTAACTCCCCTTTACTGATTATACTCAGCTTGATATTGCCAACCTGCAGTGCAACTGGAGATGGCACCTATCCCAATTCAGGATGTTGCTACAGTCTGGATGGTATGAAAGATGCTAAAGTTGAGTCCTAGCAAAATGGAGTTACTGATTGTCCTTTGCAGTTTTCTGTTCAGTCCATTCTTGTTTCCTGAGGGGTAGCATCACCCTTGAGGAAGTAGGTCACAGTTTGTAGGTCCTTCTGCATTGCTGAATGATCAGTGTAGGTTATAAATAGGAGAAGCTTTCCTCAACTTCTCCTGGTATGTATCAGCTGCAGCCCGTTCACCCCCATGAAGGTAGACTTCGGCAATCTGTTGTAGATGGGGCTGCCTTTGAGGATCATTCAGAACTATAGGTGGGTGAAAATGCAATGGCCCACTTGCTGACTATTGTTAATCTCTATTACACTTATTTTGCAATGGTTCCCAATAAGTTTCCGGATGCAATTCCAAGTGTTAGTTTTCAGTTTCAAAATCTTGTATGGCTTACCATCCGTGTACTTGGAGGACCAACTACTGTTAACAGGTTTGATCTGTCCAAAATGTATGAAATTTTCCCAGAGGAAACAGTTTATGGTACCCTAATTTTATGAAGTGAAATTTTATGAGGCCAGAATGTGCACTTTTTTAGTCATGGTACCAATGCTATGAAACACCTCCTTCTGCAAGCCCCTCTTGGTGAAGGCCATTTAGGAATTAATGAAGGCTGAAATTTCTTATAGTGAACGATTGTTGTTAATATGATGATATTAAAATAATAAAATATATAATTCTATTTGATTAATGCAATGATTTGCTTCATTATTTTTAATTGTATATATATTAACTTAATTACATTAGTTGAAAGCAAGGTGGAAGAGCATAAGAAACTAATGGAGAAGAAAGATCTACAGATTTTAGAACTAACTAAACAACTGAAAGCTCAAGAAAAGGATAAGCAGAATGAGATAATCAAATTACAGATAGAGGTATGCCATTTATGACACTCTGAGAATATGCCAGAATAACAAGAAATATGCTACATGAATAAATTATAAATTGTGGATCAAAATCAAAACATTGCATTTTACAAAATTAAAAAAAACACCTGACAAGGAATATCTTTAAGGTAGAAATTGATACGATTTCAGTATGCATTCATATTACATTTTTCATATTTCATCATTTTCAGTTCAGATTCATTTTTGCCAGAGTTGTCACAAAGAATATTTTCTCTTACTGACTTGGGATCAAAACATCAGTGAAGATACCTCAGGAATGGTGTCTTTCTAGTCTGTTGAAATTTGTGCTGAGATTTATGCAAGGTTGAGAATGACAGGAAAATTATTACAGTTTTTCATTATTACATATAGTTCCTATAATTGTAAAAAGTATTTTGCATGCTTAGAATTATTAGTTCATAACCTCCTTTATTAGCGTGTGCAGTGCCATGAGATTCTGCACCACAGATTATTGGGTCTCAGATTGTAAATTAACATGATTCAGGATAAACTGGAAGCTGACTGGACAAGAGTCAGTGAGATCACCAAAACAATGTCTTGCCTAGGAAGTTTTTAAGCCAGTGACTTCTGAAGAAGTTGACAGGGTTCTCTGTAACTTTAGTTCCTTTACTTGCATACCTGACCCCTGCCCTTTCTGGCTGGCTGAAGCAATGGTGGGGGAGAAGGAATGTGGATCCAAACAATTGCCATGAAGTCCTGTTGAGGAAGGAGTAATGGTCATCTACTGTTTGAATGAAATATCATTGGAGTGCAGATGATATCCAATTAATGTTAGTAAATACATTCAACATTAAAGTGGCGAAAGTATGTTTTTTGTTTCATATTTTGATTCCTTTTTTTTCAGAATGTAGTAAAAGAAGTTATTTTAGAGTATTTTATGCTCCATAGTACTAAAAGAAATGTATTCATGCCTTCAAGAGTTTGTGTTGATATCATAATTTTGATAGTTTATTAGGATTACAGCCTTAAATATCTTTCTCTCTTTGTTCTTATTGTTGCACTTTTCCCTCGTCACTTTCTACAAAGTCTTCAATTCTGAGCAGTAAACAAAGACATGACCCAGTCAATTAAGCTGCCTTTAATCACATTGATTTTATATGAATTACTTTTATGCTTTGCTTTTCTGCATTAAACTCTGGGGAAATTCTCTTTTTACATTATCTTTGTAACAGCTCTCCAAAACCAATAATACCATGTGATGATAATGAATCAATTTTACTCATTTGCACTTCATGGCCAAATGGGAATCTGTTTTCCCTGTGTTAATGTAAACATCCTTAGCCAAGAGTTGCTTATACATTACTAAAATAGCATTAATTGCAGAGAAGCTTTTTCTCTCATTTACATTATCAATACACTAGCTCTTTTTTTTTAACAAAATTTCAGTTCAGTACTAAACTGGAAAGGCTGCAGACCAAAACACTGAAAGTACAGGCTAACCCCACAGCACTCCCTCAAAATATCTATAGAAAGGTAAGTGTTTTATTGTTTTCCTAAATGTAAAGTGGTTTAAAGGTTAAGATGTTTTGACTGCAGATATTTTGCCCTACTCTGTTTACATGTAGTCACATATGTGAGATGGGCAGCTATATCAATTTACCAGATAAAATAAAATAAAAATTCTGTTTTAACAGTGTCTTATGCTGGGATAAGAGTGAGCAGAAAACATCCCAAAGAGCTATTTCAAAAGAAAGAGATGTTCTATAAATGCTTCTCTCATCTGAGATTGCAGGAGGAGGTTGCCTGCAAGTCATCCATTTATTTCATAGCCCTGAAAAAATGTACAAGGCTCCTGTGTAGTTTCACATTTTTTAGTATTGATAGTTCATTTAAACCTAAACCTTTTCCTAAAGTAAAAAATTGGGAAATACAATTCCTCTCAAATTTAGTCAACTATAAATTAGTTACCATTAACTGGGGAGCAAAGAAAGATTAGTCTTTGGAAGGAAAATATTCCGAATTATTGCAAACCTGCAGCAGTTGTTGCCATTATGAGTCTTGAATTTCTTCAGTACAGTTCTGCCCTATAGCTTTTGGGCCCTTTCCACACAGAACAAAAGTGTGGCTGTTAGGATGCCATTAAGTATTTATGCATTACAGGTACAAGCTTCCCACTGATGTGAACTCCAGCTTAAGCTACTTGCCTCATTCTCATTCCCAGTTGATATGAGAGGCACAGCAGCTAACTGGGTGTTAGTTTTCATTTTCTCCTGCCACAGAAAGCAAACCTGGTAATGCAAAATGGAGACAGAGGCACTGACTAGGATGGACTTTTTATGCTTGTTCATTGGCCACCTGAAGAGAGCAGACTTAGTGATGGGTTTAGCAGGTGTCCCTCATGTAGTAGCTATGGAATGTTTGAATGCCAGAGGCTATGGATAAATGCCCTTTATTCTTTTTGTTTGGCAGGGCCACTGACTCGAGTTGTATTTAAGCAGTTAGACAAGTAAATTGAGGTGGAAAAAATAATTGAATAATTGAAATTATGTAACATATTTTGCATTATTCCCTCTATGCCAGTGGTGGCGAACCTATGGCACGCGTGCCAGAGGCAGCACTCAGAGCCCTCTTTGTGGGCATGCACGCCATGCCCCGGAGATGGCAACCGTCCCTCTTCAACCAGCCGCCCGCTAACTCGCCGAGGTCCCACGTGGCTGGATGCATCCCAGCACCCATGCGCTCGCTGACCTGTGTGTGCAGGAGCCAATGGTGTCAGGCAGCAGCCGCCCCGGCCCCTGCCTCGCTTTGCTCTGCGACAATTGCACTCCTGCCCTGCCTTGCCTCACCCTGCAGGACGAGCCTCCTGCCCACTGCCCCACCTGCCAGACCCCCTGGATCTCCCCCAACCCTGCCTGGCCCCCACATGCGTCTCTCCCCACGAGCAACATTGAGGTGATCATACCCACCTTGGCCACACCTACCCAGTCTGCCATGACCACCATAGCCACACCCGCTCAGTGAGCCACGCCCGCCTGGCACCCGGTAATAAATAAGTGGGTTTTGGGTTGCAGTTTGGGCACTCGGTCTCTAAAAGGTTCGCCATCACTGCTCTATGCAAATACTCACCAGGAATCATTATCCCCATGCTTTACTAAACAGCCTGGTTTTGACTTGTTTTATCTTAGTTATTATCAGATCAATCTGATTTGACCACTTTGATCATAGCTCAGTACTGTTCTATAATCTGCACAGTATGCTGTATTGTCTGATCTAATCTTCTTAAATATTTTAGGCATATGGATATACATACATACTTTTTCATATATAGGTATAAGAGGATATATATTTTTTATTTATTTGGTTTTGTAGAAGCTCCAGCATCTTCAAGAAGAAAAGAATAAAGAAATTGAAATTCTTCAAAACGTTATCAAAGACTTAGAACAAAAGCTCGACAAACGTAAAGATTGCTATTATAAACTGCGACAATTTTGAGAATAACATGAGACCACAAGTTTTACTGAGGAGACAGAACTGAATGAGCGATACACATTGAATTTACGGATATTTTCATTTATTAAAACGTATTGTTTCTCCATCTGCAAGCTCTCCAGTTGTGTATACTGAACTACTTTCCCTCTTGTAAGCATTCACCATAAAAGAATTCAGGTTTTATAGGGGTATGGTTTCCCTACCAAACCATCATGAATTATGACAAACACAATCCTAAAGAGTTTCCCTCTATTGAACATTTTCTTTCCACTCTAGAACTTGCAAAAATTCAGTTAATTTCAGAAACAAGAGATATTTTGCTACATAAAAATAGACATTATATAAACATGCCTCATATAAAAGATTGTCCAAAGCACTGGTTAGCAGAAAAGATGGTTAAGTGTAGATCTTAAATTGTATTACCAGATACTTATGAAATTGAAATTAATATTTGTTTCATTCCATCCCATCCCTCTCGCTTCATGTTTTTAAAGACTGTTATCCCAAATTTCAAACGAACTGTGAGAGTGAAGAGTTTCAGAAACGCAGAAATTGATTTTAATAGGTCTTGTTATAGGTACTCACAACTTATAACATTAAATCTGATGTTAGACTAGTGAATTCTGCAGACTTCTTGATGAAAATATCTGGTTGGAATATTATGCACAGAATTCTATACAATTATCTTAAATGGCTTTAGAGTTTGGGAGAAAAACATTTTCATCTATTCACTTGGTCTTAACCTATAATTGTAAAACATAGTTAGCAAATCTTTTCTTATCCTCTCCTGTTCTGATTTGCTCCGTATCCAACAAAAGCCCCTAGGTCATAGTTTTGGCTCCTGTTTTCATAAATGCAAATAGAATGGTAGAAGAGGAAACCAAAAAGACAAGCTAACAGACACCACAGACACTTGGAACTGGCACTGAGAAACAATTCTATACCATTTATGGGAATGTTTTGTTCTTACCGTTTAAGGCAAAATCAGATGACAAGGACTGTATTCTGAATCAGTAAAATCAGAGCACATAACTACAACTGAACAAATACAGCTGAAATGCAAGAACTCTTGCTTAACTGGCAGGTGCAAAGGTTGTTTTTCTTTCCTCCCCAATAATTCACATAATGGTACGTGTGCCAGGAAGATTACTGCTGAAATGCATTCCTCTGCTTTAACGCCTTTTGGCCACCTATAGCAAGGGTTTCCAACAACTTTGGCAGAAATAGTAGGACCAATTTCAAATTATTATGGAATGCATTCCAAAGTCTGCAATCTTCCATAGGTGTTTAGACTGTTCCTCAAGCTCAGTTGTCCAGTCCAGCTCACTGTCAGGTTTCACCCCTTCTTGCTGCTTGTAACAGTCAAGCAGCTGTTGGCAGACGTCACTGTCAAGACTCAGCCACGTTGTCTGCCAACAGCTGCCCTTGTCACCTTCAGGAAGATGGGAGCTCTCCAGGACAATGTCAGGAAACTGTGCTTTGCTGTTCTTCAAACAACAAGTGTCGGCAGTGTCAGCATCAGCTACTGGAGACAGGCCCTGTCAAGTGCTGCCAGTTTCATCTTAACTGGTGCTTGCAGATGCCACTCCCCCTTTGTCAGAGCCTGTTTCCTGGCAAAGGAACTTCTACAGCTGCTGCTAGAAAGGCAGCTTCTGCAGGTTCCTGGCCCAAGACTCTATGGTTATGCTGATTGTTTATTGCTGTCAAATGTTGATGATGTCCCTGAGGATGGTGATGAGGATGAGGATGATGTCCATGGGGATGATGATGGTGAGGGTGATGATGATGGGGATGCTCACGGGGAGACAACTGTGAGGCAGAAGAGGCTGCCTCGATTTGCTTTTCTTCTGGATTCTTCCAGATTCTTTTACATATTTCTTCAATTTCAGATGTCTGAAAAAAGTTCAGACAACATGGTCAGAATTTCAACTTGTTCTCATACAGTATGTTAACACAAAATATAAGCAGAAAAATATAATCAGTTTAAAATCAGTTTAAAGAAAATAATGTAATTGAACCTAGTATTTCTGCTTAAAATCACAATTATCACAGTGGTCAGCTTCTCTCATGACTATTCTTGTCCAAGTCATTTCTAAAGTGCCTTATGCTTAGATCAGCATGAGACTCTTACTTTAGAAAATATACAGCTTGTTATAATTCTCTGACCATACAAAAGCTGTGAGAGAGTCCTAGTTCCATTTGATGTTGGTTATTTACTTGATTACTTTGCTTCCTTCTCAAGGAATTAAAGACAAGGTATAGAATCCAACTTAATTACAAAGATCTGGATCTTATACATGGGTTTAATGGCAAGTTAGTTGTTCAGTGGCAATCCAATCATTTTGCAGTTGGGAAATGCTCACAGGTCTGCATTTATGGGAATGTTTTTTTTTCTAAATTAAACAACTGGAGAGTAAATGCCTCCCAGATGAAGGATACCACAGGGAGAATGAAATCTGTATAGATATACCTTATCTGGGTTCCTATCTTATACTCACATCACAACTGAAGTTGAGCTTTGCGTGTTATGTGAACTCATGGAATTTTAGGATTGGAAGACTCCCAAAGCAGGAGTCTTCATACCATCTCAGATAAATGGTTGCCCATTCTTTTCTTGAAAACTTCCAGCAATGGAGCACCCATAACTCCAGGAGGCAAACTGTTCCACTGCTTAATACTTCTCCCCATCAGGAAATTCCTCCTTATTTCCAGCTTGGATATCCCTCTGACAAACTTCTACCCATTGCTTCTTGTCCTACCCTCAGGTTACTATCAGGAATAAATTGACACTCTCTTTCCTGTGACAGCCCTTCAAGTATTGGAACACTGTTATCATGTCTCCCCCTCAGTCTTCTCTTTGTTGACTCAGCCACTGTGACTTAATAAATCATAATTAATGATACCATCAGCTATACATCTTTATTTTTTCTTGAAGAAAGCTAGCAATCTATTTTGTTTTGGAATAAAAACATTTGATTTTTTTTATTATTATTTGCTAAGAAGTTATACAATTCTTAGAAATTACCAATAAAATAAAATAAAATCAGCGGTCATAGGTTCAGTACATTTTTAAATTTTCATTTAATCAGCTTTTCTTTTTCCTAGATACTTCTATACAACAGCGAAAGGGGAAAAAATGAATACATACTGTGTATGAGCAATTTCCACAAGTTTCTTCACAATAAGCGATCTGAATAGCTTTCTCTACAAATGGAAAACTCAGGAAAGAAACAGGTAAGCCAAGGTGATAAACAAGACGGCCGCACCTAGGAAGAAAGTGACCCAGTTCTTAATAGCAATGCATCACTATATTTATGAAGAAGAGTTTTACAAAACTAAAAAACAAAAGATTTTTTGCATCTTGAGTTTCTTGTCTTCTGTTGTGATTCCCAAAATCTATTCCCAAAATCTATGGAGATTCTCAGTCATCCAGGTCATAGTTATCCCAAAGATAACTTTTTCAGGGGGCAACTGGACTTTCTTGTTTTTCTTTGAAGACGTTTCACTTCTCATCCAAGAAGCTTCTTCAGCTCAGACTGAATGGTGGGGAAGCTGAAAAAGCTCCTTGGATGAGAAGCGAAACATCTTCCAAGAAAAACAAGAAAGTCCAGTTGCCTTGTGAAAAAGCATTTTTGGGATCCCAAAATCTATTGTACGCATATTATAAGAAAACTGTGGATTGGGATCACACTAGCACTGCTGTAGTAGCACTATTACAGTAATCCTAATCCTTTGTCTTCTGCTATCTATTTTTAATGGATAGGACTTCTTTGTCTCCTTCTGAACTTTCCTACCTTTCTGAAAGCAGAACAGTGATAAACCTCATTAAGATGGACCTGATAAAGGCCATTATATGAAAGAATGCATCTCCCTGCAAAAAGTCCCATTAGTTAGAAAAGCAGCAAACCAGGGGAAGGGAAATGTAAAGTGGGAACTCATATGCACATTCATTTAAATAGCATAAATTGATCCAGATAAATCACTTTGGGGCAAAATAAACTATTTGTGGGTTTGGGTTTTTTGTTGACTCTGGAAATTGCCTGGAAAAGTCCTTGCAGGTTTTTTGACAAGTTTTTGGAAGGGGTTTGCCATTGCCTCCTACCTAAGGCTAAGAGAAAGTGACTGGCCCAAGGTCAGCCAAATTATTAATGCCCAAGTTTCTTCCAGTTTCTAGCCTGATGCTTTAATCACCAAACCAAGCACATATCACATTGAAGTAGCCAACCAGGTTCATATCTTATGGGAGCCTACCCAGACCACAGAATCAAATAAATGAATGGAGAAAACCATTTTAATGTACTCTGAATGTATTGTGCAAATAGAGGCACAGAGCCTCTAATGCAAAACTGTAGGATGCCATCTAATCCAAATAAGCTTCATGTGCTTTCAAAATATGGAGTATCTAAGAAATTCTAATCCATTTGATTTGTTTTATAAACAGACCTGTCGTAAATCAGGAAATCATCTTTTTTGCCTCTTAAAGTAGTCCAGACATCAAGTTGTGTTGCATTCTGTTGGTATACAGGAATGTCTTCTGGAACTTTTTCTCTTAGAAGTTGGTACTTCAGCTGGGAAGAGTTTCCTTGGTGATTGACCACAATGAAGGAGATATTGACCACTCCATTACTTGCCAGCTTCAATTGCAGGTCTCCAAGTCTAATAAGTAAATAACATTTTATGCATTCATTTTATTCCCTTTGGAAAAGCAGAATTTGCTTGGAATGGGCATGTTATCTACAATTATCTAAGTCGATACTACAGAATTAGGAGTCTTACTACTATACAATCAAACAGTACAAATGGATTTGAAAAGTCACAGCAGCTTTCACACCTGGACCAAAAACAAAATAAACCAACCTGTTAGCCTGGGAGCAATTCCTAAGAAACATGTCAAATGCAATAGGGTGGACAGTCACTAATTTTCCAGAAAACAACTTTGGGATTAAATTCAGAAATGAAAAGACATTATTATTGAAGAAGGCAATAGCAATAGCACTTAAACTTACATATCGCTTCACAGTGCTTTACAGCCCTCTCTAAGTGGTTTACAGAGTCAGCATATTGCCCCCAAACAATCTGGGTCTTCGTTTTATTGATCTCAGAAGGATGGAAGGTTGGTCTTGAGCCGGTGAGAATTGAACTGCCAAATTGCTGGCTGTCAGCAGTCAGCAGAATTAGCTTGCAATGCTGCATTCTAACCACTGTGCCACCAAGGCATTTTGTTCTTACAAATTGTCATATGGAGTTGCTTAAAAAAGCAGAATGCCAGTTTCAGGCCAAAAATAACTGTAACACAGTAATTTTGGCAATCAAGCAAAAGCTATTGTGCCAGACATCTTTTTTTCCCCTCCCCAGCCTAAGCTGAATAAAGACTCCTCTTGCTTTAAGAAACAGATCCCAACAGATTATCCATTCATGTGCAATTGCATGTTTGAGTGGTCCTTACCCGGAAGCCTGCAAAATGCACAGGTATCAGCTAGCCTGGAGTAGAGCAACCACTGTCACTGACCCTCTTGAGTTCATCATGGGATTTTCTTCCCCAATGTTCCATTCTGGAGGTTCTTTACAATGACCCAGATGCTCTGTTCCTCCTCCTGGGAGGAGACAGAGGATCAGAGCTAGCCCTAGCCCAGCCCACATGGCTGGACGTTGCCTGCAAAGCAGAGAAAAAAGTTAAGGAAGAAAACTAAAGACTGTAAAGTATCACACAGCCTGCCCTGTGCCCCGACTCTTTCAGAATAGTAGCACCAACAGATTCTGAAAACATGGGGCATCTCTTCTCTAAAATTATTTGGTACAAATTAAAGCCACACCAAATAAGCAATTAATTTGCCAAGCCAATTTAGTGTAGGGCTTAAAATGCTGGCCTAGAAACCAGGAGACGGTGCTTCCTAGTCCCACCTGAAGCATGAAAGCCAGCTCAGCCCAACCTACCTCAACAGGGTTGTTGTTGGGGAAATATGAGGAGGAAGGAGTATTATGTATGGTTGCTGCCTTGAGTTACTTATAAGGTAATAAAGGCAGGATAAAAATCGAATCAAAGTGACCAAGAATTTCCTATTTTAAAATAATTTTTCTATTCAACAATGTCTACCATTGGAAGAGTATGTTTTTACCTATGAAAAGTATTTTTTCTTCAATCTATTGTAAAATTTCATGTTTCTTGGTTAGTAGGCTCAAGGAAAGTGACATGTTGTTTGGGGCAAATGAAAACTGAAAACCTAAGAGACGGAAAGTTTTGCCATGAAAATAAGATTTTTGAATCTGTTTGCTCAGAAATCACTGCAGAGTTGCACTTTATATTACAGAATGTAAAGAATGTAATGGGTTCAATTATTCTAAACGGATGATCTTCTACAAAGCTACCAGAAATCAGGTTTCTAGTAGCATCAACTCAGACTAACAACTTTTGTCTGAAAAGGTGCTGTAAGACAACTCCTAATTTTGGGCTCCCATATAAGTACAATGTGAATCACGTTAGTCTGAGTGACAATGCAATCCTGCACATCTATACAATATTTAATTAATTGCCATTCTCCGTTTCTCTTTTTTCCTCTGGCAATTCTAATCAGAGCATGAGTTCATGAAAAGTTGTATTTACATAGAGTATAAAGCAAATATTTTCTTACAGGTCGCACACCTAAGCTGGGAGTAGGTATCTGATAGTGGAGCACGGCAGTATTACACAAGTGTGTCATCGGAGCTTGTACAAATACACAATCGTAATCGTACTTCATGCAAAAAAAAAAACTCCTGCAGTCCTCTCTATACGTGAACGAGGGAGCAAGCCACCCCGAATTCAGCGGGGGTACTGCCGAGTGAAATTAAGATTAGCAGCCTCGCATCCCAAAGCACTAAATTTATATTACATGCAACCTCGCTAGAGAATTTTTTTTTTTTTTTAAGACTTGGATGCTTAACTATTTTTCAAACGAACCCCCCCCCCGCCCAATACCCCCACTCCCCCTTTGAATCGCTTGAACCAACTAAGCTTCCTAGGCTACGTCGGGGCAGCGGGGCTGTGTGAACATAGCCGCGCAAGTGCGTTCAACCCAAACCGCAGCGTGTTTTGCAGGCGCGCGTGGATCTCAGAGTCTTAGGAGAAGGAAAAGTTTTGTTTTTTTTAATGCATTCAAAGCCCCTTTCCCCCCTGCCCGATTCAAAGTCACCTTCTGCAACTTCGGCGAACATTTCCAGGGGCGGACAAGAAACTCACCGCGCTGCTGCACAGCTCAGCATACGCCTCCCCACTCCAGAGCCTCTAGTTCGCTCGCCCCACTCGCTGGTATTTATACCCCTCGAGTTGTTTGTCTCCGAATTTGGATACCGTTCAAAGTTCGACGATTCTCGCGACGTCTCCGAAGAAACCCAAAGCCTGGGGCGAGTCAAGGGCGGGGTCCCCGGGAAGAGCAGCAACCCCCCCAAAAGCGAAGTCAAGCCTGGCGACTTCCCTGCTGCGCGCAGGGTCCAAGTCAGAGGCGAGGGGGGCTTCACTTCGGCTTGGCCGCAGCGAGAAGGGGGTGGGGTATCTTTTGTCTTCTCTTAGTCCCTGCACAATTCCTCTCGAGGGAGACCCCCAACATTTATTTTGGTATCCAAAAGCAGATTTTCCGCTACAGTACAAGCAGCATGAGCTGAAGTCCCAAAGCTCAACGCCGTCGGAAAAATGGAGTCTCGGGACTGTCAAGCATGAAGCTGTAACCATCTCCCTAGTCCCCAACCTGGCGCCCATGGGCACCATAGCCCCTGAAGCCATCCCTTTGCTATCCAGAGAGCTCCCTGCCTCTCTTGGTTTGTATTTCAAACATGATTTGTTGTAAAAGTGTGAAGCAATCCAGCTGTGCACCACTGTTTATTTCCAAGAATACCTCTCAACTCCATAAGCTGCCTACAGTATCTGTTTTGGAAATGGGTACCTTATACTGACAGCCACTTCATAAATGGAACACTCTTCCCCCCAATATTAATATTGCATTAATATTCATAGTATGTTGTAAAATTGCAAATGTGCCCCCCCCCAATCCAAAATAGCAGCTGGGCTCATACCTTAATGCTAGGCCATAAAAGTGCTGGTTTGGTGGTGTATAAATTCCAGGTAACCATAATTAATTCAAAGAACCACTTTGGATTAAGATTTAAATCAGTAATGTGATAGCATGATGTGTGAATCATATGCTATTAGCATTTTCAGCAGCATACAGTATATACACATAATGACCAGCAATGGCCAAAGAACTAGGAGTAGAGAGTTGCTTCTGGGTATGAATTTCTGATGCTAATATAGTGTTACTGCTCTTCTGGTAGAGAAGCTTTTCCAGATTTAGTAACTGAAGTGTTGCACCACAATTCTCATAATTGAACAACTTCCCTATGTAACCCCAAATTTCTGGAGGGCACCAGGTGGGGAAGCTTGTGTTGCAATGTAGGCTGGTGACTAGCAAATATGAATAGGCAATGTGATATAATGATGAAAACAAAAGACAAATACAGTTTTAAGGTATATCAACAAATGTATAATTTTTGAATCTCAGGAGGGAATCAATCCACTATATGCTGCATTGTCCAGGTCCCTTCTTGAGAAATGGATCTTGCTCTGGGATCTAGTGATCGCTGCTAGATATGTATATTCCAAGAAGGAGAACAAGGAAGAACAAGGGAAAGAAACCACATCCCATGAATATAAATTGAAAGATCTGCAGGCATTTAGCCTTGAGAAGGTGGAAAGAGACATGATTATACCATGTTTCAAAATGTAGTGCATACTGTTATGAGATAGAGACAGGGCTGCTTTTAGAGTGAAAGTTGAAAGTTCTGACATGATAGTTTAATATTAACCTTCCAAGCTTTTTTTTTTGGAAAAAATGAATATATAACTCTTATGTTTTAAAAGTCTCCTCCTTAAGTGCTTTCATGAATGTATCTATGGAGATTCTCAGTCATCCAGGTCATGGTTGTCCCAAAGGTGGTTTTTCAGGAGGCAACTGGACGTTCTTGTTTTTCTTTGAAGACATTTCGCTTCTCATCCAAGAAGCTTCTTCAGCTCTGACAGGATGGTAGGGAATGGAAGGATTTATATTCCTTGCAGATAGCTGGTCATTTGCATTCTTTTAGAGAATCCGGTCAGAGCTGAAGAAGCTTCTTGGATAAGAAGCGAAACATCTTCAAAGAAAAACAAGATAGTCCAGTTGCTTCCTGAAAAAGCACCTTTGGGACTTTTATGAATGTAATTGCAGCAAATGTGCTTTTTGTAAGAACAACTCAATTGGCATGATCAAATATTGACACTCGGATCAACAGTTCAGGGCCAATAAAGCACACAAGATGGTAGCTCAGTAACAGATATAATGCACGTTGAAAAATGTCAGGGATTGTACAAGGTACACATCATGGTTCATTACACCATGACATACTCGGTATATTTTTGGGGGGTTGCTCAACACACATGACATAAATATGGCTGACAGTTTGGTGATTTAGTAGCTGCTTCATTCACAACACATGCACACAACCTGCTATCTGAATTAGCCTATTTTCTGTGTGTGCATAATAATAGTAACAATAAACTAACTGAACAAGTTGGATTTGTACAACATACTGAGCAACAAATACAAATAAATAAGGTTTACAATAACCAAACTTGGAATGCACAAATGCATAGTCTAGATCAGGGGTGTCAAACTGCCAGCCCACAATCCAGGTGCGTCATGGTGAAACCGCGCCCACCCCATTGCTGGCAATGGAAAAAAAGTCGTGATATGTCGTGACATGACATGTGACGTTGCGAGTTTGACACCCCTGGTCTAGATTTTTACCTGACTGTGTTTAGAGCACTGTGGGATCATAGCATGAGGTTTAAATATAGCTTGTATCAGGTTATGTCCAGCATTCAAGCATAAGTGACAATACAGATCTCAGCATTGAAAATAAGCCTCAATCTTTTCATTTGGCATTATTTGATCAACATATCTGTGATTAAGCTAAGAATGGTTTATTCAGTTAATCCAGTTGGGGAAATTCTTAGGACAATGAAGCATTAACTATCTTCCAAGGCTGGCTTTGCATAGCACACTAAGCTATTGCTGATAGACCACCTTCTGCCACAGTGTGTTATGGAAACACAACACAGTAATCTAGGAATAACCTATCAGCCATAAAGCCACTTACACAGTCTAAGTCACTGCAGTCTTATCAGTTTTGTATTTGCTGAGCAAAACGTGATTAGGGGTTTATGGGTTGGTTTATGGGTTGGTTAAGATGACCTTGCTGGATCCCTTTCAACTGCCAGCAGAGTATTGCGCCTACTCTGAAGCAATTATCACTTAAGTCAGGTGGAAACTGATATACTGTAATAACACTCCTGACATTCTCTAAAGATGTTCAGGGACCCAGAATGACTCAAATGACTAGTCCCCCCCCCCCCTGGTTGTCAAGAGGAAGGAGTGGTTGAGGTCTGAATACAGCTGGCTTCCAGAGATATGAAAAAAAGGGCAGGACTTTCTGGATGGGAAGTCAGTCCTTCCACATTTTATCCTACCTAGCACATCTTTGCCTAACTCAAATAGCACAAGAGCAGACTGTGGATTTGCCGAATAGTTGGTTTTTTAATGCTGTGTTTTCAAAAGTTTTAAAAATAATTCTGAGATCAGGAAATTATTAGATTAGATTTTTTTTTTAAATGCCACCTTTCTTATTTTTTTTATAAATAACTCAATGTGGCATCTAATAATCCTTCCCCCTCCTATTTTGCCCATAGGGTTGGGCTCAGGGAGTGCGAATGGCCCAAAATCACTCTGCGAAATTGAGCAACTGGCATTTATTAAGATTGCAAATAAATCCTTTTTCCAAGATATGCTTTAACGAAAATGTTCTATATAATGGCAGGTTATCAGCTATGGCAACTGGATAAGTGCAATTTTGAAGCATATAACAAGACAATGTTCAAACAGCTCATCAGGTCAAGAATAGATCTCAGTTTTTATCATTATGATGGTTCTGTAATGAATTGCTGGATCTCTAACATGGGGGTTTGGAGCTGATCTACCAAGCTGAATCTAACAATGTATTAACAAGGCTCAGTCAATCCATTTCCATTCTCTTCACAAAATATTGCAAAAATAAATGGATGTCTAATGACTATAATATTTATTATACAGTTTCCCCATTTTGGGAACCTCTAGATGTGCTGGACTAAAGCTCCCACCATCTCCATCCAGGATCCCCATCCATCTGTCCATCCAAAGACTTTCATATGCATGCTGATCTGATTGGACCAGGTTGCTCAGACATTAGATATTTGAATATTTAGGGCAGGATTCTATGGCTGTGCTACTCCCCAAAAGACATGATGTAGATCTTAAATAGTGTCCAGACCAGGCAGATTGGTTTAAAGTTTTTTTTTAAACACACACACACACACACACACACACACACACACACACACACAAAGGCATCACTTTGAACTGAGCTCAGAATCCAGTAAACAGCCAGTGTTGCTGATACATTACTGGAACCTTCTGTCCAATCATTCACAAATATCCCATCTAGGTCCAAGCATATCCATAGCATAGTTGAAAGTTCTAGTCTTTGTAGGTAGCCTTTTGGTGATCAGATCTGAATTTGATGGTAGTGTGAACAACCTAGAGGTCACCCCTAAACAATTGAGATTAGTGTATCAACATAACAGGATTATAAAGATGCTAGCTAGATAATTCTGGGAGTTGAAATCCATGCATTTTAAAGTTGCCAATTTTGAGAAACATTGGTTTAGTAGTTCATCACTCCTGTCTTCCTCTGATATTGGGAGTTGTGGCCCACGAAATTAGGCTGGTTTATATTCAGTACCTTAGAAGAGACTATATGTAGCTCAGGATTGAACTGTAGAGTCTTTGGTGCTCTCTAAACTTGGTTCTTTATTTGCAGACATTTCATTATCCAACTAGATAACAAGCAAACAACCAAGCTCAAACAGCACCAAGGATTCCATGGTTTAGATCCACTGCCACTCCAGAATCACATGGTATGCTGCCCACTGATCTTTTCTGCCAACTCTTCTGTTCTTTTTAAAGAAATATGACCATCAAACAAGTTTGGACTTGAGAGGTTTCAGGTAACCTCCAAAACATTTGCCAACAATTCCCTATAAACTTGTTTTCGTTAATGATTTGTTTACAAAGTAGAGACTCTGGCCCTGATTGTCAGCCAAATTATGTCAGCAGACTTGCATTCTGCTTCTTCCCTTTCCTGCTGATTGCACAAGATTGAAGTTAGCAAAGGAGAACAAAGGGCACAAGTGGATGGAGAGAAAGAGGACTTCCCAGTTAGCCATTGAGCCACAGAGCAGTGGCAGCACAGAATTTATGTGCCCAAAGCTCCTAGGTTTATTCTACTTCCAAGGACAGCAGCACAAACTATAACTGAGACAGATAAGCCAATTGGGTGATGTAAAAAAGGACATATTTTCCTTACCTGGTTGTAAATAATGCATTAATCAAGCAGCTATAACTAAATGGAGCAATACTTGATGGATAAGATCTTGTCTTGCCTATAAGATGCAAAGAATCATATATGCAAACTGAGTATGTATAGTGGGAACCGTTATGAAGAATAGAGTTTGATGCTCCAAGAAAATACTCTCACCAACTTCTGGTTGCTTGAGAGCCAACCCAAAAAATCAGCTTACTGTATTGTAAAAGTTCAATCCTATTGAACCCAATAGAAGATGAAGTCCAAACTGATCTCCCAGATTAGTGGTAGTACTTAATTAGCAAATCTATCCTTCTCTAATCCATATACTTTCAAAAAACCACACAACCACATATATTTCATAATGGGTAGGAGGGAATGGACAAGATTGTGGATCATAATACCAATGCAATGTGTTGCAAATCCTTACATTTGTCTCCTAAACCACATTACACAATGTAGGTCTATTTCAGATGGAGCAGCTAAGACTAACACACTATCCTCTTGGTACTGGCTGTCGAATCTGTACCCATCATATGCCAAAGTTTTGGGAAAAACTCCTGAGTAAGTAGCCATGACGTGTAATATACACACAAATAATTCCTTTACTCAAGAGAGGCAACACAGCTGCTAACGTGGGAACACATTAACAGCTGAGTTCACACGAGACACAAAGCCTATGTGGCAAAATACTAGTTGATATAACATGCAATATCCAAATAAATAAGACATAATGTTGTTGTTGTTAGTTGCGAAGTCGTGTCCGACCCATCGCGACCCCATGGACAACATTCCTCCAGGCCTTCCTGTCCTCTACCATCTTCTGGAGGCCATTTAAGCTCACGCCTACTGCTTCAGTGACTCCATCCAGCCACCTCATTCTCTGTCGTCCCCTTCTTCTATTGCCCTCAATCTTTCCCAGCATTAGGCTCTTCTCCAGTGAGTCCTTCCTTCTCATTAGGTGGCCAAAGTACTTGAGTTTCAACTTCAGTATCTGGCCTTCTAAGGAGCAGTCAGGGTTGATCTCCTCTAGGACTGACCGGTTTGATCGCCTTGCAGTCCAAGGGACTCGCAGGAGTCTTCTCCAGCACCACAGTTCAAAGGCCTCAATTCTTTTGCGTTCAGCCTTTCTTATGGTCCAACTTTCACAGCCATACATTGCAACTGGGAAAACCATGGCCTTGACTATGCGTACTTTTGTTGGCAGGGTGATGTCTCTGCTTTTTAGTATGCTGTCTAAATTTGCCATAGCTTTCCTCCCCAGGAACCAAGCGTCTTTTAATTTCTTGGCTGCAGTCCCCATCTGTGGTGATCTTAGAGCCCAGGAAGATAAAATCTGTCACTACCTCCATTTCTTCCCCATCTATTTGCCAGGAATTGAGAGGGCCAGATGCCATGATCTTGGTTTTCTTAATGTTGAGTTTCAAGCCAACTTTTGCACTCTCCTTCTTCACCCGCATCAAGAGGCTCTTTAGTTCCTCTTCACTTTCTGCCATTAGAGTGGTATCATCTGCATATCTTAGGTTGTTGATATTTCTTCCAGCAATCTTAATTCCAACTTTTGATTCATCTAGCCCTGCCTTTCTCATGATGTGCTTTGCATATAAGTTAAATAGGCAGGGCGACAGAATACAGCCTTGCCGGACTCCTTTCCCAATTTTGAACCAATCAGTGGTTCTGTGTCCAGTTCTCACTGTTGCTTCTTGACCCGCATATAGGTTTCTCAAGAGAGAAATAAAATGGTCTGGTACTCCCATCTCTTTAAGAACTTGCCACAATTTGTTGTGATCCACACAATCAAAAGGCTTTAGCATAGTCAATGAAGCAGAAGTAGATGTTTTTCTGGAACTCCCTAGCTTTCTCCATAATCCAGCGTATGTTGGCAATTTGATCTCTAGTTCCTCTGCCTCTTTGAAATCCTGCCTGTACTTCTGGAAGTTCTCAATCCACATACTGCTGGAGTCTAGCTTGTAGGATTTTAAGCATAACTTTACTTGCATGTGAAATGAGTGCAATGGTGCGATAGTTTGAACATTCTTTGGCATTGCCTTTCGTTGGAATTGGAATGTAAACTGACCTTTTCCAATCCTGTGGGCCACTGTGAGTTTCCAAAGTTGCTGGCAAATGAGTGTAGCACTTTTACTGCATCGTCTTTAAGATTTGAATAGCCTCAGCTGGAATACATCACCTCCACTAGCTTTGTTGTTGCTCAGCTTTCCTAAGGCCCATTTCACCTCACATTCTAGGATGTCTGGCTCGAGGTAGTGACCACCCCATCGTGGTATCAGTGGACGCTAAGCTCGTTCTTGTATGATTCTTTTTTGTGTAATTTGCCACCTCTTCTAATCCTTCTGCTCTTAGGTCCCTGCCATTTTTGGTCCTTTATCATGCCCATCTTTGCATGAAACGTTCCCTTCATATCTCCCAATTTTCTTGAAGAGATCTCTGGTTCTCCCTATTCTATTGTTCTTTTCTATTTCTTTGCACTGTTCATTTAAGAAGGCATTCTTATCTCTTCTAGCTATTCTCTGGAATTCTGCATTCAATTGGGTGTATCTTTCTCTTTCTCCCTTGCCTTTCGCTTTCCTTCTTTCCTCAGCTATTTGCAAAGCTTCCTCAGACAGCCATTTTGCTTTTTTGCATTTCTTTTTCTTTGGGATGGTTTTAGTTGCTACCTCTTGTACAATGTTGCGAACCTCCATCCATAGTTCTTCAGGCATATGTCTATCAGATTCTAATTCTTAATCTATTTGTCACCCTCTACTGTATATTCATCAGGGATATGATTAGTTCATACTTGAGTGGCCTAGTGTTTTTCCTACTTTCTTCAATTTAAGCCTAAATTTTGCAACGAGAAGCTCATGATCTGAGACACAGTCAGCTCCTGGTCTTGTTTTTACTGACTGTATAGAGCTTCTCCATCTTTGGCTGCAGAGCACATAATCAATCTGATTTCTGTGTTGACCGTCTGGTGGATGTCCATGTGTAGAGACGTCTTGGGTTGTTGGAAAAAAGTGTTTGCTATGACCATCGTATTCTCTTGACAAAATTCTATCAGCCTGTGCCCTGCTTCATTTTGTACTCCAAGGCCAAACTTGCCTGTTATTCCGTTTATCTTTTGGCTTCCTACTTTAGCATTCCAATCCCCCATGATGATAAGGACATCATTTTTTGGTGTTGATTCTATAAGGTGCTGTAGGGCTTCATAGAACAGGTCAATTTCATCCTTTTCAGCACCAGTGGTTGGGGCATAGACTTGGATCACTGTGATATTGAATGGCTTGCCTTGGATTCGCATTCTGTCATTTTGGGGATTGTATCCCAGTATTGCTTTTCCTACTCTTTTATTGACTATGAAGGCTACTCCATTTCTTCTGAGGGATTCTTGCCCGCAGTAGTATACCTGATGGTCCTTTGAATTAAATTCACCCATTCCTGTCCATTTTAGTTCACTGATTCCTAAGATGTCGATGTTCAGTTTTGTCATCTCTTGTTTGACCACGTCCAGTTTGCCTTGATTCATGGATCTTACATTCCAGGTTCCTATGGAGAAAAAATCTTTACAGCATCGGACTTTCCTTTCACCACCAGATGCATCCACAGCTGAGCGTCCTTTCGGCTTTGGCCCAGTCACTTCACTCTTTCTGGTGCTACTAGTACTAGCCCTCTGCTCTTCCCCAGTAGCATATTGGACACCTTCCGACCTGAGGGGCTCATCTTCCAGCGTCATATCTTTTTGCCTTTTAGTACTGTCCATGGGGTTTTCATGGCAAATATACTGGAGTGGGTTGCCATTTCCTTCTCCAGTGGATCACATTTTGTCAGAACTCTCTGCTATGACCTGTCCGTCTTGGGTGGCCCTGCACGGCATAGCTCATAACTTCATTGAGTTACGCAAGCCCCTTCGCCACGACAAGGCAGTAATCCATGAAGGAGATCCACTTTATACAAACCTGAAATTCCTTCAGTCCAAATAATGGAGGAGTGTTTTGCTTTTAAAACCAGGATGGCAATGGCAGCCACAGCCTAAAAGGCAGCTGCCTCCTGATATTTTTTTAACCCCCCTCCCCAATTAAAGTGGTTAAACAAAATACTGAATGGTAAAAGAATCTGACATCTCTCAAGAATTCATCTGGGTTTTGAAGACTTTGTAAATGCAAATCATTTAAAACTGGTTACATTGTATTTAATTCTATTGCTGTTTGTCGTCTCTGAAAATTGTTAAATAGTTTAAATACTGCCAGAAAAATGATGATGTAAATTGTTCTGCTGGATAACAGGCAAAATTAAAAAGTGCTGTATTAATAGTTTTGTTGCTGAGCGAGAGAACACACTAATAACATTTTTATGTTATGTGTTATTTAGCACCATATTTTATTCTTTTTAACAGTATAATTTAGGAAGATTGTATTCTGTTCAGGAACCAGCTGTGAACATCTACATCCAGACCCACCCCCCCAAAAAAAATCTCTTGTCTTTTGTAATAACAAAGCAAGATGACTAGACATTTGTTTGGAAACTTGTAATTTAAATTAAATGTGTTTATTTTAAAGAATTCTGCTGAGATTACTGTCTTGCAATAAGTTGTTCCCTACAACTCTGGAAACACCTTCACAAAGAAATCAAGTTTATTTTTGCTTTGTCATGCATGATATTATTGATTAGATGTACTGTTTCACAAACTACTGAAATATCTTAAACTGGTGGGCAGGATTTCAATTCTGACTAGCAAGAGAATTAGCACAGAACCAGCATTTTCTATTACTCTGGGTGGAAAAAAGGAAGAAGGAATAATATTGAATGATAGAGCCAGGCAGACATGAGGAGATTGTGGTCTGCCACACAGAACCTGGGCAAAAAAGGGCTTCTCTGAGGCTTTTCTGACCAATTACTAGCCAGAAATCAGAAGGTGTCTGGTAAAAACTTTTCTAACAGTCAATTTAAAAGATCATGAAAGGTTAGTCAAAGTGCCACCAGGCTCCTGTTAATGTCTGGCTGCCACAGCCTAGCTTCTTACAACATCTGCCATGTTCACTTCAGTTCCCACACGTGAACGAGCTGGGAACCACTTTGGCCTCCACAAACCCACCAGTGACTGTCAGGTTGCAGCAGTTCTGGGTCTCAGGCCATGCTCCTTGGGCCATCGTCTTCTTACAGATCTCAGGCCTCGTGGCCTCACAGAGAAAAGGTGCCATTAGATGGCCGTTTGGAGTGGGCTTATATGCTTAATTTGGCCACTCACAGCAAGTCTGTCCATACCGAGTTATGCAAGATCTGCAAGAGAATTGGTCTGACCCCTGGCTCCCAGATCACAGAAATATTCATTTGTTTAAGAAATGAAATACATGAATAAATGAAATACCCGGATAAAATTGCAATATGAATATTGCAATTGACACATGCAAGAATTTTAAAAAGTTGAAAAAGATGGCCACCTCACACAAATAAAGCCGTTGCCTGAAAGGCTTATAAAGCAGACTTCTCTGTGACTGTGATTTTCTGAAAGAATAATGGATGGTAAGTCAATAACATCTCTTTGTTGATAGACACAGTCTTACTCAATGTTACACACACACACACATACACACACACACACACACACACCAGATATGATGACTGTCTTGGGCAGGAGGAAAGTCATATTTCAAAGCAGGAATCATACCAGAGGAGAATGAAAAGTAAATAAAAAATTGCAAGAAATGTTCCATCTATCAATAATTGGTGAGGGGCCTTTAATGAGACCAAGAGTTTGTCATTCCAGGGTCCCTGAATTGGAGCTCCTGGCATCTCTCATCCTTCCTTGTACTGGCTGGCACTTATGAGGAGATGCAATCCAGCAACATCCAGAGGTTGCAGGTTCCTCACCTTTGGCTTAAACCTATGAATGCTGGCAAAATGCGGCTGGCAAAGAAATGCATATTACAGCTGTGCTTGGAAGTCCCGCCTTCCTTGGCTCCCTTATGGGGTCTACAGGAGCACCCTGGGCAAAGAAATAGACACACACATACGGCAAATAATAAAGCAGGGCGGGGTCTGGCCTCCTAACATCCTGAACTCTGCCACCTGGTTAGCCAGTGTTTTCTAATAAGCTGTGAGGCAGCTGCTTCTTTCTGAAAAGACTTTTCTCCGTCAGGCTCAGCATCCATTCAAGGCCCCCATGATGCTTACAAGTACTTCAGAGGGGCAAATTCAGCAAGGTCGAAAGATATCTGAGAATGATCCTTGGAGTTTCCAGGCCTTTTCAAGCAAGTGCTCTGCTTGGAACTATCCAAGGTCCTGAAACCCCTGTCGGGTTCTGCCCGTTACTGTACTCGACACTCAATGTTTCCTAGAGTGTGCCAAGAAACACAATTCTGTTAGTGATGGGAAAGGGGGCTGACCAGCAAAATGAAAATCATATGAACTTCTGTCTATTCTGTCTCCCCATACCCCTCCTTTAAAGCCATTCCCTGCAGATGCCACTGTTGCTCTCCCAAAACTGTTCCCCAACATTTCCCAAGACAAAGGGACAGGGAAGGGGAGTCCATCAGGGAGTCCATGAAGAGTTACCCACAACCACACACATTCTCACCCCTTTTTATACCTATTGCACATGAAACTCATATTTTAAAAGGCCTTCAAAAGTGCAAATATCATCTTGTCTGTCTTTACTGCCCATGGAGATACGCCTGCTTGCAAGCCACGTCTAAGCTTCGGGATCTGATACTTTCACAATGGAATTCTGAAGAATTGATTTGCAGCTTGGCAGAAAGCAGAAGCCTTTCTAGTCCTTAATAAATGTCATTGTCACTACAAGCAACATTCTTTACACAATGTATTTTTTTTTAAGGAAATGGAATAATAACAGTGAGTCATAGAGTTCTCATAACAATGTTGAGTTATCTTCTAGGTTGTGGTGTCACTGGACATGGTGGTCTTCTTGGCACATGAACATATTCCAATGAAGAACTCAATTGATATGCACTGGCAGGACAAATTTTTACAATGTTTAGAAATGTCTTGAAATATTATAAACTTCTGTTTTTCCTTTTAGTTTTTGCTTTTGAAATGCATACTGCTGCTCAGCAAAAGCCTACATTTCTGAATTGCTTATTTTTGGAGGAGGAGCTACTATCTCCCACCAAGAGAGATTCTTTTAAAAACCTTTCTCCAGTCTGCATGTCAATCATTGTTAAGACATTTCTTCATTGGTAAAAAATACTGCAAATCAGGAACCATTTTTTTCTTACAAAATGGGCAGAATGACTAAAAGCCATGCAGGAAGGACCTTGTAGACTGGGCAGAGAGACACTGCCAAGGGAATGGTCAGAGAAAAGACAGCAGAGCCCAGAGACTGGTCATAACTCAAAAGGGACCCTCCCCAGTATTCTGGGCTATAAAGGAGATGTGGGAGAAGGATACTTTCAGACTTGCAAAATTCTCTCAACATAGCTTTAGGATCAAGTAGAATTAGATCATCAGGCCAGGTTTCCTATCTCCCTACCTTGTAAAGCTGACAACATGTCTCTTGGTGCTTGTACAGATCAATTAAAAAAACATAAGACAATTTGCAAATAATGACTCATGCGAAGGAAGGGGGCAAAGGCCCCTTGGAAGGCACCTACATCCTTTCAGGACTCTACCTCCTTTCCAAATTAAGACCACCTACATACTGGACCTATTATACTCCTGACTCTTGTGTAACAGAAAAATCAAAGAAGAAGAAAAAGCAATTCTGCCATGTTGATCAATAGAAAAAGTCATTGACTTATATCTTGTAGCTTTATTATTGAGATAAATTATGGCTGCCAGGTCAAAACAGATTCACAATGACTTCTCATTGCCCTACAGAAAAAGCTACAGGATTTTTTCCCCCCAAACTACAGAGGAAGAGAGTTAGAATAACCATGCCCTATAACAGGGCTGAGCAATCAATTTTCCCAAGGGGCAACATGAGAAGCTGGGAGTGTTGTGGAGGACTGCCACTGCAAGCCCCCCCATGTGCTGACCCTGCACCGACACCCTGCCCCCCACTGCCCTGTCCCCAACAATGCTGCTGACGCTGCAGGCAGGACTGGGACCACCTGGGGGCTACATAGGGCTCACAGGTCATAAAATGCCAGGTCTGCCCTATAATCTTTGAGAGTAAATCTGTTAGAATAAGAGTAGCACTGGTTTAGTTTGGCAAGATTCTGTCTGCTGGTGTGAGCAAATAAAAAACTGAACTTTGGCTGGATTGGTTTAGTCATTCTTGGGCTGGGTTTGCACTTCAGAATGCCCAGTTTCCCTTCAATCAACTCTTTTTGCTTTTAGCTTTTTATTAAGCTGCAAGAGCTGAGCTCAGGGGACTTGGGCGTACAACCATATACCCTCATCAAACATCGTGCCTGACTGCACCACCTAATTTTGTGGTAGGCTTGCCAAACACTGGCAGCCTGGTTTCCTGTCATTTGTGAATGTAAAGCAAGCTTCAACCCAGGCACAACCCCATGCCCAAAGAGCCTGAAAAGACATGGCAAACACAGCCCAGCCACTTGCACTTTTGCTCTGTTTGCTGCGGATGTTTAGTGTAGCCCAATCAGCAGTCTTTTCCAATCCTGGCTAACCAAGTGAGAAAGGGGTCCTATGAACCCCAAATGTGGCTCTCAAGAGACCCAAGGATAAACATGGTTTCGTCTCTGGGTTGCTCCTGGCGCCCTCCAGGTAACAAGAGTCCTAGCAAGAATGCAGCCACAAGGCAGCAGGAGGGGAAGAAAAGCTGCAGCTGATGAGTGAAGGCAGTTGTGGGGAAGGGGAAAGGATGAGACACCCCAGGCAGGGCCTCCGTTCATCCACACCCCAGTGCCCCAGAATGGTGGAGTTGAGTTGGGGCTCCTGGGTGAGGAAGAGCAGGATGGAACTAAATTAATTAGTGCCTTGTTGTCATAACCACAGCTGCTGTTAACCGTGAGCTGTTTCTCTCCCTTCCCTCTTGGTTCAGAGCTGGGCTGCCTCTCTGGGACCAGCCATTTGTTCCCATCCAGTTTTCTGCCTTTCCCCCCGCCCTAAGGAAGAAGGAACATGACATGCACCCGTCATGGATGAGCAAAGCCCCAGTCATTCTCGGTTGCTGAACCACACACAATTAACGGGGCCCTGGGGTGCCTGCATAAGAATGGCTTGATCAGCAGGCGATCATCCTCTTTGTGCATCACAGCCCCAGAGCTGGGAAATGGGTGCAACATACACTTTTGTGGTGTCTGGGTGGGTTTGTGTCAAAGAAAGTTACAGTGCAATTTAAGGGAATACTCACTTTTGAGCGATTGTCTTGTTTTTCTTTTTAGCCTTCAGAAGGTGGAATAATGTCCACACAGAAAGGATGGAGGGGCCAGTGGGAATCTCGAGAGGGGCAGAGGAATTGGGTACAATGGTCAGTGGTGATCTCCCTGAAACAGCTTTCATGTGAAAGTCACACTGAGTGAGAAATATTATAGAAAAGAGCCATTGAAATTTCAGAGGTCAGAATATTTCTGCTATGAGGAAAAGCTAAAATGCAAGGGGGGGGGGGTTGGGGTCTTGGGGAAAAGGTTTCCAAAATTAGAGAGGCCTTTTTCTCTCATAATTATATAACCTGGGCTTGGGTAGCAGCACCTGAGCAGCCTTCTCTGGAAGTAGAAGCCAAGAGGTGTGATCAGTTCTTGCCCAAGAAGTTACAAAGGCAGACTGGGGTGGGATGCTCACAAAGTTCTCACAACAGCATAAATTAAAGAAGTGGCACTGGATCAGCCCAGGTCACAGATGATAAGTTGTTTCCTGCCCCAAAGAGATTTGCCTCTAGCTCTTTACACAGAGAAGAATAGTTGAGAAGAGCAGGAAATCTGAACACAGATTGTCATAAATACAGCCTGCACTCGAAACCCAACAGTTGCTAGATTTTTTTCACCATGGCCTCATACTTTTATTACAACAAATCTACTTCCCTCTGCCTGGGAAATATATTCTTGCGGTGTTTTACCAGCTCTAAGGCTGGTTCCCTACAAGAAAGCGGCAACCTCTGCTCCCACTCGAGAATGGGCCACTCTCGGCCCTTTGTGTTGCAGGGACAGGAAAAAGAGCCCAGGGCTGAACCTGGGGCCAAAGAGAGGAAGCGGAATGGGGGGGGGGGAAAGACAGCTTGGGTCTTGCAGTTGCTAGTAAGAGGTTTTCATTAGTGTCTTTTCTAGCTTCTGCAGTAAAACTGCCTTATCAAGAGCTGTGTTCTCCAGTATCTGCCTGTGAGACTTCTTGCTCTGGTTTTGGTCTGATAGCTGGACTGGGAAGTCAAAACAGATATTCTGGAAGACAGTAATAAACCACTTGCATATTACTGTAGGGATGGGTGTATGTGAAAAAAAAATCAGGACAATGGTCATGACCTTGTGACTGAAGCCTGACCTATTTTTACTTACAGTACATGACACACACACACACAAAACCAATATATGTACATGTGTTGCACACATGTTAAAGGGGGGGCATTTAGTTTGAACCACCACCTCGATTCTCCCTGCAGACGTCCTGCCAAGAAAATTAACACAGATGTCTCCCTGAAGTCACTGGCAATGAAGGATAATTCAAAGGAAACCTCTTCATTTTTCTGCATACAAATCGTAGTTGGTGCCTAGGAGTTTGCAGACCTCTCTCCACTAACTATGTGAGAGCTTCCATGGCTCTAAACAGGACGAGGTACATTGTTGGGGGAGGGGGGAGAGAACAATCAAGTTATAAAAGCTAAATGGGCCTTTCTTATTTAGAAGTTGTTCACCCGCTGTAGGTCGTAAGAAAGACAGAGTGTCACTTTCATATTTATTTATCCATTCGTCTATATTTATATCCTGCCTTTATTGTTTTTAGAAGTAACTCAAGGTGGTGAACATACCCAGCACACCTTCCTCCTCCTATTTTCCTGTGAGGCCAGTTGGGCTGAGCGAGAGACTGACTGGCCCAAAGTCACCCAGCTGGCTTTCATCCCTAAGGTGAGACTAGAACTCACAGGCTCCTGTTTTCTGGCTGGAGCCTTCGCCATTTTATCTTCTTTGCAAAAATGCTTAAAGGCCTTAGAAATCAAGGAATGGGCCTGAGGCCTCTGGGTGCTGACCAGCAAGGGGGGAGGCTACGTACAGTTGTGCTTCTTTCAGTGGCCTCTTCAGTGAAAGAAACGTTAAATGCAAACAGATGCTGCAATCTAAATTGGATTACCAAGCTAGGTGACATCACCAAGCTAGCTGGGAATTATGGAACCTGTCATCTGATCCATTTGGAGACCTCAGTCTGGCTAGAATGGCAGGAGGAAGGCAATTTCTGGGCTGAATCTCCACTGTGCGCTTAGCTGACGAGTGTTTCTCAGCCTTGGCAGCCTTACAACAGGCGGCCTGCCACTCCCAGGCTTGTAGTCCAGCTCGAACCGCAACCCTCCACAGCTGGGTTTTCAGACATGCTAGCTAGGCTAAAATGGATTTGGGGAGCTTGTATTTCAGGATGCTGCAGAAACCAGACCATTGCCGGTGGTTGTGGTATAGTGTGGGCATCGCACGAGGGCTTGGCTTTTGTTAACGTGGGTATGGTTTTGCAGGTTGTGTGAACCAGCCACTGTTTGCAGAAGACCAGGAGGCAGGACGCCACTTCGGGGCCTCTTGGAAAGGAAGGAGAAGAGAGGGGAAGGTCGCCTCTTGAAGTCCTCCGAGGGAAGCGAGGGGGAGGAAGGCAGCCACCGAGTCTCCCTCTTTCCCGCTAACTCGTGAAGGTACCCCCGCACAGACGCGGCCGTGGGGCGCCGGGAGGCAACGGCAACGAAGCGGCGCCGCCGAGCTAAAAAGAACATCCGCCGGACGCCGCGTTGGGCTTCAGCTCCGCGCCCTTCTTCCCCATCTCAGAGCGCTCCCCCGACGGCCCTTTCTGGAGGAGGCGCCCGACCGCCGAGCCCGGGTTGCCGACACCGCGAGCGGGGGCAAGGCCGGTCCTGGCGGAGAGACATTGGCGGAGGGCGCAGCGCTGGCGCTCCGGCTCCGCTCCCCCCGTCGGGAAAAGGGCGGAGCCGCCCGAGACCGGCCCGCGCCGCCCACGCCCCCCGCCGGGCTTATATCCCCGTCGGGCGAAGCGGGGGGAGCTCCGCTGGGCGGCTGCGGGCGCGAGCGGCGAGTCTGGCGCGGGGCTCGGCTGCCCCATGGCGTCGGGGCGGAGAAGGCTGCCCGGGCCGGGCCTCCTGCTGCTGCTGCTGCTGCTGCTGCCGCTGCTCCCGGGCCCGGCCGGTGCCTGGTACAAGCACGTGGCTAGCCCGCGCTACCACACGGTGGGCCGGGCGTCGGGGCTGCTGATGGGCGTCCGCCGCTCTCCCTACCTCTGGCGCCGGGAGGAGGCCGGCCCGGAGCCCCGCCGCAGGCCCCCGGCGGACGCGCTCCCTTGGTGGCTGCGCCCGCCCCGCCAGGCCTGGCCTGCGCCGGAGCCTCCCCGCTCCGACGGCCGCTGGGTGCGGGAGCTGCCGGCGAGGCTGGCCGGGCGGCCGGCCGGGCCGGGTGCTTCCCTTGCGGCCGAGGGGGCCTGGGCCGGGCGGGCGCTCGAGCCGGCCCTGCGGAAGCGGACGCCACCCGACGGCCGGCGGGAGGCGCCGCTCGACAGGTAACGGCCAGGGCGGGCGGGCGGGCGGGCGGCGGCGGCTCTGCCCGGGAGAGGCCGCCGCGGCCAGGGGGGAGCCGCTTCCGTGGGAGGCGCCCAGAAGCGCCTCGTTCGGCGGCGGGGCCGACGGATCCCGGGGGGGGGGGCGCTGCGAGGTCCGCCCTCCCTCGCGCCGTCCTCGCCCCTTCGCCCCGCGGGGCTGCTGGGCCCGGAGCCGTCGGGGCGTCCGCGGGGCAGGCGAGGCGCTCGGGCGGGGCTGCTCCGAAGGCGGCGCCGCTCCCCCGCCTCGGGCCCCGCCGGCCAGTTCCGGTTCCCCGGCGGCGGCGCCCGTCCCGGCGGCCGAGCGCGAGGGCAAGGCCGAGCGGGCTGTCGGCAACGGTTCCGCGGGCGGCGGGCGCTCTCGGACGGGAGCCTCGGACCCGCGGCGGGCAAAGGCCAGCACGGGCGTCGGGCAGGGGGCAGCTCGAAGGGCGGGGCGGCGCTCGCCTCGGCCGGACTCGACGGCGGGCGGAGGACGGGGGTCTCCTCTCACCTCCCCGCTTTTCCAGGCGCCCCTTCCGCCCATTTGCCTGGCGGGGGGGGGGTGGGGCGGCGGGTCGGGGAGAGGCTCGGCTGGCCTGGAAATGAACCCGCGCAAAGCTTCGCTTCCGAAAAGGTCCGCGAAGACGGTGGCTGGGAACCGTCGCCCCCCTTTCTTTTCCCCATCGACGTAAAAGCAAAGGGCGTTTTGGGGCGGGGGAGGAATTGAGGTGCAAGGAGCCCCCTTGCCTCTCTGGTGCAAACGCTGTGCAGATACTCAGCAGCGTCGGGGCGCCAGTTGAAGGGGGGCCCCAGGAGCTCCGGGTGGATACTTTAGGAGCCTCTTTGGGGCAGCAGGCGGGGGGGGGGGCTCGGCTTTCAGACAAGAGTGGTAGGCTGGGGATTCTGGCAGCTGAAGTCCCGCTGCCTGCCTGGCTGAGCGTTGTGGAAGAGCTGCAGAGCCTGTTCCTCTTCTCTAAGCCACCTCGGCTGCTGTTTCAGTTTGTACAGCCCTTTACCCTTGACTTGGCCTTAATTGACCCCATTAACCACTAAATGGGTTTCCTACAGCCAGTTTTGGGGAGCAGACCATCTTATCAAGTCATTGTAGTTTGCCGCTTTCTTAGGTGTGAGGCATGATGTTTGTGAGAAAGGGGCCTGTTCTTAGCCGTCTTGCTGGCTGTTTTGCCCCCTCCCCAGAAAGAGCCCCAAGCAAGGGAGAGCATGCGAACAGCTGCTAAGACACCCACTTCACCAGCTTCTCTTTTCATCCCTTTCAGTATTTTCGAACCTGAGATATGATTTCACGTGAAGCCACATGTCCTGTGGGAGGAACGGCCGGAGAAACGCCACCGGGGGGTCACGGAAACTGATTTGAGAAGCAGAGTGTGAGCAAAGCACGGAGCGGCTTGCCTGCCTCTGGTCGCTGTGTCTTCTCCCCCCTCCCCCCCAGGAAACCATCTGCCCCTGCTTGCCTTGAACCTGCCCGGACTTGCTGGAGGCCACAGAGAGAGTCTTCGGGCCCTTGGAATTGGGGCTCCTGCTTGATTCTCTTCTTTTCAACTGTTGAAGTTGAAACCTCCTGCTGTCTTCTAGCCAACTTCCTGCTGACATCTGAGAGCGGAGAAGAAAGAAAAATATATGAAGTTCATTATTCTTTTTCAGATGTCTCTAATGGCTTTTTGCTATATGATGTGTACTCTGCCTTTCCCCCCTCTGGGACGCTGTACTAATTAAAACTGAAATGTAATCAACCCGCTTTGAAGTCCTAATAAAAGATTAGATAAACTTTGGAGGAAAAGGAGCATGAGGATGGGCTCAGCAGGTGCAGCTGGTGAGCACCAAAAAGACGAGGGCCAAAATGGGGGCGCTGAGGAATGGAAGGAAAATATAAACCAGGGTTTGTTTTGAGAAATATACGGCTATGGGTCTGCTGTGAGTGTCGGCCCTTTCTGCTACTCTTTACAATGACTGATTCTTTTCTAAACTTCCACAGTGCTTGAAATTTTTTTCAAGGAATCCACTCAAAGTTAACACAACTCTTAAAACTGCTGCAGTTGTTGCAGGCTTCTGCAGAAGCCTTTCAGATACCAGCCTGCTTTAATTTATAACAACATGCTGGGTTCATGCAACCACTACTCTGATAATTTTCAAAGGATTGTAACAATGTTTCCCAACCTTGGCAACTTTAGGATATGTGGACTTTGCCTCCCAGAATTCCCCAGGCATGTCTTAAAGTTGCCAAGGTTGGGAAAGACTGGATTATGGCCTTAGCAGAAATCCCATTTCCTTCAAACGCAGCAAGAGGCAACTGTGCCTGGTGGGCTTTGAACGCTGCGTCTCACTTCTGTGAGGCGTAACAGATTATCAGTCTGGCAGAATTCAAGAGCTTCACTGAATGAACAGACTTCAGAAATGGCAAGTGCAGTTCAATGGGTATTTGAATTCTGCTTTTCATTAAAATCTCAGAATACTTCACAATAAAAGTCGAAACAATCTCTTGAGTGCAGCTCAGTTTAAACAGTCATAAAATGGTGCATGTTAAGTGCAAAATCAAACTTCCCTGGTCTGGGTGGGAACTGAATTGCCAGTGTCTGAACAGGAGAGAGATCTGGCAGCTGCCACAAGCAGTGGTCGGATGTGAGCCTCCAGTATCATCAGATGCCCCCAGACCACACACACTGCTGCGTCCTGGAGAAGTTGCAGTTTCTGGATGCTCATCAAAGGCAGCTTCCTATACAGTACATTGTGCTGGTCCAAATGGGGGGTGACCAAGGTGTGAGATAATGTGAGTAGCGTCTCCCAATTAGGAAATGGGATCAATTGGCACACAAGAAAAACCTGTGAAAAGCTCTTCCCAGCCATGGCTCCTACCTGCTCTTCTATGAATCCGAGAAGAGCCCCAGGTGGCACAATAACTCGGGAATGCAACCCCATTCAAAGCTGAAGAGGGAGAATCTTCCCCCAAAGCCAGCCATTCTGTCCTTCCAAGGCTGAGCTGGATCTGCTCTTTCCCATCCAATCCCCCACAGTCTCCAGGCCCTGGGGAAGATCCTTGATGGCATCACTGGGTCAATTCAAGACAGAAATGCCTAGCTGGGTAATGTTGCTTTATTTAATTTGCTTATTATATGCAGAGAGGGCTCATCTCCCCGATAGAGCAACTCTGAGCATCAGTGTACAATGGATGACCTCCCCCCAAAATGGGGAACCTGTAAGGACCTGCCCCAACTGGCCCTCTCAGGAAATCACAACACCATGGGGTTAATCAAAAGAACTTTTACTGAGAGACAGGAGGTTGCAGTAAGGTCAAGCAGAATCTAACATTCCCGAAGCACCCAGCTATTCTTCCCACTTTGAAACCCAGCCCCCCTGACCAGTTCAGCAGCCAATACAGCATCACAAAGTTGTTTTGAGAGCTCTGAGGTACAGAACAGATAACGGTCATCCTCAGGGCACAGCGACCTTGGAGTCAGGCTGGAACCGGCTGAGAGGGAGTCCGTTCTGTCTCCAAAGATGATCCCCCTCCCTAATTCTCAAGCAGTTACAACGTTACAGCAAAAGTGAAAGTATGCAAAGAATGCTCCCCCAAAGAGAGGCCTCCTCCCCCCTCCCCCAGAACGGCAGGGCACCCGAAAAAAAGGGGACCTATCAGCCCAAGAGAATTCTTAAGAGAAACCATCAGCATGGGGTCAGAGTTGGCTTTCCTGCAGCTCTAGGCCCTCTCAGCCAGCTCCTCTGGAAGCTGTCCAAGCTTACAGGTGCAATTTGGTTCTCATTCCGGTTCTCATTCCAAGCAGTGACCAAGGCCTCGGCCCAACTGCACCAGGAACAACCCAGGTTCCTTTCAAACCCAGTAGGATCCATTGGATGCTGGGAGTAAGGGAGAAACTACACAAATGGGTCCCACCTCCCTGCAGGGGAGTGCAGCCAAAGGAACTTCAAGGGCAACAGAAGTGATCGGCCTGTGATCAAGGACTGATGGCAGACCGTGTCTCTGCCTGAGAGAAGTGCCAGATCTGCCTGTGACCCTCCAGGAGTTGGGCCAGAAATGGCAACCAGAGACAAGCCGGCCACGTCTGAGCCTGACCCAAGGAAGAAAGGTTGGGAGTCTGCCAGTACCATAAACCTGAGGAACTCCACTGTCAACCCAGCCCTGGGCTCCAGCATCTCCAGGGGAGGCTGCCATGCAGTGGGGACAGTACACCCACCACAAACCCCGCAGCCCAGCAACACACATGGAATTCCACAACCAGCCAAATGTGGAGCAGCTTCCCTGGAAAGGCAGGTGGCTCGGATAATGGTAGTTGAGCCATCGCCGTCGCCTCTTACCCACACTGTCATCCCACAGTTTAAGTCTGACTGGACCCCCACTTTGACAGCAATTGCAAACGGTACACAATTGCACAGCTTTGAATCAGAGCTTGGATGTACTTATGCTTTTACTACTGTTCTCAGATCCAGCACAACTAATTAGAGCTACATATCACTGATCCACATGAAGTCCCTAACTAATGTAAGCAGAGGGTCCTCTAAATTAGTAATCAGATCATTACCCAAAGTCGTCTTGCAGCTCCTTTCCCAGATGTCCCATTGTGAAAAAGAGAGCGAGAAGTGACAGCAGCAAATGAAACAGCAAGCTATAACGTGGAGAATCTCTTACATGCTGCATCCACACTTGTCACACACTTCTCCCAGCGGACTCTTTTCTCCCCGCTTACCTACCTCACACCCTACACATGTTCCAGAGAACAGCTGGTTGTCATTCATTTTGTTGTGAAATATGGTTACATTTTAGAAGAGAATATTTGGGGGAGTGGGATTCTTGATCATGGAAGTTCAGGTCCTGGTTCCTGGTACTTGATCTATCAGTCATCCTTCTTCTGGATCTTCTACCCTTTGGCCCATCTCTGTTTTCGGCCCTCCTAGGATGCTGCTGCACTTCCGTGTTCCTTTGTGTGAGCTTACATCAAGGATTCACCCTACAGTTCATCAAGCCCATCATCCCTCCTGATCACCAGAAAAAGAGTTTGCTGAGTCAGCAGCTGTTACATATGTTATGTTATATGTTATGAATTTATCACAAATACATAAGTTATGAATATAGAGTGCCTGTAATACAACCATAGTTAGCCTTTTCATGAACTCACTGGGAAACTCACATTGCTGCAATTTGTGTACTACTGATAAGGAAAGATTCTGAGTCCGTGTATGAATGATTTATTGTTGGTGATACCAGGTAGAACATTAGTGGGCGTAAGGAGTGTACTGGATTGCACTTTTCATGGAGTCTTGGAACAGAAAGTAAGAATGTTAACTTCTTGACGTAACCTGATGTACGTATGAATCCTGAGTAAACAAGTTGAGTATAACGAGAAGACTGGAATGAACCCAGACCCCAAAGTTCGAGATGACTCTGGTTGGCGCAGGGGACGCCCTGAATCTGCTTCCCAGCCCACTCTGACGCGGCCTGATCACCCGTGTTGAGAGTGTATGTGTCAGAATCCAATTATATTTTATTTCTAGCTATCTACTCTGAGAAAACCCAATTCTTACTCTCTTCTGGATTCTGTCATACTACAAAGGGGGGGGGGAGTAAACACGGGTGTTTATGACTGGCATTCCTCCTATCAACTACAAAGTAACATCCTCTGTGGATTCCCTCTCTGGAGTACTAACAATAACAATGCGGCCATCAGCCTTTGATCTCACTCCCTATGAAGTCTCCTTGTACCGGCAGCGAGGAAAAAGGGGGGGAAGATTTCAACGCTTGGGATCCGATGGATTTAACACCCAGCCATCTGCCAATTTGAATTGACCGGAAGGAGTGTGGAGTGGGGCTGCCTGGGAACACTTTAAAACATTGAATGGTCAGGGGGGTCCCTCAGATCCTGTCTAGCATGCCTTCAGTCAGTTTTTCTTAATAAAGATTCTTATGGGAAGAAACGTTCCAAGAGTTCTGTCTTCTTAAGATGTAAATTGAGGTGAGTATTGTGAGTATTGTGTGAATGAGTAGTCTAGTTGGGCAGCAATACTTACAGCAACTTGAGTAGCTTTGTTGGGCACAGTTGTTTGAATAGCCTTGTTGGGCATAACTTATTGTAGTAAGATAACTGAAATTAGATAAGTATCTATACAATAATAATAATAATAATAATTAATAATAATAATAATAATAATAATAATAATAATAATAATAATAATAATAATAATAAATAATAATAATAAATAATAATAATAACGGTTACAATGACGGTTACAAATACCTAGGCATATTGGAAGCAGATAACATCTTGAATGGAAAAATCAAAGAGTCAACGCAAAAGGAATACATCAGGAGAGTCCGCAAAATTTTAAAATCAAAGCTGAATGCTGGAAACATAATTAAAGCCATTAATACATGGGCAGTCCCAGTGATACGCTACTCAGCTGGAATTATCAACTGGACTTTGGCTGAACTGGAAAACCTAGACCGGAAAACACGTAAACTTTTGAATATGCACCACGCTCTACATCCACAAAGTGACATCGACAGGTTGTATCTGCCAAGAAAAATAGGGGGCAGAGGACTATTGCAAATCCACCAAACTGTAGAAGAAGAAAAACGAAGTTTGAATGACTATGTGAAACAAAGTACAGAAAAACTGCTGCAGGCTGTGAAAACAGAGAGCACTATAAAAATAACAGAAACAAATAACAGAATATAAGGAAAAACGGCTGGATGACAGATTAAATAGATGGAAAACCAAAGCTTTGCATGGACAGCATTTGAAAAACATTGAAGGAAAATGTGATAACAACTTGACATGGGCATGGCTTAAGATGGGAACCATCAAGAAAGAAACGGAAGGCTTAATACTGGCTGCTCAAGAACAAGCATTACCAACTAATGCCATGAAAGTGAAGATACAAAAATCCACTGACAATCCAAATTGCCGACTTTGCAATGACAAAGTTGAAACTGTTTCACACCTAATCTGTGAGTGCAGCAAAATCGCACAAACTGATTACAAATCTAGACATGATCGAGTTGCTAAATTAATCCACTGGGCATTGTGTAAAAAATACGACTTGCCTGTGTCCGAAAAGTCGTGGGAACACAGGGTGGAAAAAGTTGTTGAGAATGAGAGGGTGAAGATCTTGTGGGACTTTCGAATACAGACAGATCGCCATTTGGAACACAATACGCCGGATATCACAGTTGTAGAGAACCGAAGCGTACAGCTGATTGATATCGCTGTACCAGGAGATGCCAGAGTCGAAGAAAAAGAACTGAAAAAAATTACGAAATATCGCGACCTGGCCATCGAAACTGCGCGATTATGGATGAAACGTGTAACAGTGGTACCCATTGTCATTGGGGCACTGGGAACTATGTCCAAAAACTTTGCAAAATACATCAAGAAATTGCAGCTTCCTGCAATAACTCCAGCAATGTTACAAAAAACTGCGCTACTCGGAACATCTTATATTTTAAGAAGGTACCTGGTTGACACCTAGGATGCTGGTAGCAACCCGTGTCAACAATCAGCGCCAGCCATTTTGAATGTTCAGTTGACTGAGGTTCATGTTTAATGAATAAAAGATAATAATAATAATAATAATAATAATAATAATAATAATAATAATAATAATAATAATAATAATAATAATAATAATAATAATAATAATAATAATAATAATAATAATAAAGTTGAAAGGGACCTTGGAGGTCATCTAGTCCATCCCCCTGCTCAGGCAGGAAACCCTATACCATTTCAGACAAATGGCTGTCCAGTCTCTTCTTAAAAACTTCCAGTGTTGGAGCATTCACCGCTTCTGGAGGCAGGTTGTTCCACTGGTTAATTGTTCTAACTGTCAAGAAGTTTCTCCTTAGTTCCAGGTTGCTTCTCTTCTTGGTTAGTTTCCATCCGTTGCTTCTTGTCCTGCCTTCAGGTGCCTTGAAAAATAGCTTCACTCCCTCTTCTTTGTGGCAGCCCCTGAGATATTGGAACAGTGCTATCATGTCCCCCCTCGTCCTTCTCTTCATTAAACTAGACATACCCAATTCCAGCAACCGTTCCTTATATGCTTTAGCCTCCAGTCCCCTAATCATCTTTGTTGCTCTTCTCTGTACTCTTTCTAGAGTCTCAACGTCTTTTTTACATCGTGGTGACCAAAACTGGATGCAGTATTCCAAGTGTGGCCTTACCAAGGCATTGTAAAGTGGTATTAATACTTCACGTGATCTTGACTCTATCCCTCTGTTAATGCAGCCTAGCACTGTGTTGGCTTTTTTGGCAACTGCAATACACTGCTGGCTCATATTTAAATGATTGTCCACTAGGACTCCGAGATCCCTCTCACAGTTACTACTATTGAGCAATGTACCCCCTATACTATACCTGTACATTTGTTTTTTCTTGCCTAAATGTAGAACCTTACTTTTTCCACCATTGAATTTCATTTTGTTAGATAGTGCCCAGTGTTCAAGTCTGTCCAGATCCTCCTGTATCTTAAGCCTGTCTTCTGGAGTGTTGGCTATTCCTGCCAGCTTGGTGTCATCTGCAAATTTGATGATTTCCCCATCTATCCCCTCGTCCAAATTGTTGATGAAGATGTTGAAGAGCACTGGGCCCAGAACAGAGCCCTGGGGCACCCCACTACACACTTCCCTCCATGTAGATGCAGTTCCATTGAGGACCACACGCTGAGTACGGCCGGTCAGCCAGCTACGGATCCATCTGGTGGTGATGCTGTCTAACCCACATTTTTCTATCTTATCAAGTAGTAGGTTATGATCTACTTTATCAAATGCCTTACTGAAGTACAAGTAAATTATATCCACAGCATTCCTCTGATCCACTAATTTTGTCATTTGGTCAAAGAATGCAATAAGATTTGTCTGGCATGATCTGTTTTTGACAAACCCATGTTGGCTTTTAGTAATGACTTTGTTTGCCTCTAGGTATTCGCAGATTCGTTGTTTGATTATCTTTTCCAGAATCTTCCCAGGTATTGAGGTCAGACTGATAGGTCTGTAGTTTCCTGGGTCCATTTTTTTTCCTTTTTTGAAGATGGGAACTACATCAGCATTTTTCCAGTCCTCCGGTAGTTCCCCCAGTGCTCCAGGATCTTTGAAAAATATAGTTCAATGGTTCTGAGATCACATCTGCCAGTTCCTTGAGAACCCTGGGGTGTAATCCATCTGGTCCTGGTGATTTGAACTCGTCTAGGCTGGATAGGTGCTCACTTACTGTTTTCTTGCCTATCTTAACTTGCGTTTCTATTCTGTTTTTTATGGCATTATTTTTGGTAGGTTGGTCTGTTTTTTCCCTTTGTGTAAAGACAGATGCAAAAAACGAGTTAAATAGTTCTGCTTTCTCCCTGTTGCTTGTCACCTTCTTGCCACTTTCACCCACTAATGGACCAATCATTTCCTTCACTTTTTTCTTGTTTTTTACATGTTGAAAGAAGCTTTTTTTGTTATTTTTGACTTTGGTCGCAAGCCTTAGTTCATTTTGAGCCTTAGCTTTCCTCACTTCATCTTTGCAGGCTCGGGCTATTTGCTGATATTCTGCCTTAGTTATGTGCCCCTCTTTCCACTTTTTATACTTGTCCTTTTTATCTTTCAATTTATCAGAGAGTTCTTTATGCAGCCATGCTGGTCTCTTTTGAGAGCTGCTATTTTTCCTCTTTGTTGGTATTGTGCTAGACTGGGCTTTTATTATCTCACTTTTCAAAATTTCCCAAGCTTCTTGAGTTGTTTTCCCCTTGAGGATTCTCATCCATGGAATCCTTCCCAAGCCCTCTCTAAGTTTATTGAAATTAGCTCTCTTAAACTCAAAGACTCTAGTTTGACTGTGTTCTATTGCTTGTGCTTCCATAATGTTGAACTAATTAAATTTAATTGCACACTTGCCTTCCATTTTGTCCGAATAACACAAGAATAAAAGAACTATGGAAAACTTCACTGAGTGGCTTGACCTCAATTTTCTGACACAACCGGGAGGTGCCATTCTATCCAAACAGGTTCTCTCTGACTCAGCCAGCTTTGGTTTCCAACAGACAGGGAGGTAAGGATGACTTGGACTACTCCCAAGAAGACTCTTACTGTCAGGGAGAAACACACCCTCCCGCTCTTGAGGAACCCCACCACAGCCTTCTTGGTGGTGGCTTTGGTGGCACTGCCTTCTTAAAAATCCCCCTCCCCATTCTCTTTTGGCATCAACGCACAATATTTTCTCAGACTGCAGCTGTTTATTCTGGGTGCGCCATTCAATTTTTCTTTGATTTTTGTTTTGGGTTACAAAGGCTTGCTTCCTTTATATTGGTAGAGGTACCTCGGGATTAAAAGATGGATTATCACTGTTCTAATAAAAATAGAATAGAATAGAATAGAATAGAATAGAATAGAATAGAATAGAATAGAATAGAATAGAATAGAATAGAATAGAATAGAATAGAATAGAATAGAATAGAATAGAATAGAATAGAATAGAATCCTAGGGCTGGAAGAGACCTTGGAAGTCTTCTAGTCACCTTCTCAGAGAGGACATGAAACGGTTGAAGTCGTTGAACTCTGGGGCATTGGAATCATGCAAATTCACCACCCAATCAGCGGCCGGTCCATCCAGAGCAGATTGCACGATCCGGATACAGGCTTTGTCGCTAGGGATGTGTCGCCCGTGTTCCTCCATGTAGCCAAGGACTTGGGTTAGGAAAAACCCCAAGCATGTCGGCTCCCCCTTGAATTTCGCGTCCAGCGGCGGAAGTCTTTGAATGGATTGGTGTCTATTCTATTCTATTCTATTCTATTCTATTCTATTCTATTCTATTCTATTCTATTCTATTCTATTCTATTCTATTCTATTCTATTCTATTCTATTCTATTCTATTCTATTCTATTCTATTCTGCACCTGAATGCAGGACAAATCATTCTAATCAAGAAGAGAAGCAACCTAGAACTAAGGAGAAATTTCCTGACAGTTGGAAAAATTAATCAGTGGAACAACCTGCTTCCAGAAATTGTGAATGCTCCAACACTGGAAGTTTTTAAGAAGAGATTGAACAACCACTTGTCTGAAATGGTATAGGGTCTCCTGCCTGAGCAGGGAGCTAGAATAGAAGACCTCCAAGGTCCCTTCCAACTCTGTTATTCTGTTAACAAACAGCTTCTCAAATAGACTTTTCCAACCACAGGAAACAATCTGCCATGCCTCAGTTATTTTGTCAAATTAAATTTGCCTCTCGATACTAAGAATTTAAGCTATTAATCTTTAAAATCCCCTGAATCGGAATTTGAATCCAGAATTTTCTGGATTTTTTACATGTCCACCAAATGTGATAAAATGTCCCTTCTTGTTCACAATTTTCACAGTAACATATATCAACAGTATATCATTTTATAAAAACTTTCCCACATTTTCCCATTGTTTCATCTGTATATTATAACCAATTTTAATCCACTTTATCATAGTCTTTCTTTCATAGTCTTTTTTGGCTGTTTCAAATTTCAGTAATAGTTTATACATTTTAGCAATTACGTTCATCATTCTCAGTGCAGCATGGCTAACCCAATCGTTTTTATAATGCACATTAAGCTTAACTCTGTGGTATCCCTGCCTCCCGAATCTCAGGTCCTGCTCTTCCAGCTCCAAGAGGCTTCTGCTTCTCAGCAACATTCGCCCTTTCCTAGAAGCCAGAGAGCCAGCTGCAAATTACGACTGCAGGTCAGGCAAACCCTGTCCTTCTCTTCCCTTTGCATCTTGTAACCCCTTAGACTTTACTCGTGGTTTTTCCCCTGTCACAAAATTTAGATATATCCTCCTGTCACTGTTTAAATAAATACAGTAGTACATCAGCTGTCAAAACATTTATTGCCTGAAACAAAAGCATCATTCTAAGCAGGACATTCATTTTATCACCAAAATTCTCCCCAGCAATGGCAACGTCAACCGTAGCAGCATGCTAGCCAGCAAAATAAACTCCTGAGACCTTTTTTCCCCTCTAAAAGTATACTTTACTGAAAAGCCATGTTGGTTCAGAAGTGGAAAAGCCAGTTCTAACATTTTGCGAGTGAAAGCATAAGATAAATCCCCCCAGTCCTCCCATGGGCTTTGTCCACCAATCGGTTGCACCTGGGTTGAGGACAATCTGTCTGCCTCGGACAGTCTCGGAGTTGGTGGCCTTGGGGTGGAAGCGGCTCAGGCTTCCAGGCGGCACGCTTGCATTCCAGAGTTTCTCTCCCATTTTTGTTGTCTGGTTGCGAACTGGCTGCATAGTGAGTCAACCATGACAGACAATTGTAGTTTCTCGCATCTTAACACACCTTTTAAAATTTCATTCATTCTTGTCTTAACATAGTTATTTTGAAATGAAATACAATTCATATTTGTCATAGTGATATCCAGATATTCAACTTTCTTCTCCATCTTAAAACCCATTTTTCCATCAATTATGTTTGATCTTCTATTTTCATGATTTTGGTAACATCTTAATAATCCATTTAATAATCTTAAAATCTGCTTACTGTAATTCACCAAATTCGATTAGATTTCCCATTAATATCTCAGTTCCCTTTAAAGGTTCTTCTAACACCAGCACCAAGTCATCTGCAAAAGCCCTTAATTCATAAGTCTGTTTCTTAATCTCTATTCCCACAATCCTCTCCTCTCGTGCCTTCTCTTCAAGAACCAAAATAAACAAGACAGGAGACAGGGACCGTCCTGTCCCTCGACTTCATTCCTGGGAAATGCTTTGCAAGCAGGCCCAGGTAGAGTCTGCAGGCAATGGTCAACTTCTGGCCCCATTTGGGAGAAGAATTTCTGTTGCTAAGCTAGGCAGCTCTTCAGTGAACTGTGCCCCATTTTTGACCTTTTCGGGGGGGGGGGGTTATCTTCGATCATGTGCATTTCTATAGATATGTAGTGTTCTCTTACATATAGTGCAACTCTCCCTCCTCTTTTTGTTGATATGTTTCTTTTGAACAATTTGTATCCATCCATCAGTCCATTCCATTCCTGGGTTTCATCCCACCAGGTTTCTGTAATGCCAACTATGTCATGCCCTCCCTCGTGTACTGTTGCTTCTGGATCGCCCTGTTTGTTCCCCAAGCTTTGAGCATTTGTATATAAGCATTTAAGACCTTTATGCCTGTCTGAGAGTATGTTTCAATAGAATAGAATAGAATAGAATAGAATAGAATAGAATAGAATAGAATAGAATAGAATAGAATAGAATAGAATAGAATAGAATAGAATAGAATAGAATAGAATAGAATAGAATAGAATAGAATAGAATAGACCTTGGAGGTCTTCTAGTCCAGCCCCCTGCTCAAGCAGGAGACCCTAGACCATTTCAGACAAGTGACTGTCTAGCCTCTTCTTAAAAATCTCCAGTGATGGAGCGCCCACGATTTCTGGAGGCAAGCTGTTCCACTGGTTAATTGTCCTCACTGTCAGGAAGTTTCTCCTTAATTCCAGGTTGCTTCTCTCTTTGATCAGTTTCCAACCATTGTTTCTCATCCTTCCCTCTGGTGCTTTGCTGAATAATGTGATCCCCTCTTCTTTGTGGCAGCCCCTCAAATACTGGAAGACTGCTGTCATGTCTCCCCTATTTCTTCTTTTCTTTAGACTAGCCAAACCCAAGTCCTGCAGCCGTTATTCATATGTTTTAGTCTCCAGGCCTTGGATCATCTTAGTTGCTGTTCTCTGAACTTTTTCCAAGGTCTCAAGACGTTTTGTGGTATGGTGACCAAAATTGGTTGCAGTATTCCAGGTGTGTTCTCACTAGGGTTTTATAAAGCGGTACTAATACTTTGCGTGATCTTGATTCTATGCCTCTGTTTATACAACCCAGGATTTTATTAGCTTTTTTGGTGGCTGCTGCACACTGCTGGCTCATAGTCAAGTGATCGTCCACTAGGACTCCAAGGTCCCTCTCACAGATACTGTTTTTGAACCACCTAATCTGTACTTATATCTTTGATTTTTCCTGCCTAAATGTAAAACTCTGCTTTTCTCCACATTAAAACTCATTTTGTTGGAGAGAGCCCATTGTTCCAGTTTGTCAAGATCTTTTTGAATCCTGAGCTTGTCTTCTGGGGTGTTGGCTATTCCTGCAAGTTTAGTGTCATCTGCAAATTTGATGAGTTCCCCTTCTATTCCCTCAAAGTCATTGATGAAGATACTGAAGAGTACTGGGCCTAAGACGGAATCTTGTGGTACCCCACTGCTTACTTCTCTCCATGTGGATGTAGTACCATTGACTCGCTGAGTATGGTTTGTCAGCCAGCTACAAATCCATCTGGTGGTGATGTTGTCTATTCCACCTTTTTCTGGCTTACCAAGCAGTAGATTGTGGTCTACTTTGTCGAATGCCTTACTGAAGTCTAAGTATACTATGTCCACAGCATTTCACTGGTCTACTAATTTGGTCACTTTGTCAAAGAATGAAATAAGATTGGTTTGGCATGATCTGTTTTTTTACAAACCCGTGCTGGCTACCAGTTATAACTTTGTTTGCTTCTAGTTGCTTCTAGTTAACAAACCCATGCTGGCTTTTAGTTTATAAGTTTATTTGTTTCTAGATGTTCACAGATCTGTTTTTTGATTATCTTTTCTAGGATCTTCCCAGGTATTGATGTTAAACTGATTGGTCTGTAGTTTCCTGGGTCCATTTCCCCCCCCCCCTTTCTTGAAGATGGGAACCACATGAGCCCTTTTCCAATCCTTTTCCAATACTTCCCCGGTGCTCCAGGATTTTTGAAAGATGTGGTGCAGTGGTTCTGAGATAACATCTGCCAGCTCCTTCAGAACTCTGGGATGTAATCTGTGGAGTCCTGGTGATTTATATTCGTCAAGGTCGAATAGGTGTTCTCTTACCATTTTCTTGCTTATTTTAATTTTTGTTTCTATTTTGTCTTTTGTAGTATTTCTTTTTGGTATGTTGTGCTATAATTTCTTTTTGTGTGAAGACTGATGCAAAGAATGAGTTAAGCAGCACTGCTTTCTCCCTATTGCTTGTTACTTCCTTGCCATCTTCTCTCTTTAGTGGACCTACAGTTGCTTGACTTTTTTCTTGTTGTTAATATGTTGAAAAAAACTTTTTTTTTATTATCCTTGATTTCTGTTACAAGTCTTTGTTCATTCTGAGCTTTTGCTTTCCTGACTTCATCTTTGCATGTTCTGGCTGTCTGCTGATAATCAGCCTGTCATGGGTTAATATCATGGTTCCGATAGATGAAACCAATTAAAAGAACTTCAAGGCAAAGATTTCTTCCTTAAAGAACATTTTATTCAGGAAACAAAGTATCGGCACTTACATAGTTGAACCCAAGACTAAAGTTCCCTCCCCCGATACAAAGTATTCACCAATTAATCTAAAACGCGGGCTCTCCTCCCAACTTCTCAGCCCGCCAAAACATTATCTAGAATTGACCTTGAAGCTCACCCAGCTGCATTTGTTTAGGCTAACTTAAAAACTCAAGCATTCCCCCCTTCCCCCCTTCTACATCTGAGAATCCCAAGCAATAGAAAAAGCACAAGCAACGCAAAAGGTAAAATGGCTGCAATTTCTTAATTGTCACAGCGTTGACACAACCTTAGTTATGTGTCCTTCTTTCCATTTTTTGTACTTGTCCTTTTTGTCTTTCAGTTTGTCTGAGAGATCTTTGTGTAGCCATGCTGGTTTCCTCTTGAATTTCTTGTTTCTCTTTTTCAGTGGTATTGTGCTGGACTGGACTTTTATGATCATATTTTTCAGAGTTTCCCACGCATCTTGCGTTGTTTTCCCCTTTAGGATTTTCATCCATGGAATTTTTCCTAGGTTCTCTCTGAGTTTGTTAAAATCAGTTCTTTTGAAGTTTAAAACATTGGTTGAATTATTTTCTATTGCTTGTGTTTGCATTATATTGAATTCCAGTATGATGTGGTCACTTTCCCCCAAGATTCTGGCAACTTCAACTCCATCACTTCTTTTCTATTAGTAAGAATTAGATCAAGTATAGTTTTACTTCTAGTTCCCTCCTCTACCTTTTGGATGACAAAGTTGTCGGCTAGGTTGGTTAGGAATTGCTTGATCTCCCGCTCGCTGCAGAGTTTGTCTCCCAGCTGATATCTGGGTAGTTGAAGTCTCTTATTACTACTGTTGTATGCTTCCTACATACATTTGTTAACTGGTTGGCAAAGAGTCCATCTATTTCTTCTGATTGGTTGGGTGGCCTGTAGTATACCCCTATAGAAATGTCACTTTTTTCCCTTTTATATTGACCCATATAGATTCTGGAGGGCTTTTATCTTTGATCATGTGCATTTCTGTAGATATGTAGTATTCTCTTACATATAGTTCTGTTTTTGTAGTTCTGTTTCTTTTGAACAATTTGTATCCATCTATCAGTCCATTCCATTCAGGGGTTTCGTCCCACCAGGTTTCTGTAATGCCAACTATGTCATACCCACCCTTGTGTACTATTGCTTCTAGTTCACTCTGCTTGTTCCCCAAGCTTTGAGCATTAGTATATAAACATTTAAAACTTTTATGTCTGTCTGTGTGTATGTTTCCTGCATCTCCTGATTGTTGTTGGAGTTTTTCTTTTTTTCTCATCACTCATCAAAGGTATCTTTGTTTGATTTATTTCTTGGGATTTATGATTGGTTTTGTGTTCTAGAGATTCTAAAGATTGGTCACCCTTCCCCCCTCAATTTTAGTTTAAAGCCGTTCTGATGAGTTGGGCCAGTCTTTTTCCGAGTACATTTTCCCCTGTTTTCATGAGGTGCAGCCCATCCCTTGCCAAGAGTCCTTTGCGTAGGTAATGCAGTCCATGGTCCAGGAAACCAAAGTTTTCTTGGTGACACCACCCCTTTAGCCAGTGGTTTATTTCTAGAATTCTTTTTCCCCTCAATGGGTGTTGACCTTTTGTTGGGTGTACTGATGAGAACACTACTTGTGCTCCTAGCTTCTTAACTTTATTGCCTAGGTGCTTATAATCTCTCAGTATTGTACTCAGATTCTTTGTTGTGTCATTCTTTCCAATGTGAAGGAGGAGGAAAGGGTAGTAATCTGTGGGCCTAATTATTTTGGTTAGGTTCTCCTGCCACATCATTGATTTTTGCTCCAGGGAGACAACATACCTCCCTAAAATGTATGTAGAAGCATTATAGAATACTTTATTGGCCAAGTGTGATTGGATACACAAGGAATTTATCCAGTGCATAAGCATTTGGTGTACATACAAACAACAAAGTAATATAAACATACCAATAAGAGAAGGCAGTAAAAAAGGTGAGAAGGATAATAGTAATAAAGCCTACTACATGGGTAAATATCCTTAGGCATAAGAAAGTATTGTTGGGATTATTTGCATATTATTTGCATTATCTGCATATTGCCCCCAACAATCTGGGCCCTCATTTTACCAACCTCAGAAAGATGGAAGGCTGAGTCAACCTTGAGCTGGTCAGGATCAAACTCCAGGCTGTGAGCAGAGTTTGCCTGCAATGCTGCACTTTACACTGCATTGGTAATTGTGAGCTGGTTGTTAAGCACCCAAATTGTGATCACATGACCATGGGGATGGTACAATGGTTGTAAGTTAGGGTACAAGTCATAAATCACTCTCTGCAAGGACATCATAACTTCAAAAGATCATTAACAGTTGTAAATCAAAGACTATCTGTACAGCAATGCAGGCAGTGGGGTTAATTCATTAATCACACGGTTAAGTAAAACCTGGGTTAGTGTGTTGTATAACTATTTATTTATTTAAATGTATTACAGCCACCCACTCCAGAAGACTCTGGGCAGATTTAATAAAATCAACTGATGACAGCAAATGTGTTCAGGCCAAGAGAACCTTTAAGCAACTAATTAACAAAGTGGCAAAACCCAAAGGCCTCCAGAAGCCAGAGAAATCTGCCAAGAGAGCCACATCTGGGCCAGAGGCTTTCTATGGGCCTCAGCTGCAAGAGAAGCGCCTGCAGCCTACAGCAGCCTCCCTTCTGAGACCTGGGCGCAAACAGCCCCCCCCTCAGTCTGCAGCATCGGCTCTGCCTTCCCACTTGGAAAGGATCCTCTGAGTGAGCCTCAGCTGTGCTGCGGTGGCTGGATTTTAGGAAGAAGACCCCCTGCTTTGGGGAGGGGATCAAGACGTTACAGAAGGGAGCCTCAGAAGACCCCAATGCCAAGCCAGATCGTTCCCTTTCCTGCCCGCTCTCAGTCCCTGCAAAGCATCAGCTTCAGCCACAAATGGCCCTTGACAGCCATCCCGGATGGCACCTGCTGGAAATGAGCCATCAAGCCCCGAGCGCCAGACATTTGCCCCCGCTTGTGCAGCTAACCTGCCTCTCAGGAAAGGCTGTCAGGAAAGTGGTTTCACCTTATCGTCAGCCAGGCCGAGATAACAACAGGGCCATCATCGGAAGTGGGGAGATGGCCGAGCAGAAGAGGGAGATGAAAACCCATTTGAGCAGCTTAATTGGCTGCATTAAGGTGCTTCAGCCCCGGCTGTGACTGTGGCGGAGCTGAAGGGAGCCCTTGGAAGTGTCAATTATGGGATGAGAAACTCCAGGGCCATTCAGCCTGAAGGGCCTCTTGCTCGGCAAAGGGCTCTCCAAAGAGCAGGCCTTGCTTGGCGCTGCAGCGGCTTCTCTGGTGCCCAGCAGCCACCCAGGCAACGTGGGTAGGATGGCAGATCTTTACAGAGAGGGTACAATGGAGAGAGAAGGCAAGGGGACGCCACAACTTTGCCTGCTGGAACTCCGGCATGACCACCAGATGTGGCTTTCTCATTTCACTCTTGACGGGCACAAAGGATCTCTTGGAACAAGTAAAATAATAACGCACCCACTTAATGCTCCTCCCACTTTTGACAATTTGAGATTCATGCTGTTAGAAATACATATTTAAAAATAAAATGATTCTTCAAAACCATTCCCATCCTATGTTTCTCAGAAGGGAAAGGGGAGAAATGTTTATTACTTCCTTTATTTACTTTGACTTTCTTTACCTTTTGATATGTATACTCTTTTAACTATTGTTTATGGCTCTTTGTATCCGCTACAATGTGAGTTAGAGACAGGCTGATGTTATCTTTAACAAGACAAAAGGTGATCAAGGGAAGTTTTGACACGGATGTAATCAGAAGGGGGGTGATGTATTCTGGTTAGGCGTTTCGGATAAGATTGTAAACCTTTGAAGTCCTATCAACTGGGACTGAAGGGGAGGGGAATGGGAGCGTCGCGATAGAAATGTATATAATGCTTTGATTCTGGACCATTGGGTGTGGTCTCTAATTTAGAACTTCGTGTTGGAAGTGTCTTAGAGATCCACCGCATTTTGCAAACTGCTTTTTCTATTTCTGCAGAATTAAACTCTTTTCTTACCAATCCAATTTTGTTAGTGTTTTAATCACGTTTCTAACAAATTGGCGCCCAACGTGGGGCCTTGGGCATCTGTTCCTGCATCTTCGGGAGGCGAGGACAACTGAGGAAGGCATGCCCCATTGATTTCAATGGTCCAAAGTTGCAGTCGCAGGTTGAGGAGGCAGAGCGGAGCCAAGCCCACGGACCAAATAGTGATTGGTAAGAACTGAGGAGAGGGGACCAGAGAATTACCAGGATAAAGACCGGGCAACTTCGTGCACGAACCTAGGTGAGTAAAAAACTTGGGGTGAACCAAGGAATAAAACCTAGGCGGTCGGGGCGGTTGGGTAGCACAGTTTGAGTCTGAGATCTGTGAGAGGTGTGTGTGTGAGACGCCCCGAGGGCCGTAAGGGCTGGCAAGGCGAAGCGAGAGTGGACTCCTGAGTACGCATTTCCATACCTCCGCGAGGAGATTGGTCGGAAAAGGAGGAAGCAGCTTGGTGAAGCGAACTGTGGTCTCATTAGATTGGTAAGGACAAAAGAATTGACTGTGTGGTAAACCAACCATGGGTAATTCGGGAGGGTCCCAGGAGAAGAAATGTGTGAAAAAGGTTAGGAAAAATCCAAAACTAAACATAGATCCACACAGCCCATTAGGGAAATTGTTAGAAAACTGGGGGAAACCACCATACAACAAGCTGATTACTAAGTTAAATTTAACAAAAGAAGAAATGGTAAATTTGTGCTGCTTCGTATGGTGGGAGGATGAGAAAATTGAGTGGCCACGATTAGGAACTAATGATTATTTCACCTGCCAAAACCTATATGAATACGTTAGAACTAAGGCTTGTGAATCCCTAGATAATGAATTAGATTATGCCCTGGTCTGGAACCCGAGCAAATGGGCCAATATATCAGAAAAAAATCCTTCTCGTGTCTTCTTAGTAGATGAAGAAGAAGAAGATGAGAAGAGAAAGTATTTACCCCCACCGTATAGTCCGGGTCCGATTAACATAGCCCAGGCTCCACCCGCTGTGCCATCACCCCCAAGGAGCCCCCAAATAAGACAAAGAGTCAATCAGTATAAAGCCTTACGGAAAGAATTGGAACAATGTAAAAAGGACATAGAAGACTTTCCGTTTAAATCCACAGAGGAAGAAGATACAATGTTTCCCTTGAGAGAGGTTCCGAATGGAGTAAACGCCCAGGGCCAACCAATAATAAGTTTTGTACAGGATCCACTCCGGGCATCGGAAGTAAGATCTTTTAGGAAAGAAATGAAAAATATGATAGAGGACCCTTTGGGAGCAGCTGAACAGTTAGACAATTTATTAGGACCAAACATTTATACGTGGGATGAGTTAATGGCTATACAAAACACATTGTTCTCGGCGGAAGAGAGGCAATTGATCCGAGCCGCTGCAATACAAGTCTGGGAGAGGGACCATCCCCCATCAACTAATAATGGTATAAAAGGAGAGGATAAAATTCCCATTGTGAGACCCAATTGGGATAATAATAATCAGGCACATAGGACAAATATGGAAGATATGAGGAACATAATTATAAGGGGAATAAAGGAGGCAGTCCCAAAAGCACAAAATATGACAAAGGCTCTAAGCCTTGAGCAAGAAAAAGAGGAATCCCCTGCTGCCTTCTTACAAAGATTAAAGGACACCACAAGAAGGTATTCAGGAATGGATCCTGATGATGAGGCAAATGTGCCGCTTGTCAGAATCCAGTTCGTGACTAAGGCTTGGCCAGATATTTCGAGGAAATTGCAAAAACTGGAAAATTGGACTGCCAAACCTATAAATGACCTATTAAAAGAGGCTCAGAAAGTGTATGTCCAGAGAGACGCGGAGAAAGTAAAGCAAAAAGGGAGAGTGATGGTAGCCACAGTTAAGGAGGTAGTGAGACAGCAAGAACCCCCACCTCCTCGAGCTCCGGAAGGAGGACCAGGACGTGGGAGAGCAGACTGGAAAAGGGGAGGTCGGAATCAAGGATTCAGGGGAAAGACACAGGGAAGTAGGAATGGCACGGGCCAGGAGGAACGCATAAGGAGATGCTTTGGGTGTGGCCAGCCCGGACATTTTAAGAAAGATTGTCCCGTGCAACAGAAGGAAACGCAAGTGTACAAGCTAATGGAAGGGGATGAGGAGCAATATTAGGGGTGTCAGGGGCGCTTTATATTTAAGTCCCACGGAGAGCCCTTGATAAATTTATTAGTGGGATCTAGCGAAGAGGAATTAGTATTTCTAATAGATACAGGAGCAGCCCGAACTTCCGTTTCTATATTAACTCCAGAAATGAAATTAAGTGGGCAAGTGATCAGAGTTTCTGGGGTAAAAGGAGAAGGATTTGAAGTCCCCAAAATCAATCCCCTGGAAATTAAAGTAAAAGATGGGGGACAGAAAATTAATATTGAGATGCTATATATTCCTGAGGCTGGAGTAAACCTATTAGGGCGAGATGCTCTGATGGCATTACAATTAAAATTAGAATTCCAGCCTGAGACATTCATGAGAAAACTAACTCAGGAGGAGGAGGGTAAGATCAACCCATTTGTTTGGGTGAGAGAGGGGAACCGAGGGGGGTTACAGATCCCCCCTTTAAAAATCAACTTAAAAGAACCCAACGAAATAATTAGGCAGAAACAGTATCCCATTTCAATGGAAGGAAGAAAAGGTCTACAGCCAGTGATTGATGTCCTCTTAAAGGATGGTCTTTTGGAACCCTCTATGTCACCTTATAATACCCCGATATTACCAGTAAAGAAACCAGATGGGAGCTTTAGAATTGTTCAGGATTTGAGGCTCCTGAATAACATTGTCCAAACCCAACACCCAGTTGTACCAAACCCCTATACGTTAATGGGGAAAATCCCCCCAGACCACCAATGGTTTAGTGTAGTGGACCTGAAGGATGCCTTCTGGGCATGTCCCCTGGACAAGAAGTCAAGGCCCATGTTTGCCTTTGAATGGGAGAATCCTTACCCAGGGAGGAAACAACAATACCAATGGACTGTACTCCCTCAGGGGTTTACAGAATCTCCCAACTTATTCGGACAGGTCTTAGAACAAGTTTTGGAGGCTTTGCAGTTGCCCAAGGGAACCTGTTTGATACAATATGTGGATGATCTTCTAATCTCTGGAAAAAAGAAAGGGGAAACTATTGACGCTACCAACGCATTATTAAACTTTCTGGGACAACAGGGACTGAGGGTTTCCAAAACCAAATTGCAATATGTGGAAAGGGAAGTGAAATACTTAGGACATTTAATTAGCAGAGGGAGTCGGCGAATCACTCCTGACAGAATAGAAGGGGTGGCCTCACAACCTCTACCCAAAAACAAAAAGGAACTGAGAAAATTCCTAGGATTGGTGGGATATTGCAGATTGTGGATCGATGGATATGCAGATTTAACTAAATCCTTATATTCTAAATTAATAGATGCTGAACCATGGGTTTTAAAGTGGGAGGGCCACGAAAGAGGAAACTTTGAAAATCTGAAGCAAGCTTTAGTAAAAGCTCCGGTTTTAAGTCTACCAAATTTGGAAAAGCCTTTCCATTTGTTTGTAAATACGGAAGATGGAATAGCACAGGGAGTGTTGACCCAAAATTGGGCTGGACAAAGAAAGCCAGTCGCCTTCCTTTCAAAAATTATGGACCCTGTAATAAGGGGGTGGCCCATATGCGTACAGGCAATAGCAGCCACTGCGCTTTTGGTTCAAGAAAGCAGAAAACTAACCTTTGGAGGAGCACTCATTGTGAGTACTCCCCACCAAGTCAGGACAATATTGCAACAAAAAGCAGGAAGGTGGCTTACAGATTCTAGAATTTTAAAATATGAAACCATACTAATGCAAAGGAATGACCTGGTACTAACCACTGATCACAATTTAAACCCTGCCCAGTTTCTGGCCAACACTAGACAAATAGATCAAGAGGGTTTGGAACATTATTGCACAGAGGTGATTGATTTGCAAACTAAGATTAGACCGGATCTGGAAGAGTATCCACTAGAAGGTGGGGAGGCATTATTTATAGATGGCTCTTCCCGGGTAGAGAGTGGGTTAAGGAAGAATGGATATGCTATCATAAATGGACTCACTAAAGAGTTGGTAGAATCCGACAGCCTGCCAAAGAACTGGTCCGCCCAAAATTGTGAACTGTATGCATTAAATCAGGCCCTAAAATTGTTAGAAAACAAGGCTGGAACTGTTTATACGGGTTCAAAGTACGCCTTTGGGGTAGTCCATACCTTTGGAAAAATTTGGGTGGAAAGAGGAATGATTAACAGCAAAGGAAAGGAATTGATTCATGAAGAGTTGATAAAACAGATAATGGAATCCCTCCAGTTACCAAAAAGAATTGCCATAACCCATGTGAGTGCACATCAAAGGGGCAATTCTTTTGAAAGTGTGGGAAATAGGATTGTGGATGAAGAAGCCAAGAGGGCAGCAAATGAAGAAAGCATAAGTGTCTTAATACCCATTGTAGAAACACTAGAAGAGATCCCTGTGTTTTCAGAAACAGAGGAAAAAGAAATAATGCAGATAGGTGGGCAACAAGGAGAGAAGGGTAAATGATTTCTCCCGGATGGGAGGCAGGTAATCAATAAACCCATAGCGCGAGGATTATTGGAGAAGTTACATGAAGGAAGCCACTGGGGAGTCCAAGCATTAGTGGATGAGCTTTTGAAACATTATGGGTGCATTGGAATTTACACCTTGGCCAAACAAATCACTGAAAAATGTCTCATATGCAAGAAAACTAATAGACAAGCCATGAGAAAACAGCAACTAGGAGGAAGGCCACCTGCCCTAAGACCATTCCAATGCATTCAGGTAGATTTCACCGAACTACCTAGAATAGGCAAACTAAAGTTTTTGTTGGTTATAATCGATCATCTAACAGGATGGGTAGAGGCTTACCCATGTAGTAATGCCACTACCAAGGTGGTATCCAGGATATTACTAGATCAAATTATTCCCAGGTATGGGATGGTCACTCAAATTGATAGTGATCAAGGGAGCCATTTCACGGCAAAGGTATTGCAGAATATTATGGAAGCCTTGGGAATAAATTGGAAATTTCACACTGCTTGGCATGCAGCCAGCAGTGGAAAATCTGAAAGAGCTAATGCAAAGATAAAGGAATCATTAACCAAACTAATTTTAGAGACCCACATGCCCTGGACTAAGTGTCTGCCACTGGCATTGCTGAGAATTAGAACTCCCTATGAACTATTATTTGGAGTTGCTTTTACCCCAGGACAAATTTGTATAGATTCACTCCAAACTCGAGATAGAGTACTGAAGCAATATATACATAAACTGTCCAGATATTTTGATTTTCTTAGGAAACAAGGATTGCTGGCACAAACACCTCTCTTGGAGTTTCCAGTCCACAGATTCCAGATCGGAGATTGGGTGCTGATCCGGAGTTGGAAGGAGGAAAAGCTGGTTCCGAAGTGGGAAGGTCCTTTCCAGGTGCTGCTGAAATCCGAAACAGCAGTACGAACGGCAGAGAAGGGCTGGACTCACTACACCCGTGTAAAGGGACCAGTAACTCCTACTGAATCCACTTCTACTGAGTGGAACATTGTGCCTCAACCTGATCCTTTGAAGTTGATAATAAGAAAAAGCAAAATATAGAGACGTTAGAAGGGGGGGGATTTTAAATGTGTTGGTTTTGTGACTGTAAATGTTGGTGTAATTGTTGTTGTACCCATTGTCCAGATTTGCACCAATACACAGAGCTGTGGAGAAGAGTGTGATATAGTGATCATCGAAGACTGGTGTCCTGAGTACCAATCTCAGCCCCTGTTACAGACAGAGGTGTTAAAAGTGAAAAGGAAGAAGTACTTTTCCAGGGGTGGACAGAATTGGGATAATGTTAGACCTTAATATGACCTTGGTTAAAGGAGTAATTAAGATATGGATTATAGTGGGAGTAGTAGGTTTCGGGAGCATATGCAAAAGCCAAAATACAGATAACCATGATAACTGTAATGCTTGCATTAAAACCACTAAAATGGGTAATAAGATAACTGAAACGCTGACATATCATACTCAGATGAACTGCAAGTTGGTGGTGGGAACATGTGTCCATAATACCACCCGATTTACCCTGTGTAATGAAACAGGAAGGGTTACATGTGTTGACCCCTCTAGTGTGGAATATCAAACAAATGTTCAGGTGTTTGCCCTTCAAAGTGGAAAGAGCCAAAAGTTATTATTATTAGGACAAAACACCAGTACCTCTGCAAATCACCGGAGTAGAATCTGCTTCGATGCCTGCTATGCCATAACATTTAGTCCTTGGACCACCTGTGGTGACCTGAGTTGGCAGCAGAGTTACCTCACACAAAGGATATATGTTTACTCTGAGGCTTCCCAGACATATTGGTATTCTGATGAAAAAAACCCACCTAGAGCGTGGACAGAGAAGGATGGTTGGTTCAATTTAACCAAGGGGGTCGGACAATCTGATTGTCTAGAAGACCATTGTACCCCCATCTGTTTGCATTTTGTAGATCCCAGCGAAGGATTACGTGAATATGGGCTGGGAATTGAGAGCGTGGGAAAGGATCCAAACACCCGCATCTCCATTAACATAACCAGGAAAAATCTAACTCCCATAGAAAGGAGGTTATTTCATTCCTTCTATGAGGAACTTGAAAGAGCCCATCACCCTGATGCCTTGGGACTCACCTTTCTCACCAAAAATCTGTTTATAGATCTAGCTGAAAGGATAGCTGCCACCCTGGAAGTAAAGAATTGTTATATATGTGGTGGAACGAGGATGGGCGAGCAATGGCCCTGGGAAGCCAAAGAAGTTGACATCCAAGATATTACATCTACATGGACTACTAAATTAACAAAGAGAAATCAAAAGTGGGCTCTAACTACATCCATTATAGGTTACTCCTGCTTTCAGAGAAACTGCTCCAAAAATCAGGAGGAAGTAGGAATTATGGTATGTGAAGGTCAGAGATCTTATGGGAACTCAAGTATTCAGAATTGGGGAACCAGGCATAGTATTGATCATAACCCTTTCAATAACACAATTTTACAAGGATTATGGGACAATGCTTCCCAAGAATGGTTTGCCCCCCAAGGATTTTATTGGATATGTGGAAAATTTGCATATACCAGCCTACCTAACAATTGGTGTGGTTCATGTGTATTGGGAAATATAAAACCTAGTTTTTTCCTACTTCCCATTCCTCAAGGGGAAAAACTTGGAGTAGCAGTATACGAGGATAGGGGAGCTAGGAAAAAGCGATCATTGAAAATTGGAGAGTGGAAGGATAATGAATGGCCCCCTGAACGCATCATACAGGTATATGGGCCGGCTACTTGGGCCGAGGATGGATCATGGGGATATAGAACTCCAATTTATATGCTGAATCGTATTATTAGACTACAAGCGGTTTTGGAAATTGTTACTAACGAGACAACGCTAGCATTGGATAAGTTAGCCAAACAGAGTACCCAAATGAGGACTGCAATTTATCAAAATAGGTTAGCATTGGATTATTTATTGGCAGAAGAAGGGGGGGTCTGTGGAAAATTTAATCTCACCAACTGTTGTCTGCAAATAGCCATTGAAGAAATAACAAGTAAAATGAGAAAAATAGCCCATGTACCAGTCCAAACCTGGACTGGAATACTTGATGATGGAGGATTCCTGGGAGGAATTTTTAGGAATTTGAAACAAGCCTTATTTATGTTAACAGTGATATCCGTAGGATTAATGTGCTTACCCTGTTTGATCCCTATAATACGAAGTATTGTACAAAACACTGTGGAGGGAATGGTAAATACTATTAACAAAAATAACCAGCAAATGATGTTAAACAAGATAATTGAGCATAATGCAAAAATTGATGTTGAGAATGCTGAAGAGATCCGGGAAAGTTTAAAACAATTTGAGAAACAATATTTTTATTTTTAAATTAGTATAAAAACAGAAAAGGGTGGATTGTTAGAAATACATGTTTAAAAATAAAATGATTCTTCAAAACCATTCCCATCCTATGTTTCTCAGAAGGGAAAGGGGAGAAATGTTTATTACTTCCTTTATTTACTTTGACTTTCTTTACCTTTTGATATGTATACTCTTTTAACTATTGTTTATGGCTCTTTGTATCCGCTGCAATGTGAGTTAGAGACAGGCTGATGTTATCTTTAACAAGACAAAAGGTGATCAAGGGAAGTTTTGACACGGATGTAATCAGAAGGGGGGGGTGATGTATTCTGGTTAGGCGTTTCGGATAAGATTGTAAACCTTTGAAGTCCTATCAACTGGGACTGAAGGGGAGGGGAATGGGAGCGTCGCGATAGAAATGTATATAATGCTTTGATTCTGGACCATTGGGTGTGGTCTCTAATTTAGAACTTCGTGTTGGAAGTGTCTTAGAGATCCACCGCATTTTGCAAACTGCTTTTTCTATCTCTGCAGAATTAAACTCTTTTCTTACCAATCCAATTTTGTTAGTGTTTTAATCACGTTTCTAACAATGCTTCCCCAAAGCTTCAGTAAACATAGCATCTGCTCACCTTGGTTAGTCTGGAAGCTCAGCACGAAAGCCTGGACTAATGGAAGACTCCGGCTATAGGCAAGACTGGGAAAGTGAAATAAATATGGCCAGAAGTGAAAGGCAAACACTTCTGCTACACTGAGAAGAAAACTGAGTCTGTCTATGGCCTCAGAGCCAGGAGGCCCGGACTCAAGGAAGGCAGCTGGAGTGAAGAACGGACTGAGAAGAGCAAATGTTGCCCTCATCTCCAGCAAATTATTGCTCCGTCAGTTGGACACTGATATCCAGGAGATGATAAACAGATGAATCCGCCAAGGTAGACCAGATGAGAAAACCACGGCCAGATAGGCCAGGACTACTTTTATTGCAAAACAGTAATAGCTGAATATTGCAGCTCAGACTGGGCTTGCCTCCTTCCTCACTTTCTCTTCCTGTGAACTAGAGAGGGGCTTGTCTGAAATGTTTTCTCAAATTACTATGCTTGCCAGAGTGTTGGGAAAATGTTTGGTTCAGGCTCCTGCAGTGTGACTAGGCCAATGGCTCTCACATGAAACAGGAGCCAAGGACATGAGAAACTGTAACCACGTAGACATAGAAACTGTGAACAATGGTGAATTGTCCATCGGAAGAGTACATACACACACAAGGACAACGTGCAGATATCACGAACATTCACACACACAAACTGCCTTCGAATGGAATGCTTATCTGAAAGAATGTAACAGCTTTTGCCTGCTTCATGAAAACTGCTATTGCCTGCCTTTTGTAACTGTTTTTACTTGCTTCATGAAATCACCTATAGTTTGCTGAGCTAGAATGTAACCCCCCTTGCTTGCCCCATGTAACTACCCATATTTTGCTGAACTAATAAAAGAGATTGCCTGAGATTTGTTCAGGGCATTCTCACCCCGAGGAAAACCCTGCGTGGAGTATTCCTTCACTGTTTCGGCATTATTTCATGAGAAGCCTTCTGGATGCGGAAAAACCGCAACTGGTGACCCCGACGTGATCACTAAGAAAGTGATACGTTCCTTCGACCTCCTACTACTCATCGCCCGGACGGGGCTTAGTGCACTTCGGATATCGTTGGTAAAGACGGCTATCCTTTCGTGAGTATGGGAGGAGAATTTTCTAAGACGCAGGCCGTGTATCTGCAAGAACTTAGAGAATTAACGAAGTCTACAATTTGTATTCTCAAAAACAGCGGTAAATTATTGCCTGTTTTGAGCACAGCTGATTTGATTAATTTATTGTGTTATATTTGGAAAAACTGCCCGGCATATCCGGAAAAGGGCTCATTTAAAGTGGCTACATGGAAACGTTTAGGTGTGTATTTCCATGAGAATCACAGAGCCCCTGCAAAAATACTATCGTCATGGCGAATTGTTTTAGAATGCCTCAAAGTTCATGAACGAGGGCTCACAGAGACATCAGACTCCGTGACCCCCCCACCGCCTTACGATAAACAAATTCCAAAAAGCAATGAGGCTTTTTCCCTTACATCCCTCCCCCCCTCTGCTCCCAAATCCCCCCTCCCCTCTGTTCCTCTCCCTGTTTCTCCCGTGAGTGCAGTAGCTGCTACCATAGGCAGAAGCTCGAAGTCAGGGTTTGCTTGATGTTGATGAATTGTCTGAGTGTCCTGCATTTCCTGTCTCTTTTGCTCAAAATGCTGTGGGCGCTATGAAGGTCGTCTTAGTGCCCTGGCTGATTCTTTCATTTTCACTCCCCCCCTGCCTGGTTACGATCAGATAAAATTGTCACCCCTAAATCATCTCCAGTTGGACCTTCAGCTCCTCCTGGAGAGGCTAATTTTTTTTGCTTTTCCACAGCCATTGTACACCCCCATAAGGCAAAATTTAGAGGAACAATTGGGATGCCTTGAAACTTCAAGTGGCTGTTAAGTTTAACCCTGTCAGACAAGGTCTGACGGTGCTACGTGTGTTAATATGTATTGTATTTTGTTCATATATATGTGTCTGTGTATGTGTGGCCACCCGGAATATTATGTTTAACCTTGGAATGGTGAGAAAAATGGGAGTTGGTAAAGGGCCCTATACAAGAACCACATGTTTGGTTGACATCAGCTCTTGATTTTTCTCGCTATTTGCAGGACAAGTTATATGTCTAAATAAATGTTGTTTTAATGGTATTTGTGTATATATGTCTGTCTGTGTTGTTCTGTGTTATTTCCAAGACTTGGAAAAGGGTCCAAACCCTCTTTGATAACAACAAACAAAAAGGCCTTGAATAAAGATGGAAACGTAAGTTGAAATATTTGTATGTGAAATGGTGTAAGCAAGCGGAGTGGAAGTGAATGAGTTGATTTGCTGGTGTAAAGGAACAGTAAAACTGTAGTTTTTATTGTTGTAAAATGGGAACGCAATGGCATGAGTTTGCATGTGCAAAGTTTTATGGACGAGGTATAAAAGAATTTATGGAAAATGATGTGAATTTTTTTGGTGGTGAGATTTTTGTAAAGTTTCTTTTTCTTTTTCCCCCCTCCTGACTCTTTCGTTTTTCGCTGGCTGTATTGCTTTAAGAGCGAAGGATGGGCAGACAGAGGAGGGGGGGCAGCTGTTCGTTTTAACTATTTTTTTTTTCTCTCTTCTTCCTCTGCCTAGAAGTCTGGGTTGAGGAAGGGGGGTGGATGTGAAATTTAATGCCCACTCTTGCAGTTTCAGCTTGCAATTTTTTTTACTCGAAAGAGGAGGCAGTAATTGTTGGGCAATTCTTTTGCAAATTTCTGAGTTTTAAATTGTTTAGTTAGACATATACATCCATCAACCAACAGAAATGACTCAGAATTGTTTTGCTTAGATTTGTAAATGTTTTCCCTATTTAATGGAAATTTGTTTCATCTGAATGGACTTTGATCAAATTGGAACCTTTTTCATATCTAGGTCATAAACTCCTTTCTTCTCACTCAACACCCATTTTTCCTCACATTTCTTTACAGAAGGATACCACATTAGTGCAGCTCCAACAATATCTAGATAAATACATTGCAGACGCTGCGGCCTCTGCTACCTGTTTCATGTCTCTTTCTCCTGTCTCTCCTTGGGACAGTCATGCTTATTTCCATCAAAATACAAAGGCGCTTGTGAACCAATTTGGAAAAACCACTGCAGAAGCAACTGCTATTCTCCAGCAGTGTGCCACTTGCAGCAAACAGGCCCACTCGCTCCCAATGGGAGAAAACCCCAGAGGAACCGAGTGTTGCCAAATCTGGCAAATGGATGTTACACAATATGCCCCATTTGCCCCATGGAAATATCTTCATGTTTCCATTGACACCTTTTCTGGCTTCATCATTGCTACCCCTCAACGGGGTGAAGCCACTAAGCATGTCATTAATCACTGTATTCGTTCATTTGCAACGTTGGGATGCCCAAAAGAACTAAAAACAGACAATGGTCCTGCCTACACAGGAGCAGCCTTTGCTGCCTTTTGTAATCAGTGGTCAATTGTTCACAAATTCGGAATTCCTTACAACTCCCAAGGCCAAGCCTTGGTTGAGCGCGCCCACCAGACGCTAAAACATGCGCTGGAAAGATATAATCAGACACAAGGGAAAATTACCCCTAGCCTCCCAGCCCTGCAAAACAGACTTAATCTGTGTTTATATACATTGAATTTTTTGAATCTCACTGGCACCCCCAATACCTCTGCTGCAACTCGCCATTTTTCTGCCTCTCCATCCGCAGCAATTGCCAGACCACAGGTGTACTACAGACAACTCCCTGATCCTGCCTGGCGAGGCCCTGCTGATCTTATTACTTGGGGAAGAGGCTACGCTGCAGTTCAGTATAAAGATCAAACCATTTGGGTTCCGGGTCGTCACGTACGCCCTTATCATCAAATATCATCATGATCCTTTTGTATTTGTTTGTTTTGCAAATTTTCTTTTGGCCGATGACACAGATCATTGTTCTCATTGCCTAGAACGACCAAGGCAGGGAACAAAATAACACAAACTTTAATATATAGTACCTCTCTTGACTGCAAGACAAAATACCAACATAGATGTACTTTCAATGGCACCTCCTTTTTCATTTGTCAGGACAATAATGAAAAACAATGTTTTGACCCTACAGGACCAACCCATCGATACAATATTATGCTTATTGCTGGAGAACGCAAATTGATACAGTCACTCGATTTTTATAATATACATTTATCTCAGTCTATTGTGTTTGATGCCTGCGCTGCCATGGATGAAGGATCCAATGAATGAATGGACCCCTGAAGTTATCATTGCTTACTATGGACCTGTTACCTGGGCCGAGGATGGTACCTATGGCTATCGAACTCCCATTTATCTGATAAATCGCATTATTCGCTTACAAGCTGTTTTAGAAATAATAACAAATGAAACTGTGCTTGCTATGAAACATTTGGCAACAGAAAGTGTTAAATCCCGTACTTATATATGCAAAATCGCTTAGCTCTTGATTATTTGCTTGCTAAAGAAAGGTGGAATATGTGAAAAATTTAATTTGTCTAATTGTTGCAACATGTTATTCAAGCTATCAGTGACATAATGGTGAAATTGGCTCATGTCCCTGTTCAAACTTGGAAAGGATTTAATTGGGACGATGTTTTTGGCTCATGGTTTCCAAAATTACCTGGGCTACAAGCAATCGTGGCATTGGTAGGTATGATTATGTGTAATATTACCATGTGTGTTACCCATTTTTGTTCGCACCATTTCCAATAGCCTGTCTTTGCTGGCTGAAAAAAGAGCCACCGCAAAGATCATGGCTCTGACAGCTGCCTTAGATGATGACGAATCACCTGTTTAACAATATATTCACCTCTCTTCGGATGACGAGGTAACCTCGTATTTTTAAAACAAAAACAGAGGAGATGTTGGGAAAATGTTTGGTTCAGGCTCCTGCAGTGTGACTAGGCCAATGGCTCTCACATGAAACAGGAGCCAAGGACATGAGAAACTGTAACCACGTAGACATAGAAACTGTGAACAATGGTGAATTGTCCATCGGAGGAGAGAAACGTGCACAAGACATTCACACACACAAACTGCCTTCGAATGGAATGCTTATCTGAAAGAATGTAACAGCTTTTGCCTGCTTCATGAAAACTGCTATTGCCTGCCTTTTGTAACTGTTTTTACTTGCTTCATGAAATCACCTATAGTTTGCTGAGCTAGAATGTAACCCCCCTTGCTTGCCCCATGTAACTACCCATATTTTGCTGAACTAATAAAAGAGATTGCCTGAGATTTGTTCAGGGCATTCTCACCCCGAGGAAAACCCTGCGTGGAGTATTCCTTCATTGTTTCGGCATTATTTCATGAGAAGCCTTCTGGATGCGGAAAAACCGCACCAGAGATCCAGTCTCTCTTATCTATCCGTTGCCCTGTCAACAGCTCTTCGTCCTGTGTTCAAAGCCCCTCCTCTTCCCTCTCCAGTAAGCAACTTGAAACAATATGGTATGAAAAGAGACAAGGTGACTTTGTCAAAAACATCTGGCCAAACCACAGTGATCACAAATACAGAGAGCTACAGTTTGGTAACTGATGGGAAGATGATTTAACAGATGCTGTTTTTTTCTGATTTAGACAGCAAGAGGCAGTACATGACCAGCTTTGTCTTTAAAAGAGAATATTTGTAACTCAGAGTTGACATGAGTGGGGCTTGCTCTCTGTTCCAGCACTCACCCACTCCCTTCTAGCACTGATGAGGTTACCTAGTTTGGTAAACATCTGCAACGCAACAACCAAGCTCAGAGAGCACCAAGGGCCCCCTCAGTTTCATCGTATATTGGGACTCACCCACTGCTCCCTGGTGGCCAAGCTAACTGAAAACAAAGAATACACAGGATATACACTCTTTTAAAAAGAGGGAAATACAGATTGCAAGGGCTGGTGGAAGTCACGTAAACCCTGTCTACGCCTCATGACAATGTAATGCAATATTTCTCTCCTCTGTTTCTGTCAGAACTTAAGGAAAGGTGAAAGACAAGGCCAGGGGTTCCCAAATTCTTCATCACTTTGATGATATGATATATGACATACGATATGTGATATTTATTTATCACAGAAAGCCAGTTTAGTCTAGTGGTTAAGACCTCAGGCTACAGACCAGGAGACTATGAGTTCTAGTCCCACCTTAGCATACAAGTTGACTGGATGATTTTGGGTCAGTCCCTTTCACAGCCCAACCCACCTTACAGAGTTGTTATGAGGAAACTAGGAGGCGGAAGGACTATACTGTATTCACCACCTTAAATGATTTATAAAAGCCTTTTGTAAAAGGAGAAATAAAAAATATAACTCTCCCCCATTAATCCCTCCATGAGGTTTCAACTTGTTCAAGGTTTATTATATGAAAATAATATAATAAAAATTACTTTAGTTAATAGTACTACAAATAACAACAACCACCACAATAATAATGGATAGTCCCATTGACCTTTGGGGGTTGATATTGACCACCTTGAGGCACCGTGGTGTAGACCATTCTGGCAGATGCTAGGAAGTTGTAAGTATATTTTGATTTCACCAAAGCACTTCACAAAGCACCCGCAGGCTGTTTAGCAAGCCATTTCAAGGTGAGCAGGATGGCCTGGTAATTTAAAGTAGCTCAAAAATCACACACAAAATGGGCTTTACTTTGGGAGCAGAAATCAAGGGCACTAGTACAGCCCACGGGAGGCCTGGCTGGGTAATATTGTTGTTTGGGTCCATTTAGTCCATTTAGAATATTTAATCCATTTAGTTCATTTAAAATAGAAGGGGAACTCATCAAATTTGCAGATGGGACGAAAGGCAGGGAGATGGGGGCGCGGGACAGCACGAGCCGAGTGTCGGTGGGGACTACCGCAATTTTCTGAGTTTCTGCCTCCCTGCTTTTCATAGACTGCCCCTCTGGCCATCTGCCCTTCAGAAGCTCCGAACTGCAGGATATGATTCTCCAGTAGCCCTACTGGAATGAATGGTGATGTGGACTTTTGCAGACTGTGCCCAGAGCAGGTTCCTTACCTTGCGTGACAGGCTGAAATCCCTCCACCCTCTGAACTCCTACTTTGCAAAGAAAGGCTCTCAGATCTTCCCTGGAAGTTGCAGTTCAGGAATGGTAGGAAATGCCTCCATAGCCAGATTTGGGGAGCAATTCAGAGGTGGGGGAATCAAGACCCAGCCTGGAAGTTGGCTTCTCTCTCAGAGATTTCTGCACCCTCACTCCCCATCTCTCAACCACACGGGGCTTTTTCTTGCGGGGAACAAATCTAAAGGTGTGTATTAACTGCCCACAATCAATTTGCATGCTGAAGATGTCTGCAAAAAATATAATCTCAGCTTCAAACTGCATTATTACAAGTGTAGTTTCCCAATCAAGGGAAACAGAGGCTTTCTCTGTGCATCTTGAAATAATATTCTCTCCAGGTCTGGATACCAGGCTTCAGGAAGGACCTACCCGAAGTGGAACAGGGGCCAAGAAGAGCCATAAAGCAACTAAGTTTTAAGAGGAGAAATGGGAGGAGTTGGGTCTGCTAGGAAGAGGAACAAGAGAGGAGATGATAATACTCTTCAGATCACCCAGAAGGAGTCCTCTTCTCTCTGGCTAATTTAAAGGCAGGGAGGAAATCTTCCTGACTGTTGGAAAAGTTTCACAGTGGGTGCAAAGTCCGAAAGAGAAGGTCAACTTCTCCTCATCGAAGTCCACTTACTGGGATGTTTTCATTTAATTGGGATTCCCAGGCTGAGCAGGAAACTGGACTTGGTCTTCGGTCTTGTGTTTCTGAGGTTTCAAATGCTCACATCTTTACGTATTCCTTTTACCCTAATTAATTACTGTATTGCACTAATCCATAAGATTAATTTCCCTCGGGCCTTTTCATGTTCTTTCCCCCAGTCCTCCCCCCCCCCCACCCGGCCCCAATTCCAGGCTGGGAAACAGCCTAACCATCAGGGGAAAGAAACGGGCTGGAACGGCGTTGCCCAGACTTACAGGCAGATTTGTCAGAAATTCACCCACAGGAATGGCGGTCGCGCCACCTACTGGCCATATCTGGAAATGCGATCAGAGGAATAGCCTAGCCCTAGTTAGTACAATGATGGCGAATCTTTTAGAGACCGAGTGCCCAAACTGCAACCCAAAACCCACTTATGCATCGTCGGGTGCCGGGTGGGTGTGGCCAATTGGGTGGGCATGGCCAATTGGGTGGGCGTGGCTGCGGTGGTAACGGCAGACTGGGTGGGACTAAAAAGTTCAATCAATCAATTCCAACTTTGCAAGGTCTTTTTTTTTTCCGCAAGAAGTTGAAATTGACTGATTGAACCTTTTTTTTTTTTTGCACACGGCGGCGGAGGCGTAAAGCGAAGAGGTTTTATAAAACCCAGCTGAAGGCCTAAGACTGGGGCGACGGCACGCGTGCCCACAGAGAGGGCTCTGAGTGCCGCCTCTGGCACCCGTGCCATAGGTTCGCCACCACTGGCCTAGTATTTATTTTGTGGGGTGGGGGGTTAAAAGCTCAGTTTTCCAGATGAGAATGAACTACAACTCCTGATGACATGTTCAAGGTGGGCAGCAGCAACGGAGCTAACGAGTTTCATCCATGAGATTTTTCCCGTCCCTGCCGCTTTCCTGAACATGGCTGGTGCAATTTTCCACTGATCTTCAAAAAGCTAATACAATCCTGGGTTTTATAAACAGAGGCATAGAATCAAGAAGTATTAGTACCGCTTTATAAAACCCTAGTGAGACCACACCTAGAATACTGCAACCAATTTTGGTCACCATATCACAAAAAAGATGTTGAGAGTTTGGAGAAAATTCAGAGAAGAGCAACTAAGATGATTTAAAGGCCTGGAGACTAAAACATACGAAGAATGGCTGCAGGACTTGTGTTTGGCTAGTCTAAAGAAAAGAAGAAATAGGGGAGACATAATAGCAGTATTCCAGTATTTGAGGGGCTGCCACAAAGAAGGAGTCATTCACCAGAGCATCAGAGGGCAGGACGAGAAACAATGGTTGGAAACTGACCAAAGAGAGAAGCAACCTGGAATTAAGGAGAAACTTCCTGACAGTGAGGACAATTAACCAGTGGAATAGCTTGCCCCCAGAAATCATGGGCGCTCTATCACTGGAGATTTTCAAGAAGAGGCTAGACAGTCACTTGTCTGAGATGGTATAGGTTCTCCTGCTTGAGCAGGGGGCTGGACTAGAAGACCTCCAAGGTCCCTTCCAGATTCTATTCTATTCTATTCTATTCTATTCTATTCTATTCTATTCTATTCTATTCTATTCTATTCTATTCTATTCTATTCTATTCTATTCTATTCTATTCTTTGTTAAACTTCCATCCGTTGCTTCTTGTCCTGCCTTCAGGCGCTTTGGAGAATAGCTTGACTCCCTCTTCTTTGTGGCAGCCCCTCAGATATTGGAAGACTGCTATCATGTCGCCACTCATCCTTCTCTTTGTTAGACTAGACATACATTCCTACAACTATTCATTGTATATTTTGGCCTCCCTAATACTCTTTGTTGCTCTTCTCTGCACTCTTTCCAGAGTCTCAACATCTTTTTTGCATCATGGTGACCAGAATTGGATGCCGTGTTCCAAGGGTGGCCTTAGCAAAGAAGTATTTAGAGCACTATTACAGGGAGTCCTCGACTTACGACCACAATTGAGCCCAACATTTCTGTTGCTAAGCGAGACATTTGTGAAGTGAGTTTTGCCCCATTTTACGATCTTTCCTGCCACAGTTGTTAAGTGAATCACTGCAATTGCTAAGTTAGTAGCAGAGTTGTTAAGTGAATCTGGCTTTGCTTGTCAGAAGGTCGCAAAAGGTGACCACATGACCCCGGGACGCTGCAACTGTCATAAATATGAGTCAGTTGCCACGCGTCCGTATTTTGATCGCGTGACACTGGGGGGGATGTTGCAACAGTTGTAAGTGTGAAAAATAGTCATAAGTCACTTTTTTCAGTGCTGTTGTAACTTTGGTCACTAAATGAATTATTGTAAGTCGAGGATTACCTGTACTTCAAGTGATATAATTATTAGTTTGATTACTTGAATATTTACTCAGTTAAACTTAAAAACTTTCTTCATTCTAGCCACAAACGTATCCTGCCAGGCAGAACAGTAGAGTGGTTAAAGTTCTGAGGTGTGGGCTTTAAATCCCCATATAGTTTAGGGCTCTCTGGCTACATTTATGGTCTCTTAATTCCCGCTATCTTACAGGGCTGCTTTGGGGCTATAATAGATCCCCACATATATTGCCTTAAATCTCAGAGAAAAAGCGAGATATAAGTGCACTAAAAAAAATAGTCCCCAATTCACACAATGGCTATCCCAGCTGAGCTGATCCCAGATTTCTGCACTCTAGTCCAGGGCTTTTCAACCTTTTTAACCTGTTCAAAGTTGCAATTGCACTGAAATGACTTATGACCATTTTTCACACTTATGACCATTGCAGCAACAGGGTCATGTGATTTATATTTGGATGCTTGGCAACTGATTCATATTTATGATGGTCACAGTGTCCCAGGGTCATGTGATCCCCTTCTGCAACCTTTTGACAAGCAAAGTCAATGGCAGAGCTGCTGGTGGCCAAGTGCTAAGGCGGGACTTCCTTCCCTCCCTCCCTTTCCTGCCTCCCTTTTTCTCATTCCCATCTCCTTCTGAAGGAAGAATTTGAACCCCCCCCATATTTTCCCTCTTCCATATATTGATCAAACAAGGAAAGGCCTCCAGAGACAGAAAAGACAAGCTGCTGAGTGAACTAGCTTAAAAAGGCACTTCCCCTTTAAGAATTAGCTACTGGCTAGAACGGAAAGTAAGGAGCCCAGCCGGCACTTAAGGAAGAAAAAAAATGTAAGTACTGGCTGCCAGCTAAAGCAGCCTCCCCAAATGGCTCCATTCATAAGTAAAATCTGCAGCTCCAAAGGACTCTCTCACTGTAAGTCTTTGCCTGTGCTGGCTCTTCCCCTTCCCCACTACACTTGGCTAGGCAGGGCTGCGTACCACCTGCCACTCATTAATGTACCACAAGTGGTACGCGTACCACAGGTTGAAAAGCCCTGCTCTAGTCCATGCTCTGAGTGTTCAGTGACCTCCTTTCCCACCAATTTCAAACATCCTGTCTGTCTCTCTATTGTCTGTCTGCCTGCCTGCCTACCTAACCTATCATCCATCTATCTATCTATCTATCTATCTATCTATCTATCTATCTATCTATCTATCTATCTATCTATCTATCTATCTATCTATCTATCTATCTATCTATCTATCTATCTATCTATCTATCTATCTATCTATCTATCTATCTATCTATCTATCTATCTATCTATCATCTGTAAGGTCCTGCTTCAGCTAACTTATCAGAAAAGCATGACTCTTGAAACGAATGTTATTTCAAAAGGAACTTTTACTGAGAAAAAGTGATTGCAGAGAAGCCAGGAGGAATCTGAGGTTCCTGCGCAAATTGTTAAGCTAATTTCCCATTGTTAAAATCCCACCCCAATGCCCCAGTCCATCAGGAGCCAATCCGCTGGTGTGAAGGTGTTATGAGAACTCTGAGACGAGAAAGTGAAAACAAGTCATCCTCCTGGCACCGCGACCACACCTGGAATGGGATTTTACTCCCCTCTAAGAAGTGTCTCTAGGAGAGGAACACCCACCTATCTTCTCCCACACCGCCCAGTGCTGTTCAGTTTTGGTCAGCTTTTTGGATGTGTAAGCACACGGTTGCAGTTGTCCCTGATTGCTTTTCTGCAACAATACGGCTCCCACTGCCACATTACTGGCATTAGCTTGAATGACAAAAGGTTTCTCAGGGTCTGGGTACTTTAGCACCAGTTCGGCAGCGAAAAGCGGTTTAAGTTTTTCAAACGCCGCCTGGCATTCCATAGTCCATTTTAGTGGCTGGCTGGGGTTTGGTTTGTTTCCCCCCCCCTGTTTTCAGCAGGTTGGTGATAGGGAGGGCTATCTGAGCAAAAGAGGGAATGAATTGCCAGTAAAAGTTGACGAATCCAAGGAAGCTCTGCAACTGCTTCCTAATGTGTGGTGGCACCCACTCTAGCACTGCCTGCACTTTTTCTGGGTCCATTTCAACCCCCTTGTGGGAGATCTCATACCCCAGATAGTCAGTCTTGTCTTTGTGGAACTCACACTTGGACAGTTTGACATACAGCTTGGCAGCACGGAGTTTTTTTAAATGGCTCTGACAAGCTCCACGTGCTTGACTGTAAGGACCTGCCTCAAGGTCTCCCAAGAAAGCAAAACTCTTGAAACAGGCATTGTTTCAAAAGGAACTTTTATTGAGAGTTAGTGATAGCAGTAGAGCAAAGCAAGGTCTGAAGAATTCGCATGTGAAAGGTTACATCATAATGCCCATTGAGGACTCCCCCCCCCCAGTGTCCAACCATCTGGTTGAAACCCAGCCAATCCGTAAGTGCCAGGTTGTTTTGGGAACCTTGTGATTTAGCACCCATCTCAAGGTCTCTCTCGGTTTTGTTTCCCAACAGTCCCAGGCTCCATTGTCCGGAGATAAGGCAGATATTTTCAGGCCACATTCCTTGCTCAGGAAGGAAGAACGTTCCAAAGAGGACAGAGCATAGCAAGGCAAATACATTTCCCAATCAATCAGCCCCCCTCCCACCAGAATGGCAGACCCCAAAAATCAATACACAAGCAAAGCAATAATATGCAGGCAAATAAAGTGGAGGGGTCTGACATCGGCTTTCGTCTCTGTGTAAATTAAAATGTCATCAAGGTACACCAGTACCCCTTGGTACAGGTGCTCATCTAGCACCTCCTTTATCAATTGCATGAACACTGTGGGTGCCCCTTGCAGCCCGAAGGGAAGCACCTTGAATTGGAAGTAACCAAGTGGGCAGTTGAAAGCAGTTTTTCATTCATCCCCCCTCTCTAATTCTAACACGGTAGTAAGCCTCTCGCAAGTCCAGTTTGGAAAAAATCCTCCCCTTAGCCAGGTGGGCCAACATGTCTTTCATTAGGGGAAGGGGATACACATTTTCCATGTACACCGCGTTTAGCCCACAATAGTCAACGCAGAGGTGAAGAGAGCCATCCTTTTCTCTCTCTAAACAGGACAGGGGTGGCCACCCTATGCTGGGCCAGCTGGATAAAGCCCCGAGCTAGATTTTTATCAATGAAGGCACGTAACCTATCTAAGTCCCTCGGGGTCATTGAATAAAGCTTCGGTTTCGGCAATTTGGACCCAGGAACTATCTCGATGGCACAGTCTGTGACTCAGTGGGGAGGAAGCTCATCTGACCCCTTTTCACTAAATACATCTCTTAGGTCTTGGTATTCTCAAGGGATGTGTAAGGACCTACCTCAGCCAAGCCACCCAAGAAAGCAGAACTCTTGAAAAAGGCATTGTCTCAAAAGGAACTTTTATTAGGGGCTAGTGATAGCAGGGATTCAAGGCAAGGTCTGGGGAAAAACCCGTGAAAGCAATATAATAAAAGCAGCATTCACTACTCCTCCCCCCAGTGTCCCAGTGTTTGTTTGAAATCCAGCCCATCCACAGGTGGCATAGTGTTTTAGTAACTGAATTCTTTGGCGTGTTCATTCAAGGTCTCTCTCGCTTTCGTTTCCTTCTGGCTCCAAGCACAAACCGTCTCTTAGATAAGGGTGAGACATTCCATCCCCTGGGGGAAGGGCATCATAGCAGGACAGTGCAAAGCAATCCCAAAAGCTCCCCCCTCCCAACAGAATAGCAGGTCACAAAGAAGGTTTACAACTTCAACAATATGCAAAGGGAAAGAATACATTTCTTTAGGGACCTGACATATGGACCCCCCTAGAAAAATGGGTAATCCACCTGCAAAAGACATAAAAAGGGGATGAAAACAAATAAAATACAACATTAATCAGGCTTATCAGGTACATTTTAGAAGCCCTAACATGTTTTTTGTATACCCATTCATTCTGAGAAGAGGGAAGGTTTTTCCAAGCTACTAAATATTGAGTGGAGCTATGGTGTTTGCGGGAATTGAGGATGTCTCGCACTTCAAAGGGTTGTTCCCCCTCTAGCCATACTGGAGGGGCCGGGGGTCTAAGATTAGAAGTAATCTCAGGTTTGAGCAAACTGCAATGAAAGACAGGGTGGATCTGTCTTAGACTCTTAGGGAGCTCTAATTCCACAGTTACTGGATTGATAATGCGTTTAATGGGGAAAGGTCCAACAAACTTAGGACCAAGTTTCTTGGAAGACTGCAAAGATTGCAAATATTTGATAGAGAGATAAACTCTGTCTCCAATCTTAAAAGGTTTCTGCTCCACCCTCTTTTTATCATCCTGGGCCTTATAGGCTTCTCTGGCTTCATCTAGTGCTTTCCGTACCACTGGCCTGGTATTTTGCAACTGTTTGATCCATTCTTGCAACGAGGGAATATTGGGTTCTTTAGTGGGCAGTTCCGGAATGGGGACAAATGTTTGGCCATTGGCAACCTGGAATGGAGTATAACCAGTACTCAAGTGCACAGCATTATTATATGTGATTTCAGCAAATTATCTTGTTGATAGTTGATAAAGCATCTAAGGTACTGTTCTAGAACTGAATTCAGTCTCTCTGTCCCCCCATTCATTTGAGGATGATGACTAGATGATAACCCTGACTAGAACCCAAAAGGTCCAGAAAAGCTCTCCAGAACTTGGAGGTGAATTGAACCCTCCTGTCTGAAATTATGCATTGTGGAGCCCCATGGAATCGATAGATGTGCTGCACAAAGAGCTTAGTCAATGTCTTGGCTGTTGGGATCTTTGGGCACGGGATGAAATGGGCTTGTCTAGAAAACAAGTCTGTAACCACCCAATAACTGTATTTCCAGTGCTTTCAGGAAGGTCCACAATAAAGTCCATAGAGATCTTCCTCCAGGGTGCTGAAGGGCTCGCCACCGGCTGTAAAAGACCCCACATTTTTCCTTGCCTCCGCTTAGCAGAGGGACAGCTTGTGACATAGTTTTCTATGTCCTTTTCAAAGAAGGCCACCAAAACTGCCTTTTAAGCAGATGTAGGGTTTTGACGAACCCAAAATGTCCAGCAATTTTCGAATCATGCCCGGCTTGCATTACTCTCAGTCTTAGAGCTGCTGCGATGTATATTTTCTCCCCAACCCAAGCCAGGTCGTCTTTAATTAAACACAAGTTCTTATGTCTTTGAAACCACTCATCAGTCTCCAGTGCTTTTTTAAACTCCTGGCAAGTTGTTTTGTCTATTGGCATCGTAGACGCTGCTAACTGCTTGGGGGTCAGGAATGGTTTAACTACTTCAGATTTTGCACTATTATATTGTGGCATCCTAGATAGGGCATCTGCTAGAAAATTCCTTCCCCCAGGAGATAATAGATAGTAAAATTAAATCGGTGGAAATGTTGAGACTTGTTTTTAGGTGACAACTTCCTAGGGGTTTTCATAGCTTTAAGGTTCTTATGATCTGTTCACACTTGGAATGGTATTTTACTCCCCTCTAGGAATGCCTCCAGGTCAGGAACGCCCATTGTACAGCGTAGGCTTCTTTCTCCCAGGCTGCCCACCACTGTTCAGTTTCAGACAGTTTTTTAGAAATATAAGCACAAGGTTGCAGTTGGCCCTCCTCATTCCTTTGAAGCAGGACTGCCCACATGGCGACATCACTTGCGTCAGCCTGAATAATAAAAGCTTTCTCTGGATCCGGGTGCTTTAAAATCGGCTCCGCAGAGAAAAGTCTCTTTAGTTTTTTGAATGTGGCTTGACACTCCCCCTTCCATTTCAGTGGCTGACTGGGTTTTGGTTTGTCCCCACCTTTGGTCTTTAACAGATTTGTAATGGGGAGTGCGATTTGTGCAAACGAGGGAATGAACTTCCAGTAAAAAATTGCGAAGCCTAAAAAGCTTTGTAATTGTTTTCTTGTATGAGGGGGGGCCCCACTCTAACACAGCTCGTACTTTCTCTGGGTCCATCTCCACACCCTTGTTGGAGATGCAGTAACCCAAATAGTCGATGCGATCTTTGTGGAATTTACATTTTGAGAGTTTGGCATACAACTTAGCAGAGTGCAGTTTATTTAGTACTGCTCTAACTAATTTACCGTGCTCTGCCTTGGTTTCGGTGTAGATTAAGATGTCATCAAGGTAAACTAAAATTCCCTTGTACAAGTGCTTATGAAGAACCTCATTGATTAATTGCATAAACACAGCAGGGGCTCCCTGCAGTCCAAAAGGTAATACCCTGAACTGAAAATAGCCCATGGGACAGTTGAAAGCAGTCTTCCATTCATCCCCCTCCCGTATCCTTATTCGATAGTACACCTCCCGCAAATCCAGCTTAGAGAAAAAATTTCCTTTTGACAGGTGCGCTAACGTCTCTCATAAGGGGGAGGGGGTACATATTTTCCACACATACCATGTTCAGACCCCTATAATCCATGCAGAGACGAAGTGACCCATCCTTCTTTTTCTGAATAGCACGGGGGCCGCTACCCTGGGTCTGGCAGGCTGAAGGAAACCCCGCGCCAAATTTTTGTCAATGAACTTGCGAAGTTCGCCCAGTTCTCTAGGAGTCATGACAGTTCTAGGGGCATGGTTATGGGGTCGATTGGCCCATTTACCAAGTGGCTGTTCTCGTAGTCACTCTCAGCCGCCTCTGAGTCATCATTTGAAGGAGCTGGAGCTCGACCCTCCATCCCACGGGCCTGGGGGAGCTCTACGGATTCCTCAAATGCCATTGCTGTCTCTCTTGGGTGCGGTGTCGCTTTCGTAGGCCTGCCAGTGACAGGTCACAAAGAAGGTTTATAACTTCAACAATATGCAAAGGGAAAGAATACATTTCTTTAGGGACCTGACAGGATGGCTGGGAGTTCTTTCCCTTGTACCGCCATTCTGATTTCTCAGCGTATAGCCTGTCGGGACGGGCACCCTGCATTACTTGGGGGTTTGTTGCTTGGCGGGAATTTCAATAGTTCCCTCCTCCAGTCCATCTGCGGATTCCACCTCTTCAGCCAGGCCTGCCCCAGGATGAGGGGTCTTTTCATCCCAGGGGCTACTATGAAACTTAAAGTCTCTGAGTGGGCTTCCATTGTCATCCCCAGTGGAAAAGGTAGCAGGGAAGAAGTGGCGGGGATGCCCCCCGTGACTGAGCCATCTAGTTGGCAGAATGCAATTGGGGTCTTTAGCCTCCTCAGGCGAATCCCCAATTTCTCACTAGAGCTGGGCTCATTAAGCATCTGGTACATCCCGAATCTAATAGGGCTTTTAGGGATGCTTTAAGTCCAGCACCCGGAAGGTTACTGGCACGATTAGGCCACTTACCAAGGGGTTGTCATTGAAGCCGGTGTCGCTAGACCCCTGGTCTTCTTCTGGCAGGGCTGGAATTCCCTCCTCTCGTTTAGGCGAGGGGGTGAACTCCACAACCTCCATCTTTTCCTTCGTGCAGTGTTGCGGCTTTGCTGTCCCCCCCCCCCCCCGGCGCTTGGTCTTCCTTTTTGGTCGGGTTAGTTTGACATTCAGCTGCTCGATGGGCTTCCCTTCTGCATTTAAAGCAAGCGGTGGAGCACATCAGTTGGGCTTGGCCTTTGGCTGCCTCTCCCTTCCTCTCCGGAGGTGATCTCTTCCACACCTTGCTGGTGCGATAGTTATTTCGGGTTTGGTCAATTTCCACTTCTTCAGCTAACATGCACCAGTTGTGGAAATGGGCTGGGGGCCCCTCATGATGCAGGTGGTGTATAGGTCATCATTTAGCCCATCTTTGAAGCAACTCACGAGGATGTCTTCCAGCCAGTTGAGGCGGCAGGCTACATTTCGGAATTCCTCTTTGTACTCAGCCACTGGCTGATGCCCCTGCCACACATTTTTTATGTGGTCTTGGTGTCAAGGTTCCGACTGATGATCCCAACAAAGTAAGCACAGCTGAGACATTCAAATCTCTAATACAAAACTTTATTGAGTACAGCATATTGGCACTGATGAATAGAAAACCAGCTCTGGTTAAATTGGCGCCAGAACAGTAAATTAAAAGCATAGAAACTCCCCTTCCCTCTGACAGTGCAAGTCACATTCCCCAATGAAGTATCAGACAATTGTTAGGAGAAAAATCTTCAGTTCCCAGTCAACGGTTCTCCGATTACCTTGATTCTTACAATGGACCACTCATGCCTGCAATGAGCATTCCAATCATCCTCCCTCCTCCCTGGGTCTGTTGGCAAGCTAAGAAACACCAATGGTGGAAGCAGAATAAGTTTCTTTGAAGCTTGACACTCGGGCTTTATGGTTGGCAAGAGGGTCTTCAAATTGCCGCCTCAGGTCTGTCATGAATTGGTTCAAGTTCCTCAGCTCTGGAGCATTCACGTTGTAGAGGGTCACCTTCCATCTGGCCACAGCCCCTTCCAGTGCCAGTGTGACAACTCTGACTCTGGCCCCTTCGATGGGGATTTCATGGCCATACTCCTGCATGTAGGTGAGGATGTGGGCTAGGAAGATCCCCAGTTATTGGGGGTCTCTAGCTATGCCATCACCAGGTCTCAAGGCATTCACTCCCCCTGGGTCCTCCTGTGGGATTCCCATCACTGCTGCCGCTCCTGCTGAGGTTTCAGCCACCGCCACGGCGGAATCTAGGGGTGAGGCTTTCCCACTTCTGCTCTCTGGTTGATTGCAATGGCTGTCATCCCCTGACATTTGGGTTAAAGCCTCTTGTGCTTTCAGATTCTGGAACGCGTCCATCATGAGAAGGTCGGCATGGTCAGGTTCACCTCCTTGCTTCTCCTCATTGTCCAGCACCTCTCTCCATCCTTGCCGATGGCTGCCTTGGGTGAGGGGGACTCCTTTTGTTCTCCCTTCCCAGTTGTCCTTCTTCCTGACACCTATGGACCACCTAGGTTTAGAGGAGTCCCCTAGGCTTGCAGCTTTCTCTGTCTATCTGGTGGATTTCGCACCTAAGTGAGCCATGGCAGAGGCTTCACCCCAGCATTTAGCTTCCTCCTAGTCACTGCCTTGGGTAGACATTGTTTGCATAGTCCCCACGGTAGGGCCGGTGCCTTTCTGATTTCGCCTAATGTAAGGTCCTGCCTCAGCTATCTTCTAAGGAAAGCATGACTCTTGAAACAAGCATTATTTCAAAAGGAACTTTTACTGAGAGAAAGTGATTGCAGAGAAGCCAGGCGCAATCTGAGGTTCCGGTGCAAATCGTTAAACTAATTTCCCATTGTTCAAATCCCACCCCAATGCCCCAGTCCATCAATAGCCAATCTGCTGGTCTGAAGGTGTTATGAGAACTCTTGAGACGAGAATGTTATCACAAGTCATCTTCTTGGCACCGCGACCTTGGTAACAGGCTGGAACTGGCTGGAAAGGAGTCCATCCAGATGACCCTGATGACCCATTTCCCCCTCCCTAATTCTCATACAGATACATCAAAGCAAAAGCATCAAATTCTTTACTCCCCAGGTAATATTCCCCTCCCCTCGGAATGCCAGCATTCCAACAGGGACCTGACACTATCTATCTATCTACCTACCTGCCTACCTGCCTATCTACCTACCAGGTCCCTACCGGAATACTGCCATTCTGAGGGGAGGGGGAAGTGCTGCTTGGGGGTTGAAGACGCTTCTATCTTGTTTCTGCTTTTGCTTTGATGTATCTGCATGGGAATTGGGGAGGGGGGAATGAGCCCTCAGGGCCATCTGGCTTGACTCCTTTCCGGCCATCTCCTGCCTGTTACCAAGGTCATGGCGCCAGAGAACAACTTGTTATTAGCTTTTCGGTTCAAAGTTCTCACAACATCTTCACACCAGTGGATGGTTCCCGATGGACTGGGACCATGGGGTGCGGTTGGACAATGGGAAATTAACCTAACGTTTTCGCGGGGGAATTTCTGATTTTGCCTGACCTCTCTGCAATCACTTTTTTTCAGTAAAAGATCCTTTTGAAATAATGCTGTTTCAAGGGTCACGCTTTCCTGGGGAGATAGCTGAGGCAGGACCTTACACTACCTACCTACTTACCTACCTATCTACCTCTTTCCCTCTCTCCTTCCTTCCTGAGTAGAATTTGGAAGGAGCAACTCTGAGGGCCAGTTGAACTAGTTTTAATGATGCAGCTCCTGTTGTTTTCCAGCTGATGCAGCCAGAGAGGAGCTGCATCAGCCTAACTGCAGCACTGGTCTCTTGGAGAGATCTCACTTTTTGCCAGCCATCCAGAAGTGTCTCTCTGGCACTGTCAGCTTGGTACATTGGAAGCCCAAGCCATGATCAAGATCTGAGGAGGCTGAATGCCTATCTGGGTCTGTCTCTCTGCTCATGAGGGACTGGCAGTGCCCAAGGTGAAGGAATGCTGCCCACTTACACAATTCCAGCCATGTATTTTTGGATAATGATGTCACTGTGGGGAGGAGGAGCAGCAGCAGCAGCAGCAGCAAGGTAAATATCCATTTGTGTTCTGCTGCCAGCAGGAACACAGACCAGGTATTGGAGTCTGGCCGAAACTGGTTGCCGCAGAATTTCCCAGCAGTTGTGGGAAAAGATTAACCCAACTTCCTTCTAAGAAGCTGGGTTGGAAATTTCCATCTTGCCACCGGCTGCCTGCCCTGGGTGGGGAAGCCCCCTGGATTGGCGGCTCTTTTCATGGTATGGTTGACAACGCAGCCAGACTCTTCTTGCTTCCAGGAGGGAAGGGAAGCCCGCCTGATTTTCTGAGAAAAGCGGCAGTCAAGCCAGGCTACCACTGGACAAGCTCAGAAGTGAGGCCCAGGCACGAGATGCCACTGGCACACTGGCTCTCTCCTGCCTGGGGCATTGGGACAAAGGCTCTTGCAACCCCTCGTGTGCGCACGCAGGCACCAAAGCAGCTACACCCCATATAGCATGGCTATAGAGAAACACAGGGCAGATCCCAGAGGATTCTAAAGTCAGACACCCTGGAAGTTCCTGAAAGTCCCTATCTAAGTCAAAGGCATGCTCTCTGCATGTGCACAGAGGCACTCTCATAACTGCTGGTTCAACCAATCTTAAAGTGATGCAAAGTATAAACTGATGACTGATGAATGTGCCCGACTGGGAGAGCAGAGACCCAGCTTCAGCTCCCACCTTGAGCTCACTTGGCAACCCCATTTGGCCAGGATAAAATTAAGGGATGCTCCCAAGAAAGAGGGGGTGCTCTCCTTTGACTTCTCGGAAAATAGGGAGGGGGAAAGCATAATTAAATAATAATGAAATAAATATGGAGCAAGCCATCCAGTCCTGGCAGGGGAATTCCTTTGGGCATATAAAAAGTGTAATCATAAATCTGCATTCCGTTAGTATCATGCAGAAAAATGCTCCTATTTTTCTGCCAATTTTTAATCAGCCTGATGAAAGAGAATTTGCTTCTCAAATTTATTTTGACCAAGAAGAAAATGTAATTGAAAATCTGAGGATTGGAGGGTGATATTTTGGAATGTATTAAGTGATTTGGTAGCCCAGCCATCTGCAAGTGGACAGTCCGGTTTGGCCTTTCACTCTGTCCACCATTCCCAACAAATGAAAGTAGGTCGAACAGCCCACTAAGAGGAACTGAAACTAAAGTCAGTGGCATCGCAATGCAGATTTTGGGCATAGCATTATTTTAAATATCAGATTGCTTTCAGGGCATGAAAACGACAGCAGCAAACCCGCCAGCCTCTGATCTCTCCTCTTTCAGCTCCTAAGTTGTTGTTTGGAGATGGAGCAGCTCCCAGTCTGGGTTTGACTGGCTGTTCCCAGTCGTCCTAAGCCCCCCCCCCCGCAACGTCAAATTGGCTGCATGAATCGGAGACCAGGGTGGGGTCTGAAAGTGGCGAGCGAGCCATAAGGATCTCGCGCCCAATTAGCTTTGAACAGGCCGCTCCACAAGGAGCCTGAAATCGCCTTTCCGCTGCTTTGCTGCGAGTGGCAAAGAACAGCAGCATAAAACCTGCTAAAAGCGTGTGTGTGTGTGTGTGAGAGAGAGAGAAATCAGCCCTTCAGGCCCTGAAAAGTCTCTCGTTGTATTTTGTGCTGGCATCAAAGCAGCTCCTGGCAAACGGCGGGGCGTCTCGCCCAAGCACTAATTTTGAGGCCTTTGTGTTCTATTAATGAACAAAAACACATTTCCTGCAGGTAACCCTGACGGGCAGAGGAGAGGGGGGCAACGGGGGTGGGGGGGATTTTGAAACCACAGCAGCTGCTTGAACCGACCGAGCTGCCACGGAAGGGCGGCTCCGATGCCCCCCAGGGTGAGCCCAAGCCAGTTGGGGCTCTGCAGAGTCTTCCGAGGGACAGGCCGGGTTAAAGGGCCTCTTCTTCCCCCCCGAACTATTTTAAGTCCTGCTTTGCTTCAACAGTTTATTGAGCAAACCGACATTGCTGGGTCTGCGCAAGAAACAAGCCACCCTGGAGAGGAGGCCTGGGAGACGCAGCCATCCCGCGAAAGTGTCCCGGGATCTTCCGGTCCCCGACAGGACCGAGGCCCCGGGCCGTCCTCTTCCAGTCCAGACTTCCCCGAAAGAGCCGGGCTCGCTTGTGAGCAGAATGAGGGGTCGGGCTCCACTTCCATGCCGCACGGCCGCGCTAGCAGCGGATGAGGAGACTCGGGGTCCGACTGCGGCAGCTCCCTTTCCTGCCTGCCCTCCCAGCCCGTCCCGAGCGGAGCTTCGTTCCTGCCCGCCCTCGCTCGCCGCTCCGCGCTCTGCACACGGCCAGAGGCGCCCTCCCCCGCGGCGGGAGGGGCTGGCTCAGGGGGCGGGGAGAGGGTCGCGCAGCCCCGCCGGAGCCGGGGAGGTCCGGGGCCGCCCTCGCCGCTCGCCGCCTGCGGGCGCTGGGGGCGCCGTTGCGGAGCGCGGGGCGGGGGCGGCCGGGCCGGAGACGCCCCCGCGCCGAGCGCCGCCCCGCTGGCTGCCTGGCTGCCGCCTGGCTGCTGCTCGCCCGGCCGGGCCGTCGGAAGCGCCGCGGAGCCCGGAGCGCCGGCCGGCCATGGACCAGGAGCCGGGCGCGCGCCGCCGCCAGCCGCGCCTCTGCCAGATGCTGCGCGGCGAGCAGGGCTACGGCTTCCACCTGCACGGCGAGAAGGGCAAGAGCGGCCAGTTCATCCGCAAGGTCGAGCCCGGCTCGCCGGCCGAGGCGGCGGGGCTGCGCGCCGGGGACCGCCTGCTCGAAGTCAACGGCGTCAACGTGGAGAAGGAGACGCACCACCAGGTGGGTCCGGGCGGGCGGGCAGACGAGCCTCCCCGGGCGGGGCAGTCTACCTGGAAGAGCCGGGGCGGCCGGAGGGGGCAGGCAGAGACCTTAAAAGTGCGGCGGCGGCGGCGGCGGCGAGAGGGGCTGCACTGAGCGCCCTCAGCCCTGAATCGGCCGGGCCTCCCCCCACCGCCAGACGCCCCCAGACCCGCAGGAGGCCCTGAACTCAGTCGCTCTTCGGGGCGGTTTGGCCCCCGACGGAACGGAGCTCTGGAGGACTTGGAGGGAGAAGGTGCCAGGGTGCCCTGCCCGGCTGGCCCGCCAGATAAGGGTCTTTACGGGCTCCTCCCTGGGTTCTCAGAGCAGCCAAGCCGAGGGACCTGCCTCGGGGGGGGGGGAGGAGGCTCAGGAGCCTGAAGTCTCAGTACAGGAGCCACACGGAGCCCCCCTTCCATAAAGGCAACCCCCTTTTGCACTTCTGGGCAGTTTCCACCTTTAAATCAGGGCAGAGGGTCCACTTCTGGGAGGGGCCTGGAGGTGCATGCCCGGTTAAGCCTCAGGAGGCAGATGGTTTTGGAGTGGCCCCCGCCTAACTGGCACCCTCCCAGGATTCTCATCGGGAGCCAGACTGGCTGGGAATTCTGGAACATCGGTCCCAACATCCCCAGAGGTGCCAGGGTGCCAGTGGCTATGGTAGTGATGGAGATCAGGCAACTTGGCGTGTGCATGTACAGCTGTGGTTTAAGGGGAGTTTACATTCAAGCTACCCATGCAGGAAGAAAATGTCAGCCTGCTGCACAGTTCCCCCCTTTTCTTCCTCTCCCTTTGGTGCCGAGGGTGGGGGCAGAGGGGCTTTTGGTTGCTAGAGACCCTGCAGCAGCTTTGGGGGAGGAACAGCTTTTTCACTGCTTGTTTTCAATATTTCAAGCCCAGAGAAGTTAGCGGGTGAGGGACCCCCTTCCCTTCAAGCTGCTTGGGAGGACTTGCAGGAGGAAAGCGCTGGAAGTTTGCTGTGTAAACTGAGTCCTCCCTTCCCCTGCTGTGTAAACAAAACAAGCCTTGTGCTTGCATGACAGGCTTAAGTGGGCCATCCAAAGGCCTGAGAAAATGGAGAGGATTCTCAGGGTGGCCACGCTGGCTGGGGAGTTCTGGGGGGGGGCAGAATAAAGAGAAAGGTCCCAGGTAAAGCGCTGATCCGGGACTGGGGAGACCATACTCAGCCTGGAGCTCACTGGAGAGTTTGGCCAGTTACTCTCCGTAACCTAAACTGACTTACACTGACAGGGTTGATATAAGATTAAAACTTGGAGAGACCCTCATGAAGGCTTCCTTGCCACCCCTCCCCTCTTGCCAACTTGCACTGGACTCCTGGACATCTCTCATTTTGGTGTCTAGAGAGGGCAAAATCTCGTTTGCTTGATGGGCATGTTAGATCTGCCAAGCTTCTGTGTCTTCCCTTGTGACAGGTTTTTTTTTTGGGGGGGGGGGCTCACAGCTCAGCCCAAAGCTGGTTCAGAAGGGCAGGCAGGGGTCTCCTTTGGGGCTTGGCAAGCAGAGGCGTTTGCCTGCTGCACCAGCAAAAGACTGGCGCTGTTGTGTACGCAGAGAGAAAACAAGGGGGACTCTGGGGCGAAGGTTCCTGCCACTTGGTCTCAAAAGCAGAGAATAAATAAGCTATTCCATAATAATATAATAATGTCCCAAAATAAGGCATCCTGTAGCAGCTCTTTGGCGGTAATTGAGATGTTTGAGTCAGGAGAGAAATTACGCGCAGGCAGCCACCCATACAGCGTCCTGAGTGAGAAGCAGAGCTGTGTGAGAAATCCTCACTGGGGGGCTGGGCTGGGAGGGAGCTTCCGGCTGGTGGGCCTGGCCCCTTTCCCTCCTCCTCTGGGGCAAAATTCACGGGGAACCAAGCTGCATGTTGCAGGGAGCCAAGGCAACCGAGAAGGTGCTTTTATAATGAAAGGGGTGATGTTAATGAAGTTCTCATGACCAGGAGCCTTGGGCTGGAAGCTGGCCAAGCGAGTGAGAAATGGGCAGGTGGAAGGAAGGAAGGAGGAAAAAGACAGCAGGGGAATAAGGCCGTTGGCCTTGTCTGTGTGGAGTGATGAGGATGATTTGTGTCCTTGATTTATATTCTGCTTTTCTGCCCAGAGGCTGCAGAGAGCTAGCTTGCCCTGCTTTGCCTAACTCCATAACCCAACTCTTTTCAGCAAGGGGAGATTAACTGTGTTTCAGAGAGGATTCAGAGACCAGACCAATCATTTGACTGGGACGGTATAGGGCTCCTGCCTTGAGCAGAAGGTAGGACTAGAAGACCTCCAAGGTCCTTTCCAGCATTATGGTTCTATGTTCTACCTTCTGTGTAATGATGTCATTATGAAAACGCTGTTGGGACTTTCTTGCATCAGAGGTAGGGATTCAAAGACTAAATGGCAGCATTTTGCATGATGATACTGCTGGGTATGTATCATCCTTGAGGCATCATTGCTATTGGACGCTATCGCTGCTTTTGCAAGTTTGAGAACATTCTTGGCCAACCTTGAATGGGGCCCATTCGTTGACTTTTCTCCAAAGAGTTTGGGGGGCCCTGCAAAGTGGCCTTCCAACTCCCCTTTATGGTGTAACCCAGTGTTTTTCAGTCTCAGCAACTTTAAGATTTGTGGATTTCAACAAGTGTGTTGGCTTGGGAATTCGGTGAGTTGCAGTCCACACAGCTCAAAATTGTAAAGGCTGGGAAACATGGTATAACTGACAGGAAGCTCAGAGCTTACCCAGGGGGTTTCATGAATGAACGTGGAATTAAACTAGAAAATCCCCCAATTTATTTGGGGCCATTAGGTGAATCTGGCAGTGTTTTCCTGAATCCCAGTCCAGTTCATACTACTCTCTTAAGTCACTATATAGAATAGAATGGAATGGAATGGAATGGAACGGGACCTTGGAGGGCTTCAAGTCCAGTCCCCTGCTCAAGCAGGAGAACCTATACCATTTTAGATAGTTTGTTTCATTTTTCCTGAATGAGTTGTGTTAATCTCTGAGTTGTTTTAGTAATATCTGTGTCTTAGAAAGGTAAAAGGTGTCTTGTTTTGTATAATTGCATTGTAAAGTCTGGCAACTATAATTTACAAACCCTGATTTCCTGCTTAGTGTGCCATGTGAACCCAGGCAGTTGTAGCTGAGTAAACCTTGCTATGGCACAGCCTGCCAATTGAGCTAAAGGCTGATTTTATGATGGCTGGATGTTCTTGTGCCCAACTTGTGTCGTATTGGCCAGCAGATGCATTAGGACTACAAGTCCTAGAATTCCCACCAACCTCTGCTCTGGCTCCCTGTTGGGAACAACAGAAGAAGTGACTTCTTCGGCCAGCATCGCTCCTTGAATCATGGAATCAAAGTATCGTGCTCTCCTCCTTTTGATTCTGCTCAGTGAATATTTCCTCATAGCACTAGTCATTCAGCCTTCAGCTTAAATGTTTTGCGTGTTTCTGTCTGGGCATGTGTGTTTGTGTCTGTATTTACACTTGACATTTTGGAATCTGAGCCATGAGGTTCTTTGCTGGCCCTCAGGGCAATCCCAGGCCTGCCTGTTAGGAAGTGAAGTGCGATCGACTCTGGCTGGAGGATCTGCCCCTCAATTATTTCTTCAGATCCTCATTTCAAAATGTGCAGATTCCGATCCACAATTCCTCGTGGATATGACTCAGTGCAGCACCTGCTGGTGACCATATGGAGGTTCTTATGGAGAATTGGGGTGCTCCTTAAGTGGGCATCTTGAAGCAGAGCCTACATTTCTGGATGTTCTGCAGTAAAGCAATGAGGATGGTCACCAAGAAGCTTTTTCAGGTTCTTCCCAGCTTTAGAATTTCTCCCATCAAAGTTGAGAAATTGAGTGGGATCTTTTTTCCAAATGACAGCAGGATGAGAGATTTAGTGTTGCCACTAAAAAAGCCCCCTGGGACAAATCTTGTGCAAGGTGTGGGGCTGCAGGAAGGGGGAAGTTGCAGAGCCCGTGAAGGGCAGGGCGTTCACACAACCATCTTTAGAATTCCATGAAATTTCATTGAAATGTTTTTTTTCCCTTGGAAGGCAAGAAAAACGACAGGAAACAAAAAGGAGGACAGAGAAGACAGGATAACAAACTGGGTGGAAACAAAATAAACCACCATTTTCTGGATTAAAATCCTCTCCAAAGACCCCGGTGAAGAGCCACATCTTCAGGTCTCAGGCTGCTTCCAAACACCTGCAGGGAGGGGGCTGTTCGGGTCTGCCTGCTCCAGAGGAGGGTCTCACTAGAGAGCATTGCCTGACTGGAGGAGCCTGGAGCGCACTAACCATGCAGGACCGAGTCGGCTGGGCAGATGCTGTGGGGGGCAACTAGTGCAGCGTTACATGGGCATATCAGAGCTTGCCCATCACTGTCTTCTGGGCCAGTTGAAGCTTCTGGGTGGTCTTCAAGGGCAGCCCTTCATGGAGCATATTGCAATAGTCAAGTCATGAGATCGCCACAGCACGGGTGACTGAAGGAAGACCTGGCACCCTGACCTAGAAAAGGGTGCAACTGGTACACCAAATGAAGCTGTGCAAAGACCTTCCTGGCAGTTGCTCCTTCTCTTTAATCAAACCAAATGATTTTCTCCATCTGGCCCTATGGAATATTAATGATGATCCAAAGCTGCTGTAAGTTCATCACTATCTATAGGTACAATAGCTATAAAAAAGCTCTGTTGGCTTTGGGCACAATGAGTCCTGAAACACACTCCAGATTCTGCCTGTGACTTTGTGCTATTCAAGTGTACTAAAATGTTTTATGCTCAACTCGCTGTTTGAAATGCTGACACCTGCTTCACAAACAATTTCACCTCTGTCTAAGAGAGTCTCTAAGAGGCAGAGAGATGGGGGCGGGGGCTCTCCTGTCAGGTAGCGCTTGCTTGCAATGGGGGGGGGGGGGCTCTCCAGACTTCCTTCGCAGCTTGTTGTGGGAATGTGTTGCAAGGGTTTGAACCAGTCCTAGGTGTGTTAAAGGCATCCGCAAAGGCAGCTGAAAGGCAGCCGACGGTTCTCGGGTGCTGAGCTCTGGATGGCAGCACTGGCAGATCTCAGGGCTGCATTGAGGGGCCTCTGGCTTGTTCAGGCAGAGCAGCCCACTTGAGGATCCAAGTTTCTCCTCCGCAGGGCTGGGTCCAGGACTTTGTCTTCAAGGCAGAAATGGAGATGTTCAGAGGCTGATTCACGCACGGTGCCAGACAATTGGTCTTCACCCTCCCCAGATGCTGAGTTGTGTGAAGTAGATTTATGATGCCAAGCCAGGCTGTGGACAGGGTGAGCTGTCCCTGCAGGGGGTGGGGCCACAGGGCAGAATGGATGGGGCTGCCCTGTACCTATAGGGCTAGATAGTTTTTCTGGGAACTGAACCGAAGAAGCTTCTTGGATGAGTAGTGAAACGTCTTCAAGGAAAACAAAGAAAGCCCTTTTGTGGGATGGTGTCTTAAGCCCTGAACCCCAGGAAAAGACCCAGCTGCTTGATGGAATCCTCTCTTTGCACCCTGGAAAACATTTTGGCAGTTGGAAGTTCTTCCTGGCCCTAGCCAAGGGATAATTAAGAACTTCAGAGTTAGAGCAATGTGTGAATCCAACAATTGCAATTGATTTAACCAACTTCCAAGTGTCTCGAGGCCAAACTGGCCTCCCCTGAGAAGGTCCCTTTCATCACATAAATGAACAAACCAGGGCAGTTGCTCCCCTGCCCTTTTAATGTCAGCTAAAAGTGATTGTATTTCTGCTCTCCTATAAATGCTGTTCAGGAGATTTTTTTCCTATTTAGCAACCTTCCATTCTTTTTGAGGGTCTAGCTGATGCTTTCTTCTTCTCCCCTCGCCCACCTGTCCTTCCCCAGGTTGTGCAGCGCATCAAAGCAATTGAAACCGAGACCCGGTTGCTGGTGGTGGACAAAGAGACCGATGAGCATTTCCGGAGTCTCCGCCTGACCTGCTCCCAGGAGGCGGGCTGGCCGGTCATGGTGGCAAACCCTGACGCACCACCAGGCAAAGGGCCCAATTCCAGCAACGGAGACTCCTGGAAGGCTGCGGCCGAGCTGAGCAGCAGGAGCCTGAAAAGGCACAAGCACAGTTTAGGTTCGGAGAGTGGGAAGAAGGTAAGCCCGGCTGTTTCCAGAGATGGAGGGAAAGTGCAGCGGTAAAGATCTCTGTCACCATCTGCACAGCTTAGCGGGAGTGGAGGTGAGGCCCCAGGGCCCTGAAGTGCCAGCCATGGGAGCCCCTCAGAAGAGGCCTGTCTTTTCCATTTTGGATGCTACCAGGTGCATCTGGTGGAGGAACCCCAAAGGCTGGGCCGGGGCCCTCCTTGGCCTGATCTAGCCTTGGGGTCATCCTTGCAAGTCACCTTGTCTCTCCTCTGGATCAATATTTGGGCTGCAGCCCCTTTCAGGGTATTGAACCTGCATGTTGCTGGGTTGGCCTTTCCTTACTGGGCCATCTGATATTGGAGGAACCTGGCGTTGGTGAAAGGTCTAAATATCAGTTTTTGTTCCTGGTAGTTTCTCATTTCTCCAAATCTGTCAAATTTAGTTTTTCTGAGTTAGTCAATTTTGTGAATGTATGAAGTTTGCTTTCTTGAATTTGAGAAATCTTTTTTTTTTAAAGTTTCCATTACAAATGACATGTTGAGCCCATTTCTCCAAGCATAACAAATGTTGCTGGCAGTTTTACCTCATGTTATCTATTTTTTTCAAACATTTCTGGATGTTAGTTTCATATTAGGATTGCGTTTGCTCTGATCTGCACTTTTTACAGTATGCAAACTCTGTTGCTGGGTTTAGAAAAGCAGGCATTTTGAACAGGGCCTCAACGGATGCAGAGTCAGTGTGTTTTGCCTTCCAGGGTGAACTCAAACCATCCCCCTCCCTCGCCTCCGTTTCTCCCCCTTGTGCAGAGAAGGAGAGCTGGGGGATGGGCGGGGAAGCCACAGGGGCGAAGGAGAGCAGGTGGAGGGGAAGGCTTTGAGCCCAGCGGGAGGGCCGTTTTGCGTGGGGGTTCGGGGCGGCAGAAGGCAAGAGAAGGCCAGTGGCAGCAAGGAGGAGAAGCCGTTACGCAGAGGAAGTCGATGTGTGCCCACGTTATGAGAGAAGCACAGCCAGACCCAGAAAGGCTGATTCTGCCGCTCCACCGGCCCGGCCCGTGGCTGCTGTGGCAGGTTCTGTGGGGGATCACAGCTCTGCTTGGATCCCCAGGCAGCCGAGCCTTCTCCCTTCTCTCCTTCCTCCAGAGAGCCAGAGCGGTATCAAGAGGAGGCTCCCTGGACCCTGGACTCTAGCACCCGCCTGGGGACTCCCTGGGGACATCCCTCCGCTGGCCTTGGTAGCGACAGGGAAGCGCTTCCCGCCTGCCCTTCCCAGGGAGCCTCTCGCGAGTCCCAGCGTCCGGCCTGGAGCTCTGGGTTTTGCAGGGGTCTCCCATCCAGGCACTAATGAAGTTTAGCACTGCTCAGCTTTGGAGACCGTCCAGAGTCACTTACTCAATTTATGACCACAATTGGGACAGGTCCCTAAGTAATATGGTTGTTAAATGAGTCATCTCATAACCAAACGTGATGTTGTGGCCATGTTTTCAGTGATTGTTAAGCAAATCACATGGTTATTAAGTGAATCCAGCTTCCCCAATTAATGTTGCTGGGTGGAAACAGACTGGAAAAATTACAAATCGCGATCATGTGACTGCAGGACTCTGCAGCGCGGAGGAGGGGAATGGGAGCTGGTTGGTCATGAAGGTAGAGCGACAGTCGTAATTTGGACAACAGGTTGTAAATCACTTTTTCCAAGGCTGTTGTAACTTTGAACTGTCTTTAAACAACCAGTTGTAAGTCGAGGACTACATATTGACATTAAATGGTGATAATATATATTCTTTTAATAGCATTAGTGTACAAATGTTTGGAATGCTAATTTTGCACTGCTTGATCTTGGTTGCTGAAATGACATGGTCAGTTTCATTTGCATTTGGGTGAACCTGGTGGGTGGTTTCCTGAAGATTTTTTTTTCTTTAATGCTGCAAAATGACAAATTAACAGAGAGGTTCAGCTGTAGCGCCATGTTTTATGCAAATGTTTGAGACATGTGAACATAGCATGGATTTGTAAATACATTTTATGTACACTGCTGTAGCACAGTGATTTCCGAACCAGGAACCATGATTAAAACTGGTCCTAAGAATGTCAGCATGTCCCATCGACTCCTTTGCAAATGCGTTTCCGCTCTTGGTTGGCTTTTCCCTTAGAAAAACAAAGTGGAACGATCGCTCTCAGGTCAGCTTTAGGAAGCTCAAGTCACGTCTGCTGGGGACGCAGCACAGGGGTGGGGGCAGGGAGACCCAGTAGGGTTTTAAGTTCCAGTACAAAGTAAGGAGGTTGCACTTTTTGTTAGAGGATGCTGGGGGGGGGGGGGGTGAGTCAAATCTTGATCTTGTGAACTACAAACAAAGTAGGGAAAAGAATGTCCTGGAACAGCTGTAAGAGTGGAGGAGGAAATAGGCATCTCTGAACTAGCAGCTGTTGCAAAACGATGCTCTTGGTACAGTTGTGTGTACCTACATAAAGCAGTGCAAAGCGCATTAGCATTTTGGCTTGTCTCCTCCCTCTGCGTAATGGGGAGCAGAGGGCAATTAAACAGATTGAAGGAAGGCAGGCTGTCATTTCAGAGCTCGATAGGAACTGCCCGCCTGCTTTCCAGTTTATCTTTCACATTTTAAGCTTTGGAGCACCGTCCACACTGCTGCGCTCGGGAGAGTTGAGCTGCACCCAGTCAGGACGGTCAGGCTGGCAAAGCCTTCGATAAAGGCTGGTCCAAGCAGGTGTCGTATCAGCTGGTGGCCCTTACTTTGTGCAGGCTGCTCCATACTTTTCCTAAACGTTTTTAGATGCAACTTTCAGGCAACGGAGGTTTTGATGCACTGCAGAGCTAAATGTTGCTGTCCAAGCACTTTTACTTGTTAGGTGTCTGTGCATTTTAGAGAAGCAGATGCAATCAAGTTAAGTAATTTTCTACATGAAACAGACTAGAAGGGATTCTGAAATTAACTGAATCAGTGATTGTATTTTGGTTATCAGGTCTGGGCTGCAAAAATATGGACAAGCAGCGGATGCCTGCCAAAAGATAGAGAAGATATAAACTCTCTGCTACCAGCTGAGTTTTTGCTGCCTGCCTCAGATTATCTGCTAACATGCAAGAGTATGTGATAAAAGGAAAGAATTACCTTGATAATTTGGGTCCCCCAAGAGATTGGTGGCACCAAAGGATATGAAATCCAGCTTTATCACATGTCTGGGAATGAAGGAACAATGGCTAAAGCTGATGCGTGAATGGAGGCTGGGCGCTGAGTGAATCACCCGAGCCGTGCTGGAGCCTCTGACTGCCTGGCACCTTGCGACCCTCTTCTCAGTCCGGTAGAAACAGCGCTGCTTTGTTTGCCCTGGGTCAGCTGAGGAACACAGTGGCTTGCATACAAAAGGGGCACTTGGGTGTCATCCTTGCTTGGTTTGGGGGAGGCTGCAAAGAACTTCTCTTTTTAAAAATGAAAACCATATTTGAAGAATGAGTTGCTGGTGAAAGCATCGGGAGACTTCGGTCGCAAAGCCTGGGCCTTGTGTCCCCCGATGCTTTCACCAGAGCTCCTTTAAGAATTGCAAACCTTTCTCCAGCTTTTGAGTTAAACTGCAAGTGATTATCTCTTCAGTTGACTTACAGATTTCCTTGTGGGAAAGATTGGTTTATGCAATTAGACGTTTGCATTTATCTTTTTTGGGGGGGGACGGAATCGTGGTTTTCACATTGTATGAGCATCTTTGGTTTGTCTTTTCCCCTTTCTCTCTGTGCCTAGGGATTCAGCCCAGTGGGAGGCAGAAGAGAGACATGGCATCCCACTGTGGCTTGCAGGGATGTTCTTTGGAATTCCCAGGGTAGCCCCCAGCCTGGGCATTTTCTAGTGGTCTTTCCCCCAAGGATCAGTCAGGCTTGACTCCCCATACTTGAAAATAATAGAAAATACTCATACTAGATCCTTGCCCCGCCTGGTTCCTTCATAAGGCCAAGCAGGATGCATGCTGCTGGAATTGGGAAGTGGCTCATGCTTCTCTGGGGGAGGGGGAGATGCCATCTGCCTCCATCAAGAACCCATCTCTCAATCCAGCCATCTTTGAGAACTTCTGTCTTTCTTCAACCTTCGGTTTTTAGCAAAGGTCACAGCTGCCGAAGGTCTTGGAAGAAGCAGATCATCCAAATCTGATTTGGGATTGGTCTCAGGATGGAAATGGCATTGGTTGTCTTTGTTGGAGGAAGTCATCCTCTTGGTCCTCCTGGATCCTCTCAGAAACTATTGACTGTGGTATCTTCAGGACAGCCTGCAGAAGTTGGAGTAGGAGGCCCTGTTTTGCAGTGATTTTGCTCCTATCTGATGAGGAGGCTCCACTTAGCATTTGTGGGGGAAGCACAATTGAGCCTGTGGTAGCTCCAGCGTGGAGAATGGTGGGCTCGGTTCTCTCCCCACATCACTGAACATCTGCATTGAATATTGAACATCTGCCTCTAGGAAAAAATCCATTGGTTTGGAAAGAACATCAACAAGTGCTGATATTACTTAATTATGACTGCCATCCATGTTGGGGCGGGGGTGCGGTGATGGCTTTGCTTGATGCATTAATTACAGACTTGCCTTAGCGAGATCAGGGGGCCTTGGCGACAGTAACTCATCCCTTGATCACTGTGCAGGTGGACTATTGCCATGCATTCCACCTAGGGCTGCCTTTGAAGGTAACTTGGAAGCTTCATCAGGACAGAATGTAGCAAGACATCAACTAGCTGGGGAAAGCCGCTGGTGTAGAATTGCACCTGCTGGATGCCTACAGACTTCCTGGCCTAATTCAGGGTCCTGGTTATCCCCTATAAAGCCCTACACAGCATGGGGCCTTGCCCAACTGTCTAGATGTCTAGATAGGTCTGCTTAAGATCCCACCTCCTCAAGAAGTAAGAGGAATGCAGACCAGGAGATGAAGCTTCTGTACGGCAGCCCCAACAGTATGGAATATGTTTGACCCCATAAGACACTGAGAACTCTACCTTTAAAGCCCCTCCCCCCTTGACGATCATGGGTGAGCTTTGAATTACTGTATACTGTCCTGGCTCCTCTTTTGCTGAGGATGGGAAGGGTGACCTCTTGGGGCTTTATCACGGATTTATGGTTAGACATGCAAAGCGGTTGATTGGGATTATATTTGAGAATCCCAAATAAATAAATGGAGTTAGATGGCCCAATGATCTGATGCTCCATATAGCCTAGGTTGTGGTTTGTTTTAACTATAGTTTATAGAAGAAGCCATGATAATCTAGTCTATATAATGTAAGCCATTTAGCATTTGCAAACCACAGTTTATCCATCAGGTTAAGCTGTGTATTATTTTGACCATGGTCTGTAAAACAAGCTACTGTGTAGTGTCCTGCTTTACACATCACACTTGTCCTAACCCTTGTTTTAAAACTACATTAACTTAAGTTCATCCTCCATGGCGAAATATACGTCCCTGATTTGATATGAGTTTAATGTCTAATGTGAATTGCAACTGTGGTTCTGGTCTAGGGTGCTGTGTGAACCAGAATGGTACAGCTGACAACAAACCACGATTTGCAAAGGTCAGGCCCTGGGCTGTACACGCCCTCCATACTCTCTGCGTTCCTTCAGAGCATCCTTCTCGGCCCCTTCCCCTGTTTTCGCCAGTCGGGCCTGGGAACTTGGGTCGCCTGCTTGTCTTTGAATTGGGGTGTTGGCAGGAAACCCCTCCTGAGGAGGAAGGGATCCACCCCAGAGCAGAGATTTCCTCTGCAGCGGTATTTTTAGTGAAACACAAAGTAAGTGGAAAGGAACAGGAGATCGGAAGGAGATTAAACTAGGATGGGCTGGTCCGGGCATGCTTTTGTTCCCGGGGACACGAGTGCGAGGTGCTACTGGACCGAAGAAGACGTGGCAGATTCCCAGCAGAAGCAGGGTGGGCGGGGCCTTGCTCAGGCAGAGGCGGAGGAGTTGGGGCAAATCCCCCACTTTTCAGTTATGTTGCTGTGCTAATGTTTTCTGCCAGATGTAGAGATGATACCAAGGAGTGGCAAAAGGTTATTGGCAGGATGAAAGAATACTTTTCTAGCCCGAATCCAGAAGAGTTTTTTTTTTGGGGGGGGCATGATTTTAAGCATGATTTGCAACCTTGCAAACTTCTAGATGTGTGGACTTCAATTCCCAGAATTCTCAGCAATGTTCATGGGGTAGGAGAAGTCTTCAAGGTGAAGTTCACCCATTTGGAGGTTGCCTGGATCAGATAAAACTGAAATAGAGGCAACGGCAGAACAGGCAAGATGAAGAGTGTGACCTGTGCTCACCCATGCTTTGTTTAACCATGGTTTATTAAAACATAACTGAGTTTGCAGAATACAATATGCCACAATGTCTGTGACAATATCTACATAATCTATTACATCGTAGCTTAATGTAAAAGTAGCTGTTGTGTGTCTGAAAAGACAATTCAGCCTCTTTGTCCCCAGAATTGCTAACACAATGACAGCATCCTCTAGATTGCCCAACCTGGAATAATTGAAGAGCTTGTTTTATTTCTGAGAAAATGCTCTCACCTTGCCCATAATCGAAAAGGACCACAGGAACTGCACTGCCTCAAGCGGAGGGGGTAGCAGGGAGCTCCAAAGGACTGTAGCAGCTCCTCATATGGGGTTGTGGTGGGGTGTTTATGGGGAACCCCCCCTTTTCAACAGCCATGCAACTTGCCCCTCTCTGCATATATAATGTGTGTTTCCAAAATGTCTGGAAAGAGTTTTGTTTTTCCAACTAGCTTTTTTTCTTCCGGTCTTAAGAGGGGGGTTTCCCTCTCTCTTTCAGGGACTCCTAAGACTATGAAATGCCTGCAGACCTTCAGGGTATTGACTCTTCCCCCCTGGCTGCAGTCCAGCAGATCAGCCTCCCCCCAACCCCAATCGCTTACTTTGGGCTGCTGTGGAGAGCGACTGGGCCACCCTCAGCTCAGGAGGACGTCCTTTTCCGAGGCTGTTTTAACTCCATTAACTGGCGGGTCGAGCTCAGCCCCCCTTTCGGGAGGGCTCCTTTAGAACTGGAATGGTGCTTGTGTCGAGCAGCTCTAAGCCCCACACAATGAGCCTAGATAAGTAAAGGAATCCATTTCTGCCCAAGGAGCTCCAGAGACAGAAAATCCTCAGAAAAGATCAGACTGGCTTCCTGACGTTTTAAAAGCTCCCTGGTTAATAGCAAATTCCAAGGCAGTTTGAAGATTGTTCTTCACCCTTCCGAGCTCTCCCCTTTCTTTTCCTGATCCTCTGCTTTTTTTCCAAAGAAACCCAGGGCTTTTATTCTTCTTGGATTACAAAACCAATTTTGAAAATTAGGAAGGTCTGTGAGCTTGATAGGCGTCAGTAGTCATCAGTAGCCGTCTGTTGGCCCCGTTGTATCCAGGGCCCCCCACTGCTTCTATCTGGTTTGGAGAAGACAACGAGAGCAGGAGCCGAACTCAGGGCAGCTGATATCTTTGCGTTTGTTCTTCCCTAAAAGAACATCAGGTACAAGTTCACCAGGACAGGTGGTGCATGTCTCTTCTCTGGCTTGAATTTTGTATTTTCAAACCAAGCAGCGGCTAGAGGTCATCACAGATTTATGCAGACATATTGAAGATTCAGAAGGCTTTGGGGGCAATCTTCCATTGTTCACTATAGTACCACTTTATACTGCACTGGTGATGCCACATTTGGAATCCTGCATCCAGTTCACATTATAAAAAAGATGCTGAGACCCTAGAAAGAGTGCAGAGAAGAGCAACAAAGATGATTAGGGGTCTGGGGGCTAATCCGTGTGAGGAAAAATTGAGAAACTTGGAAGGTCTACTCTAACCAAGAGAAAGACTTGGGGAGATATGATAGCAGTCCTCCAGCACTTGAGGGGCTGCCACAGAGAAGAGGGGGGTCAACCTATTCTCCAAAGCACCTGAGTGCAGGATAGGAACTAACAAATGGAAGCTTAACAAAGAGAGATCCAGCTAGAACTAAAGAGAAATTTCCTGACAGTGAGAACATTTAATCAGTGGAACAGTTTACCTTCATCACTGGAGGGTTTAAGAAGAGACTGGGCAGCCATTTGTCTGGAATGGTAGAGGGTCCCCTGCTCGAGTTGGAGATTGGACTAGAAGACCTCCAAGCTCCCTTCCAATTCTGTATTTTGTCCCTTCTGCCTCCCTAGGAATCCATATTGGCTTCCTGTCTTACCTGCCTATGACTTACACATATAAACAAACACATTTAAAACAAGCCCCTCTTTGTTAGGCCCTTTTGCAAGCTGATTCTGGCCATTGCAAAGGTTATCAGGATGGAGCGGGGTTCACAGCAAGACTTGTTGCATGACCCCCAAAAGATCCGAATTGCTCTGCCAACTGTGGGATTCCTTCCAAGCATCATCCCTGCCCGGTGGTCTTTGGCTTCTGTAGGGTCTTGCGTCGGAGGCCTTCTGGTGGCGGCACTTCTTCAGTTACAAAGAGTAAAGTTGCAGCTCCAGATGTTCTGGCTGACTGGGGCAAAGGTCCAGATTGAGGAGGGCAGAATAATGCTGCACCAAAGAGTCTTAATGCTCTATTGATACTTTGGTTTATCTTGTCACAGAACGCCATAGAAATCCCATGTGCCCATGTCTGTCCAGCAACAGAGATTCAAATTGTTCATCTGTATGTATCTATGGCCCAAAAACGATTGGGCAAAATAATTTGTTATTTTTCAGGGGAAAGCTTTCTTGCCAGTCACTTAGAAAAAAAGTTAACTTACTACGGTACAGGCAACTATGACATTGTTGGTTTCATGGCTGCTCTCATAGGGGAGATGTTTTCTTTGGTGCTTACCAGCTTGCATGCCCCACCTGGATCTGTTTTTTGAAAGAAGCTGTTTAAAAAACCACCTTGTAATTATTTGCAGTTATGCCTTTGGGCTGGTGGAGATCAATTGTTGATTTTTGGTTATTAGCTGAGTTAACTATTTTGTGAACACACAAGTCTCCTATCTCAGCTATTTCATCAGTATGATTTTCATTATTGTCCTGCTTTTTTATTTATACATTACTCAAGATGGCATACATATGTTCCTGCCTGCTGTTTTCTTGTCAACAATAACCCTGTAAAAGGTGGGTTGGATAAGAAGGGCTGCCCTATCCAGCTGCCGTCTCTGCCCAAGGGAGGACTAGAACTCCTGGTCTCCAGCTTTCTGATGTAGCACCTTAATCACTGCAGCAAATTAGAAATTCAGGTAAATGAGGGCAGATATGATATAGTTGCCCATATGGAAACTTGGTGGGATGAAACCCACAATGGAACACACAGCTAGAGGGATTTAAATTATTTAAAAGAAACAGACCAAATAAAAGAGGAGGTGGAGTTGCTTTCTATATGAGAAATAACTACATCTCTACAGAAATAGAGCACAACAATGATGAAAACTTGAATGTACTTGGGTCAATACAAAAGGGGGGGGAATGACATTGCCATAGGTGTATACTATAGGCCACCCAACCAAAAAGAGGAAATAGATGAACTTTTTGCTAGTCAATTAATTAAGGTATGTAGGAAATACATCACAATAGTAATGGGGGACTTTAATTACCCTGACATCAACTGGGAGACAAACTCTGCACCAAGTGAAAGATCAAACAGATTCCTGGCAAACCTAGCCGACACCTTTGTCTCCCAAAAAGTAGAGAAGGGAACTAGGGGATCAGCCATATTGGACTTAATTCTCACTACCAGAGATGAAATGATAAAAGGTGTTGAAGCCACAGGAACCTTGGAGGGAGGAGTGATCATGCAATATTGGAATTCAACATTATGCAAGCACAAGCAATAGAACATAGTCAAACTAGAGTCTTGGACTTTAAGAGAGCTAGTTTCAATAAACTTAGAGAGAGCTTGGGAAGGATTCCATGGATGAGAATCCTCAAGGGGAAAACAACTCAAGAAGCTTGGGAAATTTTGAAAAGTGAAATTATAAAAGCCCAGTCTAGCACAATCCCAATGAAGAAATAAAAACAGCTCTCAAAAGAAACCAGGATGGCTGCATAAAGAACTCTCTGATAAATTGAAAGATAAAAAGAACAAGTATAAAAAGTGGAAAGAGCGGCACACAACTAAGGCAGAATGTCAGCAAATAGCCTGAGCCTGAAAAGATGAAGTGAGGAAAGCTAAGGCTCAAAATGAACTAAGGCTTGCGACAAAAGTCAAAAATAACAAAAAACTTCTTTCAACATGTAAAAAACAAGAAAAATTTAAGGAAATGATTGGTCCATTAGTGGGAGAAAGTGGCAAGAAGGTGACAAGCAACAGGGAGAAAGCAGAATTGCTTAACTCATTTTTTGTATCCATCTTTACACAAAGGGAAAAAACAGTCCAACCTATCAAAAACAGTACCATAAAAAACAGATTAGAAACACGTTAAGATAGAAAATGGTAAGTGAGCACCTGTCTACCCTAGACAAGTTCAAATCACCAGAACCAGATGGATTACACCCCAAGGTTCTGAAGGAACTGGCAGATGTGATCTCAGAACCACTGAACTATATGTTTCAAAGATCCTGGAGCACTGGGGAACTACCAGAGGACTGGAAAAGAGCTGATGTAGTTCCCATATTCAAAAAAGGGGGGGAAATGGATCCAGGAAACTACAGACCTATCAGACTGACCTCAATACCTGGGAAGATTCTGGAAAAGATAAGCAACGAATCAGCAAACACCTAGAGACAAACAAAGTCATAACCAAAAGCCAACATGGGTTTGTCAAAAACAGATCATGCCAGACAAACCTTATTGCATTCTTTGACCAGGTGACTAAATTAGTGGACCAGAGGAATGCTGTGGATATAATTTACTTGGACTTCAGTAAGACATTTGATAAAGTAGATCACAACCTACTACTTGATAAGATAGAAAAATGTGGGTTAGACAGCATCACCACCAGATGGATTTGTAGCTGGCTCATTGGCCGTACTGAGCATGTGGTCCTCAATGGAACTGCATCTACATGGAGGGAAATAGTGGGGTGCCCCAGGCTCTGTTCTGGGCCCAGTGCTCTTCAACATCTTAATCAATGATTTGGATGAGGGGATAGATGGGGAACTCATCAAATTTGCAGATGACACCAAGCTGGCAGGAATAGCCAAAACTCCAGAAGACAAGCTTAGGATACAGGAGGATCTTGATAGACTTGAACATTGGGCGCTATCTAACAAAATGAAATTCAATGGTGAAAAAAAGTAAGGTTCTACATTTAGCCAAGAAAAACCAAATGCACAGGTATAGTATAGGGGGTACCTTGCTCAATAGTAGTAACTGAGAGGGACCTCAGAGTCCTAGTGGACAATCACTTAAATATGAGCCAGCCGTGTGCTGCAGCTGCCAAAAAAGCCAACACAGTGCTAGGCTGTATTAACAGAGGGATAGAATCAAGATCACGTAAAGTGTTAATACCACTTTACAATGCCTTGGTAAGGCCACACTTGGAATACTGCATCCAGTTTTGGTCACCATGATGTAAAAAAAGATGTTGAGACTCTAGAAAGAGTACAAAGAGCAACAAAGATGATTAGGGGACTGGAGGCTAAAACATATAAAAAACGGTTGCTGGAATTGGGTATGTCTAGTAGTTTAATGAAGAGAAGGACTAGGGATGCCATGATAGCAGTGTTCCAATATGTCAGGGGTTGACACAAAGAAGAGGGAGTCAAACTATTCTCCAAAGCACCAGAGGGCAGGATAAGAAACAATGGTTGGAAACTGATGAAAGAGAGAAGCAACCTGGAATTAAGGAGAAAGTTCCTAACAGTGAGGACAATTAACCAGTGGAACAGCTTGCCTCCAGAAATTGTGCGCTCTCCATCACTGCAGATTATTAAGTAGAGGCTAGACAGTCACTTGTCTGAGATGGTATAGGTTCTCCTGCTTGAACGGGGGGCTGGACTAGAAGACCTCCAAGGTCTCTTCCTATTCTATTCTATTCTATTCTATTCTATTCTATTCTATTCTATTCTATTCTATTCTATTCTATTCTATTCTATTCTATTCTATTCTATTCTATTCTATTCTATTCTATTCTATTCTATTCTATTCTATTCTATTCTATTCTATTCTATTCAGCACCTGAATGCAGGACAAGAAGCAACGGATGGAAACTAATCAAGAAGAGAAGCAACCTAGAACTAAGGAGAAATTTCCTGACAGTTAGAAAAAATAATCAGTGGAACAACCTGCTTCCAGAAATTGTGAATGCTCCAACACTGGAAGTTTTTAAGAAGAGATTGAACAACCATTTGTCTGAAATGGTATAGGGTTTCCTGCCTGAGCTGGGGGTTGGACTAGAAGACCTCAAAGGTCCCTTCCAACTCTCTTGTTGTTGTTGTTGTTATTAAATGGTCTCTGTTCCATGTTTATACATTGCCAAATTTCAAATTTGCCCATGTGTCCTAAAAGATTGCCTCCTGGGGCATGAGAGGAAGAGAATGGGCATTAAAGTGGGTAGTAAAAAAAAATAGTTTGAGGTGCTTCTGCTACCCTCATCTGCTGGACTTTAGCAAAAGATGAGTTGAATACTGCCAAGTCCCCTCCCCCAGTTGCTGTTTGTGTGATATGGCAAATGTTTGCATCCTCTTCAACAATGTCCGAAATTTAACTTCTCTGCGTCTTCTGGATCGGCACAACAATTGCGAACTGAAGCTTCCGTGTGCGAAGAGATTCTGTTTGCTGCACATGTTGTTCAGGAGACTACTGTGCATTAGAATGCTTCCATGAAGGCATCCAACGCCTCCTTGGTTGGGTATTATTAACTGCATCTTCAGGGCTTTTAATTAGAGGCTCCTGAGGGAGACCACACTTTCCTTGGATGTAAGTATTGAGCGGGAATGTCGCAGTCCTTCACGTATAATAGCCAAACAACGACGAGGAAGCCCTTCCTCTAACACTGTGTTTCTTAGCCTTGGCAAGTTTAAGACAGAGGGGACTTCAACTCCCAGCAGTGCTGGCTGAGGAATTCTGGGAGTTGAAGTCTTAAGACTTGTTAAGGTTGAGAAACCCTGCTTTAAAGACTTGAGTATTGAGTAGGATTTTGGATCACAGCAGCAGTGGAGATTTACAGGTCCAAAATCAACCAACTGGACTTTGGACCATCCAGTTCAGTTCTAACAATACCCAAATCCACCATACAGTTTATTGTATATGTCTCTCAAAGAGGCTCCTGGTTTTCTACTTATGCTCTGGATCAAGATGTATAGGAGCCAAGTCATTTTAGCATATTCTGAAGCACAAAACCCTGGAAACATTTCTCACCCTCCCTGGAAGAATTACAATGATAGCAAGAACAGTTGCTTGCATTTTATATATTGAAAAGGACTTCCTGTCTTGGCTTCAGCCTGCAGGTTTTTTATGCCCAGGTCAGTTTCTTTGCATGTTTCCTGGGCCTTTTTCTCAAAAAACTTTGTCTTCCCAAAATAATTATTTTGTGGTAAGGAGGTGCTGGGTCAAAAAATGGGGAAAAAGAAGCCAAGGCAAATAAGGGTGAAAATGGGAACAGAAGAAAAAAGAAGGCAAAATGAGAAATAATAAACTTTCCAAGATATATTTAAGCCAATCAGCTCCTAACCCAGTCTTATTTTCTTGTAATCAGAAATCACCATATCAGAAGACAGAATAGTCAGTCGGTGTTTTTAGGCTAAAACAAGAACGATTGCAGGAACTGCGCATGGCTAGTCTAGTGAAGAGAAGGACCAGGGGAGACATGATAGCAGTGTTCCAACATCTGAGGGGCTGTCACAGAGAGGAGGGGGTCAACATATTTTCCAAAGCACCTGAAGGCCAGGCAAGGAATAACAGATGGAAACTGATCAAGGAGAGATTCAACCTGGAAATAAAGGTAAATTTCCTGACAGAGAGAACAATCAACCAGTGGAACAGATTGCCTTCAGATGTTGTTGGTGCTTCATCACTGGAGGCTTTCAAGAAGAGACTGGACTGCCATGTGTCAGAAATGGTGTAGGGTCTCTAGCTTGGGCAGGGGGTTGGACTAGATGACCTACAAGGTCCCTTCCAACTCTGTTATTCTATCTTATTCTATCTATCCAGTATCCCAAGAGTACCTAGCTAGGTTTGGGGGCATAATATGCCCTTCCCCATTGGCCAGTCAGGAAGCAGTAGATGGGCATTGCAGCCAATCATCATTTGAGACCCCAGTGGGAGTGGGCTGTGCAATGGGGAGACTTGTTTTGGGGACCAGTCTTCCTCTCCAGCTCTTGTTCTTGGTCTGGATCAGCAAAGCAAGAACATGAGTTGGTTTAGGTATTCTCATGTTCTGATGGCTTGAGTGGAATTCGTTAACTCTGCATGTCTAGTCAACTTTGGGTTGAGTTTAATCCTTTTTGGTGGTCCATCTTGACTCCATTAAGTGCTTTGTAGAAAGTTAGCTAATGGTGGCTGAGAGATGTGGGTAGCTTGAGCTGTGGTGAGGGTGTGTGAACATTTTAAAAGAATGTGTAGAATGAGTTTTTCTAGAATCCAAAAGCATTCTAGAAATGGGAAGGTTAAGTAGGTTGGAAAAGGAAGTCAAATGGATTCTTACAGTACAATGAGACTTATGGGATTTATAACCACAAATACCTTGCAAAACATTAAGCAAGAATTATCATTTGGTGGTTGTTATAAACTATCATTTCAAGCTTTAGGTAGGGAATTGTATTTTTAGTTACTAATCCATGGTAAATTAGCACATCAAGAAGAAAAGTAGATTTGAATTCCTGTTCCTGAAATTCTAAGTTTTCCCCCCCCCATTTTTGGGGATGCCTCTGCTTTGGATCTTCTCCCCCCTCCAGGGATCCTTGGGAGTTTCCTACCTGCCACCCAAGAAAAGCTACTCTGCATGATTTTGTGAAAATACAGCTTAGCTTAAATCCATGGCCTGCCTGTCTATAAACAGTCTGTCAACAATAGCTAAGAATAGACTCTGTGTGCTCTGAGACAGTATATTTCTGAATTCTATGTACTTGGCACAGTCTTGTCAAAGATTCTTGTGAACATCCAACTAGGTGCACCATCTCTATTTGGAGGGGAAAACTCTGGTTAGAAGACTTTAGGTACCTTCTTCAGTATTGAAATTAAAAGTTTTACTTTAATTAACAACACAGTTTGAATCTCACATCCTTCTTTTATATTAGCAATATACTGTGTTAGAGTGGAGCACCGTTTTGTAGGTAACTATAAAAAACCTATTAGCAAAATAAATAAATAAATAAAGTGGCCTCCTTTGGTGAAAGTTGCATTTATGCCTTTCATGGTAGACGTGAAAAGAATGATATAACTGCAGAATATTCCAAAGGAAGCAAAAACTCCACAGATGCGAGTCTAACAAAACTGTCTTGTGTCTCACTTCAGACCAATCCAGTCCATTGAGACCGTCTGATGAAAATATTCTTGATTCAGCTGGTTGGCATGCCTGCCTCAGGCAGCATTTCTCCAAATATATTCTGCTGAACCATTTCCTTGCTTTTGATTGGCTTGTCTGCAAATCCAGCTTTTCCCTGCTTTTCTAAAACAACCACTTTGTGGGACTTTTGAGGCTCTAGTCTAGAGGAGGCTGAGTGGAGTGGATGGTAGAAGAAATCACAAGAGCGCTTCTGAAAATGAGATTTAGGTGGGACCTAAAGGACATTTTTCTCTGAGATCATGGAAAATTTTGGACAAGGAAATAATCTCAGTGCAGGTCCCCTATTCCAGGTAGAAAAAGTTTGGTTTATTTAAAACAGGGAAAGTCAACTGCCAGATCACACACCTATTTTTTCAAGGCCCTGGAATTTTCTCTACCTACAACTGCTGAAAACTAGTGACATTGTTTCCTGCCTTTCTAAGGAAGTCCTAAAATAGGTTAACCAAGTTTTAAAAAGAAAAGTCCGCACCTAAAAACAACAACAAAAAAGACAACTCGGACCTCCCAATATTTTTAGTATATCCTGAGCCACTGAGAGTTGAAACCTCCAGTTTCAATAGACATTGTGAGAAAAGTGTGGGCTTTGTTTACCTCAGCAATTTAACATCTACTGGAGGTTGCATGGCTGCTTCAACATAGACACAAGACCCATCTTGTGACAAAGCCAAAAGTTTGTGGAGGAGGCAGCCTTGGCCATTTTGGGGAGAGTTAAAAGTGTGATCAATAGAGGTTCTGGGATTCCGTTCTCCAGCAAGTACAGACTGAAAGAAGTCAGTCAACAAATTAACCTTCTAATCCATTCCACAAACCATAGATTTCCACAAAATAGAGTGTAAGTAACTGGGAAGGTAGGAGTTCCAGTCTTGCCTTAGGCAGGATGCCAACAACTAAGTGACCTTGGGCCAGTCACCCTCTCAGCGCTAGGAAGCAGGCATTGATGAATCACTTCCAACAACCTTGTCAAGAAAACTAGGGATTACTCCAAGCAGTTACTAGGAATCAAAGTGATTTGAAAGCACAAACTTATTATTAGTGGACATTAAGGTTATGTACCATGATGTGCCTGCTACAGATGCACTGGACAAAAACATGACAAGTGGCAAGCTGTGCTAAATGGCGCACATGGAAAGTGCATTTCCTACTAATAGATAATTGGTGAAATGGAGGAACCTGGAATTACAGGGAAATTTGTATTGAAGAGTTTTGTTCATTACTGCATTCATTAAGCATCTGTCTTATGCAACATAAACAAATCAGTCGATGGATGTCATTGGAAACCTTGGGCTCAAAAGACCTTTGACAAGAGAATGAAGACTTCTCCAGCTAGAAAGGAGGAGAAAGATGCCTCAGTCAAGAATGCCAAAGCAGAAGGGCTGTTAAGGAGATAAGAGAAATCCCAAGAAAACTGGGAGGAGGAGACTGTCTAGCTAGCCTCTTCTTAAAAACCTCCAGTGATGGAGCGCCCACAATTTCTGAAGGCAAGCTGTTCCACTGGTTAACTGTCCTCACTGTCAGAAAGTTTCTCCTTAATTCCAGGTTGCTTTTCTCTTTGATCAGTTTCCAATCATTGTTTCTTGTCCTGCCCTCTGGTGCTTTGGAGAATAACATGACCCCCTTTTCTTTGTGGCAGCCCCTCAAATACTGGAAGGCTGCTGTCATGTCTCCCCTATTTCTTCTTTTCTTTAGACTAGCCAAACCCAAGTCCTGCAGCCATTCTTCATATGTTTTAGTCTCCAGGCTTTTGATCATTTTAGTTGCTCTTCTCTGAACTTTTTCCAAACTCTCGACATCTTTTTTGTAGTATGGTGACCAAAACTGGTTGCAGTATTCCTGGTGTGGTCTCACTAGGGTTTTATAAAACAGTACTAATACTTTGCGTGATCTTGATTCTATGCGTTTATACAACCCAGGATTGTATTAGCTTTTTTGGCTGCTGCTGCACACGGCTGGCCCATAGTCAAGTGATCGTCCACTAGGACTCCAAGGTCCCTCTCACAGTTGTTGCTTTGAGCCAGGTCTCGCCTAATCTGTACTTACACCTTTGATTTTTCCTGCCTAAATGTAAAACATTACCCATTGTTCCAGTTTGTCAAGATCTTTTTGGATCCTGAGCTTGTCTTCTGGGGTGTTGGCTATTCCTGCCGGTTTGAGGTGAAGGGGAAACATTTACAAACAGAATTTAACATGATAGAAACATTTAGAGGGAGACGGTAAGTTCAGGAACCAACTTAATGAGGAAGAAAGCAGCAGAAATGTTTTCTAAATAGAACATGCAGTAGCAACAATTCTGGGTCAATGGACGTGGATCAAGACTGGTGAGAGGGCGAAGGATGGAAAGAGGTTGGTGCAAACAATACCTGCACTGAAGAAGGGAGGGAGATTCAAGGACTGAGGGAGGCAGAAAACTGACTGATCTGGAGCATGCAATACTCGCAGTCCAGGACCTTTATTTCTAGAATCTGCCATTTTGTCTGGAATGGCTTGGTCTGCATGAGGAACCACAGCTGACGGCTCCTGGTGTTGATATCCACAAGCAGAAACTCTTGTGCTTTGGGTGTGTAATGGAAACAGAGGGTAGGCTGGGAAAATGGTTCTGCTTGGCAGAGTTGCAGGAAGCAGAAGGAGAATGGATAAAATGGCTTTAGAGGATCAAAGAGAAGTTTACAAACAATAAGCTTACAAAAACTCTGAGTTTGTCTAGAGTTGGTTCAAGAAAGTCATGCTTACTAGTCAGCAGAAGTCTGGCCCAACTTGGTGGCCCTAACGGCACTTTGAGTGGCCAGTTTTGATTCTCCAGGCCTTTGTCTCTTTGTTGCATTTATTTATGTATTTTCTCATTATTCAGTCTTTTTCAGTTTTATTCATTTTCCCTGTTCTGAAAAAGTACTTTATTTATTTGTCATTTTTCTAAAATAGTTCTTCCAGCTTTCAGGTCTGACAACTGGCCTAATATTTTAATACCCGAGAATCGTGCTGAGGCCCAGGTTTCCTCCTTATGAAGCGTTTATCCTGATTATTTATAAACTTGGTAGTTGAACTGACACACATTTTAAAGCATTGTTAGTTTTAACCTTGGTTAGTCTTTTGTGGGATCTCGGACTCTTTCATTAGTTTAATATACTCAGTATATAATTTCAAGATATTGTTTGAACCTGGAAAATGAATTCCTTAACCAGGTTAGGTATTTTTTAAAAAACAACCAGGTTAAAACATACTGAGTTTAACAATCCGATATTCTTGGATTTTGGCTTCCTCTGTTTTCAAACCTTAGTTCAAGGCTTAATATGATTTGTTAACCGGTTCTGTTTTCTTGTGTGCCTGATTTCCAGTACCGAATCCTGTTTTTAGAAATAAAGTAGGAGAAGCTGAATAAACATTTTAACTTCCAAACACAAAGAATGTTTGTGTCAATACAGCAACATTTCTCTCACTCACTCACACACATATTAACTTTGCTAATGAAATTTTTGCCAGGAGGAGAAACTCCAGAGCTTAAAGGACTTTTTATCAGAAGGCTTGGAAAGAAAGCAGTTTTTGGTTCTTCTCTCTTTTTCTTTGTTGTTTCAATTCCATCCCAAACTTTCCCCCTCAAATGGTGAGAATGGATTATTTCTTGATCGAAGAGCTTCTCCCGAGATAGGTAAACTCTCTGCTGGCTTAGCAGATTTTCTTAAGTTCAGAGTGAAAAATGCATAAATGATTGATACAAAAATGCTGGGAGAAAAGCTTCTAGGCTACTACCCCTTCCTCAGCAAGTGGGCCACTTCAAATTTGAAGCACATTTGATTTTAAAATCCTGTTTACTTTTATGACTGTGACTGTAATAAAGACTGATTTGATTTCTCTTTACTCGTGTGAGAAAAGAGCTAGTCAGGTTTAAGTGATAAAACCTGTATAATCCCAAGCATTATGTAACCACGAATGGCCCCGAAGCTCATTTTAAATCACTAGTATGGTGGCATCGCTTTGAAATAGCCCAGTAACCCAGCAGACAACACAGTATAAACTGGTAGCTCCAGTAGCTGGCAGGGATGGCAAAGGAGCCCCTCCTGGCCCATCACTTTTGCAGCCTTGGCAGCGTTCACACATTGTGCCAAACCATTGTTATTTTGAAAGTGATTGTTGAACAAGCAGCAGTGCCCGGGTAATGCAGGCTATAAGCCATAAAGCATGATTGATATGGCTGGACTTACACTGAGTCAAAACCAAATGGTGGGTTTGAGCAAATGGCTGCTTATGGCTGGGTGAACCTGACAGCTCATTTAGGCAAGTCAGCCATAGTTAGACTAAGCATGGGTTCTGTATAAACCAGGCTAGTCTCTGATGAGCTTCATGATTTATATTGAATCATAAAGTGTGATCATAATATACCATGGCAGGCTTTAGTTTTTCATACGATAAACCTGCTTTTGTTTGTGCTTTTGAATTGCAGAGCATTCCCCAAAAGTGGATCAGGTGCAGTCACAGCCATCCACAGATCATTTTGCAAAGTGAGGGGGGTGGCATATAAATTGAATAAATAAAGTTTATGTCGATGATTGCCCCCTGTTCCTTAGACAAGAAGCTGCATTTTAATAACCCATAGCAAGAAGTTGCTTCGGGGTCTCCTTCAAGCTCTCTTCCAAGCTATTAGCACACAAGCTTCTTTTGGTTAGCTGAGGACCCACTTCTTGGAACCATTTCCAGAAAGAAACCTTCTAGCATAGTATATTCAAGAGTACATTTCAGTGATATGCTAACCGTGGCTTATGGTTACTGGTCAGTGTGCCACCATGTGATTCTAATTAAAGGACAAACCATGACCTAGCTGGGGATTCTGCCAGCATTGGCCATAGCAGCACACTTTCTGTTAGTCTGTGGAGGTTAATTTAATGGGCAGAAATTGTGAAAACCTCACAAAGCAGAGGTGACTTACACAGAGCCAGGGAAAGGGTTTGGACTGCACCCAGGGAGAGGCATCCACACCCATCCCAGGAACAAGACAAGTGTGTTATCTGAACATTCCTGGCAGGACAGCGGGCACAGCTTCTCTTTCTCGACTGTTAGGCACAAGAGAGATAGCGGAAAATTGTTGTTGTTGTGTGTGAAGCATTTCCTTCTGGCCTTTGGACGTGTACAGTTGAGACGAAATGTACAGAAACAAGCAAAGGGAGTTTCGCTTCACAAGAGAAGCCAAGGAACCCAAAATGTTAAGGCAGCGGTTTTCCCGTTTCCTACCATCTGGTTGGCAAAGAAGCCTCTACATGATCCAGGTGGGAAGGAGAGGACCTGGGCTTTGGGCAAGGCTTTTCTTTCGAGGTCAACTCTATGGTGATTGTGCAAAGCACTTCAGTGTCCTTGGAGGGGCCAGTGGCAAGCCCCTTGCATAGGGTTGCCAAGAAAACAACCCAGATACGTTTTTTTTTCTGATCCTCACCTGGACTCAAGGTCACCTTTAGCTCAGCAAAGAGGCAAGACCTAACCAACTTTGACAGATTTCAAAAGGTAAAGAAGGGTTGGAAGTAGTTAATTCCTCGATTGGAAAAAACATGCTGGAAGAAATTGCTGTGGAGTTGCTTGACAACATAGAAGACCTATATATTGTGTGGGTGAGAAGAAAAATATCTGCAGACCCCTCACATCCTCGACATAAACTGTTTTAACTCCTCTGGGACTGAGCTATAGGGCATTGCAGGCCAAAACAATTAGACACGGAGACAGTTTTTTCCGTTGTGCTATCACTCAGCTGAACACCTAACTCTCACGGTACTGTCTTACGTCTAGGTATGTTCACCCTTGTTGTAAGGCTGTTTTATTATTATTCTCCTTTTCATCTTCTCTTATTGGTATCATATTACCATTATTATTACTCTGTTGCTTCACATGTACGTTGAGAGCTTCTGCACCAGAGACAAATTCCTTGCGTGTCTAATCACACTTGGCCAAATAAAGCATTCTGTTGTTATCAGGAGTCATCAGAAGCCTCATAAGAAATTATATTGGCAAAGGATGAAAGCCTTCTTCCCTACCATCACTTAAAGCATGTTGCTTTAAATGAGGGTAGCACGACTATCAGAATGAGGGCCACACATAGAGGTGTCCACAGGAGTCAAAAAAGTCAATACGGTAGCCACAAGGCAAGTGGGTTGATCACGTGGCTGCGGCCTCGGTCTGGACCCCCTTGGCTGCCCAGCCTCATCTGTGGATGCCCCTGGCATTTGGCCTGTTTTGGTGGCTCTCACTCCAAAGAGCTGGTGCAGCCAGGCAAAGGAGCAGGTGGGATGAGGATTAAGGCCAGAGTAACTTGATTCTTATTTTCTTAAATTTAAGTGAATTAAGTGCACTTCCTAGCCTTGTTTATCTTTATAAACAAGTCATTTCCTCTCCCTTTGTAAGTCTAAAATGATCCCTCTGTGGCTGTGGGGTCCTCCCTGTCCAGCTCTGATGCGGAGAAAGGGCCAGATTGGAAATCAATGGCGTTGAGGTCTGTCCCCTGAAAGGGAGGGCTGTCTCTGTTCACCGTCCAGTTCTGGTCACCCTGATATGAAAAGATGCTAGAAACAGTACAGAGAACAGAGAAGAGTAAAAAGATGATAAGAGGTCTGGAGGCTAAACTATACAATGAACTAGGTTGAGAGAACTAGCCTGTCTAGCCTGTCGAAGTCAGAAAAGCAAAGGCTCAGAATGAACAAAGATTTGCAACAAAAGTCAAAGATAATAAAAAAAGTTTCAACATAAATAACAAGAAAAAAATCAAGGAAACAGTAGGTCTACATAAGAGGGAAGATGGCAAGGAAGTAACAAGCAGAAGAGAGAAAGCAGAGCTGCTTAACTCATTCTTGGCATCAGTCTTCATGCAAAAAGAAACTACTGTATAGCCCAACCTATCAAAAACATAACTGAAAAAGACAGACTAGAAATAAAAAGTTAAACAAAAAAAAATGGTAAGAGAACAAACACCTGACTCTTCTTGATGAATCTAAACCACTGGGACCTAACGGATTACATCCCAGAGTTCGGAAGGAGCTGGCAGATGTTATCTCAGAACCATTGCACCACATCTTTCAAAAATCCTAGAACACGGGGGAATTACCTGAGGATTGGAAAAGAGCTGATGTGGTTCCCATCTTCAAGAAAGGGGAAAAAACGGACCCAGGAAACTACAGACCAATCAATTTAACATCAATACCTGGGAAGATCCTAGAAAAGATAATCAAAAAACAGATCTGTGAACATCTAGAAACAAATAAACTTATAACTAAAAGCCAGCATGGGTTTGTTAAAAACAGATCATGCCAAACCAATCTTATTTCATTCTTTGACAGAGTGACTAAATTAGTAGACCAGCGAAATGCTGTGGGCGTAGTATACTTAGACTTCAGTAAGGCATTCAACAAAGTAGACCACAACCTACTTCTTGGTAAGCTAGAAAAATGTGGGATAGACAACATCACCACCAGATGGATTTGTAACTGGCTGACAAACTGTACTCAACCAGTCATCCTTAATGGTACTACGTCTATATGGAGGGAAGTAAGCAGTAGGGTGCCACAAGGCTCCGTCTTAGGCCCAGTACTCTTCAATATCTTCATAAATGACTTAGATGAGGGAATAGAAGGGGAACTCATCAAATTTGTAGATGACACTAAGCGGGCAGCAATGGCCAACACCCCAGAAGACAAGTTGAGGATCCAGAAAGATCTTGACAGGTTTGAACAATGGGCCCTATCCAACAAAATGAAATTTAATGTGGAGAAAAGCAAGGTTTTACATCTAGGCAGGAAAAAGTACAGATTAGGTGAAACCTGGCTCAAAAACAGTAACTGTGAGAGAGACCTTTGAGTCCTAGTGGATGATCACTTAAATATGAGCCAGTCGGGTGTGGCAGTAGCCCAAAAAGTTAATACAATCTTTGGTTGTATAAACAGAGACATAGAATCAAAATCACGTGAAGTATTAGTACCACTTTATAAATCCTTAGTAAGGCTACACCTGGAATACTGCATCCAGTTTTGGTTACCACATTACAAAAAAGACGTTGAGACTTTGGGAAAAAGTGCAAAGAAGAGCAACTAAGATGATTAAAGGCCTGGAGATAAAAACATATGAAGAACAGTTGCAGGAATTGGGTATGGCTAGTCTAGAGAAAAGAAGGACTATGGGGGACATGATAGCAGTATTGCAGTATTTGAGGGGCTGCCACAAAGAAGAGAGGGTCAGCTTATTTTCCAAAACACCAGAAGGCAATACAAGAAACAACGGATGGAAACTGATCAAGGAGAGAAGCAACCTGGAACTAAGGAGAAACTTCTTAACAGTGAGAACAGTTAACCAGTGGAACAGCTGGCCTTCAGAAGTTGTGGGTGCTTCATCACTGGAAATTTTTAAGAAGAGACTGGACAGTCACTTGTCTGAAATAGTATAGGGCAGGGGTGTCAAACTGCCAGCCCGTGGGCCAGTTGCATCATACAGATGCCATGCCCACCCCAGCTCCGGCAATGCGAAAAAAGTCATATGTCTCAACATGTCACGTGACGCGGCAAATTTGACACCCGTGGTATAGGGTCTCCTGCTTGAGCAGGGTGTTAAGACTAGAAGACCTCCAAGGTCCTTTCCAGCTCTATTCTGATTGATTCAGTACAAAGAACAGAGGAGTAAAAAGATGATAAACGGTCTGGAGGATAAATTATACAATGAACTAGATTAGGAGAACTTGGTATGTCTCTAGCCTGTTGAAGAGAAGGGTTGGGGTGAAATGATAGCTGTCTTCCAGTACAGAGAACACTGGGTCAATTTATTCTCCAAAGCACCTGAGGGCAAGACAAGAAGTAACAGATGGAAGATTATTGAGGAGAGATTCAACCTAGACCCAAGGAGGAATTTCCTGTCCAGAACAATGAATCAGTGGAACTGCTCCCCTCCAGAAGTTATAATAATAATAATAATAATAAAGTTGGAAGGGACCTTGGAGGTCATCGAGTCCAACCCCCTGCTCAGGCAGGAAACCCTACACCATTTCGGACAAATGGCTGTCCAGTCTCTTCTTAAAAACCTCCAGTGTTGGAGCATTCACCGCTTCTGGAGGCAGGTTGTTCCATTGGTTAATTGTTCTGTCAGGAAGTTTCTCCTTAGTTCTAGGTTGCTTCTCTCCTTGATTAGTTCCATCCGTTGCTTCTTGTCCTGCCTTCAGGCGCTTTGGAGAATAGCTTGACTCCCTCTTCTTTGGGGCAGCCCCTGAGATATTGGAACACTGCTATCATGTCCCCCCTCGTCCTTCTCTTCGTTAAACTAGACATACCCAATTCCAGCAACCGTTCCTTATATGTTTTAGCCTCCAGTCCCCTAATCATCTTTGTTGCTCTTCTCTGCACTCTTTCTAGAGTCTCAGCACGATGTGACCACGATGTAAAGTTGTGGATGCTCCATCAGATAAAAGACTCAACAGCCATTTATCTGGAATGGAATAGGGTTTCCTGTTTGAGCAAGGGGTTGGTTAGAAGACCTCCAAGGTCCCTTCCAACCTTATTATTCTGTGTTTTATGTATCTTTTTTCTTTCAGCGGAAGGCACTCAGCCCACCCCCCTCACTCTGCTGAGTTGAACCAGAGACACCTCCCCCCCCCAGTCCATCAGAGCAGCCACGCCAGCCACCTCCGCGGCCGTCTCGCCTCTCCTTTGAGGCCAGGTGCTGAGTGGGAAGACTCCAGCTGGAGCATCTGGTGCCTTTTATTGCAGATGTTTGCAGGCCAGGAGGCTCAGCTGCGGGGGGGGGGGGCTTGCCCTGCTGATTTCTGACTGCCCCCTTTCTCCCCCGTGTTTAGTTGATCTTTTCTGCCACTATTTGGGGAGGCCGTGGTTGTCCCGCCCCTCCCCGTTCTCTTCCCAGGACAGCAGCCGAGGGAGCGCCCCCCTCCCCTCCCCTCCGCCTTGCGGGGATTCCCCTCCTCTGTCTCCGGGCCCCTCGGCAGCCCAGCCCCCCCGCCCGCGCCGCCTCCTGGGAAGCCCTTTGTGCCTCTGTCAGGTTGCGCGGAGCGATAAGCAGCCCCGGGGGCGGCGGTTCTGCTCCCGGCCGATAAGGGCTCCTGAAGCGACCGACGGTCGAAGGCGACCCGGGGTGGCCGCCGTGGCTGTGGCGGTGGGGGCGCTGCGTGGCTCTGGGGAGTTTGAAAGCGGGGGGGGGGGTCGGCGCCCCTCGGCGGCAGCCTTGCCGGCCAGCGAGGAGGGGCTCCCTCTGCGCAGAGCCTCGTTTCGGCTTGCTCGGCCCCCTCGCAGCGGTCAGCGGTATTCGCGCAGATGAGCCCCTCGTCCTTGAACCGCTCGGGGTGGCGGCCCCTTGCCTGTCCTCCCCCGTTTTCTCTCGGGGCCAGACGGCGGGCAGGCCGCGGGGAGGCCGCAGTGCCCGCCTCGCTGGTTTCGGGGCGGAGGCGGCCCGGGGCGCTCGCTTTGAACGAGGCGAAGGAAAGCTTAGCGGGAAGGAAAAAGGACGCCTCCCTCTGGAAGAGACCGGAGGCCACAAACCCAGGGAGGAACCGGCATGCTATCTACAGGCAGCCCTCGACTTATGGCCACAATTGAGCCCAAAGTATCCGTTGCTAAGCAGGACACTAGTTGTTAACTGACACTTGTTAAGTCAGTTTTGTTCCATTTTATGACCTTTCTTGCCACAGCTGTTAAGTGAATCACTGCAGTGGATAAGCTAGTAACAGGGTTGTTAAGTGAATCTGGCTTCCCCATTGACTTTGCTTGTCAGAAGGTCGCAAAAAGGGATCACGTGACCCTGGGACGCTGCGACCATCACAAGTACATGCTAGTTGCCAAGTGCCCAATTTTTGATCATGGGAATCTGCAACGGTCGTAAGTGTGAAAAATGGTCATAAATCACTTTTTTCAATGCTTTGGTAACTTCAAAACAGTCATTAAATGACTACCTGTATTGACCATGGACTGCTTCTCTCTGTTGTAGGTTGCTCTGGGGGGCTGCACGGAGATTTTGCCACACAAACATTCCTCCCCCCAACAGAATTCAGCTACAATGTAAAAGTGCTGTAAGAAAATCGGGGAGATTGAATTATGGCAAAGCCCACTTAATCTAGTTTACTCTTCTAGTTTAATCTCATTCATAATGCTACATTGGAGAGATGCATGTAAATATGTACGGTATGTGAGATTCTGATACTAAACCATAATTTATTTAGCTATGGTTTACTAGCTAATCATAATATTGAAAGCCAGAAATAATGTTTTATGAATTCCAATAGCCTTGCCTATTGTTGTTCAGCAGTGTGGCTTAGCAGAGGGTGGACAACATCAAGTGTGCTAACTTCTCTCCTGACCGTAGAAGATGCAATATGAACCTCTGGGATAGGGAGTTCAGTGTGTGTGTGTGTGTGTGTGTGTGTGTGTGGTGGTGGTGGTGGTGGTGGTGTATTCTTAGGCTTTGCAGGGTTTTAAAGGGGAAAATAGATTCCCTATGATCCCAGACATTTAGGACAGTATTTTGGCGCTCATCTGTGTCTAAAGCTGGAGACATTGGCCTGGTTTCTTGAAGGATTTTGTGTGTGTGCGGGGTGTGTGTGTGGGTGAAATGAGGTAGAAAATTTCAGTGCTGAAGAGAGATTGATTTCTGTCCTTTGTGTGAACACATTACCTTTTTATCTGGCACATTTGGCCATGGACATAAATATTTTATTGTCAGTGAGACTGCAGCTTTCTCCCTTTGGAACTGCAGATAGCTTTCACCTCCTTATGTCAAAGAAAGGCACTCATAAGAATAGAAAGACAGCTCTCTGTCTCTGTTTATTAAAGCTTGTTTACCCCACCTTTTATCCAGAGGGTTCAGTCTTGCTGAGTTAATATCATATGCATTATCGGTACTTGTTCAACAGTGCTGGTGGCCTTGCAACCGATCCTCAGGATCCTCAGAGTTCCAGGGGCTCCACAGTCAAGCAGTCACGATTTCCAACATTCCCCGATGGGTCCCCACAAGATAAGCTGGCAGGAAGTTGGAAGCCACGCTCACTCCTGCCACTACTGTATTTGCCCGCCTGTGCTCCAGAGCGCCTGCCGGTGGCACCTGCCGTCTGCTCGCCTGGGACTCCTGCCTCTTCCCACTTAAGGACTTGTGCAGTTCTGGGGTTACGCCGGCCACTGGGACTGCGGTATTGCCATCGCTAAGCAATACAACTATGCTACATCAGGCTTTACAATTGCATCGTCAGCAATGGCCGTGCTGGTCCAATTGCTATCATAACCCCAGGACTGCCTGCATAACCAGAGCTGAAGACATTTAGCTATTTGAAGCTGAGGAGCAATTTGCACCCTTTGGTGCCATGAACTGGAGCCCCTGGGCCTGTTGTCGGATCTTTCCTCAACCCTGGCTCAGAACTGGCTTTTCCTGCCACACTCCAAGCCGGTAATGGGGCAGGGTTGTGTGTTGCTGCTTCGCTCTGCCCCATATTAGGACCGGCCCTAATTCAGTCCATTGCTTTGGCTTCTGTTGGCGACACGTAGCCTGGCTGACTTTGTGCTTGGAAGCTAAGTTAGGATCTGGGAGTCCCAGCACTGTGGGCTTGGCTGAGATGAACAAGCCACTTTTACAGAAAAATGCACCTGGGCATGTAGGTGAATTCACCAAGAATTGAAATAAGATTACTCTTGTCATCTGATGTCGTTCACAGCACTTTGCACAAGGGAGTGTGAAGGGATAACTTGGTACTAAGTGTTAAACTCGCAGCTGGCTGGTCCTGAATCTGAGCTGGAGGGATTTGGGGCAGGAAATGAGCCGTGGCTGCCATGTCCCCATCTCTGGCCATGCAAGGAAGAGGGAGCAGCTTCTAAGCCAGCCCGGAGGACCCGGCTGGAAGCAGCCTTGGGGGGGGGGAGAAAGTTGGGCTGGGACCGAGGAGACTTGGGTTAAGTCTCCCCTCAGCAGAGCCAGTTGGTCCTTGTGTCTGACCAGCCCAACTCACAGGATAGCTGTTGTGGGCAGAAAAGGAGGGGAGATTTCCACCCTCCCCAGCTCCCAAAGAAAGGCAGAGCATGAATGCAATAAATAAAAACATTTGATGTTTGTTTATATTTGAAAAATGCCACAAAGAAATTCTTTTTTATATATATAATATTTTATTAGTTTTCTAATTTTACAATTAAGTATTTAAAAAGCAACGTGGTAACTGAGTTAATCAATAGTCCTGTCAACGTCCTTACCAGTCCCTCAACGCCTCCAGACCAACTGCACAATGAGAGGAGACCAGCACACAGGAACGTTGAAACAGTCGCTTTAATGATGCAGCAAAACAAAGTCAGCGCTGGGAGTGGTTTGCTCCCAGCGCGCTATATACCTTCCGTCACCAGCCCCACCCTTCCCCCCTGAACAGGCCAGCATCCTGCAGTTGTCCATAAAGGCGCCCGCCTCGCCGGCGCCGCTCCTTGCGCGTGCGTTAACCGGCGTCTTCGTCACACCCCCATCAGCTGTTTGGCGGCCCACGGTGAAACTGGCTTGGGGCCCCTGGACCGCCAGCCGAAGCTCCGGCTGACTAGCAGCGGTAGCGGCGGCTGAGTCCCACTCCCAGCCACCCGCCGGTCTCTTGGTCGACCGCCAGCTGTTCGGTGGCGGCGGCGGCTGCTTCTCATGCCCAGCCGGCCGCCGGTTTCTTGTTTGGCTGCCAGCTGTTCGGCGGCGGTGGCGGCTGCACATCGACACCCCCGGCCGCCCGGAACGGGCCCTGCCTGTCAGCTGTTCGGCGGCGATGGCGTGAGGTGCTGCGTGCCGATCTCTTCCCCCCCCCTCGTATGTATGTCGAGCCCGCAGGAGCTTGACAAGTTCAATAACATACATAAATCTTTAGTATAAATCTCAAGTTACAACATCAGATATTTCCTCTCTTTTTCCATTAATATCTACTATCTCATATTAGGCTAATACAGTTCTTATTGTTATCAACTAAGTAAAAACAACTTTGTTACATTTATCAATAATTTTTAGCTTATGCATATCTTAATTGTGTTTGCTTTCAATCCTTATATACAATCAATGTCCTGTTATTGCTTTCTTCCCAAGCTTTAATTTCCCGTCAATATTCAAATTAACATTTGGTATTTATAATTTCCAAGCTTTAGGTAACCAAAGTTTCCCTTATCTCAACTTCTTCCTTTTCCCCTTTTCATAACAAAATCTAATATTCTACATACATATCTATTTGAATATAGTCTTGTTCTGTTTTCTAAAAGTTATCTATTTTCCACCATATTAAACCTTCTAATTAATAATACAGTATCCCCTCTAATAAATCAAAACCATTATATGTGTTGTCTGGGTTAACCAATAAATCAGTAATATACATAAATTTTTTCGTTTAGGTCTAATTTTTAAAAGCTCAAATACTCTCTTTTTCTGTTAATATCTATTATCTCATATTGGGCAAACAGAATTCTTATTTTCAACTGATTTCCAAATATTTGATATTAGGTGACCAAAATTTCCCTTATCTCAACTTCTCCCTTTTTCCCTCTTCATACCAAAGTCTATTAGTCTTGTTACACATCTTACCTATTCAATTATAATATTACTTTATTTTCTAAAAATTACCTATTTTCCACCATATTCAACCCTCTAGTTAGTAATATGAAATCCCCTCTAATAAATCAAAACCCTTATTTTCTTCAGTCTTACTCAGGCTTTGCCAACTAACCTTCCATGTCAATGCTTTTGAATCATCAAATAGTTCTCCCTCTATTATTATATATATTATTTGGAATAAGAAAGACCAGTTGGTTGCAGGTTTTTTGGAAGAACTAGCCCATTTGTATTCATTAGATCGCCTCCCTATTACTCCAATTTCCCACAATTGTCCTAATAGGTTTATCTTCCATTCAATCTGTTCTTCCTTTTCCTCAAATTTCTTCTGATTTTTGTAAAAAGTCTTTTCCATTTTCAGTGTTGTCACTCCCTTTTCTGATTTTTCCGTTGACTGGATCTGTTGGTCATTGAGTCCTTTGTCTTAGTATTTAGTTGTTCCACTTCTGTTATTTTCTGCATTGTTAGTTCTTTGGTTGTAGTCAAGATCTGGGTTTGTATATTTAAGCTGACATCTTGTTCCTTTATGTTGCGTCTTATTTTGTCACAAGCTGAAAGTATGGTTTCGTGTATTGATTTCAACATGGAAAGGATTTTTTCCTGATCTTCATCCATATTCTCTTGATAGTATGTTAAGTTGAAGACTTTAGAATCAAACATTAAGAATAGTTTTTTGTTTTTTATAGCTAGGTATGGGACATCTATTTCATGTGTTATAGGTGGTCTTTATAGTAGAAATTATTTGTCAGGTAAGAGTTTATAGTCCAAGGTATTCTATCATCTCGTGTAATAACATATGCTTCTTATGTAAAGAAATAGGAAAGCAATTCCCCACGTATAGCTCTGAAAGTCAGTAAAAGTTTACATTCATAGTTCAAACAGGCCAGATATGCCACCCAGAAGTTCCTTCTTTGCAGCTGAGTTTTTCACAGGTGGTAGCTGTCAAGGTCAGAGAAGTTTTTTTCTGGAGTCTGGGCTTCAAGCCAAGTCTCTCTTAAGCAATAACAAGTTGTAATACCGTACTTCGCCACAAGATGTCACCGATGCCGTTTAAAGTTTTTTAAGTCCAAAGTTTTTATGATAGTTTTTCAAGTCTTATTTCTTTTTTTAGATAAAAACAAATGTCTCCAGTAAGAATAGGAACACTTTTAGTCCCCAAGTTTCAAAAGCATATATATCCAATTAGATTAAAGTTGTTCTTATAGTTGCTCTGTTTCCCCTGGGTAGTTAGTCGCCGCTGTTATTAGAGGGTGGGGTAGAAATTCTCTTCCCTCTCTCCTCACAGGGGGAAAAATACTTTGGGCAGCTTTTACAGGAAAAAATACTTAAAGTCTTAAAGAGAAGATCAGATCTCACCCAATTTCATCCGCGTTGCTTTAAAGGTGCTTGGTGGTGATTTTGACTTTGGCTGTCAGCAGCTTAGTGACGAGCTATATTGCTATGGCCGGTCTTTCCCCTGCCGGTTTGGAGGGCTTCCCCAGATCAAACAGAAGGGCTGCCACCCTCCCGCGATCAAGCGGGGGTCCCCTCCTTGCTTGTCGCCCCTATAGGGCGACTTTCGACCCTTTCCAAGGGTCCCCCAGTGGGACGAATTTGGACGGGAAAGACAGAGCTCATCTTCCAGCGTCCGCGGCGCCGCGATGGCAAACCGGAAGTTCGCCACAAAGAAATTCTTGGAAGTAAAGACATAGGACTCTTTTGCTTGCAGAAGAAGAGTTGCTTGAGGAGGACATTTTGACCTCATTCTGCTTTCGTTCTCAAGGAAGCAACCTTCCTCTTTTCCTCAAAGACAAAGAGCCTAGCGGCCTGCAAACTGGAGGGGGGCTTGGCTTTTTCTAGCAGGCGGGCCACACTCAAGTCTAACAGATTTCTGAAGAGGTGGCTATCCTCTGGTCCCACAGCAGACTTGGGCCTCCAAACTCTTTTTGTGTGTCCCCAACTGCACTGCCCGATTTTGGGAAATACATGAAAACTGAAGCGTAAACCTTAGATTCGTTTAGCACAGTTCAAACAAAAAGCTTAGTTCCCCTCCCAAAAAAACAAAGGGAAAAAAATAATACACGTAACAGCCCCTACCTTCTCTGCCCCCTCCCCCGCAGCCCTCTCCCCTCAGGCCTGAAGACCAGCCTCCCATTGCCTGACCTGGCCCGGGTCATCTGGCCTTCATCCCGTGCAGCATCAGCAGCTCAAAGCAGCCCCCATCTCTAATCACGTCTGGGCCGGGCCAGGCCTGGAACTTGGAGCTGCAGAAATTGCACATACCCAGCAGAGGCTGGGAAAGCAAACAAACCTGTCCCTTCATTAAAAGAAAAAGAAAAAGGGGTGTTATGGAAGGCCATGCTTGTTTTTTTTGTTCTGTACCTGCCATGGAAGTACAGAACTTGTGCTCCTCTGTTCTCTGTTAAACATCTTAAAATGCGACTTTGGCAGTCCAGATGGTGAGTGGAAAGGGGTCCCCTGAACCTGAAGCCACTGCCTTGGCTTCCCTGATGGATGGCAATAGAACATGGAATAACAGAGTAGGAAGGGACCTTGGAGGTCATCTAGTCCAAGCTCCTGCTCAAGAAGGAGACCTTATACCATTTCAGACAAATGATTGTCCAGTCTCGTCTTAAAACCTCCAGTGCTGGAGCACCCACAACTTCTGAAGGCAAGTTCCATTCCACTGGTTGATTGTTCTCACTGTTAGGAAATTTCTCCTTAATTCTAGGTTGCTTCTCTCCTTGATTAGCTTCCATCCATTCTTTCTTGTCTTGCCCTCTGGTGTTTTGGAAAATAGTTTAGCCCCCTCATCTTTGTGGCAGCCACTTAGATATTGGAACACTGCTATTGTTGTGTCCTGAGCCTTGCTGAGTCTATCAGCAAGGCACAGGCAACCTGCAGGATGACTGCAGAGGCCCGGGCAGACCACGTGTTTGCCCGGGACCGGTTGTATAGACCCGGGCAGCCCATAAGTTGCCCAGGACCCAGACAGGCTGTCTCCAGCCTCGTGCGCATGCGCGAGGCGGGAGAATGGCCTGCATTCATTGGTTGAGCATCCCCTTGCAGGGGAAGTATAAAAGGGCATGTTGCCATTTTCTCCTTTGCTTCTGTTCAGTGCAAGCACAAATAAAGAACATCTTTTTTGCACAAACTGCCTCATCTCCATGCCTGTGTCGAGAACAGAACAGCTATCATGTCACCCCTAGTCCTTCTCTTCACTAGACTAGACATTCCCAATTCCTGCAACTGTTCATGTTTTAGCCTCCAGCCCCCTAATCATCCTTTTGCTCTTCTCTGCACTTTTTCCAGAGTCTCAACATCTTTTTTATATTGTGGTGACCAAAATTGGATGCAGTATTCCAAGTGTGGTCTTACTAAAGCATCATAAAGTGGTATTAATGCTTCACGTGATCTTGATTCTATCACTCTATGAATGCAGTCTATGATTGCATTGGCTTTTTAGGCTGCCACTACACATTGTTGGCTCATATTTAAGTGATTGTCCATTAGAACTCCAAGATCCCTCTCACAATTACTGGCATTAAGCCAAATTTCACCTGTATGGTTGGTTTTCCTTGCCTAAGTGTAAAGCCTCCCATTTATCTACATTAAATTTCATTTTGTTGGATAGGGCACAGTGTTCAAGTTTGAATGTGTTCAAGGCTAAACGATGGGCTGGGTATGGCTGACAGCTCTCAATCCTGGGCTGGAGAGCTACCCTCCTCCGCTGTGAAAGAACCAGTCTTTCTCAATCAGGCACCCTCCAGATTTGGGATCATCTCCCAGGATTCTCCCCATTGGCCCTGCTGGGTAGGGAATTCTGGGAGATGAAGTCTATCCAGCTTTGGCAAGGCTGATTTACAGGTAGTTAACATTGTCTTTGGCCACCTTACCATGTGCAGAATGTATGTAATGCCTCTAAATGGAGAACCAGTCTGACCTGCTCTTGCTATTGCCAGTAGCAGTGTGTTTGTTTGCTTGTTTATTTAAGGTATTTTTCTGCTCCTTCTTCGGTGGAAAGGCTCTGAGCCCAGATTACATAAACACTGCAGCAAACCAGACCCTCTCTCCTGCAAGCTTTTAGTCTTTCTCCCAAAGCCCAGCCTGGCGCCCGAGTGTGTTCTGCAAAAATAGCTTTCATGCCAGGCTATGAGAGGGCAGGTTGCCACTGTACTTTTAAAAATGAAAGACTAAATTATTTGGAGTAAAAGTTCATAAAAGGAAGCTGCTTTGGAATGTGTTTTCTCTCTTCAGCACAGACCTCTGCAAATCTACTCAAAAATTAATGGCCAGGCAAAAAGGGTCCCAGGTGTTCCAGGCTACCAACTTTCCAGTTTCAAGACTGTTTTATTTATTTTTTAGATTGTTATATCGGAGATTTCATTTAGAAACTTAAGGCTGGGTGCACAGCACATCCCCTCCCAGTCTTCTGCGCCACACTGACCCTGTGAGGTAGGGAAGAATTGGCCTCAAGTGAGCTTCTGGAGATAAAAACTTGGGTCCTGTTTTGAATCAAACACCTTCTTCTGATGCACAACTGTGGCTCTCTAGGACAGAGGCCCCCAACCTTTTGGGCACCAGGGACCGGTGCCCAGAGAGGTTTTTCCACGGCCCGGAGGGTTTGCGGTTTTGTGTGCTGCCTGCATCTCGTGGATGGGGCTTTGCTTGTTTGTGCGGCCCAGTTGCTGGCATTCCATGGCCCGGTACTGGTCCACGGACCGGGGGTTGGGAACCCCTGCTTTGGAGAACATGAAAAATCCACACATTGTGGATGCTTTTGCAACACAGCCACTACCTAGAACAGGGGTCTTCAAACTTGGCCCTTTTATGACTTGTGGACTTCAACTCCCAGAATTCCTCAGCCAGCATGCCTGGCTGAAGAATTCTGGGAGTTGAAGTCGACAAGTCATAAAAGGGCCAGGTTTGAAGACCCCTGACCTAGAACATAACTTGTTATGGGTGCCTCTGCCAGGAGACACTTTGACTGCTTCCTGCCATTATCTTGAATTACCTGCAGTCTTTTTTGAGGCAGGTGGATATGGTGGGCAGCCATCTGTTTCTTGTTATTTGAAATGGGGAGGAGGCGTTTAGACCTAGACCTGCATCCTGGACCTGCAGCCCAACTGGCACGTCTCTTCCAGGCAGCCCCCAGCCAGTTGTCTTCCTGGGCAGAACATTACCAAGATTTTTGGGTGCTTCCACAGATGCTTTCTCCCCCTGCATAGTAGCTGGTCTTTTAAAAACACATAATGGTTTTTAAAAGTTTGGAATAGAATAGAATAGAATAGAATAGAATAGAATAGAATAGAATAGAATAGAATAGAATAGAATAGAATAGAATAGAATAGAATAGAATAGAATATAGAATGGGACCTTGGAGGTCTTCTAGTCCAGCCCCCTGCTCAAGCAGGAGAACCTGTATTGTCTCAGACAGGTGGATGTCCAGTCTCTTCTTAAAAATCTCCAGTGATGGAGCACCCACGATTTTTGGGGGTAAGCTGTTCCACTGGTTGATTGTCCTCACTGTCAGGAAATTTCTCCTTAGTTCCAGGTTGCTTCTCTCTTTAATCAGTTTCCAACCATTGTTTCTCGTCCTTCCATCTGGTGCTTTGGTGAACAACCTGGCCCCCTCTGCCTTGTGGCAGCCCCTCAGATACGGGAACTCTGCTATCATGTCTTCCCTATTTTTTCTTTTCTGTAGACTAGCCAGACCCAAATCCCGTAGCCGTTCTTCGTATGTTTTAGTCTCCAGGCCTTGGATCATCTTAGTTGCTCTTCTCTGAATTTTTTACAAATTCTCAACATCTTTTTTGTGGTATGGTGACCAAAATTGGCTGCGGTATTCCAGGTGTGGTCTTACTAGGGCTTTATAAAGCGGTAGTAATACTTTACGTGATCTTGATTCTATGCCTCTGTTTATACAACCCAGGATTGTATTAGCATTTTTGGTTGCTGCTGCACACTGCTGGCTCATAGTCAAGTGATCGTCCACTAGGACACCAAGATCCCTCTCACAGTTACTGATTTTGAGCCAGGTCTCAACTAATCTGTACTTATATCTTTGATTTTTCCTGCCTAAATGTAAAACTTTGCTTTTCTCCACATTAAAACTCATTTTGTTGGATAGGGCTCATTGTTCAAGTTGGTCAAGATCTTTTTGGATCCTGAGTTTGTCTTCTGGGGTGTTGGCTACTCCTGCCAGTTTGGTGTCATCTGCAAATTTGATGAGTTCCCCTTCAATTCCCTCATCTAAGTCATTGATGAAGATATTGAAGAGTACTGGGCCTAAGACGGAACCTTGTGGTACCCCACTGCTTACTTCTCTCCATGTGGATGTAGTGCCAGTCTAAGTTTTGTTTCCTAACAAGAAGAAGAAAAATGAAAAAGAAAAGGAAAACAAGTTGAACAACAAGAAGAAATATGCATCATGGCTGCTTGGGTGTGTAGATATATGTGTAAAGTTTTGCAGGACAATTTCAATAAAGGATGCCCGACTTTCACAATCTATGTCCCCTTCATCAGGGTCTACAGTGAGCTGGACAGCCTGCAAGCCTGATCCTGCCAAATGGGGATGGGGAAGGTGAGGACCACATTTTCTCCTGGGTTTCCCTGGGCATTAGAGGGCTTCGTCTCTGCTCTCCCAGGCCCGTCTGGAGGCCTCTGAGTTTTATATGGGCCGCTGGAGTCAGCTGGCAGGAAGCAGGTTCTTCTCTGGCTGCACTCAGAGGGGCATCACCTGTTGTTTTTTTCTCGAATTACACTGAAGCCTGAAGCCTCAGGTTACACGTAATAGGAACTGTGGCTTATGCTCAGTTATGATCTGTCTGTAATTTCCACACCCCCAGGGATCGCCAGGTGCTGTTGAGGAAAGGCTATGTCACAGGGGGCGCTCCTGCCTTCTGCAGTTGACCCCCTTCCACTACTCTGGCTTTCAGCCCCTGCGACCCAGCTTGACAAGCCGGGTGCCTGAAGGGGTTATGAGGTCTAAAGCTTCTGGAGAAAATGGAGACAAGCAGGGTTTTTACACTTAGGCAGGAAAAACCAAAGGTACAAGATTAGGTGAAACCTGGCTCAAAAAGAGTAACTGTGAGAGGGACCTTGGAGTCCTAGTGGACGATCACTTGACTATGAGCCAGCAGTGTGCAGCAGCCGCCAAAAAAGCTAGTATAATCCTTGGTTGTATAAACAGAGGCACAGAATCAAAATCACACGAAGTATTCGTACTGCTTTATAAAACCTTAGTAAGACCACACCTGGAATACTGCGTCCAATTTTGGTCACCACATTACAAGAAAGATGGAAAAAGTGCAGAGAAGTAAGATGATTACGGACCTGGAGACTAAAAGGATTTGGGTATGGCCGGAGAAAAGAGACTGTGCAAATCTTTTGCTCAGTCCAAAAGGCTATTACATCAGAAATCAAAAACCAAGCAAAGCAAGTCAAAAACTGGAGTGCAGCAGGAAAAGAGGGAGGACCCGGATTTTGGCTCATGCATCTGATGACACTTCATAAAAGATGGACTATTCCATTCAATGTCATGTTTCAAACTGGAAACTTTGAAGAATGAATGGCAATTAGTAGAACACTTTTAGTAATAAAAAACAGACAAAAGTGTACTTGCAAGCAATTGTGGAACAGTTTTCATTTGTCAAGAATGTTCAGACTGCTAACTGGTGTGCAGTGTTCAAACATTTCATGTATTCATTTGAACAAAAGATTTGCTAAAATTTCACAAAGAGCAAAAGACCAATTGCTGGTTGACAAATTGATATTTTAAAACTACAAGTGAAGGAAAACTAACTTACAAGAAGTTTGGAATTATTATAAAAGGATATTTGATTCTCTTCACTTTGCTGCATACAGTAAATGCTTGCAAATACAGTATTTGGCATTAGTGCATAAAACCAGAATTTTTTAAAAGAAGCTATGAAAAAATAGAAAACAATTTTGATGGTAAATGGGAAATGTAAACATCAGAGCAGGATTTTTTCAAGGAGATTCATTCTTTTGCTTTTTACTGTCTCGGTAATACCTTTCACTAATATCCTGAATAAAACAAAACCTGGATACGAACTGTCAAAATGGAAAAATAGTGTACTTTTTATACACAGTTGATTGAAAGTATATGGAAAATCAAAAAGTGAAAGTGAATCCTTTATATTGTAAGGATATATAGTGATGATTTCAATATGGAATTTGAATTTAACAAATGTGCAGTGCTCAGCATAAAGAAAGGAAAAAATGATACAGTTGCCCATAGAAGAACATTACAAATATCTAGGAATACCTGGATCATAAAACATCTTGCATAGTGAAGTTATAAACTCTTAGAATATTTAAAAAGTTTTACACTGAAAGTTAAATGGTGGAAATATAATTACTGTACAGCCATGAATAATGGGTATACCAATACTGTAATAAGATATGCTGCCGACGGAGAAAACTGGATACAGCTTGAATCAAACAATTTAAATTAGAAAACCCCAAACTGATGCTAGTGCGTCATACACCGCTTCCATGGTGAAGTTTATTGACTACAAGTATTACAAGTAGCATGAAATATTGGAGGTCATGGTTTACTGACAGTAAAACAATTGAAGAAAAAAACATGGAGGAAATAATTACATTATATGGCCAATACATAAAAGAAATGGAAAATAAAGTGGGCAGGACCAGGAACTGGTAATGGTTGCAAGCTGGCACTATCAAGAGGGAAACAGGTTCCTTTTTGCAGCTGTAAAAAAAATGGAAACAAACATGATGCAACCAAGGATTCAACATGTATCAAAGGGCAATGCAGCGTTTATAAGGAAAGTTGGATGAAACCATGGATGGTGCGACTAGTGAATGCAAGAAAGTGCTCAGAGTAACCCCAGGTATTCGGCTAAGGAGAGGCCCAGCTCCACTGCTCTGGCTGGTTCATAGTTCAGCATTTATCCCAGGGCGTGGGGGCGGGGATTTATGCCAGGGTGCAGGGAAGTTTGTCTTTAATCTTGTAAGCTACCCCAAGTCACTTGGGTGAATCAATTAAATCAACCTACCTACCTATCAACCAACCAACCACTATGATCCCTTGAAATCTATGGAAAAACTCTCAATTCCCAACTTCCCCAAATGTGGTATGAACACAACATTGAAAACTTTACTGCAAATGAAGATATTGACATTTTAGGGGACTTTGGCATGCAAATTGATTGCCATCTGGAACACAACACTACAGATATAACAATAGTTATCTTGGGGCCCCAACAGGGGTGCCTCAGGCTGGAGGTGGCTGACAGATTACAAGGAGATCCTGCTCCCTTCCTCCCATCTTTTAATTGTAAATTATTATATGGTTCGTTGCACAGTCAACCAGATGTTCAGACTGGATTTGGCATTTTTATCCACCTACTATTTTATCCACCTCCTTCCCAAGGACCTGGGATAAGCAGATGTTGATGCTTTGTGGTGTTAGAAGTATTATGTGGCCTAGAGGTGAAGATGCTCGCCTCCCACTCAGAAGGTTGAGAGGTCAATCCTAGGTAGCAGCAGATGTTTCTCTCCTAGGGGGGAAAGAGAAAATATCTGCTGAGAACTCCGCCTAGGTGTCAGGAAGGGCATCCGGCAGTAAATGCTCAGCTCCATCCAGTCGCTCGACTCTACCCCAAATTAAGAGATTATAGCAGTGGTGGCGAACCTATGGCATGCATGCCAGAGGTGGCACTCAGAGCCCTCTCTGTGGGCACGCATGCCGTTGCCCCAGCCCCACCTCCTGTGGCCCCCTCCTCACCAGCAGCCCCCCCGGAGAGTTGCCCCCGGGTGCGGCCCGTGTGGAGCAGCGCAGCCAAGGACATGGCAGCCGGGCAAGACTCCGCCCTCGCACCCCATCGTGTGCAGATGCTGCGGGGCGTGGGTGGAGGGCATGGCTGCCATGGTGCTGCTGGGCCGCCTGGGTGATCTGCGGTGGGCCATGGAGGCGGTGGGTGGCCCTGAGGACAGGGGGGGGGCAGGGCGGGGGTGGAGCAGGGGCAGGGCAATTTTTGGGCACTCAGTCTCTAAAAGGTTTGCCATCATTGGATTATAGGATTGTAAAAAGGGACGGTTTTTTAGAGGTATCGTTGCAGGATGCAAGCTGCTCCGAGTCAAGCTGCCTTTTGCAATTGACTGGTGGGGATTCTGTCAATGCCGATGGGCTTCAGTTGTTTTGAGATTGCACTCAAGATGCCTAATTGGGGATTACATCCAAGGGTTATTATGATTATTTATTGCTTGAATTTTTTTTTTTGGCTTTTGATCTTTGCAAGCCGCCCAGAGTCGCCTCTAGGTGAGATGGGCAGCAAACAAGTCTTATAAATAATTGAAAAAAATAATTTTTGTAGATTTGGCAACCCCAGAGAGACAGTACAGCCAAGGATACAGAATTGGGGGAAAATTACAAAACTTAGAGATCTCGGGATCAAATGGGTGGATAATGAAAAAGATCTTACAAAGTCATTCTTATAGTTAATGGAGTATTAGGTGGAATAACAGAGTAAATACATTTTTACAAGAACTATTTTGGCTATATCAACTGTGCATTTGTAAAAAACACCTTGCTGGACCCATGTTGCTTGGATAATTCCTAGATTCCTGACAGGAACTTGTATTTCCCCCAAATAGCAGAAACGTAATTATTTTTATCCCTTGTACTATTGAACAAAAGCATCATCACCATCATCATCACAGTAGTAATTACTATTATTGCCGGCCCATCCCTGCCACCTTCATTTGTACTCTCATTCCCTGATCTCTCTCACCCTTTTAATTTACACACATCCAAACAAAAAATGGAGAGAAAAGCCAACTCTCTATCCAGAGGATGATCAGCAAGTTCACAGCATAAAAATACATAAATGCAAAATGTAATATCATGAAACATACACTGAAATGCTACAGGATCTCCTGCTTGAGCAGGGGGCTGGACTAGAAGACCTTCAATGCCCCTTCCAACTCTGTTATTCAATGTTCTATGTACAGTTTTAAAATTATGTTAAACAATAAAATCTCCTTGGAGTCAAGCTTAGCTCTGGATAATGTCTAGGCAAGAAAATGGGCCTGCTTTGCTGATGCTTTTTTCTAGGCTGCTTTGGGATTATTTCTCAGTATAGTTTACCACTCCTTCATGGATTACTGCCTTGTTGTGCGAAGGGGCTTGCGTAACTTAATGAAGCTATGAGCTATGCCGTGCAGGGCCACCCAAGACGGACAGGTCATAGCAGAGAGTTCTGACAAAATGTGATCCACTGGAGAACGAAATGGCAACCCACTCCAGTATCTTTGTCATGAAAACCCCATGGACAGTACTAAAAGGCTAAAAGATATGACACTGGAAGATGAGCCCCTCAGGTCGGAAGGTGTCCAATATGCTACTGGGGAAGAGCAGAGGGCTAGTACTAGTAGCACCAGAAAGAGTGAAGCGAATGGGCCAAAGCCGAAAGGACGCTCAGCTGTGGATGCATCTGGTGGTGAAAGGAAAGTCCGATGCTGTAAAGATCTTTTTTCCATAGGACCCTGGAATGTAAGATCCATGAATCAAGGCAAACTGGACGTGGTCAAACAAGAGATGACAAAACTGAACATCGACATCTTAGGAATCAGTGAACTAAAATGGACAGGAATGGGTGAATTTAATTCAAAGGACCATCAGGTATACTACTGCGGGCAAGAATCCCTCAGAAGAAATGGAGTAGTCTTCATAGTCAATAAAAGAGTAGGAAAAGCAATACTGGGATACAATCCCCAAAATGACAGAATGATCTCAGTGCGAATCCAAGGCAAACCATTCAATATCACAATAGTCCAAGTCTATGCCTGAACCACTGGTGCTGAAGAGGATGAAATTGACCAGTTCTATGAAGCCCTACAGCACCTTATAGAATCAACACCAAAAATGATGTCCTTATCATCATAGGGGATTGGAATACTAAAGTAGGAAGCCAAAAGATAACTGGAATAACAGGCAAGTTTGGCCTTGGAGTACAAAATGAAGCAGGGCACAGGCTGATAGAATTTTGTCAAGAGAATACGATGGTTATAGCAAACACTCTTTTCCAACAACCCAAGAGACGGCTCTACACATGGACATCACCAGACGGTCAACACAGAAATCAGATTGACTATGTGCTCTGCAGCCAAAGATGGAGAAGCTCTATACAGTCAGTAAAAACAAGACCAGGAGCTGACTGTGGCTCAGATCATGAGCTTCTCGTTGCAAAATTTAGGCTTAAATTGAAGAAAGTAGGGAAAAACACTAGGCCACTCAGGTATGAACTAAGAATGCCCTCTTAAATGAACAGTGCAAAGAAATAGAAGAAAACAATAGAATAGGAAGAACCAGAGATCTCTTCAAGAAAATTGGAGATATGAAGGGAACATTTCATGCAAAGATGGGCATGATAAAGGACCAAAATGGCAGGGACCTAACAGAGGCAGAAGAGATTAAGAAGAGGTGGCAAAATTACACAGAAGAACTATACAAGAATGAGCTTAGCATCCCTGATAATCACGATGGGGTGGTCTCTGACCTCGAGCCAGACATCCTAGAATGTGAAGTGAAATGGGCCTTAGGAAAGCTGAGCAACAACAAAGCTAGTGGAGGTGACAGTATTCCAGCTGAGCTATTCAAAATCTTAAAAGACGATGCAGTAAAAGTGCTACACTCAATTTGCCAGCAAATTTGGAAAACTCAACAGTGGCCACAGGATTGGAAAAGGTCAGTTTACATTCCAATTCCAAAGAAAGGCAATGCCAAAGAATGTTGAAACTATCGCACCATTGCACTCATTTCACATGCAAGTAAAGTTATGCTTAAAATCCTACAAGCTAGACTCCAGCAGTATGTGGATTGAGAACTTCCAGAAGTACAGGCAGGATTTTGAAGAGGCAGAGGAACTAGAGATCAAATTGCCAACATACGCTGGATCATGGAGAAAGCTAGGGAGCTCCAGAAAAACATCTACTTCTGCTTCATTGACTATGCTAAAGCCTTTGATTGTGTGGATCACAACAAATTGTGGCAAGTTCTTAAAGAGATGGGAGTACCAGACCATCTTATTTGTCTCTTGAGAAACCTATATGCGGGTCAAGAAGCAACAGTGAGAACTGGACATGGAACCACTGATTGGTTCAAAATTGGGAAAGGAGTCTGGCAAGGCTGTATACTGTCACCCTGCCTATTTAACTTATATGCAGAGCACATCATGAGAAAGGCAGGGCTAGATGAATCCAAAGTTGGAATTAAGATTGCCAGGAGAAATATCAACAACCTAAGATATGCAGATGATACCACTCTAATGGCAGAAAGTGAAGAGGAACTAAAGAGTCTCTTGATGCGGGTGAAGAAGGAGAGTGCAAAAGTTGGCTTGAAACTCAACATTAAGAAAACCAAGATCATGGCATCCGGCCCTCTCAATTCCTGGCAAATAGATGGGGAAGAAATGGAGGTAGTGACAGATTTTATCTTCCTGGGCTCCAAGATCACCGCAGATGGGGACTGCAGCAAGAAATTAAAAGATGCTTGCTCCTGGGGAGGAAAGCTATGGCAATCTAGACAGCATACTAAAAAGCAGAGACATCACCCTGCCAACAAAAAGTACGTATAGTCAAGGCCATGGTTTTCCCAGTTGCAATGTATGGCTGTGAAAGTTGGACCATAAGAAAGGCTGAACGCAAAAGAATTGAGGCCTTTGAACTATGGTGCTGGAGAAGACTCCTGCGAGTCCCCTGGACTGCAAGGCGATCAAACCGGTCAGTCCTAGAGGAGATCAATCCTGACTGCTCTTTAAAAGGCCAGATCCTGAAGTTGAAACTTAAGTACTTTGGCCACCTAATGAGAAGGAAGGACTCACTGGAGAAGAGCCTGATGCTGGGAAAGATTGAGGGCAATAGAAGAAGGGGACGACAGAGAATGAGGTGGCTGGATGGAGTCACTGAAGCAGTAGGCGTGAGCTTAAATGGACTCCAGAAGATGGTAGAGGACAGGAAGGCCTGGAGGAATGTTGTCCATGGGGTTGCGATGGGTCGGACACGACTTCGCAACTAACAACAACAACATAGTTTACCATCCATATTATGTATTCTTTTATTCTGCCTTAGTGGTTATGCTAGTTTCCCCACTAACAATTGTTGAAATTGTGGAACTAAAGTTGAGGCATCTGGATGGTACCAGCATCTGGATGGTACCAGCATGGTCTATTGCTCACTTTTTTTATATCTTAGCTACCTTGAGATGTTCATCTCCCAGAATTCCTCAGTCGGTGTGTCTGTTGCTAAGAATTCTGGGAGGAAGTCCACAAAAGGGTGCCCAATGGTCTGCAGGCTAGATGTGGTCCACAGCTGCTCCAGAAGCCCCCAAAGACAGACTTTTCATCATACAGATTGTTGGCAATGTGATTTTTGGAGAAAACAATAACAAAACTACAGCTTAAAGTATCTTTTCTATTTTGTATTAATTCCCAAAGAATCCTGATGAAAAGGACTGGGTTCAAACAACATACTGCAACGCTGGGTTAACAAAGCCAATTGCTGGTTTGGTATTATCAGCGACCAATCCAGTCTTAGTTTGCAGAGGACTGCAAACTCTTGTGCTTTGGAAAACAAATTCTAAATAAATTTGTAATAAACTTGTAATAAAATCTAAGCACAACTCTTAATGATAATCTGAAAGGTGTCCATTTGGTCATTTTTTACAAATACAAATTTTAATAGGCTTTTCTGCCTATTCCAATTCAGCAGAAGTGTGTACTTTGAGTTGGGAAAACTCAGAGCTCTGTTATTATTCAACCAGTTGAATCATTTCCTGTTTTCTGCAGGTTTGGAAGAATTCTCTGAGGCGGGCTGGAAATATTTGTGGTGCCTCATGAACGTGCTGGCTTGAAGGCCTGGGAAATATCCTGGTTTGTTACACTTGCCAGGGAAGAATAGCCAGCTGTGCGCGCTTGTGATGGTGTGCAGTGTCACATTGTGTGATAGAAGTTACAAAAGATAATCAAGCTTGCTGACATGGCTGCTCTAGAAGAGAGGGAACTGCCTTGCACAGATTATCTAATCTTGGAGTTACAAAACTGCCTTCTCTTGCTCAAATCGTATTTTTTTTCTGCAGGGGGAAAGAAACAATAGGTTGCTCAAGGAAGCTGTCATCGAAACCAGCTTGATTTGGGAACTTCACAATAGGTGTAGCCTCTGCTCTTCAACTCTCAGTCAATCTCGTTGCAGGACACAGTCCAACTAATCTGAAAATTGTCTCTTTCTCCAGGGACTGTCTCACATTCCTTTAGTCTTTGCACTAGGAAAGAGTGTGCAAGGTTACTGCTCTTAATCCAGCGGTAGGCGTGGCTTCTTCTCTGCAGCCAATCGGTGCTCTGCGCTACCTGGCCTCTCCAGGGAGTCTGTGTGTGATACACAGCTCACCTTTCATGTCCTTTCTCTCCCTCGGAAACGCTATGTGGCAAAGACCGTGGGAGCTGGGGTGGAAGGAAGCTGCATGGGACCGGTCTGATAAGAGAGGGCAGAGCCCGCAGCTGGAGAGTGGGCGGGGCAAGGGACCCTCCCTTGTTTCTGTGGTTGTAAGGAGACAGTGGGAGAATACGGTGGTACTTTCAGATTTGCAAGATTCTGCCAATGTAGCTTTACAATAAAGTAGAATTACGTCACCTGGTTATGTTTCCCATCTGGTCTATCTGGTAAGGCTGACACTAAAAATGGCTCAGTTGACTCTGCAACATGCCTTGTTAAGGCTGCATAGACTGGAGGACCACTAGATGGCAGCAAAGAGAAGACTTCCTCTCCTGCCATCTCACGGCCATCTGATACGCTTACATAAGGCAATGGAGTGCCATGTGCTTAAGTCAGTGCAGGAAGGGTCAGTGGGGGGGGGGCGGTTGTTAGTCAGCTGACACCCTTTGGGAGTTACCACAACCAAAGAGCCAACCGGCCCAATTAAATGTGCTATGATATCGGGCTGTACAGGAATTCTGCAGAAGCAGCATTTCTGGAAAAACTGTTAGGGAAAAATTGTCAAACTGGATTCATGTCTTGTGCTTATCTGTAATAGGATTTGTTTGGGTTTGTCTTATCTCATTATATGGACCAGACAAGTTGTGGCTTGTTCCATAAACCGTGACATAGAATGGCATGGCTCCAGAGGTTGTACAAATGTCGGCCTATCTTTGGATTGCTCCCCCCCTCCCCTTTCTTGTCGAGAATCCGTATTTAAGTGCCCTCTTTTTTTCCTCTGTTCAAGATTTCCTCAAACCATTACAAGGCTGACTGATGGATAAGGCCGCTTCCTACGTATTTAGTGATTTTCTGAGCTTCCTACGTACAGTATTGAGTGATTTCCTGAATGACAGGACCTTTCTGCACTATTCTGCCACTTGCAAAAACATCTAATATTTTCCTTCATGTAAAGATTCTCAGTCCTTCCTTTGTAATTTGGACTCATCTAACTTCATGCTTTGCATATTTTTCTTTCATGGTGAGAAAACGGGGGTGAACAAAATTGGAATGAGATCCAGCCTCCTAGGACATCTGATTCACTGTGTGAGAGAAACATCACATAGGTTACAATGCTGGAATCCACTGTAGATTAGATTACATTATTTCATTTTATTTTGCTTTCCACCAGTAACACTGGACAAAAGAGGACCCATAAATATTGATGGCTGCTCAGGAAGGCCTCGGTTGCATCTAGATGCCTCTAGACATAGGACCGGAAGCCTGTTTGCAACCCAGCAACCTCTGCTGCTTTCAACACTGTCCACGTTTGCCTGGTCCTTTGTGCAAAACAACGCAACAGAGAAGCTGGGCTGGCAAGCTTCTTCTGGAGAAGGGAGGCATTGGAACAGCCTATTTGTGACGGGCCACAACAGCTGCTGGGCGGCTTCTTTCCAAATGTTTATCTCAGGGTTGTAAAAAATGCCACTGGTATTGCAAAAAGGGTGATGATGACTTAAAAGGGGAGCAGATGAGGTGGTTGAGGTAGAGGAGGTTCTTAGAGTTGAACCGTGGCTTGCAAAGTGTGAGTGCAGCAGAAGGAAGCTCCCTTGGGCCCTTTGCATCTTCTGGGGATTCAACACACACACACAGAGCCCTTTACTTTTGCGTTTGTTGATTGCTTTGGACAAAGAGGAAGAAGGGGGAGAAGTCCCCCTTTGGCTTCTGGCCCCACCCACTGCTGTCGTCCCCCACCCCACCCCACCTAGCACGCAACTATCTCCCACTAGTTGTCCCAGAGAGAAAGAAGATGCTGACCTGGGCCCAGTGAGCTGAATGGCCGAGGACCAAACACCGGAAGAGAAATTAGAGAGAAATCTCAGCGACCTGCTTATTCTGCCTGAAAAGGCCAGGATGGGCAGCTGTTTTTAGCCCAGGACAGACTTTCTGTCTGTGTCCTGCCTGGGAGCTGTGTGGTTAGTGGGTGTAAGGATAATGATTTTACTTTTCTTTTCAATTGTATTGATTTTATTGATGCCTTTTATATTTCGCATATTGTTTTATTGCTGTGAACTGCTACTGCTGCTGCTGCAAATACTTAAAACAGGAAAAGAGGGTAGTTTAAAAACGTGTGCCTTGCCAGAGTAAGGGCAGAATATCTGGGCCAGGTGCGCATGTGGGGCCCCTCTCATGCTGTGCTCAGAGGGGAGATAACAAGGGAGCTTTAAGCTTTGTCAAACTTCAGGAACAATTGTTTCTTTCACACCCCTCAACCCACCAGAGATGCAAAAAAACCTGCCATGTAGAGTTTGTCCCCAAGGGATCCAGGGGCCACAGGGACCCTCCACTGACATCAAGCTGCCTTACAGTGAGATCCTCAGGTGGCAAGTGAGGCCTTTCCGCCCGAACTGGGCACCTTTTGTTCCAGGGTGGATGCAACTGAGCTGCGTCGTGGTCGCCTGACACGGTTTCCGAGGCTTAGGTCGCTCTCCACCCGGTTCAGGCCTCTCTGCTTTCTGCTTACTCACCTGAAGCCCCTCCAGCCCAGAGAGGTCAATGACCCCTTGCTGTGTGGCTGGAGAAGAACCTGAAGAGGGACACTTGATTTGGGGGGAACCAGTTTCTCGCTCCTTGCAGTACGAAAGTGGGGAGAAGATGGTCAACGTTCTGCCTTCCACCCAGCTCTTCCCAAAGGAAGGGGCTGTGGCAGGAACTGGAAAGCCGGAGGGGCCCCCGGCTGTTCCTGGGGAAGGTTTGGCAACTCTTCTGGTCTCCGGCGGAGGAGCAAGGCTTCCACTGCAGAGAGGCGTGATAGAAATTAGGGGGTCCCACCCGCCCTGGGAAAGCCCAGGGAAATCATCAAAACAATTAAAAAACGAAAGTTAGAATATTTCGGACATGTGATGCGACACCCAGAAAAATACGGCATACTCCATTTAATCCTCCAGGGAAAGATTGAAGGCAAACGAGGTCCAGGCAGAAGAAGAACATCATGGCTTCAAAATCTAAGGGACTGGTTTGGACAAAACTCAGCAGCACTTTTTCATGCGGCTGCTGATAAAAACAGGATCGCCAACATGATTGCCAACGTCCGATAACGGATATGGCAGAAGAAGAAGAAGAAGACCTGCCCGGCAAGCCTCCTGGCTAGGGAGCCATTCCGCACAGGCTGCATAATTGGATTGTTTACCTGCTGCTCTTCCAGGAAGGAGGAGAGATGTCACCAGGTGGTTATTGCTTTATTTTCTCTGCCTGAGGCGCACAGAGTGCCAGGGAAGGCAAGCTGTCAGAGCCGGCTCCATGGTCCTGCTCACCAAACTGGGGACCAGCCCGTCTCGGCTTTATGTGGTCGGCAGGATCCAATGGTGAGCCTTTTCTCTGGCCGCTGAGATCACCCTGCAGACGGAGGGCCTCTCCCTGGGGATGCTCTCCCATGGGGGGGAGACCCCAGCCCAGTGTCACCACAGAGGAAAACAAAACGAAAGGGCTGCCCCCCCTGCAGCTGCCCAGGTGTCTTGCAGTCAGTTTTGCAGGAGGGGGAAAGGGCTGCCTTTGTAATTTTGGGGTGGGGAGACCAGGAGGGACTGGACTCACAGAATGGGTGGAAGAAAATTATTTTTTTAAAACGTGGCTGCACCTATTTTAGAGCTTATATTACCGTTTTTCTGAGTTTTGATACCACAATATAAGAGGAAATAATCTTGCAGGTTTTCAGTGGTTATGCTCAGAGGAGAAACGGGGGGTGGAGGGTATAGATTGACTCTCTGTGTTGTAGAGAAATATTTAGAAATAGCAATTTGGCCTTGAAACAAATGGTCTGGTTGAGTAGAAGAGCATAACCGTTGCATTGCAGTATTATTCAGTGGTTTTATTTATCATTTTATTATACAGATTTGTTTCCCACTTTATAATTGTAGGGTTTTCTGGGTGCCTCCTGAATTGAACAAATACAAAATAGTTTTTAAAAGTTGCAGGACTTAATCCTGATCCTAGACAAATAGAAAGGATCTTTTCTTGGCTCGAACAGGTATCCAGCCTTGGGACAGCACACCTGGATAGGTAGACCCTCCATAATCATCAGGATGGAGTGCAGAACAGCCAGGAAGGTGTTTTTTTCTGCTCACTCCTCAGGTTCTTCCTGAAATCTGATCAACTCCATACAAAATCTAATCTTGAGGGATGCCTTTAAAGCAGTGCTATTCAGTCTTGACAGCTTTAAGATAGGTGGACCTGGGAGTTGAAGTCCACCCATCTTAGGTTGCCGAAGTTCAGAAATGCTGCTTTAAAGATTAGCTCCATCCTGAAGTGGATTTTGTGGGATCCTCCTGATCGGCAGAGCCCCAACTCACCCTGCAAGAACTCCGTTGACCTTGTCCTTCCCCTCAGAGGTCCTTGCTGTCAAGAAGAGGCTCAAGCAGTGAATGGGTGACCCATCTGGTGCCAACCCGGGGTGGGTGGGGGAGGAGCTCACTCGGCTATCTCGCAATGGGATTGTCTCCTGGCTGCCATCACTCCGCTTTCAGTCGGGAGCTGAGGGTGTCAGGAACAGGAACTGTCAAGAATGTTGGCTGGATTTCAGAGCCAGACATTTGCAAGTGTAAATCTGGATTTACACCCGGTCTCAAATGTGATTAAGATAAATCAGGCTGGTGGGATGGTAGCAAGAAATCCTTTGCTAGTATTTGTCAGGCTGTGTCTGCAAGCCTGACAGGGCAAAAGCAAAGATGGCTCAGGGGACCAACGGATTCTCTGCAACCATTCTTTGTGATCTCATGCTGCAATTTTGCAGGTGCTGCAGAATAGCCACCAGCAGTCACCCTAGGGAAGTAGCTTCAGAAGAGGCAAGTTCCTGTAGGGCCTAGCCAGAATGCTTCGTGGTGGACCCATCCTACAAAACCTGAGGCTGAAGCTTTGTCCCTCTGAGATAAGGAGGTTGTTCCACCATTCTGTCTGCTCTGTTCATTGATGGCTCCAACCTGGCTGCCTTGTACATAAAGCCTTTCAGCTTTATTGAGCAGAGCAGACATTGCAATTGATAATCGGATCTAGAAAGCATTCTGTACCTAGTGTCCATGGAATGTGAGGAGTGGCAGCTCACACAACACACAACTAGCACAGATTTGTGAACCTGGATCCCAGAACCTCTGGAAGTCGGGCTTCAACTACCAAGTGGCTGCATAGACGAGTGAATCACCTTACAGTCCAAATATTGGACAAAGGGAGAAATAGCAGGAAATGGGCTGCTTAGACCTGGATTTTAGTTTCCTTTTGGAGGATGTCTCTAAATGAAGTTTTTTAAAAAACTGAATTGATCATTTAATTTAAACAAAATTCTCACCAAAATTATGGGGAAAGAAATTTGGGGAACAAATTTTGAATTTATCCAAAGAACTGAATTTATACATTTATACATTGTATAATTTATACATTGTCCAGGAGAAAATCACTGTCCACTCCTCTTCTTTAGCATTAACAGCAGCAGTAGATAGTGGCATTTTCCAGAAAAAGCTTCCTGGGAGTCCCCTCACCCCCAATTTTCCTTGGGATTTTTGGAAACTCTGAAAAGCTGGGGGGGGGGGAGGAAAACCTCCAGGCATGCAAACCCAGCCCTTGTCTACCTCATTGCTAAGTGCAGGAATCCCAGATGTCACCAAACGCATCTTCTCCTTTTCACGTTTGAAATCAGGTTCTCTTTCGTCAAATTAAGTGAAAGTAGGAGGGACAAATGCAGGACAATTTCTCTGCTTTAAGAAACAAGATACTCTTGAGATTGGGTGTAGGATCCCACTGTCTAAAAAACAAAGGAAATCCTACCAAAATGTCCCTTGAAACATCTTGTGGCAGAATTAAGTTTATCCCAGTGCAGGCAGTAAACAAAAGCCACTGGCTCCAGTTTCCCAGACTCCAGAAGGCCTGCCTTCCTTCCTTTTCTCCTCTCCGCTTCTGGCTCTTCTGCATTATGCCCAACTCCGAAAGTGCAAAGCCAGCCCTTTCGGTCAGAGCATTCCCCCCCCCAAAAAAAACCCACAAAGATCATATGTCCTTAAACCATTGATTTGGTGCCAGTAGCACCCTCAGCCTTTTAGACAGTTAGAAAGAGATTTGCCTGGCGGAATTAATCTAGTAGGACAAATTCTCCTCAATTAAGAAAAGAGCGACAGAGGCTTGCCTGAAGACTTGCTCTGAGTTGGAGAGTTCGTCTTTGACCAGGGACATTTTCAGTCTTTGAGGCCATGGGAGAAATGGACGGTTGGTCCCCCCAAAGCACATGGGGGTAGCTTTTCCACCAGCAGTCCTGCAAAGGACCATCTGCATTGCAGGAACTTTTTCAGGGGGTGGAAGAAGAAGCAAGAGAACGTAGATGCCAGGTTTCAAAAAGATGTGTTGCAGTTACGAAGTATGGAATGAAGTGGCAAGTTTGAAATGTGAAATGAAAGGCAATATGGCCAGGGAATACTTTCTTTACATGAATTAAATCTCCAGGAAAAGATTATCCTAGGATACAGAAGGAAATTGCTGAGGGTCTGTTAACCCTTTAAGAACTCTCGAATGACTACAGGTAGGCAAATGTTGCCTCTTTTCTTTCTAGGAGGTTTCAAGGACCCCTGGATAATTAGCCTGACCAATACCTGGAAAGGTTCTAGAGCAGATCATAGAGAAATTGACAGTAAGGACCTGGATAATTATGCGGCGCCAGAGGTCAACATGGATTTGCTAAGATCAACTCTTCCCTTTTAGTGTTTTGATTGGGTAACTTCCAAAATAGGTTGTGGGAATTATATAAGCATAAAATATCTTGTTTTCAATCGTTCATATATTTTGATTGACAAGGTAGTTGTATAAGAGCTGGATGACACAGCAACTAAGTGGGCTGGAAAATTGTACCTAGAATTTGCTCAGCCTGAATCCTCATTGGGCTTGAGAGGATGCAAGTCAGGTGTGCTCTTCAACATTTTTTGTAATGACTTGGAGTGCACCTCCAAGTGCACCTCCATTCTTCAGATGACACAAAATTGGATAATAGAAAGCAAATTAAAATTAAATCTACCTTGACATGTTAAAAAAATAACAGTGAAGTGCTATGGAAACAAATACATCAGACTTCACTTAAAAGAAGAAATCAAATGTCAGAGTGGGGGATAAAGGGTGTAGCCAAAATATATGTGAAAAAAGAACTGAGAAAGGGGAAGATCCTTGTGACCTCTGCAAGTATATTCAACGCTTGCTGGTCTTCTTCTGTCTTTCCAAGAAAGGTGATGTTGGTGTTTGCAATTCCATTCTGTAATGGACAACAGGAAGAAGCTGTTTCGTTCTTGCTTTAGTTTCTGGCAGGTTAAAAATACGCAGGAGTGGCACACCTTTTCTGATTAACAAATTGTATTAAAAACAGAAGCTTTCGTGAGCTGCCCCTTTGTTTTCTTCTGACCTTCTGCTTAAGGCACCCAACCTGAGTCCTATCTAAAAAAAAGAAAGAAGAGGAAATAGGGCTTACATTAAACATTTTATGCAAGACAAATAAAAATGAAAAATAACTTGGATGCCTTTTCAGCTTTGCTCTAGCAGTTTTTTTCCTCAGTTTGCACCCTTATTGTTACTGTGCCTCATTTTCTTGCTTTCATGTTGTTCTTTATTTTTCCATAGCCATTTGGGGCTAATTTGAGCCAGGCTGCAGACCATTTACATCAGGGGTGGCAAACTGCCGGCCCGTGGGCCGGACGCGTCATCGGGAAACCACGCCCACCCCATTGCCGGCAATGGCGAAAAAGCTCTGATACGTTGCACAACGTCACGTGACGTCGCGACTTTGACATGTCTGATTTACATGAACCTGTTGCCTTGTAGGAGCCCTTGGTTAGAGGTTTTGGTTTCAAGCAGTGGCCCATTTGGTGGGGTTTGTGGGGTAGAAGGGCTTGCTTGGTGGGGGACATTTGTCTTCAATTAAGAAACAGCCTTTGCTGCATGAAGGCATCCTGGTGACCACTTGGCTTAGCCTTAGAGGTACTTGCCTGAACTTTCACTTGTATAGAATAATATCCTGGTATAATGTGCTTTAAAAGAGGCAAATCTCCCAAATATAGCTGCTTTCTACAATCTGAAGATGTTTGGTTAGGAGGGACGCTGTGTGGGCAAAGTATATCCTCCCAGCCACCTCTCCATCCCCAACTTATATTCAAACCTCCTGCCATTTCTCCCGAAAGAAGTCACCTGGCTGGCTTGCAGGCTGGAGGGTTTTTTATGATATTTGAATGAGCTAAGGCACAGGTCGGCAACCCGTGGCTCCGGAGCCGCATGTGGCTCTTTGAGCCTCCTCCGCCATTTACAGAGAGAGAGAGACAGACAGAGAGAGGCACTTGCGCTTCCCTTCTCTCTCTCTCTCTCTCTCTCATGCGGACTTGCCCCCTCGCAGGGTTCCTGATTGGCCCTGCCCCCTGGGAGAAGTCCCGTCCAAGGCGCACGTGGCCGGGGAGCCGCGTGGGGAAGCCCTGGGATCCCCGCTGGGAGCTGCCCGCCGGAGCCTCCACTGAGCGGGCCAGTCCTCCCGCAAGCTGCGGCCCTGAGGGAGAGCAGCCCCTGCGATCCCCAGCTGGCGCGACCGTTGGCCAACCAGTAGCAGAGCCAGAGACAGAGGGTAGGTGGCGGGGGTGAGGGGGGGCTCCGAATCCACGGAGCGCCGCTGCGAAGCGGCCGCGGGGCAGGTGGCGTGCCCCCCCCGGCTTACCTGTAGCAGGCAGAGGGGCTGGCAGGGGCCGGTGAGGCAGAGCAGGGAAATCATTTTGAGAATGGCTTCTCTCCCTCTGTCAGCCCTTTTTTTAAAATTTTTGCAAACATCATGGTCTTCTCCACTGAGTCCAAATTTTGCATTGTGCCTGCAAAGTATTTCAGTTTCAGCTTTATCCTTCCAGCGAGAGCCTCTTTTGACATCGTCCAGCCTCAGGTGATTTGGCCTCTGATCGTCCAAGGTGCTGTCAGCCATTTTCTCCAGCGCCATAGCTTAGTGTCTTCCTTCTTCCCTTGTCGGCTTTTCTGATGCTTCGGGCTTTCACAGCCAGATATTACAGCTGGGAAAACCTTGGCCTGGACAGCAACTATTTTTGTTGCAATCTGAGGCTTCTCCGGTATGACGAGTGGAGAATCCACCAATGGGTTATGCTCGTCTTCTGCCCGTGTAGACTAGTCAGCCAAGTTGTCACGCCCCTCTTCCTGAGACCTCCCTCCCAGTCTCGACTAGTCTTTCAGCCCAACTAGACACACTTTCCAATCGTCGATCAGGTCGTATTGAATTTATTTGTAATTTCTTGTTGTTTCTATTGTTAGAGTAAGTGAGATCGGGGAGGTAGAACAAAGGCTTTTTAGACACAGCAAAGCGGGAACCTCCGCGAGGCTTTTAAAAGAAGCCAGATGATCGTCGGAGAGCTGGGGGAACTCTGCGCGGTTTCCCCCACAGCACAGCTGATCCGCAGAGAGTGCAGCAGCGCCCGCGGTTCCCTCCCCCCCCACTACCGAGAGCCGACAGAAGTCGGGAGAGCTGGCAGGAGCCCAGGCGGCTTCCTCCGCAGCCCAGCTGATCCACAGTGAGCGCAAAGGTGCCCGCGGCTTCCCCCAAGATATCGGAGGACTGAGAGGAGCTGCAAGGCTAATTATAGTGAGTGGCAGACCCGCAGAGAGCGCAAGGCGCCCGCGGCTTTCTCCCTCACACCAACTGAGTGGCGGGGAACCGCGGAGGTCTCATGCGTTCCCCCGAAGCTCAGCTGAGCAGCGGAGCACAGTAGGGCTCCACGCGGTTATGGAGATCAAACAAAGGAGGCCGGTGGCCATTTTGGACGCACGTGGCAGCCAAAGACAAATTGAGAAGCTTATCCTCCGGGGGGCGCCAAATTCAAAAGGCACAGCAGGCAGTTTCCAAGCATCCCAGTGTTTACTTATGTGAATAGGGCTGGAAAGGGACTTTCCAGACGCCTGCCCCAAACATCTCAACACCGGATCAGAATCCGGTTCGCTCCAAACCAGCCCACACCGGGCCATTAGGGAGCCTACCTTTAAAAAATAAATAAATAAATGAATGAATGAATGAATGAATGAATGAATGAATGAATGAATGAATGAATGAAGAGGAAAAGACGAAGATCAAGAATTGTTGTGGCTATTGCCAACATATAACAAGACACACAAGGGTGTTTGCACCACTGGACAATAACAAAGACACTGACCTCGGTCAATATCTGATTGCCTCTGGCCTATTCAGGCAAATCAGAAAGCCTCCCTTGCCTTGTTTAGAGATTCCTCTCAGTCTTGAGCTGAGATATCTCTCCTGCCAATGGCAGACGACAATGAGGCCTAGCCATCACAGGGCTCTTCCAACAGTCCCCCGGGACTCAAGAGACCCAAATCCTCCAAACAGGAGGCGGCGGGCAGGATCAAGGCCAAAGCAATTGCTGGCAAAAGATCCTCAAAGATAGCGGAAAGGGAGGCCAAGCGTCGCCACCTGGCTTTGGAAAGAGAATTTTCTAGAGCAGAAAAGAAACAAGGCTCAACAGGGGAGGATCCCCCTGCTTACACGGAGGAACAAATTTTTGGCCAGCATAAGTATACTCAGGAACCTCTGGAGCCGGAGGTTACCGCAGAAGCAGACAGATCCCCTCAAAGCGAGGGACATGAGAGATCAAGAACACCCGAACAACAGGGTGTAACAGGGCACAGCGCTTCAGAAGAATGCTTGCAATCCCTGATATTACAGGCTGTCGCACAGGCCATGGCTTCTTCCAGGCACCATAGATCCAGAGCTGGGTCCGTCGTGTCCAGGGCACGTTCCTCCCTCTCACAAGAAGCAGCCTCAGTAGACCAGGAATCAGTCTCCCCTTCCCGCTCCTCCAGAAGCAGGAGGTCTCCTGCGGAGGAATGCGAACTAACGGATCAGGGACTGTCAGAAGATGACGACATATTCCCAGATCCTCCTCCATTTATGGGTCTATTCAACCCATCCCTGTTTAAATCTCTCCTCCACAAGGCCAGCAGCATGGCAAAGATTAAGAGGAGCCCTCAGGAGGGTCCCTCTACAAGCCAGGATATGACTAACAAGGTGTTTTCACAACCCACATACACGCAACAATCCATTCCCTGTCCCCCTCCCCAATCCAGAATAACGTGGGAGCACCGGGGTCCTTCATTCCCATGGGAGGGACTGACAAAAAGCTGTTCAACGTTGATCAGGCACTGTCAGAAGTGGTAGAGATCCCGACAGTAGACGAGCCTCTAACAACCATGATTTCTCCATCCCCGGTTTCCGGGGATGCGATGGAGGCCCTGAAATTGGAGGACAAGAAAGCGGAACTCACCTTTCGCAGGGCTCACCAGGCTTCAGCGTATGCAGTCAAGGCAGCCATTTCCACTTCCTTCTTCACCAGAACCTCGTTGATCTGGCTACGTCAAATGCAGGCAAGAATCGCACCAGAGGAGGAAAGAACCCTCCATGATTTCAAAAGGTTAGTGGCGGCAGCGGAATACATGGCAGATTCCTCATTACACGCAGCAAACTTTTCGGCCAGGGCGATAGCGTCCACCACCGCAGGTCGCAGATTACTGTGGCTTAGACACTGGCGAGCCGACATTAAGGGAAAGTGGAGATTGGCGTCCGCTCCTTACAAGAGCGGCCTCCTATTTGGAGAGGCCCTTAATCCTTATCTGATAGAGAACAGAGATAAGCGCAAGGTCCTGGCCCACCTATCAAGGAAAACGGAGGGGAGAGTATCCTCATACCCCCGCAGGCAGGCCTTTCGGGCAGAGGCAGGCCCAGGACCTGCCTCCTTTCCCCACACCTATCGCCCCAGACCAGACCATCAAGGTGACAGAACGGGCAACAGGGACAGGTTCAGACAGCAATTCCAGTCCAAGCGTCCCTTTCGAGGGGCGGGAGGCCGGCCCTTTAGAAAATCCAAATGACGGCGGGGAGGCCTCCCCCATTGGTGGCAGGCTAGCTCTCTTCGCAGACAGATGGCAAGCCACCACCACAGACCTCTGGGTCTTAAACACCATCAGATTCAGTCTCTCACTGGAATTCTCCTCCAAACCCCCGGATCGCTTCATTCCTTGTCAATTACCCAAGGATCCAATCAAAAGGAGCCTCTACAAGGAAGCCATACAGCACCTCATGGACATCCAGGCCATAAAATTGGTGCAGAAAGAAGAACAGGGAAAGGGGTTCTACTCCATTCTGTTCATAGTTCCAAAGAGCTCGGGAGGGTGGAGAGCAATTCTAGATTTAAAAAATCTGAACACTCATCTGACATACAAAAGGTTCAAAATGCAAACCTTAAAGTCAATACTGGCAAGTATAAGGAAGGGAGACCTTCTAATTTCCATAGACTTGACAGAGGCCTACCTGCACATTCCAATAATTCCAGAACACCGAAGGTTCCTAAGGTTCTATCATGCTGGTCAACACTTCCAGTACAGGGCCCTTCCATTTGGACTTTCTTCAGCTCCCAGAGTATTTACGAAGGTACTGGCAACACTCACTGCGCATCTACGAGCAATCCCAGTGCGCATCCAGTGCTACCTAGACGACATTCTAATACAGTCTGCATCAGTCCAAGCGGCTCAGGCAGACGTAGCACTGACGATAAAGTTGCTTCAGGAACACGGTTTCTCTGTGAACTTCAAGAAAAGTCAGACAGTCCCAGCGACCAGTCTTCTCCATCTGGGAGCCATAATAGACACCCAAAGGTGTGAGGTGTACCTCTCTCGAGAACGCCAAAGCGGCATTCGAGCCTTGGTCAAACAAATCCAGGGGGGGCGCGTTACCACACTGGCCACACTATCCCAATTACTGGGAAAGATGATTTCATGTCTGGAGATCGTGCCATGGGCACGGCTACACTCCAGAGACCTACAATGGTTCCTACTTCCATTCCAGAAGAAGGGAATCGCCTCCTCCAACTGGAAGGTAAGGGTACCCCCCAGGATTCTGAAATCACTATGGTGGTGGTCGTCCACAGCAATAAAGAGGGGACACTTGTTCAAGGAACCTCCAAGGGTCATCCTCACCACGGACGCCAGCCTATTCGGTTGGGGGGCACATCTAAAGACACAGCTGGCACAGGGCCAGTGGTCAAACAGAGACTTAAAACACAACATAAACTGGCTAGAGCTCAGGGCCATACATCTGGTCCTCCGCCACTTTCACATCACATTGGTGAATCAGCACGTCCTAGTTCTCATGGACAATATAGCGGCAAAGGCCCACATCAACAGACAGGGGGGCACACGGTCCAAAGCCCTCATGAACGAGGCTCAATTACTGGGAGCTTGGGCAGAGAACAATTTAGCCTCCATCAAAGCCGAGCACATATCAGGAGAGGCAAATCAGCAGGCGGACTCCCTCAGCAGAGCAACAGTGAACCACTTGGAGTGGAGCCTGCACCCTGCTCTCTTCAGAGAGGCTTCAGAGAGACTCGGCCAACCAGCCCCAAGAATGCCCAGTTCCCGAGGTTCTTCTCCTGCTTCCCGTCACCAGGAGCGGAGAAAGCAGATGCTCTGCAAAGCCACTGGCCAAAGGGGCTGCTATACGCATTCCCACCCCTACCCCTGATGCAAGCAACCATCAGGAAGGTATTGCAGGAACAAGCAGAGGTGATAATCATTGCACCACACTGGCCGAGACGACCATGGTTTGCCGACCTCGTAAGTCTTTCCATTTCTCCTCCATGGAGGATTCCACACGACAAAATATCCCTCAGTCAGGGGACCCTACAACATCCAGAACCACAGTGGCTTCAACTAACCGCTTGGCACTTGAGCGGAGCCTCTTAGAAGGGGAGGCCTACTCACAGGGGGTCATCGAAATAATACAGGCCTCAAGAAGGCCTACGACTAACAGAATTTACGGCTCCACTTGGAAAAACTATTGCAAGTGGTGCGTAAAGCAACAGCTAGATCCCTTTAAAATTACCATCCCTAAGGTCCTAGATTATCTGTGGGAGGGACTGGAAAAGGGCTTAACACCTAACACGTTGCGTAGACAGGTGGCCGCTCTGTCCACTATCCTGGTCTGCGGTAAGTCTGGGCCACTGGCCAAACACCCAGCGGTGCGATCCTTCTTAAAAGGCGCGACAAACAGCAGACCACCTGCAGTCCACAGATACCCTTCCTGGGTCCTACCTAAGGTCCTTCAGGCGTTAACAGTCTCACCATTTGAACCTATAGGAACCTGCACACTGCAGTTTCTTACCCTTAAGGTGGCATTCTTGGTTGCAGTTACCTCGGCGAGACGTATTTCAGAGCTAGCAGCACTATCAATTAGGGAGGAGCTGTGCACCTTCCACCCAGACAGGGTGGTATTACGCCTGGACCCCTCGTTCATCCCAAAGATCAACTCCATATTCCATAGAAAGCAGGAGGTGGTGTTGCCAGATTTTTGCCCTCAGCCTTCACATGAATTGGAGCGCAAATGGCACACCTTAGATGTTCGCAGGGCCTTAAGGCGAACAGCGCCTTTCCGCAAATCTGAGGCCCTGTTTGTGGCATTCCAGTCACAATCCAGGGGACGAAAGGTCACAGCTTCCACAATAGGCAGATGGATTAGGAATTGCATCGCGGAGGCATACAGGGCGCAATCCCTAGCAGTTCCTAGACAGATCACTGCCCATTCCACACGCAGCGCTGCAACGTCAGCAGCGTGGGCAACTCAGGCTCCAATAGAGGAGATATGTAGGGCGACGACGTGGGCATCGCCATCACCCTTTATAAGACACTACAAACTGGACAGGTTTGCATCAGCAGAGACTTCCTTCGGCAGAAGGGTCCTCCAACGCGTAGTGTCAGAAGGTGGGACACAGGCCCAGACGGCTTCCCACCCACAGGGACAGTGAGGCTTTGGTAAGTCCCATTGGTGGATTCTCCACTCGTCATACTGGAGAAGGGGCGTTGTCTTACCTGAACGCCTTTTCTCATTATGACGATGGAGAATCCACTCCCACCCTTAGGGCCAGTCAGGTCCTGTGTGGGAAAGAATCAAAATAATACATTGGAATCATAGCCAAGAGCTTCGCCTCAGTCGAGACTGGGAGGGAGGTCTCAGGACGAGGGGCGTGACAACTTGGCTGACTAGTCTACACGGGCAGAAGACGAGCATAACCCATTGGTGGATTCTCTAACGTCATACTGAGAAAAGGCGTTCAGGTAAGACAACGCCCCTTCTGCACTTTAGTATTTGCCCAGAGTTGCCATAGTCTTTCTCCCAAGTAAGAGACCTCTCCTTATTCCAGTCACCACCTCGGTGAAGTTTTCACCCCAGGAATCAAAGTCTGCCACTTGTTCGACTTCCTCTCTGTCCATTTGCGTCGAGAGAAGCTGAAGGCTTTTTAAATGCTGAGCAACAGGCCGGGTTTGGCACTCTCCCTTTCATCCTTAAGAAGAGAGCTGAGGTCTCCCTCGCTTCCAGCCATCCAAGTGGCATCGTCAGCATCTCTGAGCCTGTTGAAGTTTTCCCAGCAGTTTAATCCCAATTTCTGATTCTTCTCATTCATAATTTTGGCATGTGATTTAAATAAAATGGCAGTAAACAATCGTGGCCTTTCCCCGCTTTTAATTGTTCAATATTCCATTTTATGACTTGAGCTGCTTCCTGTAGTCATGCAGCTCTTTCAGGAGGCAGGTGAGGTAGCCCTGGGCACCCAGAGTTTAAAGGCCTGATTATTGTATAATCAATAAGGCAAAAACAGATTTTGTATTGGAACTCCCTGACCTTTTCCATTATCAGATGTTAGCAAAATTATCTCAGGTGTTCCTGTCTTTTCTTACTGCAAGTTCTCCATTCTTCTACACTGTCCTGGATTTGCCATCCCGGTTTGAAATTTTGAAACAAATATATTCAGAAAAAACTAATCCTGAGCTAATAGAAAATAGGAATTATGTGGAATTAGAACAAATTTCTCATTGAGACCTGGTCTGGGTGGTGGAGTAGAGACCCCAATATGCCATGCACACCTCTTTTCACACTATCCATGCTTGATGAGACAAGTACATAGTCTCCCTCTCTCTTTCTCTCTCTCTCTTTCTGTCTCTCCCTCTCTCTTTCTGTCCCCCCCTCTCTCTCTCACACACACACACACACCACACACACATACAGAGAGAGAGAGAGAGGGAGGGAGTAAACCTTCATTCCGCCAAACCAATTTTGCAGCATGGCCTTGATTTGTAAGGTGCTTTTAGAGGGGATGACTCCAGGCCCAGCAGTTGGCTTGATAGGAGGGCCTGAAGGATGCCAGCTCAGCTGGAGGGGACCGAGCTTCCTGGAAGCTGGGGGGGGATGGCGGGGAAATTTTCTGGGCATGGGTGACTTAGGAGGAGCCTCCTTATGCTGTCCTGTGGCGGCAAGCGTATGAATTGGCTGGAAATTATCCAAGAAGAGAAGCAGCCTAGAACTAAGGAGAAATTTCCTAACGGTGAGAACAATCAACCAGTGGAATGGTTTGCCCTCAGAAATTGTGGTGCTCCATCACTGGAGGCTTTCAAGAAGAGACTGGACAGCGATTTGCCTCAAATAATATAGGGTCTCGTACTCGAGCAGGTGGTAGGAGTAGAACAGAGCTCCCCAACCTTTCGGGGGGAGGGGGAAAAGAAGGGATGGTTTTGGGGGGGGTGAATGCATGCGTGTGCACGAACATCCATTGCTCGCACGAGTGGAGCTGTGAGTGCTCTTGTGAGTGGGACTGCGAAAGTCCACAATGCGGTGATGCTCATGCGACTGGGGCTGTGTATGTGCACACATCGCATGCACCAACCAGCCACTCATGAGGCTCGGTGGCCAATAGACCATGGCCCAGTAGTGGGCCACAGCCCACAGGTTGGGCACCCCTGGACTAGAAGACCTCCAAAGTTCCTTCCAACTCTATTTTATGTTCTATGAATGACCGTATCTCCAAGTTCCAACTTGCCCAGAAAGATTGGCTTCCTTAGTGGTACCTTTTTAGCCTGTTGGCCTCCTTCAGCCTGCATTAACTCCTGGTATCTTCATGGACACATCCGTTTGGTTTTCTTGGCCATGTTCTTTTGGGATATTGTTTCAACGTACCAGTTCTGGAATCTCCTGGTGGTCTCCTCCCTAAATCCCAGCCAGGCTGAGCCAACTGAGTTTTTTGAGATCTACCAAGTTGGGCTGGTGCTGCTCCTTAGCCGGTCAAATCTTAGTTTTACATGATTTATTTTTCAAACTTAGCATAGGAGAAAAAATTGCAAAACTTGGGGGTGAGTGAAATACCTGTGAAGTAGGTAGTCCAGCCCCCTTTGAATGCCGCTGATCTTTCTCTAAGTCTAAGCAGGTGATGACTTTAGTTGAGAAGATTTCTGTGCAGAGGCTTAGGCAATAAATCAGTTTAACTGAACCTTCATGTGTACGTCTGACACTTAGATAATGAAGACTGATGCTGAGAACTAGACTCCTCTTTTTTGTCAGGCCAAGAGGTACACAGTATGTTAGTTTTTGCAATGGATATGTCAGAACCCATTTCTATTTCATTTCTATCTATCTCCTCTGATCTAAAAACAAATCTCACTTTTCCCTGGGTTCTGCCATACTCCTAAGGGGGAGGGGGGATATGTCTGCGCGGTTATTGCTTTCATTTCCTCTATTGGCTACAATGTAACAATTTGCTTCCTGCACTGTATCTCTCTCTGAACTCTCTTCTCCCTAACCTGTCAGCTAGGAAAAGGGGGAGAGAAAGAAATACAACCTCTGGAGCCTGGCTTATTTCTCTGGTCTCAAAAGGAGGCGCGAAGAGCTCCTTGAACATTGTGCTACGACCAGAGCTGGACCGATGTTATCTCCCCTTTCCCACGATGGACTTAACACCTGGGGATTGGCCGGTCTGAACCGTCCGGATGAACTGTGGGGTGGGGTTTCCTTAGGGACACTTTAAAATATTGATCTGTAAGGGAATCCCTCAGATCCTGTCTAGTATGCCTGCTATCAACTACTCTTAATAAAAGTTCCTGTTGGAGGAAACCGTCTCCAAGAGTTCTGCTTTCTTAAGATGTGGGATTGAAGTGGGTCCTTACATTAGACAGGATCTGCAGTAATAGTCAACCTGGAAGGAAGACCCTTACTAGGGGACTTTGCAAAAACTACAATGTCGGACGACGGGGCAGGGAATAAAGAACCCACCGTGAAAGGGGAACCCTCCCTCCGGCAAGGACCCTGCCAGCTGTCGGGATCCGAGACGTCATAGTCCTCAGAAGAAGAAGTGGAAACGCGTGACCACAAACCCCGATGGGCGTTGGCAAGAAAGACGAGTGGGAAAAAGTATTAGGGAAGTGACCCTGAGACAGGGCAGCCACCAACCCGGATGGAAGCAAGAGATGGAGAAATCCCTGCACCTTAGCGAAGAGGAAGGAGGTCATGCGCAGCACTCGAACTGGATCCTAGAGAAAGCTATTGACCTGATGAAAAGAACCCTCGGCTCTCTCGGGGAGGAGAAACCTGAATCCCGGGGCCGTACCAACACCTCGGGCTACAACCGGAGAGACACTGAGGGGGAATCGGAAACTGTAATCCCGGGGATGTCCGCGGAGACAGCAGCTACCGTTTCGGCAGCCCCCACTCCCCGCCGACCCACAGATGGCGATAAGGATGGGAGACAATACCATTGGTGGTGAAGGCACTGATCCATCCAAAGATTCCCATCGCTGGACGCGAAATTCAGGGGGGAGCCGCCACGCTTGGGGTTCTTCCTAACCCAAGTCCTTAGCTACATGGAAGAATACGGACGGGACATCCCCAGCGACAGGGGCGGCCGCAGACTGGATGGTGAACCTGCATGATTCCAACGCCCCAGAGCTCAACGACTTCAACCGCTTCATGTCCTCTCTGAGAAGGCGATTCGAAGACCCCCTGGCTGATTAAAAGGCCCGCGAGAGAATCAAAACGGTGAGGCAGGGCAGACACCCGGTAGCCAAATATACACAAGAATTCCGGGCCATCGCCAACAAGCTGAACTGGCTGGAAGACATCCTCCTTAGACATTTCAAAGACGACCTGTATGATGCTTGCCTGCCTCGAGGGGACCCACGCCAACTCGATGAATGGTACGTCCTGGCGGAGGAAGCAGAGATCGACCTACTGAAGAGGCACCGCCGAGGAAAATCATGGGGCCGCTCGCCTCTTGAGCTGATGCGCGAGCCAGCGAAACCATCGGCTACGGCTAAGAAGTCAACGGGCTGTTTCAAATGCGGGAGAGAGGGGCATCATGCCGTAGAATGCCGCTCGAAAGCCCCTCAGCGCAACCCAGACCGATCACCAGCCAGGAAATCAGCGAAGTCCCCAGCCAAGCCAAAGAACCCGCCATGAGGGCAACAGAGGCTATGGAGTCCCCAACCCCTGCCAAGCGTGGGGAGGGAACTCCGGCCTACACTGCAGGGGCAGTGGACACCTCGGATGACAGCTCTGGCGAACCCCTGGTAAGTGGACCCATCGCATCCATCCTCAAGACAGTGACTATATTAGCCCCCTCCATGCCCAAAGCTGTCAAAGTGAACGCCTTAATAGACTCTGGCTGCACCCGCTGCCTCATTAGCCCGACATTAGTGGGGAACTTGGGCATTCCGGTGAGGAGACTAAAACAACCAATCTCATTTGGCCAGTTAGATGGGTCCATAGCAGGGGGGGTGCCAGCTACCCTAGCCACTTTACCAGTCCACCTGTCCCTGGGGAACCATGAGGAAGACATAACGTTTGTAGTGACCCCAGGCATGGAATGCCCAGTGATCCTAGGGCTGGAATGGTTAAAGAAATGGAACCCCTGGGTAAATTGGAGGACGGCAGAACTCAATTTCCCGAAGAGGGATCGTGCGAACATAACCCCCCAAGGAGCCCTACCAAACCCAGGAGCGGAGAAAGCATCGGTGGGAGAGGAAAAGGAGCTACCCGAAATACCAGAGGAATACCGAGACCTTGCTGAAATTTTCAGTAAGGAACGGGCGGATGAGCTCCCTCCTCACTGACCCACGGATTGTGCCATAGAATTCAAGCCAGGGGCAAAACTCCCGAAGCCCAGACTATACTCTATGAGCCCTAAGGAGAAGGAGGAAATGGAAAGATTCATAAATAAAAACCTAGAAAGGGGGTTTATCGAACCTGCCAAGCCTAAGGTAGCCGCCCTGGTCCTCTTTAGAGAGAAGAAGGACGGCACTTTGTGCTTGTGCGTGGATTACCGCGCTCTGAATACAATCAGTGAACCTATACCCCCTACCCCTCATGAAGGACATATTATCCCACCTCTCGAAAGGAAGAAGTTTCACTAAACTAGATGTAAGAGAAGTGTATTACCGCATTAGGATTAAGGAAGGGGATGAATGGAAAACCGCATTTAATTGCCCAATGGGGTGCTACCAATTCAAAGTTTTGCCGTTTGGACTACAAGGGGGCCCTGCAGTATTTATACAATTAATCAACGAGGTACTAAGGGAGCGCCTATTTAAGGGGGTTTATCTAGACGACATCCTTATCTTCACCGAATCCAAAGAGGAACATGTCAATCTAGTCAGAGCGGTTTTAAAGAAACTGCGAGCTGCCCACCTACATGCCAAGTTATCGAAATGCGAATTCCACCAGGAAAGAATATACCTGGGTTATCACATATCCCCACAGGGTATCGAAATGGACCCCGACAAGGTCAGAGCAGTACTAGAATGGGCACCACCTCGCACAAAGAAGCAGTTGCAAAGTTTCCTGGGTTTCGCAAACTTTTACCGCTAGTTCATCCCTTCATTCACCCAAATAGCCCTGCCCCTCACAAACTTACTAAAAACGAAGGGAGAATCCTCAGTGAAACCCAGCCAGCCACTAAAATGGACACTGGAATGCCAAGTGGCGTTCGAGAGGTTAAAGAGACTCTTTTCTGATGAACCCGTACTAAGGCACCCAGACACAGATAAACCTTTTGTAATACAGGCGGACGCAAGCGATGTGGCAGTGGGGGCTGTACTATTACAAGAAAATGATGAAGGGGTATTGCAACCATGCACGTACACGTCCAGGAAACTCACCGAAACGGAACAGCGCTGGCCCGTGTGGGAAAAGGAGGCATATGCTGTGAGATGGTCGTTACTTACGTGGCGCCAATTCCTTGAAGGGAATCCGTTTTACGCTCAAGCACTTGCCGGGGGGGGGGGGAAGAACTTCCTGGCAGATGCACTGTCTCGCATGCCCCAATATAACAGCATGCAAGCCACCGATTCTAAACCACTCGTGCCGGAACCACAACTGGCAGCGCCAATAACCACCAGAGCCCAAACTAAATTAAAGCTGCAGCTGGATAGCCAAACCGGAATCGAATTCCGGAAAACTTTGGAAACAGATGAGTGGTTCCAGAAAAATAGACACGTCTGCACAATCAAGGATGGACTGCCATGGGTGGGAGAGAAGTTATATATACCAACCATCCAGAGGGTCATTTTCATGCAACTATGCCATGCTACAAAATCAGCAGGGCATTTTGGATTTGTAAAAACCTTACATTTAATTAAAAGGCAATTTTGGTGGCCGTCCATGAAAAAGGACATAGAAAGTTACGTGGCTAGCTGCCCAACTTGCACAGCTGCTAAGAGGTTGCAAGGGAAATCGCCCGGATTGTTACAACCAGTGGCGAATCCCTCAGCCCCCTGGAAAGAAATATCCATGGATTTTATAGTGGAATTACCAGAAAGCAATGGAAACACTGTCATCTGGGTAGTTACGGACCTGTTTTCCAAACAACTGCACTGTATCCCTTGCCAAAAGATTCCCACCGCAAAAACCTTAGCGAAACTATTCGTGCAGCACATCTACAGACTGCATGGGGCACCCCAACGCATCATATCTGATAGGGGAGTGCAATTTACATCAGAATTTTGGAAGAATTTTTTATCCCTCTTAGGAACCACTCAGGGACTGTCATCTAGTCATCATCCTCAATGCAATGGACAGACCGAACATTCTAACTCAGTACTTGAGCAATACTTAAGATGCTTTATGAATTGGACGGACCTACTCCCTTTCGCAGAAATTGTTTACAATAACGCAGTCCACTCCAGCACAGCCTACACTCCCTTTCAAATAGCCACCGGTCAAAGTTTCAACCCTATGCCAGAACTAATCCCAAATGAACCGGCAATCTCATCACTGAAAGAATGGATAGCACAATTACAAAACACCTGGCCAATAGTTAGGAAAGCCTTAGACAAAGCTAGGCAAGCATACAAAGCACAAGCAGATAAAAAGAGAGTCGAACCCATACCATTCACTGTAGGAGAAATGGTATATTTGTCTACAAAATCCCTAAAATCCCTACAGCCCTGTAAAAAACTTGGCCCAAAATATATAGGTCCTTTTCCAATTAAAAGAATCATAAACCCAGGAACAGTAGAATTAGAATTACCCAAAAACCTCAGGCAAATACACCCAATTTTTCACTGCAGCTTGCTGAAACGAGAATAACAGTCGCCCTTATGGCCAAAAATCCCCCCCCCACCTCCAATCATGGTTGAAAGAGAACAACACTTCGAGATCAAAGAAATCCTAGATTCTAGGAAGTATCACGGGGCAACTCAATACCTAGTAGCATGGAAACACCTCCCCTCCTCACAAAGCGAGTGGGTCCATAAACATCACGTCAGAGCACCGAAACTACTAAAGACGTTTCATACAGAATATCCCAACAAACCAGACTAACCTCTATACCTGTTTTGTTTTCTCTACAGGTGGATCTCTCCTATTTTTAAGGGGGGCAGGATGTCAGAACCCATTTCTATTTCATTTCTATCTACTCTGATCTAAAAACAAATCTCACTTTTCTCTGGGTTCTGCCATACTCCCAAGGGGGAGGGGGTATATGCCTGTGGGGTTATTGCTTTCGTTTCCTGTATTCGCTACAATGTAACAATTTGCTTCCTGCACTGTATCTCTCTCTGAACTCTCTTCTCCCTAACCTGTCAGCTAGGAAAAGGGGGGAGAAAGAAATACAACCTCCAGAGCCTGGCTTATTTCTCCCGTCTGAACCGTCTGGATGAACTGTGGGATGGGGTTTGCTTGGGGATATTTTAAAATATCGATCTGTAAAGGAATCCCTCAGATCCTGTCTATTATGCCTGCTATCAACTACTCTTAATAAAAGTTCCTATTGGAGGAAACCGTCTCCAAGAGTTCTGCTTTCTTAAGATGTGGGATTGAAGTGGATTTTCTATTTTTCTTGCTTTTCTTGTAGGGGGAGCTTTACATATATATATATTTTAACTACATTTTAATCCTATTGTAAACTATAGCTCCTTTGTGTTTCCTGAATGAAAGTGGGAGAAAGCTACACTGAGTCAGCTGCAGAGTGTTGCCTAGGATTTCATCAAAGGAGACTTCAGAGCAACACATAAAACTTTCAGATGGCTGTTTGCTCATTGCAGGGTGAGAGGAAGAGAACTGGGGGCCCAAAGAGTGGAGACCCAGAGTGGGCAACGTTCTTGATTCCAAAGACCCATTTCTGATCCTGAGTATTTGTATAGCATCCTCTCTGCTCCTCACAGTTCTGGAAGGGCTGTCTAGGATCGGATCCACTCCATGTGAAGGGTGTACTTGAACCGACATGGAGTGCTTTGCTGAATAACTGTCAACTATCCCCTGCTTGGTGCTCTGAATCAATATCACCCTCCCTTGCTGATCACTGTGGCTGCTCGATGGAAGAAGAGGCCTCCTTCTTATTAGCGGATAAATCTGCAGAATCAAACAAGTTGCACAATGGTGTTTAGTCGTGATGTCTGTAAGGAGCCTTATGGGATAAACAAAATTTGGTATATTTCTTTGTATATTATAAGGCAAATATATGTAGCTTTTCATAGTTCAGTTTTTCTACATGTTTCATTGTTCTATGGAAGTTTGGTCTGTGCCTGTAAATAAACCAGCCTCGTGAATGGGGGCCTTTCCCCTTCCTCTGATGGATGAAAAATGCCTTCCCTGTTTCCCCATTTTGCTTAGGGGGGGGGCCTCGGCCATTGTCTCTTGCGGTTCTTCTTCCACATACAGTAAGGTGCAGGGAGGAGTTGCTGTTGAGCTGATCAGGCCTACCTGCTTTTATCCTTTTGTCATTTAGGAAGCCTCCCCCTCGGATGCATTCTGTCAGGATGGGGGATTGGACAATTGGTTTTATGCTTCCTCCCACTGACTCTGTTTATACTCTGTCCTCCTGGCCCTTGGGATGGGCGGGCCGATCTTACTTGGAGCAAGGTGCTTCCTCGGTGCTCCTTATTGTTACCAAAGAAGAAGAAAAAGTGCCTTTTTCTCTTTCCCCCCCCAATCTAGGATGTGAATGGGCAGGCCAAGGAGCCTTTGGGGCCCCGACTTTGCCATCTCAAGAAAGGGCCCAATGGCTACGGGTTCAACCTGCACAGCGAGAAGTCCCGGCCTGGACAGTTCATCCGCTCGGTGGATCTGGATTCCCCGGCATCCAAGGCGGGTCTACGGCCACAAGACAGACTCGTGGAGGTAATGAGGGAATCTGGGAAGCAGGCGAAGGATCCTGCCACTTGGAGGGGAATTCACCCAACATTATTGCCGGTCCAAGGTTGCAAGACACCTTTGAGATATTTTTTGCTCACTCTGTTGATGCAACATCATCCTTAGCAAGTGGAAGGCGAAGGAAGCCAAAGCTAGAGTTGGCATCAAGTGAAAGCTTTGGCTTTGCAGGATTATTTAATTTATTTGTCAAATTTCCACACTGCCCATCTCACCTAAGTGTCTCAGGGTGGTTTACAATAAAAAAATACAGTCAGTGGTGGGATTCAAATATGTGAACAACCGGTTCTCTGTGTGGATGCCACTTCCGGAAGTCCATTCTGGACCTGGGCAACAAAAAATTAGCTACCGGTTCTGCCGAATTGGTGCGAACCGGCTGAATCCCACCACTGCATACAGTGGTGTAAAAAGCATAGTTAAAAAAACAAAGGTAAACACAGAATGAAGAATAAGATTAAAACGAGATTGTTAAAAAGTTAAAAGAGGAGGCACAGGGAGCACCCTCAAGTCTCCATTTCCAAGGAATAGGTCAGGAAGGGCCGGCGCCTCGTTCCCCGTCTGCGAGAGACAAGCCCGGCAGGAGCAGACGCAGAAGAGGAGGCCCTGGGCTGGGCCACCTTCCATGGGGGGTGGGGGGTCCTGGGGGCTCTCTGAACTGGTTTGCTTGTAGATGTCTCATTACCCAACTAGTTAGAAGTAATCCTCAACCCAAAACTGCAGTGGAGCCTGCCCATTACAGTCGTATGTCATGACAGTTGTAAAACGAGCCGTTCATATAACTGATGCAATTTTATGAGCTTTTCTGCAGCGGTCATTAAGTGAATATGGTGGTTGTAAAGTGAACGCCATGGCTGTTAAGCAAACCGGAAGTTGCAGGCAGTCCTCTACTAATGACCACAATCGAGCCCCAGATTTCCACTGCTAAGCAAGACAGTTGTTAAGTGCCTTGTGCCTCGTTTTATGACCTTTATTACCACAGTTATTAAGCCAATCACTGCAGTTGTTAAGCGAATCTGGCTTCCCCCATTGACTTAAGCCGGTTGGGGAAGTCACCAATGGTGATCGCGTGACCCCAGGACGCCGCCATTGTCGTACGTGTGAAAACCGGTCATAAGTTACTTTCTTCAAACAGTTGTTAAATGAATGGTTGTAAGTGGAGGACTACCTGTATTCAGCTGAGCCAGAGCAAAACACGGTCAGCTGACTGCGAGTTGCTGCAAAGGCGGCTATGCTGGCGAGTGCCTCAAGTGCAGTCATGTGACTCTGGGGGGAGGGGTGGGCGACCGTCAGAACTTTGCAACTGGGGCAGGTAAGGAAACGCCTGAAAGTGAACCCCAAGCTTGGAGAGCCCCAAAAATGCCCCGATTCAGTCCTGAGCTGCGGAGACGCCCGTCCGTTTGCGCCCTTCTCAGGGGCAGCTCTTGTGGGGCACCCCAGAAAAGGCTCTTTCGGACCATTTCCTGGTTTCCGAGTTGGCCCGTGGACGCCTGAGAGGGAAGAGAAAGAGAAGCCCTCCTTTCCTGCCCCTCCATGCCCCACCCGTCGGCGGCCTCTGTTAATTAATTCAGCACGCCTGGCGCATTTCCCAGGCGCATAAATGGACCCGGTGACCTGCGGAGTCGCCCCCCCCCGATCCAGGCGCCTCCTGCTCTCCGGGACTGGCATCAATGTGTGATGGGCTGCTCCTCCAGTTGGGAGGGCTTGGCGGGGGGAGGGGGCGGGTGGCTGGGGAGGAGGAAGCGAGGGGCGGCTTTCTCTTATTTGCTCTTTTGGCCCCTTCAGTTCCTCTCAGCCTCCTGCAGCCCCCACCGGGCCACCTGTTTAAACACTGCAGGCACAAGGATGCCGGGAGGGGAGAAGGGCTGGCAGCATCTCCAGGGCTACGTCTGGAGAGCTCTGTGGGTCCCTGCAGGGGTCCTGCCCCCCTTCCCCGCTGATTACTTGAAGGGAAGGGAGGGAACCAGAGCAGCCGTTGAGAGTGGGCTGGAAATGGAGGCTGGCTGGGAGGGGGTTGGCCAGAAGGATGAGGATTTGCTGGAATCCCCCAGCACAACAGGTAATGAACCTTGGGGGTATTTGCAACTCAGGTCCCGTGTTCCCATCTCCTCCCAAAGAAGAGATGGTGGGCATTCAACAGGTGCAGCCTTGCCCAGGTATGGTGACAGCAGCAGCTGCATGGCTTCATTTAACAGATCTTCCCCTCCTCACAGCATGTTACTTATTATACGTTATTCTGCATTTGCTGTTTTTGATCACGTGAGGTACACTAGATCAGGAAACACGCCCCATAGGACGAGCAGAACTCTACTTGATTGGGAGTGGCTAGAATGCCTTGCGGGCCTGATTCTGCTTCTCCTCCCATCCTCCCCATCCTCTTTCACTGCAGGGGGGTCAGCCCGAGTCACTTCCTAAGGCTCTCTGCCTTCCCAGGGCTTAGGCAATGCCTCCAGCCTCTGGCTCCTGAATATTTGCCACCGCCCTGGCTCTCTCTGGCACAAATGTGCCTTTGGTTTCTCCCTCTGAACAACCCAAAACTGGGCTCTTATTTACAATAAAGAGGAAAGAAAGAAAGAAAGAAAGAAAGAAAGAAAGAAAGAAAGAAAGAAAGAAAGAAAGAAAGAAAGAAAGAAGGGAGGGAGGGAGAGAGACTCATTATTTGCTTCAGAGTGGAAGAAAAGAATAAGCAGTTAAGCAGCACTTCTGACAAAAGGTTTTATTGGGCCCTGATTCAGATCAGATTAGGAGAACCTTCTCAATTTGTAACTTCACAGCCTCCAGAATAAATGTGCCCAGATCAAACGTGTGTTGAAATGCATGACTAATTTCCCGTGTAGTTTATTCCTCCTGGAAACTTAGATTTTCTCCCAAAGGCCTCCCTGCATGCAGGAAAGGAAAGAGTAGCACACCACTTGATTAACTGATCGGTTGCTTTCCACTTTGAGGGGTTATTTAGCCTCTGCCCATGGACAAAGGGGCTTCATTATCCTGCCTGACAAATGGGCAGCCTCCTGGAGCAAATTTTGCCTTCATCCTCATTTACAGTCCTCTGAGCATAGCAGAGATGGTCTGATCCTTTGTCCTGCGTAAAATAATGTGCATACACTGTATGCGTGTGACACATACACAGAGAGACACTATATATTTTTTTGCCTCTAAAAAATTAAACTAAAGCTGGGAGCTGGTTTTTTTTCAGATTCTGGCATCCAGCTTCTTGCTGTGGTTGAGAGCTGTGTGGGCAGATAATACAGCAAGAAGATCATTGGAATTTAATTAATGTTCCAGGCTACATATTGCATGACAGGGTTGTATGGTCTGGTTGGGTTTTGATTAGCAAGTTGTGTGAACAAGGTAACTGTGGCTTGTAACCACTGAGATGGGCAATTGGTTCTTTAGGACCACGGGTGGCTCACCAATATTCCTTCAGTGGCCCCATAATCTCCTCCCCGAGTCTCTGTGTACATGTGTATTATGGCATATTATGTAATTACAGTTTGGTGAGATGCAGAGAACAGTCCCTTAGTGTTCCATAACTGCATGCTCTGAGGACTTCTTCCCAGAGTCCTCTAGGAGGAAGCAGAGCCAGGAATTCTGTTGCTGGCAGCCCTTTGGATGTCTTGGGAAGAGGAAGCCCCACCAGGGTGACTGATGGAAACTCTCTCTACTCTAAGCTTTATCCTCTCTGGTGTGGCTGCCCTGTTTTGGTTCTGCAGTGATTGGAGCCCCCGGTGCAAAGCACTCGGTTGCCCAAATGTGCATTTCTTACCAGCTTCTTCCTTTTTGGTTTGGCTACCCTACAGGTCAATGGGATCAATGTGGAAGGCATGAAGCATTCAGAAGTTGTGGCCCACATCAAGTCTAAGGAAAATGAAGCGCAGTTGCTGATAGTGGACCCTGCAACAGATGAATATTTCAAGAAACTTGATGTCACTCCTGCTGAAGAACACATTCGAGGTGAGGGATTCCACCAGGAGCCAGCCTCAGGAAAGGAGCAGTTCCTGCTCGTGAGAAAGGCCGTATTCTTGGCACCTCTGCTCTCTTGTAGGTTAACGCTGCTTAACCTCAACCCCCAAATCTATTTTTTAAGGCAAGGACTCAGCCCCGAAGAAGTGAGAAATGCAATTGCAGGGTATAACCCAATGCTTTGAAAACTTGGCAGCTTCAAGATGTGTGGCCTTCAGCTCCCAGAATTCTCAGCCGACAATGATTGCTGGGAGATGAAGTCCACATATCTCAAAATTGCCATGTCTGAAAAGCACTTGTGTAGTCTAAAAGGCCATGCCATTTCGAGAACTGTCCCCAAAGGGGGACCTATAAACGGTTTAGAAGTAAATTAAATCCATCCCTTCCCACTTTTGAGCAGAAAAGCTGTTGTAAACTGGCTGGAGAAAATCCAGAATGTCACGATTGGGCAGGACAGAGCGCCAGGTGCCTTCCGTGGACAGAGCGGGAACCAACGTTTCGGCAAAGCCTCTTGGCAGCCGCAAGGGAAATAAACAGATTGTGAAAGCCTCCGTGGCTAATTCTCTTAGACCAGAACGGGCAACCCACCCAAGAATGGGAGCATCTGTGTGGGGAGGGGGGTGAGCTATCAAACAGACATTAAGAAAAGGAATGGAACATTGTACGGTTGCAGCTGCCATCTTGACTTTTTTGACCTCCCTCTTGGGCAGATGCCGAACTATAAGGACAAAATGTGGGGGAGGCAGGAGGCCTCCCTTTCCCACACTTAACAGTGTCCCAGGAGTTCCCCAGTTGGCCCTGCCCCCTCCTGGGGCTGCAGCAGGTGTCCGGCTGTCCTTCAGAAGGTTGGACTTGCAAGACCCAGGTCTCAAACAGACCAAGGACTGGATCCCAGCTTGCCTGGGGGGGGGGGGAGAGATCGTATCTTCCACCCAACGTACATGATTCCACCGCCAACCCTTCTCTCCTCCGCCCCCCAGCCAGGCTGAATGGAGAGCTCTGTGTTTTTAGCACAGCTGTTTCCTATTGAAGTTGCCTGCCCTCTTTTCTGGCTCGCAGTGGAAAGAAAGACTCCAAAAGAACAACTTGGAATAATTTGGAGATTTTTGCAGTGGGGGCTGGGGTAGGCGAGGGAGGGAGGGAGGGAAGCGGCTGGTGTTCGATGTTGAGCAGAGGGACAACCAAAGACGGAGTGGAGACGCTTTCTTCTTGGCTCCACGTAGGAGGAGCCCCCTGTTCTCTTTGCAAGCAGCTGCAGCAGCAGCAGCAGCATGCAGAGCGCCAGAACCAGCACTAATGCCCAGACCTGCTTTCCAAGCACTGCAGGCCAGGCTCAAATGTGGCCCTTCTTTCTTCTGGGCAAGGGGCTGCGAAGGAGACGGCCGGGCCATCGGGGGAGTTGTCAGCACAGGGAGAGAGGAGAGGGAAGCTTCCTGCAAGATTAAGAAGGTTTGAGGTCGTGATTCTGCAGGTCGCTTCTGGTTGCAGGGGCCTGATGCCACCTGGGCGCTCAATGTGCATTTGGAGCAGGCAGCAGACAGAGAATGTTGGGGGTGGGCTGGGTTCAGATCAGCAGCTCTTCAGGGGAGCGGAAGGGGGGAAAGGTGAGATTCTGGAGGGCACCCTGGGATGGATCTGAGCTCCCTGCAGTTGGGGAGTTGTTGATTCCAGAACCTGGAGCTTTGCCCACTCTGATTTGGCTGCTGGGTGTTGATGTTCTTGGAAAATCTATAGTAGAGTTAGAAGCACGAACTCGCCCAGCACAGCTAACACACACAGCGACGTTCGGGCCCCAGCACTTAGCATCACTACAATAAGCAGCAACCCTGATCCATCCTGGGCTTGAGCAGCAGCTGCAACGCTGGGCCTGGCCTTGCCAGGCGGCAACTGCAGAAACGCAAACCATCTCCTCCCCTCCCGCATTGTGCTCCTCATCAAAGCTTCCCCGGAGAGAAACCTTCCTGGGCATCGGGGCAAATGGCCGGAACCTCTTTGAATGTGTGTGTGCATGTTGGGATCAGAGTGGGCGAAAGAGAACCTCTCTGCATTTCACGCAAGTAAATGTAAAGACTTCCCCAAGTTGATTTGAAGAGAGAGAGAGAGAGAGACTGTATGGACACAGCCACACTGTGCAGGCACAGTGAGGCCAGGCAGAGGGGCCTCACCGGCCTTTTTCTGGGCTGGTTGGGTTGGTGGGTTGTTACTTCCCAGTCTAGCTGACCAGTGACTTCCTGGTGGTTCTCTATCCCTGCACTAACCGTTGTGATCTGTTCTCATTTAACGGTGGGCTGTCCTGTGCTGCAATCCAAGGTGGAGCTCTTCTGCTTCTGCACAACCTGCCACTGACAAGCTGGGTCCTCCCCCCCCCAGCTGCAGAATTAATGGCTATCCGACCCAGAGGGGGGCAATCCTCTGTGCAGGGTGAGGGATTCACGGGAACGGTTCCTCACTGGAGTTCCTTCCTTCTGTTTTCTGCAGGGGGAGTTCCTCAACCTATGACAAATGGGTCAGCGCAAACACAGGTAAGTGGCGTTGAGCGCTGGGTGTTCTTCCTGGGGGGGCACTTTGGAAACCCTTCTGGCCTAGTCATTCTCTCCAGCCAGCGAGTTTGGGCATTTGGCCTCCCCTTCTCCCACTCCAGGGCCTGGGGATTTTGACCCTGAGGGCCACAAGTGATCAGTGGAAACTGATCCCGTATTGCTTTCCGTCTCTAGACGCTTGATAGGGAATCTCTGGCCATGGCTGATATTTGGCACTGAGCTAAGATCACAGCATCGTTGCCTTCGGGGGCTGTACGGGACTTCGGGGTCTTCCTAGTTCAGCCTCATGGCACCACTGAGTCATAATATTACACATCCGGCTTTAGCTTTGCACAATTTAAAGTCTAGCCTTTAAACTTTGCTTGATGTCCTAGTGCAGACATGTCAAACACAAGGTCCGGGGGCCGGATGCGGCCCGCGAAGTAGTTTCATGTGGCCCGCAAAGCCATCCTGGAAACAGTGAGGGAACGGCCCCCTGCTGCCTTGGCCCTGGCCCAGGCCGGCCGGCAGCCAGTGTACAATTTTGTGGTGGCCATCTATGCTGAAACGCATTTAGTCTTAGCTCCACAAGGCCGTCTGGAAACAGCAAGGGACCGGCCCCTGCCGCGTCGGCCCCGCCCCCTGGGTGCATGCTGGGGAGGCTCCTCCAGTGGACCATGCCTTGGCACTTGCCCTGGTGCCACCCCCTTCTGCCAGAGACCCTCAGATCTGCCCCACTCCTGCCTAGGCCCCCACAGGCCCCCTTGACACGAACGATGTAGAGCTGGCCATGCCCACCCAGTAGGCCACACCCACTCTATCCACGCCCACCCAGTGGGCCACACCCATCCTGGCCACACCCATCCGGCCCCCCGAGGGCAACCGCAATGCTGATGCGGCCCTCAATGAAATTGAGTTTGACACCCCTGTCCTAGTGTGATGTGTCAAGCCAGCCTGCCGTGGTTTGTTCAACAAACCATGGCTTGGTATGTGGTCCAAACCAGGCCTCTAAAAGAAGGCCAGGGCCTGTTTCTCCTTTCTCTTCATCTGTCCAAAGTGTCTCTCCTTTCCAATTTCTTTTTTTTTTTTTAATCGAGCAAGATGTCTACCTTCGCAAAGCCCTCCAGGTGCTTTCTCTAACCAATAAATGGGGTTTTTCCCCATCCGGGGAGTCACCAGCCGTGTCTTGTGATAAACGTGCCCCCTTTTTCCATCCCTCACAGCTGAATGGCGGATCCGTGTCTTCGTCCCACAGCGATTGCCAAAGTCCTGAGGAGGCCGAGGTAAAGAAGCAGCCTTTCTCCTCATCTGGGCCAAGGACTGATTTGCAAATCACCAAGATTTCATCCTTCTCATAGAATCCTAGGGCTGGAAGGGACCCTGGAGGTCATTTAATCCCAATCCCTGCCCAAGGCAGGATTTTCCTTATCCTCCACCTGCTCTCCCATGACGGCTGGCCTGCTTTCCTCCAGAGGCCCTTCTTGGTCCTGTCCCCTTCAGGTTTCTTCTTTATTAGTCTTTTTATCTTCTTGTCTTCTTTATTCTTCTTCATTAATCATTCCAAACTCTTCCCGCCATGGGTAACTCTTCCTTCCAGCATCGCTTTTTAGCTTCTAGCACTTTACATGTCAAGTTTTCCCCTCCAGCTTTTAGCCTTTTCTCCCCCCTTCCTCTTCTTTATTCCAAGCAGCTGGTGAAGTTTCCTCCTACTTTATGCCTTCCCCGGCCAGCATTTCACATCCTCTTCTGCCCACTCTAAGCCTTCCCTCCCTCCCGGCTACCTCGGCGGTTCAACCTCTGCTGGCCCCACCCCAGAGATGGCCGCGGCTGAGCGGTCTTCCCTCCGCTGTGGATGCAACAAACGGGTAGGCCAGGTCAGCGAGGGTTTTTTCCACCCTGCAGCAGGCAGGCCGCCCTCCCCCAGCCCTGGAGTCAACTCCCTTAATTGCATTCAAATGTGAAAGAAAATATTTCCATGCAACACGGCTGATTATTTGCTCTTTCTTTAAGAGCAAAAATGTCTGGTGCTTGACAGAATGGCTTTGATTAGGGAGGATCAGCTCAGGCGCTCGGGAGAGAGCAGCTGCGTCCAACTCTGCATTCTTTCCACACATGGGGGGCTGGGGGGGCAGCAGAGAAGAGGGAGGGGAGAGAGCTCTGCTGGTCTCAGTCGGCTTTGGGGGAGATGGGCTGATTTCTCAGCAGCATCGGATGGGTCCTTCGGGTGGGATCCTGCCAGAGGGGTGGCAAGGGAGTCGCTGCTGCTGTCCCTGTTTACAGATGGGAAGCATTTGGTGCCCGGGGCAACTCGGTGCCCTTCACCCACGTCTCCCGCTGGCTCCTCCCGCTCCTTCCCAGAGCTGAGAGAGAAGGGTAGCTAATCCCCACTGCCAGCCCTGAGTCACTCGGCTGCACAGGTAGTCCTTGACTTAGGACCACGTGGAGCCTGGAATTTTGGTTGTAATTCATTGCAGTCATAAACGGAGGCACCATGTGACCAGACTCAATTTTACGACCATTTTTACAAAGTCATAAAGTGAGTCATAGCAGTCATTAAGCAAATCACATAGTTATTAAGCAAATCCAGCAGGGTGCTTTTTGCCATTCTGCTGGAAAATGGCAAAAAACGTTGTGAATTGCTGCAACCGGTTGTAAATGTGAGCCGGTTGCCAAGCACCTGAAAGGCAACAACCTGACCCTGTGGAGGGGGCAGCAATCCTAATGCTGAATGCAGGTTGTCAGCAGCTTTGAAAGGTTGCCCATCAACCAGTTGTAATTGGAGGACTACCTCTACTCACAGCTGACTCCGTTTGAAGTATTCCTCCTGCTTTGTGTGTAGAAAGAGGCAGTGGGGAGTGCTGTCTTCTTGGCAAATGAGTGGGGAGGGGGTGCTGTCTGGCCAGAGTGCCAAGAACTGGAGAGGGAAAGCAGGAAGCTGAGCTGGGGATGCCTGGCCTTGGGTAACGTTTGGGGATGCCGTTTCGGTCGTAGAGGGCTGGCTCTTAAACAGGAAGTGTTCATAGTTTGTCAGCCCTCCAAGATAGGGCAGTCAGGAAATCATAAAAGGATTACATGAATGTTACTTTATTGTTGTGAAGTATAATTACAGGAGCTCGAAAGCTTGCCAGAGTTTCCCTCTGTCCCCTTTGTAGCAAAGCGAATCAAGGTGGGGTGATCTTGAGTTTCTTTCTCATTCTTTCCCCTTCGCTAGGACTCTATTTTCCTTACTTGCTCCTGTCTGCCCCCTTCAGGGTTATCTCTGCACTTCTTTACATAGTTTGACATGGAAGCTTAGCAGAAATGAGGCGGTTAGGGTGCAGGGACTGAGCGCCTTCCTCTTCCCCGAATGCGCGGAGATGGAGGTTCTGGAGGGAGTTGCCGGAGGTGGGGAGAGAAAGGAGGGTAGGGCTGCAGTGTGAGCTCTGATCCACCTGCCACTAGAAGCTGTGGGCATGTGGTTCCCCCCACAAATGCTACCAATAGAATCACAGGGCAGGTGGCTGGTTTTCACTTACAAAGCCCAGCCTTCTTTTTGCTAAAAAGGAGGATCAAGATCATCTCCTTCGCTCGGAATTGTCCCATCCAGCAACATCTCAGAGAAGACTATTATAGTTCCTCACTACTGCATGAAATTGGAAGTGGGGCGGGGTGTGAGCCCGTCAGGAAGGTGCCATGATGCTCCTGATATTATGGAACAGCCTTCCTTCTCAGGACCATGATATCTTCTGGACCATCTCTGAGGGTTGGGAGAGGGAGATATGGTGTTACCCTGGCTCTCCTCCTTCCTCTGGACCCATTCCAGTTGGTGGTGATGCAGGGGAAAGATTGAGCCCACAGCCCTGGCACTGTGAGAGGCCTCAGGGCTGAACACCACCCCACCCAGCATCTAGATAGAGGTTCTGGGAGAAGCCATCAGCAATATGCTGATGATTCCCAGCTTTACATTTCTGCTCCTGGCCAACACCAAGTATTTCAGTAGATGGCCTATCTCAGCACTTGGAGGAGAAAGAACAGGCTTCAGTTGATCCCTAGCAAGACTAAGTGGCTTTGGGCTTTAGGGCCTCTGGATCCAAGAATTTGCCATTTCTTGTTCTGATGGAGTTGCACTGCCACAAAACAGAACCAGTGCGCAACCTGGGGGTCCTCCTGGACTTGCAGCTCCTGTTTAGTAAAAAGGTGGCCAGGACTTTGTCTTGTATGCCAGTGGCATTATTTTCTAGACTGACATAATTACTCAGGTCTTAGTCGCCTCCCAACTAGATCACCGCAATGTGCTCTACATGAGGTTGCCCCCTTGAAGAATATTGAAAAACTTCAAAACTCTTCCAGGTTTTTTTTTAATGAGTTGGGGGAACATCACAGAAACATCTGTATTGCTGCAATTAGGTCATTGGTTATAGGAAGCAACCAAAATTGGCTTTCAGAGCCTTTGATGTTGGTTTCTAGCTGCTTATTAAAAGCAGTCTTTGAGATCCATCCTTGCTTTTCTAACTGTCCAATTCCTGCTCACACGCACATACACCATGGAGGATTCAAGGGGTTTATTGAGGCTTTCCAAGCTCTCCAAAAGTCTTCCCCAGGGAATCCCAGTTCAGCAACAAGCCAACCCCCAATGATTTCCCAGTTCAGTTCTGAAATGACTCCCACATGAATCCATGAAGCTGGAGAAGTCCACAAGGCAAGGACAAAGTAGAAGCAAAACAAGGCACACCCACACCAAAGTCCACTATCAAGGTTCAAGGCAAAGGCAAATCTGAGAAGTAGGTTCAAGAATCAAGGCATGAGTCCAGGGTCTAAGTCCACAATCCAGGTCAGGAAGATCAACAAAGAAACTGTGTGGTTCCCAGTGTCGTTCCTTCTTGCTGCGCTAAATACCCATCGCTTGCTGTAGCACATCAAGAGGGACGAGGCTGCTGCCTCGCAAGTAACCGAGCTGACCACCATTGCTCCTGCCTCTTCTCCGCTCTGCATACTCTCAGACCAGGCAGAGGAGGCAGTTCCTTCTCATCCAAGCTAGCTGGCTGCAGTTGCACGCTCTCTCCTTCTGAGGCCTTGGGCTGTCCTGCTGCAGCTGTGTCTCGACCGTCTCACACACGGCCGGCTGCTCATATGATTGCTCCCCCTGCAACCATTCCACCACGCTTGGTCTTGCTGATCCCAGCTCAGGGCCACCTAGGGGCATGCTGCCACCTCTCCCCCTCCATGGGGAATGGGACAACTCGCCACAGCAACTTGCCCTGTACTCGCTATGGCCAACCCGTCACAGCCAGCTCGCCACGGGACAACTTGCTACAGGACAATTCAACAATTCGATTTAATTATTTAAAATAATTTTAAAAATATTTTAATTTTTGTCATTCACATTTCATTTTCCTTTGGCATCCTTTATTTAATGATTCTATTCCACCATTTCTTCAATATTAGTTTAACTCTCGTCCTGCGGCGAGTTGTCCAGTAGTGATTTGGCCATGGTGAGTTGTTGCACAGCGAGTTGGCCACGGCATGTTGTCCTAGACCCCTCTGATGTGCCTGGGACTGGCTCATCCCCTTCCGAGCTGGCACCTGGAGAGGCATCTAGGGAAGCGTCTGAGGAGGTCATCACACAAACAGTGATTCATCCAAGAAAAGTGCTAGACTCTCATCATCCTTATGAGCTGCTGACTACAATAGATCACAGTCTATTAAAATGGCCTGAGCTTTAGTTTAGGTGAAATACACTTGGATGGCATTTAGGTCAAAGTGTTGTGGAAAACCACTGCCTTGTCTCAGCATATTGTGTGAACCTCATCATCACTTTAAGCCATCCTAGAGGTCAATTGGTTGCACAGTATGAACACAATTCTATTTTGTTAACTTACTTTTGGGGTTAGGCATATTGTGTGAATCCAGCCGCTGTCAAGTTCTGTTGGCAGCAACCTGCAAATGACTAAAAGAATATATTTACTGGTTATCCTCAGCTTATGTTGGCAATGGGGACCAGAGTTGCCATCACTAAGTGACTTGGTGACAGAGTGTGACATCATGTGACCATGCCACTTGGAAAGAGCAAGTCTGGCTGTTGTGATAAAATGAGGGTTTGGGAAGTTGGCAAGGAACAACACAGATTGTAACCATGTGACCGCAGGGGCACTGCAATGGCCCAAACTCAGAGGATGGTCATAAGTCCCCCTCCTTCAGCCTTGTTTGAATGGTCATTGAATGACTGACGAAACACAAGGAAACTTGAACTCCTAATTTTTTTTTCTTCTAAGACTCGAAACTCTACTTTTTCCCACTCCAGAAGCAAGATGTTCAGGTGACCCCAACTTATTTTTGCAGTCTTGTCTTGATCTTGTCATGCAAAGTTTGGGCTGGGATTTCAGAACCTTGTCAAAATAGTTGGAAGCAGTGCAGCAGTTTAGCCAAAGAGCTGCCCCCTGTTAACCCTCTTGGTTTCCTCCTAGGTAAGAGAGCCGAAAAAGAAAGACCCCTTTGAAGAAAGCGGGCTGAACCTGAGTCCCACCGCCGCCGAAGCCAAAGAGAGAGTGCGTGCCAAGCGGGTGAACAAGAGGGCGCCTCAGATGGACTGGAACAAGAAGCGGGAGATCTTCAGCAACTTCTGAGCCCATCGAGGGTCCCCGTTTCCCTTCCGGCTCCTCCTGCAAGGAGACATTTGCAAGGTGCACAAATTGTGTCCCACCCTGACGGACAGGGCCGCAACGACTCCACGCTCCACATTTTTCCACAAGCTGGTCTGAGAGCAAATCTGAGGGAAAGAGAAGGCGAAGAAGGCGGGAGGGGGAGAGAAACCTCTTGCAGTTTGTATTAATTATGGATCATTTAACTGGCAATATTAGAATATATGATTTATAGGACCATTTTTATATAAGGAATTGTTTGAGTTGCTTTTCTTCCCCATTTGTGTTTAGATATTTTAAAATATTTTTACATTCCAAATCAGCATCTTTCCTTTCTATTTAGCTGAAAGCTATAGCTTCTACCACTATGGACTGCACTGTTAACAACTTCAGAAATGGATTAGCTAAGTATTCCTTGATTGTGACCCTTTCAGTTCTAAGTTTGGAGTTTATTTTTTCAGTACTTTTATCTTCAGTACTTTTATTTTTTTTCAGTACTTTATTCAGCTAGCACTTGAAATTCCCTTGTTTTTAGCGTAGCAGATCCTTTTTCAGGCTCATAACTTAGCAAGTACAAGGTTGTAATCTGAATTCATTTTTGCTATAAGAGAGTTGCTCAATAATGAGATTGGTGGCCACCTCATTTAATAAGTCAAGAAATAGTGAGACTTGAGAGACTTATGAGAAAAAGGTTCCTTTGAGAATGAACTTCTTGCTGGTAAGCAAGAAACATCTCAAGGTGAATTTCACCTTTATTATTTTGAGGGCATTAAAAAAACTTCCAATGCTTTAATTTTTCTGCTCTTTCAGTAGCTGTGAGGCAGGCAGCCAGCCAGCCTCTCTTTCAGCTTGCAACCTAAAGTAGATGCCTTTTTCTGTCCCCAAGATGCTGACTGGGCTTGGTCTCAGGTGGGACTAATCTTCACACAGGTGGTAAACATGATTGTGAATTTGGTGCAATGCTCTCTAGCTCTTACACAGTTGCTCTTGGGGAAAGTGTGAATGCGAGATGCCAGTGTGTCTGCAGCTCCCCGAAGATTGTGGCACATCTGCTCCAGGGCTGTCCGTTTGTGCCTAGCTAGCTTAAGGCTCAAAATCCAGGGACAGCGTGCAGCGAGGGGTTCCTGCTGCAACTCTGTGAGTAAATCTGGTGGTCATCATTGGCCACTGACCGTTCCGAGGGGGCAAGGGAACGGAACCCACAGAGAAACGACTCTTACATATAAGCCCTTTAGGCAATGAGTATTTTTACTCCATCTTTATTCCTGGTGGGACACGTGGGAAGTTTCTGCTGCGTATGCCACTGTGCCTTGGACCCAGGTTGGGAGACAGCGGGCAAATTTGGGATTTCCTGCCAAATTGATTCTCTTTTGGTGGGAATGTGGTTTCTAGTGTTTCCGAACTGCGTAAAACCAAGGCAAATATTTCTGCAGCAATCTCTTGCCCATGAAAATGCCACTAAGAGTTCTGGATACAAAGTGGGGGTCACTCCCAACATTTCGGTGATGCCACAGAGACCTCCAGATGAGCTACCAGATTGGAATTATAGATTTGGCAGGAGGGATATGTGGCAACTCAGAAATAATCTTAACCATATACAGTCTTCATTAAACCTAAATAGAAATCTAATTCAGTTGATGAATGAACCCTACACTCCCTCATTCTGGGGGGCAGCCTCTTAAAGGCTGAGGGTGCTCTTTGGCATGGGGAAAAATGTCCACCAGAGAACAGCTCCCTCGGCAGGGAGGGACGGGCGGAGCAGCTTTGCCAGTGAGGTCAAAGGCTGTTTGGGAAGGAAAAGGCAGGGGATGGGTCTCCGTGCCTCCCCTAGGAAAAGGAACAACCTTTTTTCTTTTTCTAAAGTTTTTTTAAAAAGCTTTAAGAAGATAGCTGAACGGGATGCAGTTTTTCTTTCTTTTTTAAAAAAGCAGACGGCATATCAACAAGGAATTGCCTTTTAATGATGGCAGAGATTAAATATTGCTCTCCTGGGGTGTCCACCAGGGATGCGATGGTGGCTGCAATGGTGCAATCAAAGCCCTGCCTTTTTTGTGTACAAACTGTCCCCCAGCGCTCCTGAAGGAGGGGGGAGAGTGATGTTTTTGCATGTTATAAACAAACAAATTTGGGGCTTTTTGAATATTTTGTAAATGGTTGAGTTGAAGAAGATGGCTTAGTTCATTCTCCCTTTGAAAAAAAGGCAGTGGTTGTGGTAAAGCAATTGTAGCATTTCTTATTAGAGGGTCCTTTTGTTCAGGCACTGCCTGGGTTGACCGAAAGGCTCTTAAGAAGTGGGGGCAACACCAAGGGCTTCAGATACGTGATGCATTTGTACCCATCAAGCCAGGCTCCACTGCCTAATTTTGCCCCTGGCAGCTGGGCTCCAACCACAGGACCTCTGGGAGGAAAAAGATTCGTGTTGCAAGAGAATCAAATTCCAGATTTGCCTCTCCTGTTAAAGAAACCAGGAAGCTTCCAGTGAGAACTTGATAGGGTGGGGCAGATCATAAGTTGCAATTCACCCTTTCTTGCTTTCCTTCCAACGAATCTGATTGTAGAAGATGCTACTGTTTTTGAAAGGACAAAAGCTGTGGGTGGTAGCCGTGGTCTTCTCAACAGAAGTCCAGGTTCTCTGGAACGTTGTCTTGTGGTTTTGTAGAACGGGGGTGTTCGGGTGCCAGGTGGAGAGAGGGAAGTCTTGGCGGTGGTCCCATCCATCCTTTTGGTCCGGTAGGTGCCTGCCAGTTAGGCAGCAGGCAATGCGTCATTTTTGAAGTTTATCTCTCCAGCTTGTACACCTTGGGGCTCTCCAGAGGTGTTGGGGGTAGAGTGTCCTTAATGCCATATTGGTTGAGAACGATGAGTAGTGCATTCCTGCTTATCTGTCCCAATTTGGGAAAGATCAAGCAATTTAACAAACTTAAAAAACTAAGTTTCAGATTATTGATTCCATTAATCTTTGGCTTCACATTGTCCATGCAGGATGCCAAGGATTGATGGAGATCACAGAAGCTGCCTCCTTGAACATCACTATTATAGTGGTCTTTAAAAAGAGACATTCAGAAGTGCCCACTGAGTATTTTCCAAGAAGTCAGGATGACAGACAAAGCTCCAGCCCTTTTTACGGGCGACATATGTACAAAGGAGGTAGGGCTTCCATTGCACAGCTGTTCCTGCCATCTTTAATTTTCCTTTCCTGTCCTCCAACTGGTGCCCCTGAATCCACTTATGAGCAGGGAGGGAAACGTTACTGTAGTTTTCACTTTCTCTGTGAATTATTTTAATAGCTGTCCTGCTGTAGGTGATTAAAGGACCGAAGCATAAAAATGTGCAAAGATAATGTGGTTGATGCAAGGCTCCAGAAATGGAAATTCCACCCCCTTCCAGTTAATGGTTGTCGGCGTCCCCCTCTGGCTCTGCTTGGCTTTATGCTCGGCTGCCCCCAGCGAGAGTTGGTGGGCTCAGAGCCCCAGGTTTGGAGATGCCCAGCTGATCTCAGGGCAGACCTGCTCTTTCTTGGGGGGTGGGGTTGGAGCCACCTCAGGAGGGAGCTGGAGACATTGATGGGGGCCAATGTGGAAAAGGCACCTTCTGAGGTGTGAATTTTTAAAATGTGTGGGGAGACCCGTATTAAGGTGGATCTTATGGTTTGTGTCGAAAGTGTTTTTTGTCACCTTTTTTGCTTGGCTTCATTGTTTTATGGCAGAGGCCTCCAACCTTTTGAGCACCAGGGAGTGGCTCCATGGAAAGGTTTTTCCGTGGACCGGAGGGGGCCTGGTTTTGTGTGCTGCCTGCATCCCGCGGATGGGGCTTTGTTTCCATGGACTGGTTTCTGGCATGCCGCCACCCGATGCCGGTCCATGGACCGGGGGTTGGGGACCCGTTTTATGGAACCGTTTTCACATTAGAGGCGTCGGGGCAAAAGGCAGGCACCAGCACTGTGGCATTTTGCTCCAGAGGACAAATGTGCAGGTGCAAACCTAAGAAAGGGCTTTGTTAGGTTTTCAAGACTGAAGGCTGTCTGGACGGTGGGTGGGATGAAGGCCCCCCCGGGGAGCCCAGCGATGGCCCCGACTTCCCTCTGCTTCATGGAACAATGCTGGTGGATAAAAGCACATGCTTTCTTCTTCTTCTGCCATCCTGCCAGCTCTGTAACTTGATTTCTGCACATTAATTCTCACACACACAAAAAACCTGACAAAAAGAGCTCTTTTAACTGCATTGTATTTTAAAAAGTATACTACAATGTCAATAATAAAACTGTTTTCTCATGGACAGCAAGCTTTGTTCGTGTTTGTACTGTTTCCTATTTTTGCCCCTTCCTGAACTTGCCTTGCAAACACATTTTCCAACAAAGCTCAAGATTCACAGCATCACAAACGTCCTCGTCTGCTCCTTTCCTTGAGCACAGGGAGCGCTGATGTCGTCAGACAAGATGGCAGCCGCCACTGCGGGATGGAAGCCCCGCCCCTTTTGCGTTGCATACGCGGCACAGATAAAGAGGGTGGCGCTTTAATTGCATCTTGACCCCACCCCATGAACATCTGTGCGGCCACCCTGAGAGGCTGATGTTACTAAATTTTAGTTTTCAACGTAGCACAAGAAAATGTTTAAGTAAAGAAGCAGCATCACTTGTATTCGTTGCTAATGAACTAATGTAAATGATATCAAACAAAACTTCTTTTTGGGTCCAGATTTATCTTTTTGTGCGGGAAGAGTCATCGGCCAACCTTGCCGCTCAAAGACCAAATGTGCCCCTTCTCTGCTGGGAAGTAACAACAGACCACTTTGCTTGTTTTAAAATGTGAAAATTTAGCCATCGCAATTCATATTTAGGATCCTGTGATGTCCATTCAGCTATTGCTGTAGGGTGTGACTGCATCAAAGCCTCCCTGCATCCCCCACTGAGACACGGCCCCGTGCCCAGCCTTTTTCGTCCAAAATCAGACTTCAACACCCAGCAGCTTCTCCTCAGAAGAGCGGGCATAGCTGCTTCCAAGCCTGAGCCACCTTGGTGGGAGCTCCCGAGGCTACACATCTGACCAGATGACCGAGTTGGAGAAGGTCTTTGCTGGCATCAAGCGAGGAGCATTTGAAATGCAAATTCCAGGCAGGTAGAAGATGGGGGGGCACCATTCTGGTATGAGAAACCCAACCTCTGCAACCTGCAGCTGCCTCAATGGGATTCTGCTGGCTTCCTTCTGTTAGGACCTACATCCCCTCTGCTTCAGGCGTTGGGGCACTTCTCCTTCCTCCAATTCCCCCCCCCATGTTGAGTTGGGCTGGATGAGATTGGCCAGGATACCTAGCAATTCTCCATGGCACTGGCTTTGACCAGAGGCCCCTCTGATCCTAGTTCAACCATGAGACCCCCTTGTTTGTAGAGCTGTGTCACCACTAACCAGTCAAGAGCAGAGCAAACACAAGCATGCTAAGTCGATCTCTCTTAACTGCCATCACACCCTTAAACTCTGTTGCCTGCTTGAGTTGGTTTTTGGGGCAAGATGCCGACTTGGCAGTTCCCAGCATCTCTCACAATTACAATGACCTCGTGACCCTTCCAACTCTTATGACTCTATTAATCATTTACTGGGGATGGTGTAGTGAATCCTGCAGTTTGCAGAGTTGGTCTTGATGACCTCTTGGGTCCCTTCTATTAATCATCAGCCAGGGGGAGGGTTGGAAAGCCCAGAGGGCTGCAGTTCTGCAATGGGCTGGCTCCTCCAATTTTGCTTGCTTTGGGCACCCTTCCCTGAAAGGACTGCCTGGCCGTCCCTGTTGTCCCAATTTGTCCCTCTCTAGTATTGCGCTGTGGCTGTTGCTGCTTCAAGCATTCCACAGGATGGTTTATTTTCATTTCATTTGGAGAGATTTTGTTCCTTAAGCAAGGAAACCAGCTATAAATATTTAGTATAATATAAATATAAACAAACACCTTGAAGGTCCTTGGGTTGCCTGCTCTAGATCCATGCAGTCATTCCTTCTCCTTCTAGATACCCCTCTTGAATGAAGTCAGCCTCCCACATACTTTATTTATTAAAAGTGCTTGCTGGGCAGTCAGTCCTTTCTGGATAGCAGCCTTTTCATGGCGACTTGAGAGGCGGCAGCATGAAATCCCAGTCCCGCCCTCCTGTGCTGACAGATGGAGGACAGGAAGAGCTCCTGGGGGCTGTCCATCACCAGACCTCCTCCTTGCCCAAGGAGGCACTGCAGTTCCTGGGACAGGCACCAAGTCTCAGTCTGGCGGAAAACAGCTTCTCCCGAGACAAAGAGGCGGGGGGAGGGGCTGTTCCTCAGCGTTTCATGGATCCCGGGCAGATGTTCCTGTTGAGGCACTCGCTGCAACGTGGACGGACAGGCAAGCAGATCTGCTGCCCGAAGCCGACCAGGAGCCAATTTATCTCACTCCAGAGAGTCCTGCAGATGGTGGAGCAGGGAGAGGGAAAAAAACATTTCAATGTGGTAGAAAAAATAACACAAGATCGACATTCAGCGATGCCTGAAGCAGCCCACTCTCAGATGCTGCAGGAAGACAATTCCCAACCTTTGAGACCAAGGGAACATCAATATCAGGAAATAACTACAATCCTGGAGCATCAAGCAATAGAGGTGAGGTGGTACCCGACACTGGGGACACTAAAGGGAAGTGAGATTGCCACCACGCCCCACTGATCAAAGTGCAACCACAGAGGCTGCTCCCTGCCCCCCCAGAACTGTCCCCTTTGTCCTGGGCTGGAGGACGCCCGTTGGAGCCACTTTCCATGCTTAGTTCCCAAGAAGGCCAACAGGGCAAGAAAGGCGAGTCTGGAGCTGGTCTTTGGCTTGTGTTGGCTGGTGCACTGATGTCTGCTCACACTATGGTGATGGGAGAAAGAATGCCTTGGCTGAAATCCTACAACTGTGAGAAATTTCCTACAGGATAACACTCAAATTCTCCTCTTGTAGGTCAAAGGTCAACCCTTCGTTGCAACATTGAAATAAATGGGGAGATGGAGTAGTAGGCGATAAAAATGGGCCTTGCCGGTGGTTTCCAGCCCTCTTTCCAAGTGTGAAGGTGTGCCTGTTCCATTGGAAGGAGCAGCACTGCTGACAGACACCTGTGGACCGCAGACCTCCAAGACAAGCGTTTTCCAGCCTGCATTTCAGAGAATGGGAATGAAGGCCGCTTTGGCAATGTGGTTACTACAGCACTAGACTGGAAACTGAGAAACCACAAATTCTAGCCCCATCTCTAGCCCAAAGCCAGCCGCGTGATCTTGGGCCACTCCCTCACTCAAAGTCTTATAAAGAACAAGGCGGTGGTGGAAACCCACTTCTGAAAACGTTGGCAGGAAAGCTGCAGGGATTCATCTAGGAGGGCAGTCACCAGGAGTCAAGACGGACTCAAAGCCCTTCCCCCATTTTCTGCAGAGAAACCTGAGCTTTTCCAAGGTGGATCCCAGTTCCAGAGGGGAAAATGTGACGAGCCTTGAAAAACAGAACCGCCACCCCCTTAAACAGGCAAACTGGAAGGAAAGGTCAACTGGAGACCAGTTTTGAAGCACTTTTGCCTGCATCCAATCAGCTTAATAAGGAATGGTATTGTGGGAGCTTCTTAACTCAATGTCCTTGCACAAAAATTACAGGAGCTGTGATCTCACACTGAGACTAAGACAGAGGGAGAGAAGTGAAATATTTAGATCCAGTTTGGACAGGCTCACCTGGGCAGCCATTCTTCCAGAGCTTGCCTCGTTTCCTCTGGAAGTTTTGTTTCCTTTTTTGCCCACTTTAATCTGTTGCAAATCCGATGCACGTGTGTGTCCACACCTGTAGTTCAAAATCAGAAAGGGGGAGTTGTCCTAAACAAGGACTGGGGAAAGCCTCCTCCTGCTGCAATCAGATGCATCCCATGCTCCTTGAATGATGGCACTTCATCTCCTTGGGAGGACAGTTGCAGCCGAGTCAATCAAGTGAGATTGCAAACTGGCATTTTGTTTAACTTTAGAGAAACCTCTGTGAGAGAGAGGTTTGGCCCACAGAAGGACGTCTCTGAATGGAGATGATGGATTTACGGGAGAGTTTGAGACATCTGTCAAGGGTTTGGTTTCCTAGAGGGCTGGATCAGACGATCCCACCCTACAATTCTATCCGATTCTTCTCCCTCTCATGAACAAACCTGGAGTCACAGGCTGAAGGTCTAGATCAGCCAAGTGCTATCTAGAGCTTCTGCAGTAAGAAGGCGGTGGAGAAACAAGCGGCAACCTGGTGACTGCTCATCTTGCTGATGTCCAGGCCAAGACCCCAAGCTTCCCTCGCCATGACTGGAGGCCCCTGAAGGAGGAGAACATTAGTAGCCTGGATAGGAAAGGCTCCAAAAATGTTCTTCCTTCTGGGGCTCCCAGAGAGCTGTAGCAGGACTGTCCATGGCATATTAATCATCAGTAGGAAAGAAATCGAACTGGAAACTCGGCAGGACCCTTGCCAACATCTCTGCTGACCTACTTAATGGCTGCTTTGCCCCCACAACTGCTTCCCCACTCCTCTCACAGCCGAGGAGCCATTCGTCCGGAACCAGCCAGCCCCGCTCCCCCCCCCCAGTGCCAGCCCTCCCGCATCCGCATCCAGGGAAGCTGGGCAGGAAGAAGTGCCCAGGCCAAGAAGGCACCGCAGCGCCCCCTGCTGTTCCAGGATCTTGTCCTGTGGCAGTGAGACGCCAAGCAGAGCAACTTCCAGATCCATCCCACTTTATTTATTCCCCAGTCAAATTTGGGCTGGCTAAAAAAGCGGCTGGCAGGCAGCTCATCGCTTTCCTTGGACAACATGCCAGCCCACTGAAAGAGGCCCCATCACCTCGGAAGTGACGATCCCACCTCTCCAGTTTCTCCTCCTGTGAGGATCCGTAAGTACTGTGAAGCCTACGCGACCCCAGTTCAGGCCGTACTCTGGCTCTGACCCTGCAGGCATTTCAGAAAACTTTTAAAAACACGGCTGTTTTCCTGGGGGTGGGGGGGGGGGTGAGGCTCATGAGATGGATGCGATTTGTAGGGACAGTTCTTGTCCTTGGCTCCCATTAGATGCACACAGTATCTGTTATTATTGTGACTGATTGTACTGAGTTTTAATGTAATGGGGGCTGCCCGGGGACAGTTTCAAGAACAGGGTCACGTAAATTGACTGAAACACAGGTAATCCTCAATACCACAATGGAGTCTGCCCATCCTCTTGTAAGTTGTGATGGTCATAAATCAGGTCACCCAGACGACTAACTCAATTTTATGATGTTTTTGTGGCAGTCATTAAGCAAATGTTGTGGTTTTAAAGCTGCAAATGGCCATAAATGCAGAGCAACTGCCGAGGGAGTGACCGGGGGGGGGGGGGAGGCGCAATGGCTGTCATAGCTTCAGAACAGAATCTAAAGCACCCAAGGGGAGGTGTAACTGAGAATGGTTGCTAAGCGACTGGTCATAAACTGAGGACCACTTGTAAATGAATGAATGAATGAATGAATGAATGAATGAATGAATGAATGAATGAATCTGAACTCTGAAGTTCAGGCAATCCAAATGTAAATATGACAACTGAGCAGGAATTGGAAGATGAAGGATTGGAAGAGAGAAACATTAGTGAATATGAACTGGATACATAAGCAGGGATTGTTAAACAAGCTAAATGTGCAAGACTGAGATAGCTGAATGCTTGTTCCCCCAAAAGACACAGAAACAAATCCACTCTGCAAGAGACATACCGATTCCCGAGACTTTCTTCCAGGCAATGTCCATCACCAGGTGGGCCATCTTCGGGCCGACCCCAGGCAACTTCACCAACTCGGCCACAGTTTGTGGGATGTCGCCAGCATAGTCCCGCTTCAGGATTGCTGTAGTTTGCTGGACATATCGCGCCTTGTTCTGCAGCCCACAAAAATGTAAATTCATTGAGCTGGGCTGACCAGGGCCAATCTGACTCCAGCATTTTCTTTCTTCTTTCCTATTATGTCTTAACCAGCTGGCCCCAAGCGAACCTGGTGCTTGCAACCCCAAACCCCCCTATTTTCTCTCTCTCCCACCACTGTTCCCCTTCAAACAGTATTTGGAGACAGCTGCCCAGAAGTAACACCGAAACTTCAAGACCACAACTGCCCATAGACCTGACCTGCATCCTCTAAACCAGGGGTGTCAAACTGCCGGCCCGCAGGCCGGTTTCATCATACCGAAGCCCATTGCCGGCAATGCAAAAAGAGTTGTGATACGTCGCGACACGTCACGTGACGTGAGCTTGACACCCGTGTGCTCTAAACCCTTTGAAAAGCTATCCAGGTTATAGTGCCTACTTTGCTATCTTAAACACATCGGAACAGCTCTGCGGGATTAGGCCAAGGCCCATCTTGGTCCAAAATTTTGTTTCTTGCAGTGGCCAAACAGATGACTTGGGGGCTCACAAACAAGAAATGAAGACTACCACTCTGTCTGCAAGTTGTGTTCTCCAAGAGATACTTGGAGGCATTTGCTTTCAACCCGGAGGCGAATTTTCCTGCCTTCAAGACCAGCAGCCCTGCAAAGACTATCCTTCTCCATTCTTTATCCAATCTGCCTTAGAGCCATCCAGGCAGGGCAATGAATTTCACAGATTCACAATGCGCCATAGCACTTAAAGCCCAACAGTGCTTTACAGCTCTCTCTAAGCAGTTTACAGAGTCAGCCTGTTGCCCCCAACAATCTGGGTCCTCATTTTACCAATCTTGGAAGAACGGAAGGCTGTGTAAGGACCCTCCTCAATTTACATCTTAAGAAGACAGAACTCTTGGAACAAGTTTTCCAACAGGAATCTTTATTAAGAAAAACTGACTGAAGGTGTGCTAGACAGGATCTGGGGGACCCCCCTGATCATTCAATGTTTTAAAGCGTTCCCAAGCAATCCCACCCCACATTCCTTCCGGTCAATCCAAATTGGCAGATGGCTGGGTGTTAAATCCATCGGATCCCAAACGTTGCAATCTTCCCCCCCTTTTCCTTGCTGCCGGTAATAGGAGGCTTCATAGGGAGTGAGATCAAAGGCTGATGGCCGCATTGTTATTGTTAGTACTCCAGAGAGGGAATCCACAGAGGATGTTTATTCGTAGATGATAGAAGGAATGCCAGCCATAAACCCCGTGTTTACTCCCCCCCCTTTGTAGTATGACAGAATCCCAAAGAGAGTAAGAATTGGGTTTTCCCAGAGTAGATTAGTTAGAAATAAAATATAATTGGATTCTGACAGGCTGAGTCAACCTTGAGCCGGTCAGGATCAAACTCCTGGCTGTGGACAGAGTCAGCCTGCAATGCTGCATTCTAACCCCTGCGCCACCACCATGTGGTGTCTGTCCTAAACTGCTTTCCTTTCATGTTCTATGAGTGCAGTGACCATAAACGCTTTATTTATATTATAAAGCTTTTATTTCAGAAATCTGTCCTTTATTTTCCAAAAATTCAATTGCTTTACTCTAGTCATTTAACATTTACCATACAAATGGTACCACTTAAAAAATTTCACATCATTTTTACATTTTTAGTCTATTTATATTCATGTGAAATTGAACTCTTTTAAAAATAAATTTATATAACAATAGCACTTAGACTTATATGTGCTTTACAGTGCTTTACAGCCCTCTCTAAGCAGTTTACAGTCAGCCTGTGGCCCCCAACAATCTGGGTCCTCATTTTACCGACCTTGGAAGGATGGAAGGCTGAGTCAACCTTGAGCCTGTCAGGATCGAACTCCTGGAGTGAGCAGTGAGTTAAGCCTGCAGTACTGCATTCTCATCACTGCGCCACCATGGTTCTTATATATACCTTTTTTTTTATTTTAGATACTTTTATTAGAATATGTTTTTGTAGAATTTTTGATTTTGCTCTTGAATTTTCCTTTGTAAAGCAAAGTTATAAATGCAAAAGAATTTTTGTTATACTTATGAACCTCTTTCAGATTTGCCCCTTTTCCAGGGCTGTCCTTTAATTTTTCTAAGAAAAAACATATCTATAGGTAACCCTGGTCCTAACGTTTGGAGGAGGAGGAGGAATACTTCTTCATGCCACACACAGAGCTGGGCCAGGGAATCAAAGGGGACGCTGAAGGGGACAGAGAAGCAGACCCTCCACCTTCTGCCAGCAGGGTCTCCTTGCCACACTGGGAGGTGCAGAGTAGCCTTTCCTAATTGACAGGAAGCTACTTTGGCTGCTCTGTGCAGGCAGAAGATGGAACAAACTGATGCACTGATGATGCTACGTGGTTTGGTAATGGATATGGTAATGGCCACATTCACACACAATTGGCCACAGCCATTTTGGCAAAGCTGCTAAGACGGATTGTGGCTCGGGAAGCTCCATGGGGGCTTTGAGCCCAGTCCTCTCTGTCCAACCAGCCTACCTCACAGGGTTGGGATGGGGTGAATGGGTGGCAGGGGTGCTCCCATGGAAGACAGAGAGTATATTAACTGGCAAATTAACCCTGCTTCCTCGGTTCTTCCCCTTCACATGGAAAATCACTCACCCTCCAAAAGCCGACGGGGTAAATGAGCCGGCCTAACGCCTCCTCGTCAGTCTCCAGGATCTGGTCCACCGTCAGGCCGTGCTTCCGCAGGCGTATCATGGCCGCGAAGGTCACCTGGTCTCTCGTCTGGCTGGAGAGCATGAGCGACAGCAGAATCTGGTAGCGCTTCACCTGCCAAGCAGAAGGGAGAGAGGCAGAGGGGACCCTGTTTCTGGCTGGCCTGGGACCCTCTAGGCCCTCCTCGGCCTCCTGGCTGCCCCACTCACCTCTGGAGGGGCCTCCCTATCAAAGCATGCCCTGGCTCCCATCTGGTCGACCGGGGCATCCTTCTCCCTCCGCATCTCCTGGATGTTGGCCAGCTGCTGCTCCCAGTTGGCCGGTTCCCATTTCTGTTTCTTGGGTTCGGGGGCCTCTGCTGCCTCATTTACCTCTGTAGGCTCATAGGCAATGCCAACTTTCCTTCCCCTCTGGAGATTTCTTGTGCAGGTCTCTGTTGGTGCTGTGATACATAATGGAACACACACACACACAAATAAGCAGCAGGAAACTCAGAAAAGCTCTTGGTTCATTTCATCCAGTGCTACAAGATAGGAAGAAATTTTCAAACTCGGTCCAAGGAAAGAGAAGATTGAGAAGAAATATCCTAAGGCAAACACGAAGGTAGCAACTGGGAAGCAGGCTGCTGCGGCTGCGATCCCCTCCCTCTCTTCCACGTTCCTCCCTCATTCCTGAAGGCTCTGGGCAGCTCACAAGGAAAAAAACTTGCACAAAAGCTTGTTCTTGACTCTTTTCCATAACCAGCCAGTGCACGGTTTTCTTCGTCAACAATTTTCTTGACAAAATAAATCTCTGCATCCATTTCTTGCAAGGCAGGCCTAATGCATCAATATCACTAAGGAGAGGTGATAGTTGCTGGTTTTCTTGTTTTTTGGTCCAAATTGGCCAGTTCGGCTTATGTCTAGTTAACGATTGTAACTGCATATCACAGATACGGGCTTTGCTATAGTTTCCGCCATTGATGATTCTGCTGTATTTCCACCATTCTAGTTTGTTTTTAGCACTTTTCTCACTCCTTGGATGCATTCCTTACTAATCACATTTGGGGCCAGTCTATGCTTGATGTAATCCAGCTGTAAAATGCCTAAATACTTGTAAGCTTCATCCTGATGGCTCCTGATCCTTTGGCTATTCAGCGTTTCAATTCTATTACTGGACATGATTTTACCCCAATCCACTGTAGCATATTTCTCTAGACCAAATTCCATTGTTGGAATTCTCTTCTCAAAATTCTGACAGTATTTGTCAATGACTGGATTTTTATTTATTTGCATCCTGCCTTTATTATTTTTACAAATAGCTCAAGTGGTGAGCACACCTAATCCTATTTTCCCCACAACAACCCTGTGAGGCGGGCTGGGCAGAGAGCGATTGGCCCAAAGTCATCCAGCCTGGTGTTTTGTTTGCCAAAGGAAGGGAGGGAAAAGGTAAAGGGCTGCTGCCAGGGACCCCGAGGGGAGGGCCCAGCCCAAGCAGAAGGAAGCGCCGCGGCTGCCCAGTCCATCCCCTCCAGAGATCGGGTTGCTGCCAATTGAGGTCGAACGGCCAGTTCTGTGCCTGCGAAACGACCTGAAAGCCTGGCTGGTTGGTGGGGGGGGGCAGTTCCGTTGCGCCGGCCCCCTGGGGCCCCTTCGCGGACGGCGCCCCGAAGCCAGCCCGCCAGCCGGCCTCCATCCGCCCCCCGAGGGCAGCCGGCGCTTCTCCAGGCGGTCGAGCGCCGGAGCCCCGCCGGGGTCGCCACCAACCACTCCGCGTCCCGACCTGGTAGGAGGGGGGCGGGCAGCGAGGCCCTCTAGCCCGCCGCTCACTCCCCGAGCCCGGCTCGGGGGACACACGAGCGCCCCGCATGCGAGCCCCGCGCCGCCCACGCGCCCCGCTCTCCCCGGAAGGCGCCTCACCTCGGGCCCCGCTCGGCCGCCGCCGCCGCCGGCGTGCCGGGAAGCTGTGTCCCGCGCACATGGTCCCGCCCCACCGGGACCACAGTCCCCACAATGCCCCGCGGCGAGAGCCGCCTCCTCCCGCCGTCGCGTGAGCTCCACACCGGAAGCTCAGCGGCCCTTCCGCTTGCGGGGGCCCCAGGGAGAGGGCGGGGCGGGGGCGCGGGGGGGCGGAGGCGTTTACGCGGTTTGGGATCGGAGCCCGGTAAGTCGGCAGCGCCTGGGGCGGGCGGGTCTGCACCGCGGGGCTGTTGTGCGAGACAGCCGCGGAAACGCGCGGGGGGCCGTCGCGGCCTCTCGGCTCCGGCAGGCAAGCAGGGCGGCCCGGGCCGGCCGCGGGAGCGCCTGGAGCAAAGGCGGGGGTGAGGCCAGGAAAGACCCGGGCCGGCCGGAGTCGGGCAGCCGCGGAGCCGGTGGGTCCTTGGGATTGCTTGGCCAATCGGGGTCCGGCCGTGCAGCTCCCGGAGGAGGAGGCGGAGGAGGAGGAGGAGGGGGGGGGTCGCCGCGCTCCGTTAATCTCGGGCGGCCCTGAACGAAGCGAAGGCAGAGCCCGTTCGGAGCGGAAAGCCGGCTGCTGGTTCCTGCGGCCCGCGGAGCCTCCGGAGCGGCAGCCGGGCCCAGCTCGCCTGCAGGGGAGGGCGGGCTCTGTGGTGGGGCAGAGCCAGGGGGCGAGGGGGCCTCCGGGGAAGCCGCTCCGGGGCTCCTTTGGCCTCCAAGAGCCCCGCTGGGCGAAGCGAGGCCCGCCCCAGGCGGAGAAGGCGGAGAAGGCGGTCCGGCCGCTTGCCGTGGAAGCGGGAGCCGGTAAGGCCTCCCGAAGCGTCGCCAGCGGCCCACAAAGCCACACCCGGGAAATGGTTCGGGACTCGAGAGCCGGCTTGGCCGAGCGACCGAGGCACCAGGCTGGAGATCGGGCGACGGGAGTTCTAGTCCCGCCTTAGGCGCAACAGCCCGCCGGGGGGCTTTGGGCCAGGCGCCCCCGGCCCGGCCCGCCTGACTGGCTGCTTGTGGGGGGAAGGTGGGTGGCAGGAGCGCTAAGCTGGTCCCCGGTTACCTGCAGGGTGACAAAGGTGGGATGAAAACCTAACGCTACGAAACCAGGTGGAGCCGAAGGGGCCTCGTGCCGATCCCATCAGCCGGAGAGAGTCGGCGGGCAGGGAGCAGAAGGGGCGCTTTTCCCGCAGCGGCCCCTGGAGACGAGCAGGGCCCCAACCCTGTTGGCCTTTCACGAGGCCCTAAAAACCTGGCTGTGCTCCTGTGCCTGGGATGCTGACTGGGTTAAGGGCCTGTTTCCTGGAATGCATAAGAAAAAACCGTAGCTCATTGAAGCATAGCTTAATTAACGAAAAGGTGACAGAGTAAAAATTACGAGGCATGTTACATCCAAAATGCTCTCTTCCCTTATTGTTACAGCCACGCCATATTCTCGTGAGCCATTTTGTACTTTCCACACTGGAAATATCCTAGATATAATAATTACTAAAGGTACTAACAAACTATTTACAAGCAATAATAAAAATTGAGATCAATAAACGAATCTTTCATGCTGTCAGTACAATTATTATTTCAGCTTGAAAAGCTTTTATACGTACAGTACTATTCCACTAACTAGTTGTTCAATTAATAAAGTTTCAAGTGCTTTATCCATACTGAAAAATAAGGTTTATTGTAATGATTAATTACCATTAGCATTTGGGAAGAATGTCATGACTATTTCCAAAACTTTGAGAATGGGGAAACAAGGTAGATTCATAAACATCGAACCAGCATCCTAACACAGAGATCTATAGTAATTATCTTTTGAAAACTGTAAAATGCCTCTAATTTGTATAGTCATGCCTTTCAATATGGTTAAAAGAAACAACAGTATTGTTGGTCTAAATTTAATTATTTTCAGGTTCTGGTTTATGAAATCACTTTGTTTCATCTCAAGAGGAAGGTTTTGTTTGCTTCTGTTTAAAAACTATGTATAGTCCAAAGAATTGAGGGACCACCTAGAGCAGGGGTGTCAAACTTGTAACGTCACGACAGTCACATGATGTGTCATGACGTATCACGACTTTTTTTCCATTGAAGGCAATGGGGCGGGCGCGGTTTCGCTATGATACATCTGGCCCGTGGGCCGGTAGTTTGACACTCCTGACCTAGAGGTATTCAGTTTCCCACTTTATATGTATCACAATCCTGGAAGGCCAGTTTGGTTCAGTCTGACTCCTGGGCTCAATGAGTTCAGAGGACTAAAAGGGAATTGAGTTACTTCCATACATTTTCTTAACTAGAGCAACATACTGGTTCTCCTCATATAAATTGATAATGTTTTTAATGCACAGAATTTGCTAGTTGTTTCAGTAGTAGCTTTTTTAAAATAAAGGAGAATTTCTGGCAAAGTTGGACACATACTGTATTCTACAAAGCAGCCACCTGTATGCCATGTTTGAGCATGCATAGAGTGGGTTGTAGGTGTCTGTGCTTTTTTGTGTGTGTCTCTTAAGCTTCTATCTCGGGAGGGTTATATTGAGAAAATCAACTATTTTCCCTTGATGAAGCAATCTTCTCTCCATACAGTTTCCTTGATGCTGTCTTAAGTTAACAATGGCAAAACCACCAAGTAAAGACCCTGGGCTAAAGGAGAAGTTTAAGAGCCTCCTAGGACTGTCATCCAGGCCCAATTCTAAATCATCTGAAGGAAAACACACAGAATTCATCATCACTGTAGAAATACTCAAGGTAACATTCAGAAATATTCCAAACTTTGAACTTTAATAGATGCCACAAGAGAAAATTAATACAGATTTTAATTTCAAGGATTTTTTAAAATCCTTTAAATTGCCTTAAGATTTGGATTCCCCAAGGATTTGTGAGTAAAATAAATCCTCAATTTAATAGACTTTGGTTTAATGAAATGATATTGTCTTCAGATGCAAGACAATAGTTGTGTACTCTATGCTTGCGTATATGTATAAAATCCTAATAGCCATTTTATGTATGTATAAAATTTGAATTTAATGTGTAATATGTTTAAATTCCATTCACATTTAAAGGATATTCTACTTTAAAAGATAGCCCTTTCTCCCTATTACTGTGCAGCTGAGGGTATACAGTAACACCATCCTGATGGAATTGCTTTATTAACTAAGCAGTTAACTAGCTTTGATTTATGATGCTAACTTCTTAAACTCCAAAGCCCTGGCCCTTTGGAACATCTTGCCCCATGAGATGAGATTGACTCCCACCATTTTCCCTAAGAATCTCAAGACCTGGCTCTGCAGTTGGCTTGGGTCCCCAATGGGGGAGCTTCATACTGGAGGTGGTTGATTGAGTAACAGCAGTTCCCACCTTCCCTCCCTCCCCATCTTTAGTTGTAACTTGTATTTTATTGAAAGGAAGAAAGGGAGGGAGGGAGGAAGGAAGGAAGGAAGGAAGGAAGGAAGGAAGGAAGGAAGGAAGGAAGGAGCGAGCATATATTGACAACTGGACATCCTGAAGTGCTGTTCGCTGGAGGGGAGGCACTGTGATTGTGATGGGAAGGACAACATATTGGAGAGGCAATTCCTTCACCGAGAGCCCCCTATCTTTGGGGCTGACAAGTGCCTTTAGAGTTTTGAGAACACATTGAACTTCATGGCTGCTGTGGAGAATTTCTAATCCATACAAAATGGCACCTGTGTATGAAAAACAGTTCCCAAGCACTGGTCCACTAGAATGCTGTCTGTCACCTCTTATACTTCCTATTCCCTTAGGATACCGTAAGCCATCTTTTTTCGCTTTGTTCTTGTTCTGGATACATGACTTATTTTTCAAGCAGTGCTACAGCTGGCCATCATTTTTATTTTCTGAGAAAATTTGAGAGATCAGAACCATTCTTAAAACTATGCAAATCACACTATGCAAATCAGGTGGGACAATTGGCACCCACAGGAAACTGTTTGGGAACTGGCCCTAGAAGCAATGTTCCTGTTATTGTTGTACATTCTCCAACTCAGCAAATGGTGATTTGTCAAACTGGAAGAGCACAGATCCTCTGCAGAGGATGATGCATGAGCAAGGAAGGTCAGGTTTTCCCCTTATCTAAGAAGTGTGAGTCTGTGCGTAAGAATCTTTAACCAAGAAGTGCTAGTCCTGGTTCCTTTACTGCTAGATGTGGTCAGACATGTAGAACCACCATCCTGTCTGTGAACCTGCTGCTGCTTGTACAGATCTAAGTCTATACTTGTTTTTCAGGAACTGAGCATAGAATGTGGTTTAAACAATCGGATAAAAGCAATTGGACAAATCTGTGAGGTGGCAAAAACTAAAAAGTTTGAAGAGGTGAGTATGCAGGGCTTGCTGTTTAGAGAAATAAATGCCTTATACCTGTATATAAGCATCCACTCCACTGCAGCTGAACTGCACATCCCACATCTCAGCATTTATAGATGGCTTGGGATGAATAGAGGGTGGGACCCTGGGTTGCTAAGCCAGAGAATTTCTGTTTGCCTTCCCCAGTAGAAAAGGGGATAGAACAAATTGGGAGTTTAAATAAATAACAGGAAGGCAAAACTGGCTCGTGGTTTTTTTTTCTTTTGAAAGTAGATCTTTTTATACATTTCTGCTCAGCGTGACCTGCCTTTGGGTAGTTATATGGCATTGGAAGAGAATGTCAGAAAGAAGCTGTTAATTTGAGAATAGACATGATCTGAAATTCCACAGTGTTTGGTTCCTATCTTACAATATTCTGGTGAGGGAGCATCCATTTACTTTGAAGCAGTTAAAAAAAAAGACGTGAATGTTTCTTTTAGGATTAGAACAGGACAGAGAAAAATAATCAGAAACTAACCCTGTGATGTTAAGATATAAATGTCACAGTTACCTAATAGACAAATGTTTGCTGTTGGATCTACATTTAGTAAACATGATTGATACAATTTTAATTGAATAGACCAAAGGATCCAAGTATCTCTAAATGATTCTGTGCTCCTATAGCATGCGGTGGAAGCTGTTTGGAAAACGGTAGCTGATATGCTGCAGCCAGATCGACCGCCTGAGGCCCGGCATGCTGTCCTCCATCTGTTGCAGGCAATTATTCTGGGACAAGTAAGTTGCATGACCAAGCAACTGTACTAGAACAAAGCATCCTTTTTAAAAACGTATATCCATTACTTAAGCCAATTCTTTTATCTTTAAGGGTGAAAGGCTGGGGATTCTCCGAGCTCATTTTTTTAGAGTGATTAAAGATTATCCGTCTAATGAAGACCTACATGAGCGGCTTGAGGTATTCAAGGCACTGACTGATAATGGAAAACACATAACGTACTTGGAAGAGGAACTAGGTATGTCCCCTTTTTCAGTGGTAGATTCTTGCACAGAGAAGGGGGTGGCCAAAACTTATCATCTGAGCTTCTGGTCTGATCCAGCCAGGTTTTTCCTTCTGGTCTTACAAGAAAGGACCTCTCTGGTGAACTTTTGAATGGGCCATTTAGAAGCTTGAGCCATTGACCGTCATTCGTCTAGAACGTTTTCTGCAGTTCAGCATCTGGCATTTCCTCCCTTGTTGCTGCTTCTTTCAGCTGAATTTGTTCTTCAGTGGATGAAAGTTGGTTTGACTTCAGAGTTTCTGTTGGTGTTGATCAACTTAGTGAAATTCAACAGCTGTTACTTGGATGACTACATTGCTGGCATGGTCTAGTAAGGCAAAGTTTTAGATCTTCTCTTGCTTATAAGGAAGCATAATTAGTATGGAATTCTGGATTCTGTGGTCCTTACGTAGCTAGACAACCCAGTTTGGGGGAGGTTGCTTTGAAATGATAATCTTGGTAGAGCCATGTTCTTTTGCTGGCTGGGTCGTGGAAAAAGTATTTATGTCAGTGTCAGTTCAAGTACTGAATTAATTGAGATAGCAGCCCAAAGAAGCCATGAATGAGCTATGAGCCATAAACTAGTGGAGAACTTGGTCAAAACAAGTTCTCGCATACCTGAGCCTGGTGGGGGGAGGGCTTTCTGGCAGGCTCGAGTTGTAGATTTAAGATTTCTGCATAGGAGGTTCAGTTAACAAAGCCAGCCAACCAACGAACACCCTTAACCAGATTTTCCTTTCCTTTAGCATGATTTGCGCCTTATGCATTCAGACATCTTCTGCAGTTGACATTAAGGTGGGTAGTTACATAAATGTTGTGGGCAGGATAAAAAGGCCCTTAAAAATAGGAACAGGTTTGCATTGGGACAGGGAGACTTTGAGTCTGTTTCTTTCTCCTGTTTGTAAACTGTCCTTGACACCTTCCACTTGGTCACTCCTCCTACTCAGTTTGCCATCAGACTCCCTGCCTGGGATTTGCTGTTGCAGCCACAGCTCAGTGCAGTTGGAGGCCTGCCTGTCCTCTTCTTCATCCACTGGACTACTTCCTGGCTGGCAGCTCGTGTCCGTGGGTGGACGTCTGGAAAGGGGTGCCAGAATGACCCACGCCCATGAGGGAACTGCATGCACGATAGCCTTTGTTCAGACAAGGGCAATACTGAGTTTACTTGCTGCTCCCTCAGCCCTATCTTGTTTCTCCTCACCCTCACCTCTCCCCTCCAGGTCTCCCTGCAGGTGTTGGATGCCGTGGTGTGCTACAATTGCCTGCCTTCTGAAATCCTCCCAATGTTTATCATCACCTTGTGCTGGACCATCAACGTGAAGGAGCTCTGTGAGCCCTGCTGGAAGGTAAGCCGTTTCTCCAGGACTCGGGGCAGGAAGCATCTAAGTCCCAGGGAGCAGGAGGGGACGAGGAGAGCAACCCAGGGGCAGCCGGGATTGGCGGGAGTGGAATCAGCGGGCAACTTAAGGAACCTGCAGCTGGGTTTTCCTATATAGCCCTGGTATACTCATCTGGTTCATATATTAAGCCGTAATCTGCTTTGTTTATGCTTAGTGCTATTCTTATAAGTAGGTTGAGTTGAATAAGGCAAATTCCATCACAAACAGCAAACTCAATCATACGGATGTGTGAACCAAGTAATATTCTGATCTGGTAATGTTCTTATCTCCAGGCAACCATGCCCAGATCTTTCTATTCTCCAAAGAAAGTGGCTTTGAGATCTAGGACGGGAGCAGACATTTTCTAGGGCCAGAAGGAAGCAGAAGGGGAAGGGGTTCCAGCCTCCTTTTTGCCATGATGCTCTGTTGGAGCTTCCATACAAAATATCTGGGCTAAGACCTAAACAGAGTTGTCAGGTTGGAAGGTAGAAGGTCTGACGAGTCGGCTTTCGCTCAGAATTCTCCCAACACCCCTCCTCTTCCCCCAAGTTTTTCCCCCAGGTTTTTGGCTTTGGCAAAAGGGGTCAGCCCTTTAATGGCTACTTTACACCAGAAAAACACCTGAAATTCAACTTCACAGGAATTTTGCATTGAAAATGTTTGGGTGATGTTTTAGAAGGCAGTATGCCAAATGATCTTCCATACAGCACAGAATTGATGCAAATGTTATACAGTTTCGTTAAATTTCTGTTGGAGAATTTGTCATCAGGCTTGGTGCTCCCTTCATTTCTTCGTTGCAAATTGTATAGTACTTTCTTGGGATACTGTACACTTAACAGAAAGCCCTTATTTGTCTTTCAGCTCATGCGGAATCTACTGGGAACTCACCTGGGTCATAGTGCCGTTTATAACATGTGTCGGATCATGGAGGATAGGTATGTGGCTGCATGTCTTTCTGAGGGATGGGAGCAAGCCTTAGTTGTGGCACACTGAAGAACCATCTTGGAAGGGCAGAGAGATTGTTGGGCGCCACAAAAAATGAAACGTTATTTCATTTTGGCAGAATCTGGGACTTGTGGTTCTTGTGCAGATTTTTGTGAGGAAGATTAGGATACTTCCCTCTGCTCCCCTCTGTTTTCAGGACCTACATGGCAGATGCTGTCCTCTTGAGGGGAGCTGTCTTCTTTGTGGGGATGGCCTTGTGGGGTGCACACAGACTGCAGTCTCTCAAAAATTCGCCAACATCTGTGCTGCCCTCTTTCCTGAAGGTAAATGTGAGAGAGAGAAAAGAGAGAGAGAGAAGGGTTTGAAACAGAATGGCTTAGAGTTGCCTCCCCAACCATGGGTCCTCCAGATGTATTGGATTTCATTCCAAATAATTTCAAGTGCAGAAGAACCATAAGCCAGAGCCTTCGTGGCAGTTGGCCCAACTCTTCCCAAAGCTGCCGTGGGTTCTTGATAGCAAAGCAAGTGACATTCCGGTCCTAGCTTAGATGCAAAGTTCACTGAATATCCACCGTTGGTTGAGAATTAGTAGCCTTGCCTACCTGCAGAGTGGCAACTAGGATAGAATTTGAGTAAGGGGAATCTTTTACAGACCCCTGAGCTCCTTGGAGGAAGGGTCGGGCAACAGGCAATGAATGCTGGAGAATGGGAACTGGGGGGGGTGGATCACTACCTGCCAGGTTCTCTTCTACGTGTCTTGGGAGTGGCTGACATCCCAGCTACGGAGCCTCACAAGGGCTGTGAGCGAGCAGGAGCCCAAAGGCACCGGGAGCAGCCAGATCCCTCTGGTGGTTGCAACTTTTCACAAACAAAGCAACTGGCCTGGAGACCTACTTGCACAACACTAGCAATTGTTTACTGTTTAGATTTGTTATTAATTTTACTATAAAATATGCCTTAAAACATAGGTTTAAAATAAAAAATGTTTCTTAATTTTACTATAAAATATGTGTACCACTTTCTTTCCAGACCTTAGATGGTTTATAACCAACAAAAATACAAAAAAGATGCAGTTTTTCTATTTAAATAATACTGATGAAAACAGCTACATAATAATAGAATATAAAAATAGCACATGTATACAAATCCCTAAGCAGAGTCAGCCACTTGTGCTCTATTTTCCCCCTAACCCCAGCAGAAGAGGACCACTACCACTGCCTTCCTAAAATTCAAGAGGGAAGGGGCCATTCTGACCAGGGAAGGGCCACAACCAGAGCAGATCCCCACCCCGTCACCTCTTGTGTGTGAGCGCCCCGAAACAGAACCTGTGATGGAGACAGTCCCAAATTAACTGGGAGTCAAGTCGATATGGGATTTTATAGGCTACAACTGGCAATTTGAGTTGCACACGGACATCTATTGCAGTGCAACACCACAGACGAGTATTGTGCCAAAGGGCTCTTTGCCAGCACCATCTTTGTCACCATCTTGAGCTAAGGCACAATCTAGCAAACCCCTCACCACTCTCCCGCTTCACACAACTTGCCTGGCCTCCTTCACATGAGCCTGAGGGCTTTCCTCACCTCCAGGTCTTGCTCTCCCGAGGACCCTTGGTTTGAGAGAGCCCAGCCCCTGCTCTTCACGGAGCGAGGTCGACTGGAGTCCTAAGCAGCCGTTCCAAGCAGCAGGGCCTTTGGTCAGGCAGAGGTCCCTCTCCTGGCCCTGGTCTCCCAGCCTGGCGATGGCCCCCCCAGCAGTAATCATCTCACAGCCCCAATTACCGGCCCAATTTTATTAGCTTGATACGGCACTTCAGCTGCTGTGGGTAAAGCTGTGTGAATATTTAATCATTACAATTACTTACATTCCAACTTACCTCAAGATAATAATTCCTGCCAGAGCAGCTTCCAAGCAATATCAGAGATTGTAAAACAAGCAGAAATTGCAAAGAAATAAATCCCTAGGATCTGTTAATGGTCCCATGGGAGGAGAAGGCAGAGCCCATCTGAGCTGGCTTGGGGGAGGATCTCGGGAACGGATCATTGGCCTCCAGGACCTAGTCCGGTTTCCTGACTTGTCCCCACATGAGTGGGATTCCCAGACAGCTCCTTTCAGTTCTTGTGCTGCTTCTATTCCACCAGCCCTTCCTCTGACTCTGGCTTTTCCTTCTAGGCCATGACAGCTCCCAATGCCATCGTGTCTTACGAAATCGTCCTCTCCATAACAAGGCTGATCAAAAAATACGGCAAGGACCTTCAGGCAGTCACCTGGGACGTCCTTTTGGATATCATGCAGCGGCTGGTTGAGCAGCTGCAGGTTGGTGGACTGCTTGCTTTAGATCCCTCCTGGTGGAGCAGTTTGCTATGCAGCTGACCAGATTATGATAATCTGGGGTGTGTGGATTGTAGGCTGTTCTTACAGCCTCCTGTATTTTTGTGCATTCTGTTGCTTCTCTTCTTTTCATTAAGGGGCTCTGTCTCCTCAAGATTGGTCAAAACTAAGCCCAGAAATTTAGATGCCATCTCTGTACTTTTGCTGGTATGGGTAACAGCATACGGTTTTATGATGTGCGATATGGGTGTGCATGAAAAGGAAAAGCTGTGCATGTTTGGAATCTGGGGCAAACCAAGCATTCCAGAAGTTCTTCCCAACCATTTCAGTTCAGCCACAGTTTGGCAGAACGGGCACCGAGAGCTTTCAGTTGTTCTGAGTTTCAGATCACACAGAATCCCAGAGGGCTTTTGCAGAAGCAGAAGGGCAAGGCTGATGTACATCAGCCCTCCTGTTCTCGGCAGCTCCCAACATCCCTCCTGCCTGCCTGCTTGCTGCCCCCTTAATCTTTCCAATGCCCCCTCTCCTCTCTTGCCCCCCCACCCCACCCACCACTGATGAACATGGCATCTTACCAGCTCCTATTTCTTCCTCCAGCAATTTCTCTTGCTCAGAAGAGCCACATTTCACTGTCTGTTTGAAATGCCTGTATCTCATTCCATGCATGCATCCAACCAGCCGAAACGCACGGGATTGGGTTCAGGCACCACACCACCTATTCAGGGCACCAAATAGGTTGGCCACAGCGTTTTGTGTATCTGTAATGCACAATAAGTGACATACTTAAACTAGGGCGCATTGCTTGGAATGCGGTTATCCTTTCCTTGAGGAAATCATGACTTGTGAGTAACCCTGAACTATCTACTTGCTGTCTAGATTTGGAATAGTTAATCCACAGAATAAGACTAGGAACTCAGATTAATGATATTTATTGGCAGGAAGGTAAAAAGTTACAACACGAGGATTCCGGAGACTGTCCTTGCTCTAAATTTATGCTCTAAATTTAGAGGAGAAAACTTCCCTGTTTCCTGCTTTCCAGTGCAAGGGCTGGACGTTTGCTTCTTTCTTGAAGGTCCAGCAGTCTGCTCCTGTTTCTGCATCCTCACAGAGGATCTTGATTAAACAATTGCTAGGGGGAAATTAGCTGAGTCACAAGTAGAACAGTTTGGGTTATGAACTGCAGCTAGGAAGAATGTGCATTTTTCTCCCATTCTTGGGCACCGGAGTTACTGGAGGCAGCTCTGGGAGACAGTGGGTTGAAATGAGGAACCCTTATTTCTTCTGCCTTCTAGACTTTGGAAAGCCAGGAGCTGAAATCCATTGTCCACGATTTGCTGACTACAGTTGAGGAGCTGTGTGACCAGAACGACTTCCACGGCTCCAAAGAGAGATACTTCGGACTTGTGGAGCGATGTGCTGACCAGAGGCCTGTAAGGCTTTGGTGGGAAACGTTCGCCTCAGGCGGTGGCTTCCTGTCATTTTGTTCAGCCCCAAAGGGCTCTTTCACACCGCGGCTCCTTTAACGCCCTCGGAGACGGGCTTCCGTGCCTTCTGGGGGACCTCCGAACGGGAGGAGCCGGCTGGCGAGGCTCTGGTGGCGGCATCGGCAGGTGATGCTTGGCTACCGTGAGGTAGAAAAGAAAGTGCAGGTGGTCCTCGACTTAGTGACTGTTCAAAGTTAACAACTGCACTTATGACTGTTTTTCACACTTGCGACCATTGTAGCATCCCCACGGTCACATGATAAAAATTCGGACACTTGCCAATTGGTTCATATTTATGACGGTCGCAGCATCCCAGAGTCATGGGATCGCTTTTTGTGACCTCCTGACAAGCAAAGTCAATGGGGAAGCCAGATTCACTTAACAACCATGTTACTAACTTAACAAGAGCAATGATTCACTTAACAACTGTGGCAAGAAGCCTTATAAAATGGAGCAAAACTCACTTAACAAATGTCTTGCTTAGCAGCATAAATGTTGGGCTCAATTATGGTCATAAATTAAGGACTACCTGTACACCCTCTTGAGTTCTATGGTTTCACGTATCAGGACATAGTAAAAATCACCTGGTCCTCAGCAGTTCTTTAAAATAGGTAAATACAACCTCAGATGAACAACAACACATGGCATATTGTACCATGCCATCTTTTATTTTACAAAAAAAAAAGGCCAAAATGGAGAAGCCATGTGTGAAAAACTTAAGCACACCCTTGCTGCTTCCATAGGTATGATGAGGCTAAGTAGCAGCCAGGTGCTGCTAATCAAGTGTCATCATCAGCAAGTGTGGCTACCTCTATAAAAGCCAAAGTTTCAGGAGTTTGCTGGTCTCCAGCATTGAGGTGTGTGTTAGCACAATGCCAAAGAGGAAAGACAGACATGATTTAAGAGGAGCAATTGGTGCTGCCCATCAGTCTGAGAAGGGTTATAAGGCCATTTCCAAATAATTTAAAAGTCCATCATTCTACAGTGAGGAAGATTATTCTCAAGGGGAAAACATTCAAGAGAGTTGTCATCCTTCTCAGGAGTAGATGCCCCAGCAAATTCACCCCAAGGTCAGACCGTGCAGTGTTCATAGAAATTGGGGGGGGAGGGGGGGAATTGTGTGAAATTGTGTTGTTCATCTGAGGTTGTATTTACCTGCTTTTCAGAACTGCTAAGGACCAGATGATTTTTACTCTGTCCTGATACATGAAACTATAGAACTCAAAGAGGGTGTACTTTCTTTTCCACATGTAGGATTTGTTTCAGTTACGGCTTGTTGAACAGACAAAAAGAGCGAAAGAAATCCTGCTTCCTCATATAAATTTCCTCCTCCTTTTCCCAGTTCCACATTTGAAACATTCTCATAATTGGTAGGAGATAGATTTATCTATACATTCATGTGGGAACATGGCACCCTGAGAGTTTTTCTCTGTGTGTTTCCAAGTATGTTTTGCCTGCTTGGATTGGTAGTGATATGACTGTAGCGCTTGCACTTTATTTTGAAAAATAGAAATAAGCTAGGATTTCAGGTGTACTCTTGCAATGTCATCATTGATCAGTCCTGATCAATAAAACCGAGTATTTTAAATGTTATTTATTCTTCAAAATCTGGTTTGATGCTTGTGAAGAAGTATGTTCAACTGAGCTACAGTTAGAAAAAAAACAAATTTTAATGTTATGTATGAATTAAAGAAAGCTAAGTTACAAACTGCAGGGCAGATAATATGTGCCACTTTCTAACCACCATTGGAAGAGACCACGGTTTAAGTCACATCCCTTCTAAACTATTACATTGATTCTCCATATTCCTGATTATTTTTGCGTATAAGAGTGTATAAAGTAGTAAGGAACAAAACTTGGTGCTGCCCATCTCTCCCAGGGGGGACTCTGGCTGGTGTACAAGTAACATATTAAAACATAAAAACTATGTATAAAATTATATAAGAAGCAAAGATAGTTAAAATGAAAATTGTTCTGAACTCCAGTCCCTTTTGTCCCCTCACGGCTGCCTCCCTGTTGCCTTTTGGAAGGAATCTTCAGTTTTGAACTTGATAACCTACCGAGCTCAGTCCATCCACCCTGCGAAGGACAGCTGGATTCAAAACCTCCAGGCGCTGATGGACAGGTTCTTCAGGTAGGGCCAAGAACCGTTCTGTGGCTCCACATCCCCGCTTTTCTCTCCAGGCTTTGCCAGATGAGGGTGCTGAGGTGAGGGTTGCAAAGAGCTGCTGGAGACCCTGTCAGGAAGGGACTCTGATTGAGCTCACACAATCTGGCAAACCAGAATGGTTTGTGGCTTCTGTGGTTTGTGAACTGGCTTAGGGCTATTTATGACTCCATACTTTTCTGATGTTTAATACTACTTATTGCAATAATGCCCCGTCTCTCCTCTGGAGCTCAAGGCCATTCACATGGATGTCCCTCTCAAACTAGCCACCACAAAAACTCGTGGGAGGTAGGTTGAATGGGTAGCTGTGAGCTCCATTCACTGGGGGTGGGGTAGGGGACGTTGAACCTGATCTCAGTTCGAATACTGAATGTATAGTTGAAGTAGCAAACTTGTTTTCACTTTGCTCTAAATGAATTGATGTCATCCAGCGTATTATAACTGAAGTAATATTAGAAAGAATTTCTCCCTGGTTCAGATTATTCCAAAGTGGGATTATAGGGATTTAGCAATGATGGCCTCTTCTTTAAGGGTCTAGAAAGAGAGGGTGGGCCGATCAAGGATTGGGACACTTTAGCAGCAGATATTTCTGTTGATGTTGCATTGGCCCTAATGTTCCATTGCTTAGATTAAAAGTGCTTCTGTGGCTGCATTCCCACATTGGAGTAGGCCAGGGTTGTCTTGAGTGGGTCCCAGAGTGCAAAGCACAGTTACAGCCTCAGTTGGCAGGTTAATACAGCACAGTAAATCCACGTCATTCAGACTAATGATTTATAGGTGCTGCTCGCCTTATCGCTCTACATTTAACAATGGTTCAAAGTTGGCCTTGGAAAAAGTGACTTATGACCTGTACTCCTGCTTACAGTCACCTGATCACAGTTTAGGAACTTCACACTTGATCGTAAATATGCGCTAGTTGCCAGGGGCCAAAGTGTGATCGGGTGATTGCAACCTGTGACTTTTTTGTTGATTTCTGGCAAAAAGTGGTTAAAAAAATGCCCATTGAGGAAGCTGGATTTGCTTAATGACCCTATTGTTTGCTTAATGACTACAGTGATTTGTTTAATGACTGCCATAAAAATTGTACAATCGGGTTCATTTCATAACTGCCACAGCTTATGATGGAAGAACTACATGTACTGTATATTGATGCATGCTTTTATTAGCAGCAGTATTTCTATAATTATATTGTTTTAAATTAACTATTATAATTAGACAACAAATAACTGGAACATGTCCTATTAGCCCAGAAGCCCATCACCACTGAATAAACCAAAGATTGGTTTAGCCTAAAGTGTGAACCCATCTTAGGATCAGATGAGCGCCAGAATTAGCTTATAGTTTAACAAGCTGAGCCACACACTGGCTACCATAGGATTTTGAACTGCAAGTGTAGATTTGGTCTCTTTTTTAAAAGCAACTTTATCCGCTTTTTCTGCTTAGAAATGAGAGCCGAAGTGCTGTTCGCATAAAGGTTTTGCACGTCCTGTCTTTTGTGCTGAGTGTCAACAGGCAGCTTTACGAGGTGAATCTTCCTCTTATTCCAAGATGGGTTGTTCTGATTGTACCAAAAGGTCAAGCTTTGTGGGGCCAGAGCAGAGAGGCACAAACAGTTCGTGCCCAAACTATTCTACGTACAGAAGCAACGGTGTTCACGCTCCAACTGAACACGTGTTCAGCCTAGATAGGCAAGTGAGGATGTCTTCTGAGCAGATCTGTTTGGCAGGGGGAGAGCAGGGCTGAGGGCTTTGCTTGCATAGCACATCTCGGGGATTTGCTCCAGATCCCTGTGGGGTTTCTTTTGGCTGAAACTCACAACAACATCAACAAAAAAAGTTTTGTCCCTGGCAAATTCCACCTGAACTGTAAATCAAGGACTGCCCGTACAATGCAGGGCTGTCACCAATCTTGCAACTCTGAAAATCTTTCCCCTGCCACCTGCAAGGGCAGGTCCTCCCCTTGGTTTCTTTTCCTGACCCCTAGGTGACTGGGGGGTTCTGCCCCTCATAGCTGAGTGTTTCCTTGGCAACATCTCTTCTCCTCTTTCCCCAACGTCATTTGCACATCCCAGTGCACGTTCATCGTGGCGTGTGTTGAAGAGAGGGTTGGTTCTGGAGGTGGAATGACCTATGGCTGCTTGAGGACCTAGACATTCAAGACTCCTGAACCTGATTGTTTTGCCTGACATCACAGAAACCTGTCTATCCACCTGGCTTAGTTATAGTCGGAAATTGTCTCTGATTGCAGGAGGAATTGATTAATCTGGTCATCTCCCAGCTATCTCATATCCCAGAAGATAAAGACCACCAAGTTCGTAAACTGGCCACCCAGTTGCTGGTGGACTTGGCTGAGGGTTGCAATACCCATCACTTCAGCAGCTTGCTGGATATCATAGAGAAGGTATGGACACTGTTTCACCTCCAGTTTCTGTAACGGCAAAGATGATGCTTCTTCCCAGGAAATAGAGAGGAAATGCGACGGTATGTGTGCCCACAGAGAGGGCTCCGAGTGCCGCCTCTGGCATGCGTGCCATAGGTTCGCCACCACTGACATAGATGCTCACATTTAGGTTCCTTCCCCTTTCCAATATTCCAGAACTCCAACAGAGTTCTGATGTATACAAAGCATTAAACTATGATGTATTCAAGCACAGTTTATTGAATAAGCCACGCAGATAAGTCCTCACTTCACAACAAGTGGGACTTGCAACTCTCACTAAATAATGTGATCGTTAATCAAGACCTCACACGATTGCCCCTCATAGCAATGGCATTTCTGGCAATGTCTGTTGCCAGTGTTAAGTGAATCCCACTCGGTCATCAGGTGAGCCCCCTCCCCCATATAAGGCCTAATCAGCTTGGTCCCTCCTGGCCCCGAGCCTCGGTTCTTAGGGTGAGGGGGTGTCTCCTCTTTGCCTCCCCTCCCCCTCATGTCCAGCAGCTCTTCTCAGCGGCTCTCATCCAGAGGGGGCCCTCTTGGGGGTAGCCTGGCGACCTCCATCCCTGGAAGTCCCCACTGGGGCTGCCGTCTTCAGCAGATCTGCTTGCTCTCTTCCTGTCAAGGTTGCTTCCCATTCTTTGCTGCCTCCTGCTGACCTGGAAGAAGGAGACCTGTTGCCTTACTCAGCCTCCTTAGAAGACGTGAAGACGGCAGTCCTTGGTTTGCTTGTCATTTTCCAGGTAAAGTTCCAGGCAGCACTTCCTTTTTCCCTTACAAGGAGAATATTTTAAAGAATTCAGTATGGTCTTCAGCCATTCTTCCTGTGCCACGTAGCACAAGAGAACAATTCCAGTTTGACAAAAACTCTTCCCCTCCTCCTTTCAGACCAAGCTGTACAGTTTGCCTGCCAGCCATGCCATGCGGGTCTACGAGATGCTTGTCCATCACCTTCAGCTCCACTATAAGCACAAGTACAGCCTTCCCATTGCCAGCAGTATCCGCCTGCAGGTGAAAACACTTTCCCAGAACCAGAGATTTGCAGGAAAAGTTGGAGGGGGGAAGCAAAGGGGGAGTGAAGTGGTTTGGGTGGGCCATTGCTGCTAAACCTGCAGAAAAGTTCTGGGAAGAAGCTTGGAATGTCACAGAAGTGTGGTATCTCTTGCTATATCCTTAGATCAGGCTAAGAGTGACCCCCTTGCCTGTCTTATTGTGAAGGTTTGAACCTGGTGGTGATAAAAGAGGAATGAGGCTTAACAGCCGTGCAGCAGGGCATCGGCTTTTGCAGGGAGCCGGTGCCAGTGGTGGATGGGAACCGTTTCTTTCTCTCTCACTGTCCATCTAGTGCTTTCTGAATGCTTTTCAGAAATATTGTGGGGCTGCTTAGCTTGGCTGAGGAGCTCTTTTCATATAGCCAGATTTGGAATGACTGGAAATGATGCCCTTTTCTTTTCCTTCTTGCTCTTACGTTGGATTGTTCTTTCCGTTTTTAGGTATTTGACTTCTTGCTCTCACTTCGTGCTGACGCTCTTCTCCACCGCCTGGGCCTCCCCACCAAAGACGGCCTCGTGAGATTCAGCCCCTACTGCCTCTGCGATTCGGTGTATGTTTCTTTTGGTTGCAGCCTTTCCCTTTTCAGAGCTTGGGGGTAGCAGCTGCCTCTTCTGCTTTGTCCTAGCCTAAAGCGCGCTTGGAATGGTCTGGAAGGAGCTCTGTCTTCTGAACGGCATGGGGAGCTCCGGGCACCAAGCTGTGCTAATGCTCTTCTCCTCTTGTGTTGCAGGGAGCCTGAGAAAAAGCTTGCCAGCACTCTGTCGTCCCCCTCGGGAAGTCCAAGCAGCCCCCCTCAGAACACCCCCATCCGCACAGGCTACCTATCTTACTCCCTCCTCTTTGGAGTTCTTCTGCAGTGCTTGAAGCAAGTGAGTGAGGAATCAAAGTGGACAACTGCCAGTGGATCTGAGTTCTCGGTGTCCAGCCAGGAGCAGACTGAAGCCAGAGGCTCTCCTGAGCTTTAGCACAATTGGAGTTTCAAGGCAGCTTCTGTGAATAGCAGTGCATTTCCCTGCTTTCCAGACACAGGTTGTAATAGACAGCCAAACTGCAGCCATCTTGCAGCAAACTTTGGGAGAATGCTGACGAGACCAAGTTCTGAATCAGGAAGTTCCCAGTTCAATCCTCACTTGCACTGTTTCTTCTCTGTCATTTAGGGGAGAATATTAGTATCTTGCAGCTACATTCCCCCAAAGCGGTACCCTTCAATGTCTTGACTTCAATTTCCAGAACCCTTTGCTGGCCCAAATGTGTGCTCTGTTGTTTGGAGATTCTGGCAACCATGTTTTTACATCTTAAGGATGTCCAATTAGGGAGGCAAGCTTACAGGATTATTGTTAGTAGGTTTACAGTTTTGTAACTGTAAAATGAAGCATTTTGAATAAATAGTGGGATTATTGCCAGTGGCTTCCAACGTGCCTGTTTAAGGAATGCCATAACACTTTTATCTATCTATCTATCTATCTATCTATCTATCTATCTATCTATCTATCTATCTATCTATCTATCTATCTATCTATCTATCTATCTATCTATCTATCTATCTATCTATCTATCTATCTATCTATTTATCTATTTATTTATTTATTTATAGCATTGTGTTCTGTCTCCCAATATTGCTTCTGAAATGCTATTAAGGACATAATATAGCAAATACAGAGTAATTAAATAATGGCTAGGATGCTGAAAATGAACAAATTGATTCACACAGAAAAAGGACCATTCCCGGGGCCAGTGGGCACCAGGACCTTTGCTGCTTTATGGACTCTTCCTCCATTTCTTGAATTGCTTCTATTTTAGGAGACAGACTGGAAGGTGCTGAAACAGGTCCTGAACAAGCTGCCCAAATCTCTGCAATATAAAGTCCTTTACTTAACCTCTCCTTGCAGTATTGATCAGCTCTCTTCTGCTCTGTGCTCCATGGTAAGGACAAGCTGGACCTCTGGGAATCTGGGCTGGGCTTCTCTGTTCTTCCCTGACACCTTTTAATGATATGACTACAGCATTTGATAGGGAGCCAGCATGGAATTGGGGGAGGGGGTATTTAGCCTGCAGCTTTCGAATTTTGGCTGTTGGTTGTTTTTATCCAGGGCTGTAGAGCATGCTTTAGGCTGAGGGCCAGAATCTATGTGGGTGGCTCCAACACAAACAAAAGCAAAATTTTAAATTAAATGCAGTTTACTTTGATAATTCTCCATGTATTTGTTTTCCCTTCCTCATTTATAAAAAATGCAGTTCATTTTTCATCCAGCAAGAGCTTTGAGGAGTCCCACCCGAGGCTTCAGAGACATGCTTGCCCCAATGATTCCAATCCATGGTTTCCCTTGTGTAAAATTATTTTTGGAAAGCACAAGTTGGTGTCTCTTTTGTCCTAGCTCACTGATAAGAAGATGACGGAGCGGCTGAGGGACGTCTCAGAAGGGCTGTCCCGGAACGACTTGCACCAGGCGGTGGTTCCGGTCTTGACTGCTTTGATCTCCTATCACAGTTACTTGGACAAAACGAAGCAGGTACTGCAGGGGGTGGGTGGGGGGAGTGGGACAAGGGAGACGTGTCCCCCCCTCTGCTGCCAAGGCTTTGGGGCTTCTGTGTCTGCATTTATAATTATTGCTGCAGCTTTTTGCCATTTCATTTCCAGACGCTCTCAGTAGCTTTATAGAATTAACAAGAGAAGATTAAAAGCAAACGTCAGTTTTACAGGGCTAGCCAATCAGTCCAGTGTTCCACCATTCAGGATAGCCTGACCTTAATCATCTTCAGTTCCTTTCTGAAGAATCATGCCAGTGCAGCAAGGGCTAGTGGGGGCCCAGATATCTGGGAATGGGTTGGGAGAGGGAGCATCGCCAAAGGCTTACGCCTGGGATCCCAAAATAGCAATCCCCTGGTGGAAGGATCCCATGCAAGCATGTTTTACGGGGTTAGCAGATTCAGCGTGGAGAAGGCAGACATGGAGATAGCCAGGTCTTGAATCATGTCAGGTTTTAAAAGTGTTGATCTACACCCCGAACTACCTGGCAATCGTTACAGCTCTCAGCAGTGGCATTATGTGGGCAGAGCTGCTGAAGTTTCCGTCTTCAAGAGCAGCCCGGCCTGCAGTGCAGTGCAGGAACAGATCTGCTAGTGATCCTAGTGACAAGGATGTGAATTCAACTCACAACCATTCGTTTAGTAACCATTCAAAGTTACAACGCATTGAAAAAGAAACTGACGGTTTCTCACACTGATAATGGTCTAAAATAGCTGGGGCTAGTGATGATTTCTTGAGAAGGGGGTGTACCACCTCTTTCAAGATGAGAAACACCAGCACTCACCAATATATTTACTACCACCCAACTCAGTCTCCTGTCTCACACACAGAGAGAGAGAGAGAGAGAGTTTTCCACTGACCAGATAAGGCAGCGATCTCATTCACAAGCAGTGGAGTTAATCACATGGGGAACTCGGTCTGCTTCCTCAACATCCACAGGTTGAAGCTAATCCCTGCTCCTCAAGATGAGAGCTTGTCATTTCAAATGGATTTGCCCAATCAGCCTCCAAGTTAATGTGAGTGATTTTGTCCTCCAAAGGTTTGGCATAGAAAGATGCATGGAAGAATATTTAATCTGAGGAACCTTGAATTTGGCTTTTTTTTAAATTCTTTTTTGGGTACTAAAACCCGTCAGAATCAACTCCGTCATCCTAACAGTCTATAACTGATACATACAGAACGTCTTAGTGCCCACTTTGTATCTGTCCTGTATAACCTTGTTCTCTCCACCCAGCGAGAGATGGTTTACTGCCTGGAGCACGGGCTGATCTTCCGCTGCGCCAGCCAGTGTGTGGTGGCATTGTCGATCTGCAGCGTTGAAATGCCAGATATTATCATCAAAGCTTTGCCAGTCCTGATAGTTAAGTTGACGCATATTTCAGCGACAGCCAACATGGCCATCCCTCTCTTGGAATTCCTTTCAAGTAAGTAGTGGCTGCCCCTGGAGCCTGCATCTGCCTGTCTCTCTGAGAGGAGAAGCAAACGGCAATGAGTCTCTGCTGTTTTGGAAGCTCTTAGAAACTCAAGTGGGATGCTTGAATAGTTGCCATGTCTCTGAAATAGTTGCCCTCACTTAATTTCTGGCACTTTGACCTAAGAGGGCAGAGGGTATTGGAGGGAAACAGGTGCAGGAAAGTTCAAACCATTTTAGTTTCTGGAGATCATTGAGTGCTCTTTGCTTCCAGGGTTATATTTTCAGTCTCAGCAAGTGGTAGAACTCTAGCTCAGATGCCCCAATTCAGATGTAGCTGGGAGTTGGGAGAGAGACCAATACATCTAGCAAGAAGGCGTTAGCATGCCACTCCCCTTCCCCGGCCAAGAGGGTGACTGACCTGTCCCTGCACAATACCAGAACTGGACAAAGCAAGATGGGCAGGCTGTCCTACATGGACCCAGCCTTGTGTTTGTAGACTGCTGTTTATGGTTTAGGGTGATGCAGAATCCCAGCCCGTTGTGGTTGATTCAGAAACCTTCATCTGGGTGAATTGTGCAAAACCAGGCAATGTGAATCCCTTATGTGCCTGGAGCAGGGCGGGGCCAACTCAACGGGCCTTCTTTCCTTCTCCCTTCCAGCGCTGGCCCGCCTGCCTCATCTCTACAGGAATTTTGCAGCAGAGCAGTACGCCAGCGTATTTGCCATCTCTCTGCCCTATACAAACCCCTCCAAGTAAGCTGGGTGCTTGATATTAACTCGTATCCAAGGGATCCTTGGTTTTCTGTTGACAATTGTTTTGAGAATGGCTTCCCGCCACAGAAGAGCAGGTATGTTTAGATGGCCCAGCCCCATTGTCCCAAGGGTGCAGCTGCTTTGTCCTCCCAGCCCCCTTTAGGAAATTGAAGGCTGGTGAAAAGGCTGCTTGATGAATGCATCAGCTGTGGTGAATTTTCTTCCCAGGCAAATCTCCCGCGTGTCAGCATGACCCTCACAGTACAGACTTCTCTGTAGTGCTTCCATTTGTAGAACAGATTGCGCAGGTTGGCCTGGCCGATTTGCCCCGTGCTGCTGTTACTAATTTGATTGACTGTGTATTTATTTATTTATTTATTTATAAGTTGGTTGATTGTCTGCCCAAGAGCATTTCCATAGGCCCAGGCCATCATGGCCATCCTAAACATCCTTTCTTAACTCTTTGTAGGTTTAACCAGTATATTGTATGCCTGGCGCATCATGTCATAGCCATGTGGTTTATCAAATGCCGCCTCCCCTTTCGGAAAGACTTTGTTCCCTATATCACTAAGGTGAGTGTCTTACATTGTTAAGAAAGACCAACGAAAAGTCCTTTACTGCAGCCATTTCTCAATCCTGGCAGCTTTCAGAAGTGTGGATGCCAGCGCCCAGGATGGGTCTCCCAGCCCGCAACTTCAGTGGTGTTTGTTGCGGGCGTTGTTGTCAGGGTGACTACCTCGTAGTTAGTGAGGACCAAGTGAAGCTGGGAAGACTTTGCTTAAGTTGACTTTGTAGCTCGATCCGGCTATTCCCCAGTTGGGTAGAGGACAGAGGGAATGGCCTTGAAGGACAGGAGGGAGAGCCGCTACAGGGCAAGGGACAGATAAGAGGGTCTTGAGCCTATTCCAAGAAAGGAACTTGAGTCAACCCCTCAGATGAGCCTCTCCCTCATTCACCTGAAGATGGAGGGAGGGAGGGGGAAGCACAGTCCGATTTGCAAGATCTGGTTCTTCTGGCTGTTGCAACACAAGTAGCCCTTGGTACGTGGCCATGGTGCCCTCATCTGGTCTACCTTGTAGGGCTGACCCCAGGTCCCCTTTGGGGGGGTGTTCAGCTGGGGCTGTTGTAGTGAGACTCATCTGGGATAGAGAACCTCTTGGATCCTCTCCCTTCCTTCTCTTTTGGACAGGGTTTGCGGTCAAACATCCTCCTCTCCTTCGATGACACCCCTGAGAAAGACAGTTTCCGGGCTCGTAGTACCAGTCTGAACGAGAGACCAAAGAAGTAAGTTTGTTTAAGAGCAGAAAAGGCTCTTCTCTTGCTCTGACAGCAGTTAAAAGCGGTTTCTACAAGAAGGGCTTCCCTCAGCCTTTGCACACTCGCTGTGGCTTGATGGTGGCTGTAACAGGCCTTTCGAAGGGAAGTATGGCCTGAATGTGGAAGCCTGCTCCTGTTCAAGGTTGCCTCCCTTTCTACTGAAAACCACCCTTCTTGGTTTTCTCTTATCCCCACATCTTAAGGTTGCTAAAGTGCTCTAGAGGTATCTTTGTTTTTCTCCCAGTACTGACAACCATCAGAATGAGATGCCAAACGGGGACAGTCACCGTACTGCATAGTATAGTTTTTGTGAGTCAGGTTAAATCACAATAATTGAAATGTCTTGAATCAATCTTACTCATGGGTACCATTTCCCTTTTTTGCTGTGGCTATGTCACCACTAACTTGACTGAATATTTTATTCTCATCAAGTTGGAATATTGTTGATTTGTCAGTTCAGGTTGAAATTGAGATAGCGTCTCCACAAACTATTTCCGAAAACCCCTGGAATCTGTTCTTCTCCAAAGGAGAGAATCTCTTGATTAGAGATTAATGGTTCTTGTGACCTACTTCTAAACTAGAAATCCCCAATCTATTAATAAATTATAGTCCGACTTGGTATGTCTTCATAGAAGCAATTCAGGTGCGAGTTATAAGAATGTGTTTGCCTGCCTGGTAAGAAATGCATTCTCCCAGCTCCTGATGTCTTTCTCAGGTGGTGCTCTTTAATTAGAGTCTAGACTAGAGTGGTTCCCACTCAAAGAAGCTTGCTTGCTTTGAAATGAAATAATTTTGTTCGGCAGTAGGAAAAATACAGTAATTCTTATCCTTAGTCCTGGGATTGTCCTGGTTCAGCCCTGGAGTTGGTGTTCCGGTGGAGTGGAGGACTTCATTATAGCCTTGTGACTTTGTGGGTCACGTGGGACAGTGTAGTGAAAGGCACCTTGAGGTCTCCGGTCCTGTCTCTGCCCACTCGGCTGCGTAAGGAGCTTGTCCAACGCACCTTGACATTCCAGCTGCCCCTTTCGATCCGCCTTTGTGTTAAGTTGCGCTAATTTCATCTGGTTGTGTGTGGTTGATTTGTGTTCTGTTTTGGTTTGGGTTGGGGGTAACACCGAGCAGTCTGGAGCAAAACGGGCTTGTTGGTTTTTGTGTTTAAAATGTTCATACTGTTAAGTTTTTCTTGTTTTTTAATTCCCTTCCCTCCTTTTTTTGGCCTTATTCTTCTGTTTTTTCTTCTTTTCCTTTCTTTTCTCCATCGTCTTCTGGGGCTTTTGTGGCCTTTCACATCCCGTCCTTCCAATGATTTCCTTCCTGTGCAATCATGCCTCTTTGGTTCTGATGCTGCTTTGCCCTTAGTAGCTTTAAAGTAGCCAAAAATGCCAGGCCAAACTTGAACCAGTCTCCTCCTGTGAAAGCCCTGAAGGATCCCTCGGCCGTTGATGCCTTCCGCTCCCGCAGCATCAGTGTGTCTGACCATGCAGCCCACAGGTAGTGATGCTTGGACAGGGGAGGAGGAGGAGGAGGGTGAAGAGCAAGCGGGTCTCTTGGCTGTGCTGATGGGGCTGGGGACTGTGCATGTTGGGAGCCCTGCTTGGCTTCGTGATGCCCACCTTCACACTAGCTTTGCAAGCATGTTGTTGCATGTTTTAGGATAACGGTCTGAGTTCGGTTTGGCTTGGTTTGGTTTGAAGAGACCATGCTGCTGCTTGGCCCAGATATCCCCCCCTCCCCCCCCCATTTCTTAGGGTATGACAGGTTGCAGTTGCTTCTGGCTTAACCCTTTCAAATGGTGGCTATTCCATGGCCCAAATGAAAGCATCCTGTTTTTGCTGGCTCTGTGCTTCGTAATATCGTGGTTCAAAACCTGTGCAGATATGGGATGGAGTGGAAATGGGGACGTGGAGCTTGAGATCTTTTGAGAATGAAGAGTTCAGGTTTGCCATCTGTAGCTCCGTGTTTGGTTTAAGCAATTTAAAACAAGGAAGGCATCCAGAATGCATCTCTTTCATACCTGAGGCAAATGTAACACTTGCTGAAAGAAAAATCCGCTCAGCTTAGAAATTTAGACATTTGTTCCCTGCTACCTGAAGGCTGACCCTCACCCTGACTTTCCACAAAGCATCATGTTCATTCAGGTTACCCAGCCTTGTCAGAACTAATCCTGATTCCCCTCAGTCAAGATTTGACACTAGTTTGGAAGTTAATCATAATTGGTGCTGCTTAATTGTATCACTAACTAGTTGTGAGGAAGGGAAAGAAAGGGGGGATTTGTGAGCCTCCCTGTTTGGTGAACAAAATCTCATCTTAGGCATCAAAACTTTGTCTGCGCTAGCTTCTCAGTTATGTTTGGCAGGGCTGCCCTTCAACAGCTGTTCATGTGACTGCATTGAGAAGCTGGGTGGGGAAGGACCAGCTGTGCAAAGGTGGATCCCAAAACATGATCCTTAGTGTTGGTCCCCTAAATTCAGCAGCTTTGGGAATATTTGGGGCCGTCCTTGCTTTCTCTGCTTTAGCAAGAGAGTAATTGCAGAGGCACCCGTCCCAGAGATGACCTTGCCTGGAAACTCAGGTGCTTTCTTCCAGTTAACTGAAAAAGAACTGGGGGAGAAGGCGTTGGGGGGGGGGGGTTCCCTGCAGGCAACAATGCTCAGATGCAGGTTGAAGAGGAGCCATAAGAGCCAATAAGAAATCAGGCTGCGGGACTCAGATGTGCCTTGAACAAAGTTCTGCACCTTCAGAACTTGGTTGTGAAATAATTCCGCTTGAGGGGGGACACGGAATTATGGTCTGTTGAGGTGGGGGGTTCTGCAGGGTATGGTAAAATAATTCAAGATGGCAGCCAAAACAGGGCGATTGAAGCTCTGCCTGCTTTTGATGTGGCAGCCGCCCTCTTTGCATTTGGGGCAGACCCTGCGGGTGAGCCGTGCATTTCATTTCGAGCCGGGCCTGACATTCGGGCTTTCGCTGGCAGGTGGCGGCTCCATTCCCTAAGTCAGGGGTAGGCAAGCTTGGCTCTTTTATGACTCGTGGACTTCAACTCCCAGAATTCCTGAGCCAGCTATGCTGAGGGGAAAGGGAGAGGTTTCCAAGCTGAGCTATGCTGGCTCAGGAATTCTGGGAGTTGAAGTCCACGAGTCATAAAAGAGCCAAGCTTGCCTACCCCTGCCCTAAGTGAATGGAAGAGGCCCTGCCGTGGCCACAAAGTGGACAGGATCGGGACATTTGTTTGGATTTAAGCCCAGAGTCGCTTCTCAGAGTGAGATGGCGGCATATACATTTAATGAAAGAAAGAAAGAAATTTAAGTACTCCTTATAATATTTTATATGAAATTTAATCATAGTATAATTAATGTTAATATTACAGGGAGTCCTCAACTTACAACCATTAGTTTAGTGATCATTCAAAGTTACAACAGCACTGAAAAAAATGACTTTTGACTGGTTTTCCCACTTGACCATTGCAGCCTCCCCACAGGCACGTAAGCAAAACTCAGATTCTCGGCAACTGACTCATATTTATGACGGTCGCATTGTCCTAGGATCAAGTGATCCCCTTTTGCGACCTTCTGATAAGCAAAGTCAAAGGGGAAGCCAGATTCACTTAACCACCATGTTGTTCACTTAACAACTGTAGTGATTCATTTAACAACTGGCAAGAAAGGTCATAGAATGGGGCAAAACCCACTTTAGCAGATGTCTCACTTAGCAATGAAAATTTGGGGCTCAATTGTGTTCTTAAGTCGAGGACTACTTGTACACTATTGACTATTAAGCTAATGTGTTTTAATTAACACTTAATATTGATATTAAATGTAAGGTTTTCCCCAAATGCCAGACTCCATGGACTCGAGCAGTTCAGATACGAGTCTGGGAATTGGGAGACGCTGGTTCAAATCCATCTCAACCAGGGAAGCCATCGGGGGGGCTTGTGGGGTTCCTGTGGTGGGGTTAGCGCTGGGGGAAGAGAAAGAAATTTTACTGATTCCCTGCTCCCACCTTTGAATCAGTGGGAATCTTTCTGTTTGCATTTTTCTGAGGTATTGCAGTTTGGTTCCTTCATTTTTTAATACATAATTACCTGGTTTAATCCTGAGTCAGCCGCTAGACCCCTTGCTGTTCATAGACAAATGAGAGCTGGTTCTTGCCAGTGACTATGGGATGCCATCCGGCCAGGCCCTCCTCCGGAGACCGAGAAGCCGGAGCTGCTTCCGGGAGGAGATGAAATCGCCCCCGCTTGCATCTGCTTCCTGGCCCTTGACTTCAGGGCTGCCCAAGCCAGCGTGAGGCCTGTCAGTTAAAACCGTCCCAGAATCGGATCTCTTCGCCCACAACTCAGCCTGCTGCATGCTTAGCGGAATTTGGGGACCTTTTCCCTTGGGAGATTTGTTCTAACCTCCTCTCTGGCCTCCTTCCCTAGCCGGATACAAACCTCCATCACCAGTTCCAGCCTGGGCTCTGCCGATGAGAACTCCATGGCTCAGGCCGATGACAGCCTGAAGACCCTCCACTGGGAGCTCACCGAGACCTGTCTCGACATGATGGCCCGATACGTCTTTTCCAACTTCACCGCTGTGCCCAAAAGGTGGAAGTAGCTGCTCCCCTCTGGTGTTTGCATGTGGCTCTTAGCGCTAAGTGCTGGGGCTGGCGCAAACTCTGGTCTCTGCCTGGGGGCGCTTCCCTCTGATTATCAGCAGCTCAGATGCTGGAAGAGATCGTTTGTTCTGGCAGGACAGAAGATCAGCTGAGAATCGTGGCGCTTTGATTCGTTTACTGTACATTTTCCTTCCGGAGGGGGGAGTGGGATTTACAAGGCTTTGGGAAAGTTTAAATGAATATTGAAATCTCCCTATTCAGAGAGACTTTGATAGCATCTTTATCCTTGTTTTCTGGGGGCTTTTAGGTCTCCGGTGGGCGAGTTCCTCTTGGCTGGAGGGAGGACCAAGACATGGCTAGTGGGTAACAAGCTTGTTACAATCACTACAAGTGTTGGGACAGGAACCAGGTCCCTCCTGGGCCTTGACCATGGAGAGTTACACAATGGTGCAGAATCCAGGTAAGCTGCCTACAGTTTGCTTGCTTTTCAGGCCCTTTTTAAAATAAGAGGGACAGAAAATTAATGACAAAATGTTATAACAGCAAGAGAAGGTGGAGTTTTTGTCTAAGTTTTAAACACTGGCATTGTTTAGATCAATAGGATGTGTGGACTTCAACTCCCAGAATTCCCCAGCCAGCACTTGTAAACTTGCCAAGGTTGAGAAAGACTGGTTTGCAACCATTTAAAAGTAGCCTAAATCTCAAGGCAGGGATGGAGCTTGGAAGAACGATCTGTTCTGCAGGATTAAAGGTCATCAGTTCTCCAGGATGTTCTGCCACCCTTATGGGCCTCTTCACAATAGCATAACAAAAGCAAATGGTCTGCAAACAAATTTATGAATGTTAGTTATATGCTTTATGCTTAAAACATTGTGTTACATCACAGGCAAACAAATGTGCTTGTCGTTGATGCCACTGCCCAGCAAATATTCTATCAGACATGGGCCTAGGAAGCATATTCTCTGCATAACCCCTGAGTCCATCTTGCCCTGCATGTCCTGTTCTATCTGGCAGTTGCTAATTGACCACTAGACTGACTTTCCAAGGCATGAACTGGGAATCCCTCCCTCCCTCCCAACCAACCGTCAAAACAACATTACTATACCCTTATTATATACATGCATCAACCTGGCACCAAAGTTAAACTTTCACATGCAGTCCATCACTAAGTCCTCTCACCAGTTCTCACCCTACTACAGTGCCAGGAAAAGCCAGGTCTTAAGCGCTTTTTGGGAGAGTGGAGGCCTGTTGAACTTCAGGGGGGAGGGTGTTTCCGCTTCCTTGATCCCATTAGATGGCCGTGTTTAAGGAGAAGGATCAGGCGTGTGCCCACCCAATCTGATCTGGTAGGACGAGTAGATGTCCTTAGGGAAAAGCCGTCTGGCGGACAACCTGGCCATATGCCATGGAGGTAATAACCAGCCCTTTTGAGTTGAGTGCAGCTCACGCAATAAAGGTGTTACAGGGGCAAATGTAGGGGCACCCATCACTGTGTGCACCACCACATTCTAGAACAGCTATAGTTTTTGGGTGGTCTTCAAGGGCAGCCCCACATAGAATGCCTTGCAGCAATCCAAAGGAGCGATGATCACGGCATGAGTGCCCATGAGCAAGGCCTCCCAGCCCGGGAAGAAGCACACTCGGTGCACCAGATGAACCTGTGCTAAGCAGACCCCCAGCCACGGCTGCCGCCTGCTCCTAGGAGGCCTTCCGAGTTGCATGCCAGCTTGAGCCTGGGGGTCAAAAGCCCAGCGCCCCCCTTTCTTGCCAGGTGGAGTCGAGCTCCGACCCTTCCTATAAATGCTCCATGTTAAGGTTCAAGCCAAAAGAGTCTCCTGTTTCCTAATTGACAGCAAGATTGTTTCTGATCCCCAGTTCAGATCACAGCTTGCAAGTGAGGCAGTCAAAGGAGGCCCCAGCGAAACTTGAATCTCAGGCTGGTCCACAGGTGGTTCGAACCCGCAACCGAGTCAGGTCCATGTCAGGTAAGGAGCCTCCCAGAGTTTCTCTGAAACACATGAATGAGTTTAGGGACAGGAAAATATACTTGGAATTGAGGTTGTTAATCATGTAAAAGAATAAGTTTGTTGTTTGAGCTGGGAGCCTTTGTCCATCTAAGGATATCCTGCAGTGAAATAACTAAAACTGAAAATGTTGAGGTTGAAGCCCGATCTCCCGATTATCCTATTAGCAACCATAAAAGGTGCCTCGTCAGGCTTTGGCTTTCTGATTCTTGTGGCTGAGCATCCGGTGATTCCAGGAAGGGCCACTTCCTGGAGGAGAACCTGGATTTGTCTGAGGAAGAGGGCTGGCAGCCCTCCAAAAGGCCAACAGCATGAAATGACTTTGCCTCCTGCTTGGAAACTAGAAGCTAAAGTTCAGTGGTGTAGTCACTTTTAGAGTCCATGAAAACCCACTCAAAGTAGCTAGTGATTATGACTGATGGGAGTTGTAGTCCAGAATGTCCGAAAGGAACCAGGTTGCCTATCCCTGTCCTAAATAGCTGGATCTCACAACATGTTAAATCTTGTTATCCAAAGTTACATTGGGCTGTCTGCCTGGCCTGTTGTTCCCAAGAAAATCAACCTGCTAAGTCAGTAACTGTGTTCTTGTGATATGCTAAGCCTCAAATTCCACAACCCTTTTTCACCTGGTTAAACTGAGTTGCACGAACCCAGCTTCAGAATCTGTTGCCAAGTCTGCCTTAACCAGGGCACAGTGAGACTCCTGGGCTTTCATTGCAAGGCTTCTGCCAGGTGGCCTGGATGGAGTCCCGGAGGGGATGCAAAGAGCAAAGCCCGGCCTTTCTTGAACCTGGTTGCGCACCCGGGGTTCACAGGCGCCACTTTCCTCCTCCCTTCTGCCCGGAGACTTGCGCCTAGAGGGGAGAAGAACAGAAGGCGTTCTGTAGAGTGGACTGGCGGCTGGGCCTTGTCCAGCCTGGAAGCCAGGTTCCTCTGCTTCTGGAATGCCCAGGAGGAGGGAAAGGAGGGTCCCTGTGCCTGGCAGGGTGTGTGGGTGAGTGTGTGGCTTGCTACGAAAGAGAGGGGTGGACTGAATGGAAAATGTCCACCTGCTGTGCTGGCAGAGAAAGGCACAAGTACAATTGTGCATGTATGTTTAACTCCACATCTCAGGAAAGGGGTCGCCTGCTCCTCCTTTAGTTGCCCAGGCTAGACTTGTCCCTTCTGTGTTGCTCCTCCTATGCTTCGATTTAGCTTGAAATCAGATGCAGCTCCGTGACTTCCCCTCTTGTGCAGGAGGCCATGCTTTGCGGGTTGGTGCTCTGGACAGCGCTGCCTCTCACTTCTCAGCCAGCCCAGGACCCCAGGCGCCCCCAAGCTCTCCTGCTCCTGCTCCCCAAACCGAGAAGGCTAATCTGGCTGCTTATGTCCCTCTCCTCACTCAAGGCTGGGCAGAAATATCCGTGCGGAGGCCAACAGGTAGGTGCACTACGGTAACTAGCACTGGGAGTATGTCTTCATATGCCTGCCAAGGGAATGGGGGGAGATGGGAGATGGGGGAGTGCTCTCCCTCAGGGGACTCTACTGACATTTGTGTTCCAGAGGGTTGTGGAGAACAGAAGGTGACCCTGCTGGCACTTTCAAAGGGATCCAGTCTGGAGCTGGGCTGGGAAAGAAGTGTTATAGATTGCTGGTTCCTAGAAGGGCAATATCTGTTTCCGCGGCCGTGTGCGCCTTACTTCCGTGTAGACAGGTAGCATTTACTCGAATGAACAGATCAAAGAAGAATACTTTATTCACAGAGATATTCAACAACTCACGATTAGGATGAAACACGTCTGGAATGCAATATTAATCTGGATCCATATCATTAGATTAAAAGACAGTGATGTCCTCCTGTCCTGTATATAAATCACATGTTGAATAATTGCTAATCACATGTTGAATATTTGCTGTGTCCGAGCCATGAGGCTGGATCCCAATGTGAAGAGAATCAAACTGGCACAGAGCCAGGAAGTACAGTCATAAACCTTTGAACTCCTCCCACTGACTAGATAAACTGACTGCTGAAACTACATTACCCATAAGCTATTTCTTAAGGAAACAGCGCTTAACCCTATAAATGCTAAACATCCTAACATTCAGTTCTCAGCTGCTGGTTGGTCCAGAACAGGCAACCTTCAGTCAGACTTGATTAGGGCTGCAGAATTCAGATTCTTTGAGGAGCTAGATTTCAGCCAGTCTAGCAATTGGCCAAGTTGGGGTATCCGGGGATTCCTGGGACAGATGGGTCTAAATTGTTCAATTGTATCAAAAGAAGCTTCTGGGGAAAAGCCTAAGAAGGGAGTTTTGTCTTTCTCTTCCCAGATGAGGCTGCCCAGCTTGATGGGACTCTCCCTAGCTACGTTCTTCTCTTTCCTTAGGTAACACCAGTTGGCTGATGAGCCTGGAAAATCCACTGAGCCCCTTCTCTTCAGATATCAACAACATGCCCCTGCAGGAGCTCTCCAATGCCCTGATGGCAGCCGAGCGTTTCAAGGAGCATCGTGAGACAGCCCTATACAAGTCTCTCTCGGTCCCCTCCTCTAGCTTGTCCACGGGAACAGCCAAGCCGTCTCTCCTGCAGCGCTCCAACACAGGTGAGGCAAAGCTCGGGAGGCCTGCTGGGCCACCCCAACAGAGCCCACAGGAAGCATGACCTCCCCAGTTGTCCCAAGCTGGCTTCACTTCGTAGGAGTTGTTTTGCATAGAAAACTTTGAAACAGCCTCAGTCTTCCTAAAAGACCAGCTTCCATTCAGGATAGTCTGAGATCTGTGAATAATCAGGTTGAAAGTCTCTGTTAAAAAGCTGTCAAAAACATATACTGAATAAGTTCCAGTCTTTAATGTAGAAATTGCAGGATAAAAATGTAAATTCAGTAGATGTGGATCCATATATTGATTTGTTTTGTGGGCCATAAAAAGTAGCAGATCTTTCTTGCTACTCTCCCAAAATGGAACTAAAATCTACATTATCTCTAGCCAGGCAGATGAGGATAGTTGTGTTCTTCAACTGGATGCAGATTAGAACAAGACATTCCATGGGAAGCATATTGAATTGCCCAGCCGGTGCTGTTTCTGTGGTGCAGCCCACATACTGTGTGGGTTCTTGGAGGTAGTACAGGTAGTTCATACTTAATGGCCACAATTGGGCCCGGAATCTCAGTCATTTAGCGAAATGGTTGTTAAGCAAGATGTCACATGACTGCTTTGGTCAACAACTGCAGTTTTGGCACTCATGTTGCAGTCATTAAGTGATGGCCTGAGTCTCTGGTAAAGAGTACAGGTGGGTGGGGTGGGTGGCTCTGCTCATGAGTTGAAAATCTATTCCAAGCAAGGTTTTCAGCCCCTGGGGGAGAGGCACTCACAGGTGGCCAGCGCCAGGCTTCCCAGGGCCTCCCCCAGGGCCCGAAGGCACCCCGTGCTCCTCTCTGCTTGGGTTTCAGCTCCCTCTTCCCTTCAGGGGCGAGTTGAAAGAGGATGTCTGCTCCCCTCTGCAACACCACCTGCAGGATGCGGAAATGGAGCTTAAACCATCTGTTATTAACCCTGCAGGAGGATATCAGTCCTCCTCTGTGCACGGAAGGCAGCTCCAGTCGGGTGCAGGAACAGAGCTTGGATCTTCAGGAGAAGTTTGGCTCCCCTCTGCAGACAGGATGACTTTGGCAGGCTCAGGAAGAGAGCTCAGATCTTCAGTCATAAGTTGAGGACTAATTGCTTTGCTGGTCGTAATTGCTTTGGAACAAGAGGCAGCAATGCTTACATTTTGCTCTGCAGTAATTCTGACTCTGCCACAACGGTGGCATGTAGAATGGTTCCCCTTCTGATGTGGTTACTGAATAATTTCACACAAAATTCTTGGAGTTAAGGGCTCACTAGTCTCTCTTCAGAAAGTTGCACCCCTGTGGAAGAAAATTCCTGCCTTAGGATGCTGGTTCACTGTGCTGTCTCTATTTTGTGAAGGCAAATTTTGAAGTTTTACCTCTCCTGTCAGATCTTTACTGAGGGGCCTGTTGTAGTCACATCTTCCATTTTTGGCATCCGAGAAATAAGCTCTGCACTACAATTGATCTTTTGTGCTTTTTGCACACACTTAATCCAATGTGTTCAGCAACAATTAATTGTGACTGTTCTTGCCAACCCATTAGAGGAGGGTTTCTCTACTTTGGCAAGTTTAAAACTCCCAGCTAGCATTTGTAGCCAGCAGTCCACAATTCTTAAACTTGCTAAGGTTGAGAAAATCTGCATTAATTTTCATGTTGGGCTGCTACTGGTAGCAAGGCCTGTAGTAAAGCGTTGCACTCAGAAATGGAAGAGATGTTTGGGCCTCAAGAACCAGAAAGGGCTCAGCCTCCGTTCCACCAGTCCTCCGGCCATTCTGCTTTATTTGTCAGCTTCCTCCGGGTCCTCGGTCAAACAGAAGCAGGTCCTCTGGATGCTGCAACTCGGCAACCTCTTGGGACACCCAGACTCAGCCCAGGCATCGCAGCTGTCATTAACCTCAGTTTCCACTCTGGGCTCAGTCGCAGAACAAGACTTGCCTTTTCCTTTATAGGAGAGCCTGTGCTTGACTGGCCGGTCTCATGAGGTACCTTCATTTCCTCCAAGAAGACAATGGTGCCAGCCAGGGTAGATCAGCACTGTGTCTCTTTCTTGCCTTTGGCCCTTCAGCAATATCCTGGGGTTAAAAGAGCCTTCTCCATTACTGGCCCGTCTCTAGAGCTGAGAGAATGGGCAGCTGTGCTGGTTTACTATCTCCAGCAGACGATGGATGGATATCGGTCAGCATCCCTGCTTCTGTCTCTTTACTGGTGGATGGCCAGTCCAATGCCTCTTTTCCCCTTGTGTGGTATCCAGTCGAGGGACAAGGTGGCTCTCGAGATTGGAATGCTGGGCTGACAATCGGCAGGTTCGTGTTTGAGACAAGACCTGTTTCTGCTGCGGGACGGGGTGAGCTCCCGTCTCATGCTCCAGCTCCTGCTGACCCAGTAGTTCAAAAGTGGGTGACCATGAGTAGATTAATGGGTACCCCTTCGGTGGGCAACTTCATGGGGACGCAAAAGGAACCCCAACTGGGCGTGCCTCCAGCAACAGTGATGTCATCGGCAAATCCTTTGCTGCTTCCGACATGGAAAAATAAAATCTCTAGTCTTTCAGTGAATATGTTCTCCATGTGGTGCATTGGCTTGACCTTGAAATCTGTTGGCCAGAGCAGCCTCTACAAATCTAGTTTCTCATCTGGTGTAGGACTCAATGGTTCTGATGCTCCCATCTGAAGAAGGCGACAAGACTCTTGGTCTGGCTTGTGGAGAGTGACAGTCATCTCAAAGCAGCTTGAGAAATTATATCAAGTGCAGGATGAGCCTGTAACTTCTATACTCCTGCCCTCAGTGCCACCATCACTAATGTCAACGCTGCTAATATTGGATATTCTTGCTTTGACAAAATATGCAGAACTGTCTGGTATTTTTAGAGTTAACTAGATGATGCTGGGAGGGGAGGAGAAAGAATGTGTGTGGAGAGTAATTAGTGGGCTTACAGAACTGAAGTGAACCTTTGCCCCCCAGGCTGATTGGAGAACGTGATTTATGACTGCAAAATAGAGGAGGGGAATAGGCTGGAATGTTACGTGAGGGGAGGGAAATTCAGATCTTGGCATCCATCCATGCCGTGCCGACACTTTGTTACATGAATAAAGGCTTTTTAGGATAAGCAATGCCTGGAAGTTCTTTGAAGTGTTTCATTAGTCGGAACCTTGACAACTAAGCTGGCTCGGCATCCCCCAGTTCCCATCTGGTGGGGCGGAGATAAGAGCCTGGGTGTGGAGCCAAAAAAGGAACCGCTCTGGAGTCCTTAGGTTCCCACAGGCGATCCACGTCCAGCCTCTTATCTAGTGCCAGTTTAGTGTTGAGCCATTAGTTGACTATAGATTCTTGTGCAAAGGCACAAACAATAAATCTGGAACTAAATGCGTGCTCCCTATTTTTTGGGCCTGCCACTAAGGTTGGCTAAGGGAGACAGTTGGATTTCTTTGGAGGAGATGCTGCTTCAATTTTCCTCTTTTCTGCAAAGGGATGATTGCTAATGATTTTTCACTTGTCAGGGCCAGTGTGGAAGAGCAGCATTCTTCTAGTTTTGTCCACCCTTTCCTGAAAGCCTTTATGGCAGATCATGATGGATGAGAGTTACAGGAGCCAAACTTTCAGGCTTTAATTAAAGTTTACTTCACTCAGTTGTCTACTTACTTTTATATTTCCTTTGCATTCTTTAATTAAATTATGAGATTTATGAATTTATACTTTTACAGTCCAGAAGGACAGTCTAATTAACTTGTCAAAGTTTTTCTTTTCACTGCTGAATACTCTAATTTTTAAAACAACTTTAGAGCTATAGATTTGCTAAGAAGGATAATAATGATTACAAATTATATAAAATTGACATAGTCTCCCTTTAATTCTTTGTCGTTAAATTTAACACATAAAATTGACATAGTAACAATTTTTGTGTGAAAAGCTTATTGCTTTCCTTTTATTTACTTCACTATTCAAAACATGGGAATGCTGCATATTTTGCTATAGATACTTTTCCAGACACGAAGATGCAGGTTTTCCATCAGATTTAATGTATCTATGAAATTACACACCAATACATTAATTGTAGTAAATACAGTATGTAAAAACACATTGCATTTGAGAAGAAATTGTTTTCTCAAATATATACAAAATGTACATATGAAAATGTATTTTTGTGCTTGCTTTTAAAAAAATAATATGTAACTAAATGTGTGCGTGTGCACATCTATGTTAATAATATAGTAGAAAAGGCTCCAGAAAAAATATCATAATCAAAACAAGTTCAGAAAAGTGACTAAGTTAAAACTTAATTGCAATGAATCAGGTATAGATTTGTACTTTCAGTGTGGTATAATAATTTTTACATTCTATGAGGTAAATGAAATTGATTTTAAGTTCCACAATCTTTTTAAAGCTGTTTTGCCAAAACTTAGTTTATCCTAAATGATAGTATTATGAAATGTTTTAAAAGTCACAATTTACCTAACATCCTTGGATTTTTGCATATTCACAAATTGGCTACCTCACATAATGATAATTACAACTCAGTATTTAATTTAAGCATTAAGCGCCTATTTAGGAACTAATTCTCAAACAAGGGTAATAATCCTTACAGGATTCAGTGAGTTCAGAGAGGAGTAAATTTAGAATTCTGAATGATCAAAGCTACATAATTGTCTGATAAGACTGAAATGGTGGAAAATTAACTTTGTCTTTCCTAGCAGGAAATTACAATTTATAGTGAAAATCTTGAAAGATGCCTCTGTTAGAGAAAGTTATTTAGTAGTGTATAAATTCACTTCCTCCCCCTTTCTCTTTTCTAAATCATCCATTGCAGAAAACATTAGAAAGTTCAGGGGTCCTATTCATCCATCTCTGCTTCCGAGCCTGGGCTTTTACACATTCATTTGTTGTTGCAGTTATTTTCCCCCCCTCCATATTGTCTGTCTGTCTCTCTGTCTCCTCTCTTCCCTTTTGATGTAGCTCCTTCCTTGGTTTTCCCTCCACAGTGGCCTCTTTCTCTGCCATGGGCCTGACCAGCTCCCCAAGAGGGTTGCACAGGAGCATTTCCTGGGCAGGTATATTTGCATCTTTTGAAGGAGGGTTTTTACTGTTTGGTTTGGCTTTTAAAGACCGCCTTGGTATAGAAGGAAGCATGACTGTGATTCATACCTAGGGTTTTTCTCCTTCCTTCCTTCCTTCCTTCCTTCCTTCCTTCCTTCCTTCCTTCCTTCCTTCCTTCCTTCCTTCCTTCCTTCCTTCCTTCCTTCCTTCCTTCCTTCCAGCCAGCCATCTTTTTCATCAATCGTTGGAAGTAGGAAGAAGAAGAAGGTGGCCCAGCCAGAGGCTCCCCGGGAGCTCAAAAGGCCCAGAGTTTAGAAAGACAAAACCTGCTGTTCCTTTGACCTTTTCTTACCACTTCAGTTTCCCTTCTATTTTCTGCAGTGTTCAGTTGTACTTCCTTGTGGTTGTGTTATGCAAGTGACTCTGTTCCAGTCTTAAGCTGTAACGTTCACACTGTAACAGTTGGAAGCCAAGGGGCTCAAATATGAACTAAAGAGTTGGAAGAGAGGCATCTGCCAAGGGTCCTTGTTCAGTGCAAAAGCAGCCCCCGATGGTGCGCAGCGCAGGCCGTCCTGTCCATGGGATGCTCAGACCCCTGGGAAGCCTTTTTCAAACTCTTGCTGCTACTTTAAAATAATATCAGAAAATTAGGGCAAAACCTGCCTTATCCTTCCCATTACCTTGTCACCAGCCCCAGCTATACTTCATTATCAAGTATATGAAAATGTGATAGAAGTATATGATAAATAAACCATTTGCTAAAAAAACAGGGATTCTAACTGGGCATTTGTGAAGTTGGCCAAAACTTCTGCTTGAACAGATCGGCCCATTAGCAAAAGATGGGTGGTTGTAACACTAAATCTGAAATAACTACTCTGAAATACGCTACTCTGAATTTCAGCCAATGTCCTTAAGGCTAGTGGTTTTTTTCCTCTGTTGCTGATTCTGTTAACTTATTTTATAGGTAGAAAAATATGTTTTAAAAACTACCTTAATAAAGAAACTGTTTTTGGACCTGCCCAGCACCCCATAATCCAACCAGGCCACAATCTAATCCAGGCCACAAAGCCACCCACCCACCCCCTGTCCTACAGGATTGATTCAAGGGTTCAGTATTGTTGGCACCTTGTTGTTAGTTGCGAAGTTGTGTCCGACCCATCGCAACCCCATGGACAATGTTCTTTCAGGCCTTCCTGTCCTCTACCATCTTCTGGAGTCCATTTAAGCTCACGCCTACTGCTTCAGTGACCATCCAGCCACCTCATTCTCTGTCGTCCCCTTCTTCTATTGCCCTCAATCTTTCCCAGCATCAGGCTCTTCTCCAGTGAGTCCTTCCTTCTCATTAGGTGGCCAAAGTACTTGAGTTTCAACTTCAGGATCTGGCCTTCTAAAGAGCAGTCAGGGTTGATCTCTAGGACTGACCGGTTTGATCGCCTTGCAGTCCAAGGGACTCGCAGGAGTCTTCTCCAGCACCATAGTTCAAAGGCCTCAATTCTTTTGCGCTCAGCCTTCCTTATGGTCCAACTTTCACAGCCATACATTGCAACTGGGGAAACCATGGCCTTGACTATACGTACTTTTGTTGGCAGGGTGATGTCTCTGCTTTTTAGTATGCTGTCTAAATTTGCCATAGCTTTCCTCCCCAGGAGCAAGCGTCTTTTAATTTCTTGGCTGCAGTCCCCATCTGTGGTGATTTTGGAGCCCAGGAAGATAAAATCTGTCACTACCTCCATTTCTTCCCTATCTATTTGCCAGGAATTGAGAGGGCCGGATGCCATGATCTTGGTTTCTTAATGTTGAGTTTCAAGCCAACTTTTGCACTCTCCTTCTTCACCCGCATCAAGAGGCTCTTTAGTTCCTCTTCACTTTTTATTCATCTAGCCCTGCCTTTCTCATGATGTGCTCTGCATATAAGTTAAATAGGCAGGGCGACAGAATACAGCCTTGCCGGACTCCTTTCCCAATTTTGAACCAATCAGTGGTTCCGTGTCCAGTTCTCACTGTTGCTTCTTGACCCGCATATAGGTTTCTCAAGAGACAAATAAGATGGTCTGGTACTCCCATCTCTTTAAGAACTTGCACAATTTGTTGTGATCCACACAATCAAAGGCTTTAGCATAGTCAATGAAGCAGAAGTAGATGTTTTTCTGGAACTCCCTAGCTTTCTCCATAATCCAGCATATGTTGGCAATTTGATCTCTAGTTCCTCTGCCTCTTTGAAATCCTGCCTGTACTTCTGGAAGTTTTCGATCCACATACTAGCTCCACATCAGTCTAGCTTGTAGGATTTTAAGCATAACTTTACTTGCATGTGAAATGAGTGCAATGGTGCGATAGTTTGAACATTCTTTGGCATTGCCTTTCTTTGGAATTGGAATGTAAACTGACCTTTTCCAATCCTGTGGCCACTGTTGAGTTTTCCAAATTTGCTGGCAAATTGAGTGTAGCACTTTTACTGCATCGTCTTTTAAGATTTTGAATAGCTCAGCTGGAATATTGTCACCTCCACTAGCTTTGTTGTTGCTCAGATTTCCTAAGGCCCATTTCACTTCACATTCTAGGATGTCTGGCTTGAGGTCAGTGACCACCCCATTGTGGTTATCAGGGATGCTAAGCTCATTCTTGTATAGTTCTTCTGTGTAATTTTGCCACCTCTTCTTAGTCTCTTCTGCCTCTGTTAGGTCCCTGCCATTTTGGTCCTTTATCATGCCCATCTTTGCATGAAACGTTCCCTTCATATATCCAATTTTCTTGAAGAGATCTCTGGTTCTCCCTATTCTATTGTTTTCTTCTATTTCTTTGCACTGTTCATTTAAGAGGGCATTCTTATCTCTTCTAGCTATTCTCTGGAATTCTGCATTCAATTGGGTGTATCTTTCTCTTTCTCCCTTGCCTTTCGTTTCCCTTTTTTCCTCAGCTATTTGCAAAGCTTCCTCAGACAGCCATTTTGCTTTCTTGCATTTCTTTTTCTTTGGGATGGTTTTAGTTGCTACCTCTTGTACAATGTTGCGAACCTCCATCCATAGTTCTTCAGGCACTCTGTCTATCAGATCTAATTCCTTAAATCTATTTGTCACCTCTACTGTATATTCATCAGGGATATGATTTAGTTCATACCTGAGTGGCCTAGTGTTTTTCCCTACTTTCTTCAATTTAAGCCTAAATTTTGCAACGAGAAGCTCATGATCTGAGTCACAGTCAGCTCCTGGTCTTGTTTTTACTGACTGTATAGAGCTTCTCCATCTTTGGCTGCAGAGCACATAGTCAGTCTGATTTTTGTGTTGACCGTCTGGTGATGTCCATGTGTAGAGCCGTCTCTTGGGTTGTTGGAAAAGAGTGTTTGCTATAACCATCGTATTCTCTTGACAAAATTCTATCAGCCTGTGCCCTGCTTCATTTTGTACTCCAAGACCAAATTTGCCTGTTATTCCAGTTATCTTTTGGCTTCCTACTTTAGCATTCTAATCCCCCATGATGATAAGGACATCATTTTTTGGTGTTGATTCTATAAGGTGCTGTAGGGCTTCATAGAACTGGTCAATTTCATCGTCTTCAGCACCAGTGGTTGGGGCATAGACTTGGATTACTGTGATATTGAATGGCTTGCCTTGGATTCGCACTGAGATCATTCTGTCATTTTGGGGATTGTATCCCAGTATTGCTTTTCCTACTCTTTTATTGACTATGAAGGCTACTCCATTTCTTCTGAGGGATTCTTGCCCGCAGTAGTATACCTGATGGTCCTCTGAATTAAATTCACCCATTCCTGTCCATTTTAGTTTGCTGATTCCTAAGATGTCGATGTTCAGTCTTGTCATCTCTTGTTTGACCACGTCCAGTTTGCCTTGATTCGTGGATCTTACATTCCAGGTTCCTATGGAGAAAAGATCTTTACAGCATCGGGCTTTCCTTTCACCACCAGATGCATCCACAGCTGAGCGTCCTTTCGGCTTTGGCCCAGTCGCTTCACTCTTTCTGGTGCTACTAGTACTAGCCCTCTGCTCTTCCCCAGTAGCATATTGGACACCTTCCGACCTGAGGGGCTCATCTTCCAGCGTCATATCTTTTAGCCTTTGGGTACTGTCCATGGGGTTTTCATGGCAAAGATACTGGAGTGGGTTGCCATTTCCTTCTCCAGTGGATCACATTTTGTCAGAACATTCTGCTATGACCTGTCCGTCTGGGGTGGCCCTGCACGGCATAGCTCATAGCTTCATTGAGTTACGCAAGCCCCTTCGCCAAGACAAGGCAGTAATCCATGAAGGAGGTTGGCACCTAGTGACATCTTAATAAGGTTTGTGTAGAAATCTTGGTTTCTGTTCACACCTCTGCATATTGCAAGAAAAGAGCAAAACACTCAAGAACTGAGTTGGAACTCATGAGCCTCTTGTCTGACTCCCTTTGAGCCCTGAATGAAGCAGCTGAACGTGATCCTGGGCAAGCTGCCCTTTCTGGGCCTCACCAATACTGGAAAAATAGTATCGCCTCTGGAATGGGACTGTTGTACCTATGTATCATAACAAGATTCCATATGTGATATACTTTGGGCAAAGTTGTTGTTAAAAACATTGGATTGTGCATTCCTTGGTCTACTGCAGTTGTTCCTTTGTAGGAGGAACAGGCTGGGGAATTCTGGGAGTTGTAGTCCAGAGTTAAAGTTGCCAAGGTTGAAAAAGACTAGGCCAGTGGTGGCGAACCTATGGCACGCGTGCCAGAGGTGGCACTCAGGGCCCTCTCTGTGGGCACGCACGCCTTGCCCCGGAAATGGCAACTGTCCCTCTTCAACCAGCCGCTTGCTAACTCGCCAAGGTCCCACGTGGCCGGATGCATCCTGGCACAGCTCGTTTCCCTCCCCCCCGTCCCGTCCCTCCTGGCCTCACATGCTCTCCTTTTCCCGGGCATGACCAACTGCATCGCCTCCTCAGCTGTCGGCCAGCTATCCAGTTCAGAGGTGGCTTCTTTGAACTGCTGGCGGCGGGCTGCGGAGCCCCAGAGTGAGCCGGTCAAGGGGCCAGCAGGCTGTGGCTGCTGACGGGACACCGTCGCCCCCCATGCGCTCGTTGGCCTCCGTGTGCAGGGGCCCCTGCCTCGCCTTGCCCTGCGACAATGGCACCCCCACCCTGCCTCGCCTCACCCTGCAGGACGAGCCTCCTGCCCACCGCCCCACCTGCCAGAGACTCCCTGGATCTCCCCCAACCCTGTCCGGCCCCCACAGGCGTCCCTCCCCATGAGCAACATCAAGGTGACCATGCCCACCTTGGCCACACCCACCCAGTCTGCCATGACCACCACAGCCACACCCACCCAGTGGGCTACGCCCACCTGGCACCCGGCGATAAATAAGTGGGTTTTGGGTTGCAGTTTGGGCACTCAGTCTCTAAAAGGTTCGCCATCACTGGACTAGGTTGTTCTAATTTTTGTTTGAAAAAACAGCAGCCCGGTGAATTGGAAGTGAGGTACTTTGCAAAACACCAGAGTTGCAGGAAGAGAGGATCCTGCTCTCAGAAATATTCCTCCACCTGTTATTTCTTGCTCTTTGTGTCTCTTGACAGAATCTGCAGTTGTATTAGAAGAAGGAAGCCCCCCAGATGCAGATCGGAAAGGAGTGGAATTCCGCCCTGAATCTCAAGAGATTGAAGACTTCGAACCAATGTGTTTGGGACAAGGCCTGGGTGAGGAGAGATTAGGCCGAGGAGCCTATTGTCGGGTAAGACAGCTCCTTCCTGCCCTGTTTGACCATCAGGCAGAGCTGCTCAAGGTGCTTCAAGGTCCATCAAGATCTGGGATGTCCTTGAGAGGCAGAGCTTCAGGGACTCCCAGGAATTTGCAAGTTCTGGTCAGATAACTGAATTGATTGCAGTATGAATAGTAGTCATGGGGCAGGTAGAATTGCTCCTTGAAAGGAGATGTCACTATTGAACATAGAATAAAAGGGTCAGAAGGGATCTTGGAGGTCTTCTAGTCCAACCCCCTGCTTGAGCTGGAAACCCTATTCCATCCTGGACCAATGGTTGTTCAATCTTTTCTTGGAAAGCTCCATTGATGGAGTACCCACGACTCCAGGAGGCAAGCTGTTCCATTGATTAATTGTTCTCATTGTCAGCAAGTTTCAGGGGGGAAAATCACTATAAACTCTGTAGAAAGGAAGAACAGAAGCCACTATAAATTCTTTTGGATTTTTAACATCCAATTTTCATTAAAGAACTTTTCACAAGATAAAAAATGCACATTTTTTTAAAAAAATAAAGAAAAATAGTAAATAGACAAGAAAGAAAAGAAGGAAAGACAAAAAATAAAAAAATGGGCTTCTACTCTTCTTGACAATGGTTATAAATGCATTTCTATTCTACGTTCTCTCGCTAGGATTACATGGTAATTTCCTTCTTTCCATCGTCTGCCCTTTGTAATTGTCAATCCCATAAATCGCAAGTTCATTTTTCCCCACTTCTGCAAAAAGTATCTAAGAGATTTCCAATTACTAATAAATGTGGTTATTTTCCTTTCCTCACTGGAACAAGTCAGTTTTGCCATCTTGGAAGACACTGTAGATTGTTCAAGCCATAATTTGGAATGCAAATGTTGGGTGCCTGTTGGGAGGAACATCCTAATGATAAGAATATTTTGTCAGTGAAACTAATGGCCTAGAACAGTGATGGCGAACCTTTTAGAGACCGAGTGCCCAAACTGCAACCCAAAACCCACTTATTTATCGCTGGGTGCCAGGTGGGCGTAACCCACTGGGTGGGTGTGGCTGTGGTGGTCATGGCAGACTGGGTGGGTGTGGCCAAGGTGGGCATGGTCACCTTGATGTTGCTCATGGGGAGGGACGCCTGTGGGGGCCAGACAGGGTTGGGGGAGATCCAGGGAGTCTCTGGCAGGTGGGGCGGTGGGCAGGAGGCTCGTCCTGCAGGGTGAGGCGAGGCAGGGTGGGGGTGCCATTGTCGCAGGGCAAGGCGAGGCAGGGGCCCCTGCACACGGAGGCCAACGAGCGCATGGGGGGCGACGGTGTCCCATCAGCAGCCACAGCCTGCTGGCCCCTTGACCGGCGCACTCTGGGGCTCCGCAGCCCGCCGCCAGCTGTTCAAAGAAGCCACCTCTGAACTGGATGGCTGGCCGACAGCTGAGGAGGTGATGCAGTGGGTCATGCCCGGGAAAAGGAGAGCATGTGAGGCCAGGAGGGGGGGGAGGGAAACGAGCTGTGCCAGGATGCATCCGGCCACGTGGGACCTTGGCGAGTTAGCAGGCGGCTGGTTGAAGAGGGACAGTTGCCATCTCCGGGGCAAGGCGTGCGTGCCCACAGAGAGGGCCCTGAGTGCCACCTCTGGCACGCGTGCCATAGGTTCGCCACCACTGGCCTAGAAAAATGGCCAGCTCCCTTTGCTTTCCTGGCTGGGTAGAGGCAGGTCAGCTGCTGGTGCCCAAGTGGTTGAATGTATGTGGCTGTAATGGATAAGGAGGCAATATCAGTGCTTCTGCCTGTATGTGGCACAAATAGAGCTGCACCTGCGACTGCCGTTTCTGAGAGCCTGGTGTTAGAGAGCAGGGAAGTGGCCTCATCGAGGTTGCCAGTACTGGCCAAAAGGGTGGCTTCTGGGGGTGGAATTGTTCTGCAAAGTCCTCCCTAAGCAGGTGTCTGTTTCTCCCCCTCCCCTTGGCAGTCATTATCGACTTCTAATCAAGAGGAGAAGGCCCCCAAAGCAGAAGATCTGGCCGCTGTTGGCATTCCGATCGAAAGGGCCAGGAACCTGGAGGACAGCCGGGCCTTCGAAGCCCTCTCTTTCCAGCCTTCCCAGACCCTCAGCAAGTCCAGCTCCTCCCCAGAGCTTCAGACTCTTCAGGAAGTCCTCAAGGATCCGGGCAGTGAAGAGTTGGCCCAGAAACTCAGCAGCGAAGGCAAATCCAAGTCTCAATCTGGGCACCTGGAAGGAGAGGCCGCCGGGAGCTGGCTGGTGAAGGGGGGAGATGACCAGGGCCCTGGAGAGATGAGGCTGGTTGTGGGGGGGCCTGCCTCTTCTCCCCACTCGCCAACTGGCCACCGCCCCCGGGGATACACCATCTCTGACTCGGCCCCCTCCAGGCGGGGCAAAAGGATCGAGAGAGACCCCTTTAAGGGAAGAACAGCAGCTGCCTCCAACGCAGGAAAAGTTCCAGGCATCAACCCAAGGTGAGGGATATTGATGGTAAAAATGGTCTTTTCCCCCTATTGAGCATCCATCAGAACTGGTCTCTTCTCCCAGAATCTGGGACAGAATTTAGAGAACTGCATGAGATAGTGGTATGAACGAGCAGCAGCTCCTGAAACGGGTAGAAACATCTGTGCGTGGGTGGGCGGACGGATCACTCTAAACCAAAATCTAAGTGTCAGTTTGCTTCGGTTCAGTCACACCCCACATGCACTTGTAGATAATGTAAACATTTTTCCTCAGTGTATTGAGTAGAGTTTAGAAAGCCATGGATGCTGAAGAACTGAAGAAACAATAACTGTGTTCTTACCTGCACAATTAGCTCAGAATTGGGAATCCCAAATAAAATGCTTGCAGAACACAAAGCCTCCTCCTCATTTAGCTTTGGTAAGGATGGCCAGCACTTCCTGGAGAGGTTCCTGGGAGCATCTGCAGGAGCTGAATGCCACCTCGATCTCCTTTGCCCAGGCCTGGTCCCCCACGGGACCCTTCCTGGGAGCATTCAGCTGCTTCCGCCTTGAAATAGGGCCGAGAGCTCAGTGGGGGCTTGTAACCTGATCCGGCCACGGCTGATCTGGCCATAATAACAGTGTGTCAAGACTAAATGCCAGGAAGAATATCTGAAAAATTGCTCACATCTCCAGTTTTATGAACAACCAGGTTTTTTTCTCCTTCTCTCAGGAGACAGTCTGAAAATTGTGTGAGGGATTGTGTCTGGACATTTTGGGTGGTCGCCATCTCTTTGTCCTTTTTCTGGACTTTGCAATGTTTTGAGCAGACAACCAGAAACAACGTTTCCTTTTTCACATAGAAGCATGCATTGCAGATTATTGTGTCTTCCATAAGTGAACAGCGATATGAAGGCCTTAATTCTGATGCAGCTAAACATGTTTTCTTCCCCCCCCCTTCAGCTTTGTGTTCCTGCAGTTGTATCATTCTCCTTTCTTTGGTGATGAATCCAACAAGCCTCTTTTACTGCCAAATGAGGTAAGCTTGAGCATGTTGGGTTTGACTCATTGATTGATTTTGTACCATTAAATTATTGCTGAATGTAAGGAACCACTTCAATCCACATCTTAAGAAAGCAGAACTCTTGGAAACAATCTCTTCCAACAGGAACTTTTATTAAGAGAAATTGATAATAGGTATAATAGACAGGATCTGGGGAATTCCCTTATACATTGATGTTTTAAAGTGTCCCTAAGCAAACTCCTCCCCACATTCCTTCCGGCTGATTCAGGCCGGCAATTCTCTAGGTGTTAAACCCAGGAAAGATAACATCAATCCGGCTCCACAATCATTCACCAGCTCTTCAGAGTTTATTTTGACGATGGAGAAATAAACCAGAGTCCAGAGGTCTGTGTCTTTTTCACCCCCACCCCTTTTATAGTTGCCCGGTAAGGAAAAGAAGTTCAGAGGGACATAGGATTCACCTCAGAGGGACATAGGATTCACCTCTACTAACCATTACAATGGAACCATTTGACTCTTGTCAAATGGTTCCATTGTAATGGTTAGTAGAGGTGAATAAACAAAAGGTTACTTTGTAGTGAATGGAGGAAGTGAAAGTAATAAAACCCCTCTGCATATCCCCCCTCCCCCTTGGAAGTATGGCAGGATCCAGGAAAGAATAATAATTGGTTTTAGATTAGAGGAGATAGATAGAAAGGGAATATAACTGGATTCTGACATCCTGCCCCCCTTAAAAATAAAGAGAGATCCACCTATAGAAAAAACAAAACAGGTATAAAAGTTAGTCTGGCTTGTTAGGATACTCTGTATGAAACTTTTTTAACAGTTTGGGGGCTCTGACATGACGTTTATGAACCCACTCGTTTTGTGAGGAGGGGAGGTGTTTCCATGCTACTAGGTATTGAGTTGTCCCATGATATTTTCTACAGTCCAGGATTTCCTTTATTTTGAAGTGTTGTTCTCCTTCCACCATGATTGGAGGTGGTGGTGAGGAGATTTTTGGCTGTAAGGGTGACTCTTGTTCTCCTTTCAGTAAACTGCAGTGGAAAATTGGGTGTATTTGCCTAAGGTTTTTGGGGTAATTCTAATTCTACTGTTACTGGGTTTATGATTCTTTTAATTGGGAAAGGTCCTATATATTTTGGTCCAAGTTTTTTACAAGGTTGTAGGGATTTTAAGTATTTTGTAGACAAATATACCATTTCTCCCACAATGAATGGTGTGGGTTCAACCCTTTTTTTATCTGCTTGTATTTTGTATGCTTGCCTAGCTTCGTGTAAGGCTTTTCTAACTATTGGCCAGGTGTTTTGTAATTGTTCTATCCACTCTTTCAGTGATGGGATTGCCGGTTCGTTTGGGATTAATTCTGGCATGGGATTGAAACTTTGACCGTTGGCTATTTGAAAAGGAGTGTAACCTGTGCTGGAGTGGGCTGCGTTATTGTAAGCGACTTCTGCGAAAGGGAATAGGTCCATCCAATTTGACTGCTGGAAATCAAGAAAGCATCTTAAATATTGCTCAAGTACTGAGTTAGATTTCTCTGCTTGACCGTTCCCTTGAGGATGATGACTAGATGTCAGTCCCTGAGTGGTCCCTAAAAGGGATAAAAATTCCTTCCAAAATGCAGACGTAAATTGCACTCCCCTATCAGATATGATGTGTTGGGGTGCCCCATGCAATCTGTAAATATGCTGCACGAATAGTTTCGCTAAGGCTTTTGCGCTGGGAATCTTTTGGCAAGGGATAAAGTGCACCTGTTTGGAAAACAAGTCCGTGACCGTCCAGATGACAGTATTCCCATTGCTTTCTGGTAATTCCACTATAAAATCCATGGCTATTTCCCTCCAGGGAAGTCGCCACTGGTTGTAACAGTCTGGGCGATTTCCCTTGCAACCTCTTAGCAGTCGCGCACGTTGGGCAGCTGGCCACGTAATTTTCTATGTCCTTTTTCATGGATGGCCACCAAAATTGCCTTTTAATTAAATGTAATGTTTTTACAAATCCAAAATGCTCTGCTGATTTTGTGTCATGGCACAGCTGCATGAATGTGCCCCTCTGGGTGGTTGGTATATATAATTTTTCCCCCACCCAAGGCAGTCCGTCCTTGATTGTTCACACGTGTCTATTTTTCTGGAACCATTCATCTGTTTCCAAAGTTTTCCGGAATTCGATTCTGGTTTGGCTACCCAGTTGCGGTTTTAATTTAGCTTGGGCTCTGGTGGTTACTGGCGCTGCCAGTTGTGGTTCCACCATAAGCGGTTTAGAATCGGTGGCTCACGTGCTGTTATATTGGGGCATGCGAGACAGTGCATCTGCCAAGAAGTTCTTCCCCCCTGGCAAGTTCTTGAGCGTAAAGTGGAATTGGTGAAAATGCTGGGACCAGCGGGCTTGCTTGGGGTTGAGCTTCCTGGGTGTTTTTAAGGCTTCCAGGTTTTTGTGGTCTGTCCACACCTGAAAAGGGATTTTATTCCCTTCAAGGAACTGGCGCCATGTAAGTAATGACCAACGTATCCCATATGCCTCTTTCTCCCACACGGGCCAGCGCTGTTCCGTTTCGGTGAGTTTCTTGGAAGTATACGCGGAAGTATATGCGCAGGGTTCATCGTTTTCTTGTAATAGTACAGCCCCCACTGCCACATCACTGGCATCTGCCTGTATTACGAAGGGTAATACAGGCAGGGTGCCTCAGTATTGGTTCAGCAGAAAAGAGTCTCTTTAATCTCTCAAACGCCACTTGGCATTCCATTGTCTATTTTAGTGGCTGGCTAGGTTTTACTGAGGATGCTCCCTTCGGTTTTAGTAAGTTTGTGAGGGGCAGGGCTATCTGGGCAAATGAGGGGATGAATTGGCGGTAAAAGTTTGCGAAACCCAGGAAACTGCAGTTGCTTTCTTGTGCGAGGTGGCGCCCATTCTAATACTGCTCTGACCTTCTCTGGGTCCATTTCAATGCCCTGTGGGGATATGCGATACCCTAGGTAATCTATTCTTTCCTGGTGGAATTCGCATTTTGATAATTTGGCATATAGGTGGGCAGCTCGCAGTTTCTTTAAAACCACTCTGACTAGGTTGATGTCAATGCTGCTAATATAGGATATTATTGCTTTGACAAGATATGCAGAACTGTCTGGTATTTTTAGAGTTAATTTCAGATGATGGTGGGGGGGGGAGATTTATAAGGAATGCGCGGGATAAGGAACGGAAGTGAATCCTTGCCCTTCAGGCTAATTGGAAAATGTGATTTATGACTGCAAAATAGGGGAGGGATTTACCCAGAAAAGTCATGCGCAAGTAAGAGAAATTCAGATCTTGGCACCCATCCATGATGTGCCGACACTGTCTTCAATTAATTAAAGACTTTTCAGAATAAACAATGCCTGGAAGTTCTTTGAAGTGTTCCATTAGTCGGAACCTTGACAACATGCCAAGATCTAATAACTTTTCAAACCATTTAGGGGTCCCGGGCCCCAGTCGCTGTTCCTAAACCAAAGGAATAAGCTGACGAAGATTCGGGGAAGATCTCATTATGAAAGAAGAAAGATTGCCTGAAGCCAACACCCCGGCAACAGCAGCTTCCCAAGGGGGGGGAGCAACAGCCAGCAAGCCGGGGGAGAAGGAACTCTGGCAGATCTCCCAATTGGGAGCAAGACCAAAGCAATTAGGAGAGCTGATTTGGTCGTTAGACTGGGAGAAACCGAGCGGAGATTCCAGAGTCTTTGAAACAGCTTTGCCACTTTCAAAGACTTCAAAAGCAGAATGGCAGAGAACTAACGGATTGCCTGCCACTCAAGTTTTGGGTGAGTCACTGGAAAGATTTGAAACCCCAGAGTTGAGAAGCAGAAATCCACTCCTGCAGAGGGAAGCCTACAGCCCCTCCATTGTAAATCAGACAGCCTTCAAGACCCTGCCTTCCCCTGTCAGGGACTCCAGCCCTGAAGAGAGAGGGAATTCCAGTCTGAGGCCTCTGCAACAATGGGGAGTGTGGCATTCCCAGCAGGCAGAGGATAAACAACTGAGCTTGCCACAGCTAATAGAGGCCTTGCAACAGCTTGGGGTGATGCAGGAGCCAGGAGATCAGCAGCTGGTGGGAGAACGACCACAGCAAAGAGATTGGCCGCAGCCCCCAAACGTGCAACCCCTGGGCATAAATCAGCAGCCAAGATGGGGTCAGCAGCAACAGCCACAGTGGAGGCCCCAACAGCCTATAATTGCACCACCTTTCAGAGCAACGTTCGATGGGGACCCAGAGAAGCTGATTTTTTTCCTCAACCAAGTACGCTCTCACTTGAATTGCTGGGCCTATCTCTACCTGGACCCAGGGGCCATGGTCGATGTGATTGCGTCCAGCCTACAGGGAGAAGCATACGAATGGCTGAACAATTTATATAATGAGCAAGCCCCAGAATTGGAGGACCCCCACCTCTTCCTCCTAGGGCTGAGAGAGATTTGAGGACCCAACCCTTGGCCTCAAATTACCCAGTAAAAAGTTAGACCTGAAATTCTTGGGGCCTTTTCCTATCGTAAAGATCATCAATCCGGTCACCGTAAAACTGAAACTCCCTAGACTTTTAGGTAGAATTCACCCATTGCAGCTTGTTGAAACCTTATCGGGGCTCCACTTTAAGGCCTCCCCCTAAGAAGGCACCCGGGCCCCTCGTAGTTGCGGGACAGACCCACTATGAAGTGAAACGCATTCTTGACTCTAGAATTTTTAAAGGGAAATTGCAGTACCTAGTACAATGGAAGGGATACCCGTTGTCTGAAGCCACCTGGGTGAAATCTAATGAGGTGAAAGCTGACAGACTCAAAAGGTTTCATGCGAAACACCCCAACAAACCGAAAACTAGTCATTAACATATGCTTTTGTTTACATTACAGGATCTGTCCTTTTGTAAGGGGGGTCGGATGTCAACGCTGCTAATATAGGATATTATTGCTTTGACAAGATATGTAGAACTGTCTGGTATTTTTAGAGTTAATTTCAGATGATGGTGGGGGGAAGAGATTTATAAGGAAAGCGCAGGATAAGGAATGGAAGTGAATCCTTGCCCTTCAGGCTAATTGGAAAGTGTGATTTATGACTGCAAAATAGGGGAGGGATTTAGTCAGAAAAGTCATGCGCAAGTAAGAGAAATTCAGATCTTGGCACCCATCCATGATGTGCCGACACTGTGTTCAATTAATTAAAGACTTTTCAGAATAAACAATGCCTGGAAGTTCTTTGAAGTGTTCCATTAGTCGGAACCTTGACAGTTGACATGTTCCTCTTTTGATTCGGTGAAGATAAGGATGTCGTCTAAATAAACCAGGACCCCCTTAAATAAGTGCTCTCTTAGTACCTCGTTGATTAATTGCATAAATACAGTGGGCGGCCCTTGTAATCCAAATGGCAAAACTTTGAATTGGTAGCACCCCATTGGGCAATTAAATGCAGTTTTCCATTCATCCCCTTCCTAATTCTAACGCGATAATATGCTTCTCTTAGATCTAGTTTAGTAAAAATTCTTCCTTTTGAGAGATGTGACAACATGTCTTTCATGAGGTATAGGTTGCTTTCACTGATTGTATTTAAAAGCCTATAATCTATGCATAAGCGTAAAGAACCGTCCTTCTCTCTAAAGAGGACCGGAGTGGCCACTTTAGGCTTGGCTGGTTCAATGAACTCCCTTTCTAGGTTTTTATTTATAAATCTCTCCTTTTCCTCCTTCTCCTTTGGGCCCATGGAGTATAATCTGGGCTTCGGGAGTTTTGCCCTGGGCTTGAATTCTATGGCACAGTCTGTGGGTCGTTGAGGAAGGAGCTCATCCGCCCTCTCCTTGCTGAAAACTTCAGCAAGATCTCTGTATTCCTCTGGTATTTCTGGTAGCCCCTTTTCTTCTCCCATGGATGCTTTTTCCGTTCTTAATCTTGGTAGATCCCCTTGGGGTTTTAAGTCCGTAGGGTCCCCCTTCGGGAAATTGATTTCTGCCGTCCTCCAATTTACCTAGGGGTTCCATTTCTTTAACCATTCCATCCCTAGGATCATTGGGCATTCCATGCCTGGGGTCACTACAAACGTTATGTCTTCCTCATGATTTCCCAGGGATAGGTGGACTGGTAAAGTGGCTAGGGTGGCTGGCACCCCCCCTGCTATGGACCCATCTAACTGGCCAAATGAGATTGGTTGTTCTAGCCTCCTCGATGGAATGCCCAGATTCCCCACTAGCGTCGGGCTAATGAGACATCGGGTGCAGCCAGAGTCTATTAAGGCTTTCACCTTGACAGCTTCGGGCATGGAGGGAATTAATATAGTCACTGTCTTGAGGATGGGTGAGATGGGTCCACTTACCAGGGGTTCGCCCTCCGAGCTGTCGTCTGAGGCGTCCACCAGCCCTGAGGTGTAGGCTGGAGTTCCTTCCCCACGTTGGGCAGAGGTTGGGGATTCCACAGCCTCTTATCACTCTCATGGCAGATTCTTTTGGCTTAGCCTGGGACTTCCCGGATTTGCTGGTCGGTAGTCTGTCTGGGTTGTGCTGGGGGGCTTTCGAGCGGCATTCTACAGCCCGATGCCCCTCTCTCCCACATTTGAAACAGCCCGTTGGCTTCTTGGCCATAGCCGATGGCTTTGCTGGTTCGCGCATCGACTCAGGCGGCAAGTGGCCCCATGGTTTCCCTCAGCGGTGCCTCTTCAGTAGGTCGATTTCTGCTTCCTCTGCCAAGACGTACCATTCGTCGAGTTGGTGTGGGTCCCCCCGGGGCAGACAAGCGTCATATAGGTTGTAATTTAGGCCATCTTTGAAATGGCTAAGGAGGATGTCTTCCGGCCAGTTCAGCTTGCTGGCAATGGCCCGGAATTCTTGCGTATATTCGGCTACCGGCCGTCTGCCTTGCCTCATCGTTTGGATTCTTTCGCGGGCTTTGCGATCAGCCAGGGGGTCCTCAAATCGCCTTCTCAGAGAGGACATGAAACGGTTGAAGTCGGTGAAGTCTGGGGCATCGGAGTCGTGCAAATTCACGACGTCGTGCGGCCGGTCCATCCAGAGCGGATTGCACGATCCGGATACGGGCTTTGTCGCTAGGGATGTGCCGGCCGTATTCTTCCATGTAGTTGAGGACTTGGGTTAGGAAAAACCCCAAGTGTGTCGGCTCCCCCTTGAATTTTGCAATGGAGTCTTTGAATGGATCAGTGCCTTCGTCGTCGGTGGTATTGCCTTCCATCCGGATCGCCATCTGCGGGCCGGCGGGGAGTGGGGGCTGCTGGTGTGGTCGCTACTGGATCAGCGGACGTCCCCGGGACTGCCGGTTCCAATTCCCCCTCAGTGTCTCTCCAGTTGCAGTTCCAGATGCTGGTGCGGCCGTGGGGCTCAGAATTCTCCTCCCCTAGGGAGCCAAGGGTTCTTTTCATCAGGTCGATAGCTTTCTCTAAGATCCAGTTCGAGTGCTGTGCCCAACTTCCTTCCTCTTCGCTTGCGTGCAGGGACTTCTCCATCTCCTGCTTCCAATCTGGTTGGTTGGCCCCCCGTCTCAGGGTCACCTTTGTTGATTTCTTTTCCCACTCGCTTTTCTTCCCAACGCCCATTGACCACCGAGGTTTGTGGTCATGTGTCTCCACGATCTCTTCTCCTGAGGAGTCTGACATTTCAGATTCCGACATCTGGCAGGTTTTCGGTCGGGGAAAAGGCTGCCTCTCTGGGGGGTTTTCTCCCTTCCCCGCCCCGTCGTCTGACATGGTATTTTTTACAAAGTCCCCTGGTAAGGTTCTCCCTTCCAGATTGACTATTTTTGCAGATCCTGTTTAATGTAAGAACCCACCTCAATTTACATCTTAAGAAAACAGAACTCTTGGAAACCGTCTCTTCCAACAGGAATTTTTATTAAGAGAAATTGACTGTAGGCATGCTAGACAGGATCTGGGGAATTCCCTTATACATTGATGTTTTTAAAGTATTCCTAAGCAAACTCCTCCCCACATTCCTTCCGGCCGATTCAGGCTGGCAATTCTCTAGTTGTTAAACCCAGGAGAGATAACATCACTCGGCTTCCACAATCATTCCCCAGCTCTTCAGAGTTTATTTTGACACGGAGAAATAAACCAGATTCCGGAGGTCTGTGGTTTTTCACCCCCCCCCCTTTTCTAGTTTCTCGATAAAGAAGAGAAGTTCAGAGGGACATAGGATAAGAGTCAAATGGTTCCATTGTAATGGTTAGTAGAGGTGAATCAACAAAAGGTTACTTTGTAGTGCAGGGAGGAAGTGAAAGTCATAAAACCCCTCTGCATATTCTCCCTCCCCCTTGGAAGTATGGCAGGATCCAGGAAAGAATAATACTTGGTTTTAGATTAGAGGAGATAGATAGAAAAGAAATATAACTGGATTCTGACACCCAAGAAGCGACGAAGGGCGTCTGTGACCGAGCCTAGCCCGAGAAAGCCACCTGCTCCTCTGCCGGGAAACGGCCTGAGCCCGACCTGAAGGGCATTTTGGGTCAGGCATCCAGCAACACCGAGCGACGCTCTTCAGATGCTGCCCACGGACCTCCACGGCATCTGATATTGGAGGCGCGCCTGATTCTCCTTGGGTTGCCCAAGGGGATTCCCGTCCGTGTGTTGATTGACTCTGGGGCCACCACGAACTTTATGGATGCAGCATTTGTAGCCAAATGGCCGGTTCCCCAATGCCCGGTGGAACAGCCGATGTTAGTGGAGACCATTGATGGTCGAATGCTCATGTCTGGGCCAATTAAGGCTGCCACGCAACCGTTAGGTATGGCCATCAGTTCACATGAGGAGGCCATCCAGTTCTATATCACCTCAGATCTGCATTTTCCTGTGGTCTTGGGATTGGCGTGGCTCCGGACGCATGACCCACAGATTTATTGGTCACAGAACTTGGTCACCTTCCCAAGTTTACAGTGCGTGGACCACACGTGCCATATCTGTGCCGGCCAGGTAGAGGGTCCCACGGGGATCTCCTTACCCTCCGAACTGGCGGATTATGCTGATGTGTTCAGCAAGACTGAGGCGGATCAATTGCCCCCGCACAGGCCCTATGACTGTCCCATTGATTTAGTCCCTGATGCGCCTCTCCCAGTGGGGCGTTTGTATTCCATGTTGAACCCCGAGTTGGCCGCGTTGCCGGACTTTCTGGACAAGAATTTGGCTCGGGGTTTTATTCGACCCTCGTCCTCGCCAGTGTCTGCACCTGTGCTCTTTGTCAAGAAGAAGTCCGGCGAATTGCGGCTTTGCTGTGATTACAGGAAATTAAATGCCATCACGGTGCGCAATCGATACCCGCTGCCCCTCATCCCCGAACTCTTGGACCGGCTCCGGGAGGCAAAGATCTTCACGAAACTGGACTTGCATGGAGCTTACAACCTTGTCAGAGTTCGGTCGGGTATGAGTGGAAGACGGCGTTTGGTATTCGGTACGGGCACTTCGAGTACATGGTGATGCCGTTTGGCCTGACCAACGCCCCTGCAGTGTTTCAGCATTTTATGAATGACATTTTCCGGGACTTGTTAGATCAGTTTGTCGTGATCTACTTGGACAATATCCTGATCTCCCCATCGCGAGAGGTGCACCATCAGCATCTCCGTCCGGTCCTGTAGCGGCTCCGAGAACATCGGCTGTACGCCAAACTGGAGAAGTGCCAGTTCTACCAGATGACCATCGATTTCCTGGGTCACCGCATTTCTTCTGAGGGCATCGCCATGGAGCCGAGTAAGGTCGAGTGTCTGCAGAGTTGGCAACCCCCACGTCGTGTGAAGGATGTCCAGCGACTTCTTGGGTTCGCCAACTACTATCGGGCTTTCATCCCCGGGTTTGCTACCATGACAGCCCCCCTTACTCGGCTCCTGCAGAAAAAGACTCGGTTTCAGTGGGACGCTCCAGAACAACGGGCTTTCCAGGCTTTGAAGGAAGCCTTCATGAAGGAGCCCATCTTGAAGCATCCTGACCCACAATGGCCGTTTGTCGTGGAGGCGGATGCCTCCGACATTGCCATTGGGGCGGTGTTACTCCAGGCGACAACGCCCAGCGGTGCCCTCTTGCGCGTACTACTCGCGTAAACAATCCGGCGGAGCGCAACTATACCATCTGGGAGAAGGAGCTACTGGCCATTAAAGTGGCATTTGAGGCCTGGAGGCATCATCTGGAAGGGGCGTGGCATCAAATCTAGGTCCGGACGGACCATAAGAATTTGGAAATCCTGCAGACCGCTCAGAAATTGAACCAACGCCAGATTCGCTGGTCTCTCTTCTTTGCGAGGTTCAATTTCCGTGTAACGTACATACCCAGCGGTCATAACCAAAGAGCGGATGCTCTGTCCAGGAAGCCCGAATATTCCCGAGCAGAAGACAAGCTTCTGCCCGGGACAGTGCTCCCCATCGAGTCTTTTGCTGCGGTGCGGGAGCCGATAGATGTACGGGCTCGGATTCGGGAGGCCCAGCAGCAGGATGTGTGGGTGGCTCAGCGAAAGGAGGAGGTGGGGCCCAATTCCCCATGGACAGTCACGGATGGACTCCTCCACTATCGTGACCGGCTCTATGTTCCAGGAGGGCCGCTCAGGGGACTCATCCTCAGCCAGTGTCACGATAATCCGGCGGTGGGGCATTTTGGCCTGTTCAAGACCCTGAACTTGGTCTCCCGTACCTTCTGGTGGCCCTGAGTCCGACACGATGTCCAGGCCTACGTCACATCCTGTATCCCGTGTAGGCAAGCCAAGTCAGCGACGGGGGCCCCGCCCGGACTACTGCAGTCCTTGCCGACATCCAAAAGACTCTGGAGGGCTGTGTCCATGGACTTCCTGACGGACGTACCCCCATCTTCTGGATTCACTACGGTGTTCGTGGTGGTGGACATGCTGACCAAGATGGCGCATTTTATCCCATACCGTGGCTTGCCGTCCGCCCACGCCACCTGTCATATGTTCATCCAGCAGGTGTTCCGGCTGCACAGCCTCCCTGATAGGGTCGTGTCCGATAGAGGGGCCCAATGTACAGCCCGTTTCTGGCAGGGGTTGATGCAGGCGTTGGACGTCAAGATCTGCCTCTCGTCCGCACATCATCTCCAAACTGACGGAGGGACCGAGAAGGTCATCGGGATCCTCAAGCAATATCTGCTCTGCTATGTCAATCAGTAGCAGAACAAGTGGGCGGACTATCTGGCGGTAGCTGAGTTCGTGTTCAACAACTCGCAGCACACCTCCACGCGGATGACACCGTTCTTGGCCAATGTGGGATATCACCCCGGGTTTTCCCTCTTTCCCCACTAGACTCACCGGTACCAGCAGCAAACGACTACATAACAGTTACAGGCGATCCATAGATTGGTGCGGCGACAGAGAAGGCCAAGGCCGACTAGAAAAGGTTTGCTGATCAAGGCGGGATACGCCTTCACTAACGATGGGAGATCGGGTATGGCTGTCCACCAGGAACCTACCGTCACCCCGGCCAGCCAAGAAGTTAGACCACCGATATTTAGGACCGTTCCCAATCGAGGCTGTCATCAATCCAGTCGCCGATCGCTTAACTCTGCCACATTCCCTATGGGTACATCCGGTCTTTCACCGGTCTTTGTTGGTCCCTGAGCAACCGGCATGTCCACTCCGCCGAGCCGAACCTCCCCCACCGGAACAACATGATGGAGACAGTGCTCCCGAGTACGAGGTCGCCAGCATTTGGGACTCCCATTGGGTGAAAGGTCGCTTTCAGTACCTGATCGAATGGAAAGGCTACGGACCCGAGGAGTTCACCTGGGAGGATGCGACCACCGTTCATGCTCCTGCCTTGGTGACCGCCTTTCATGAACAATTCCCATCCCAACCGCATCCAGATCGGCAGACCCGGGGGAAGGGCCCTGCGGTGCGGGATAGTATCGTGATTCCGTGCCAGCCTGTGTTCCCGACAGCTGAGTCCGGGGAATCTGAGGAGGAGGAGGGGCCTGGGGAGCCATCGGAGTTGGGAGAAGGCTCTGATGAGCTCCAAGATTCACATTCCAGTGAGGAGCCTGGCCCTTCCGCTCGTGCTCAGGATGAGATGCAGCTGGGTGGGGAGGCTGGGTCGGACTCGGAGGATGCACAGCTGGCGGAAATAAGAGACACCCGCAAACGAAGACAAACCAGAGAGAGGCAATGGGGCGACTCCGGAGAAGGCATTGAGAAGCCACGCCTTGAGGACTGAATTACAAAAGGGGGATGTGTGGGCGGTGCTGGTTGCTGAAGGCAACCGTTGCAAAGTACTTCATGGGATCATGTTCTGTTGGTGTTGCCGGTGACTAATTCTCTGTTTTGCATTGTGTTCCGTGTGGAAAATTTCCTCCATTTGGATTGTGTTTTATTGCTTTTGTTTTTGGACCATTTGGCAGGTTTGTTACCAATATTAAAAGGGGTTTGTTTTCTTCTGAGTCTCCAGCCTATTTTCTCAGAAGGGGTTTTGTTCTTGTGCCTTTAACAAGGACGGCCATAGGCTGGGACAGAACAATCGCGGGCCAGCGGTAGCTGACCTGCTTGATCCAAAGAAGCCCTTGGGACCGGCAGGAAGAAAGGCTGACCGCACCCATGCTGCCAGCCAGAAGCTGCTGATCGTCAGAGACAACGAACACAAATAAGCGGAAAGCAAAACAGCTGATCTGGGTGAGACTACTTTCCTTACCACTCTACAAGTGAAAATACTGGTTCTGGAAAAAGCTCCCAAAAGCAAGAAATCCCCCAACTATAGGGAGGGGGGGATTTTTTTTTTACTCCTCCCTCCTAAACTATAAGCGGCGGTTTAAGCTTCGGGGGAAATTAAAAGTGACTTATAATTACATTGTGAAGATAATTGAGGGACAGAAGAAGGATATTTTGGGAAGCTTTTACATTTATAATTTTTTTTCTATTTTTTGTTTGGAAACCATTGGATTATAACTTTGTAAACTTTTTAAAGTTTGGCTGGAATGGACATCTAATGACATCTAGTGGCAAAACTAAGAACTACATTTAGCCTTGTATCTTTAACCTTATGACTGGAGCCTCAGAACTTGGCTAGACGCCCAGACACAGCTTACAGTTTAAACTCTTTAATGTCCTTGGAATCTATAGTCCTGGAGATTGTAACTGGAAAAGAGAAGAATCTTTTTGGGTTGCCTTTCTTTACAGGATGGATTACAATTAAAAATAAAAGTTGTTTTGAAATCATCTGACTTCTCTGGATTACAAATACAGTTTGACCTGGAGTTTTTACAAGCTGTTTTGAGACAGAGTGAATAACAAGAAACTTCTACTAGCAGAACACTTTGGATTACAATTTTGACAGTATACTTTTTCCTTTTTTCCCTTTTGTTCTTTTTGTTCTTATTACTATTTACCTCTCCTATTTGTTAGGAGCCTATTGGATTACAAATTTTGATTTACTTGGTGTAATCCAAAGTATGACTAAAAGATAAAAGATGAGCGTCCCAAATCTATCTAAAGTGGGGGGGAAAGTAACTTCTGCTCCCTCCTCTGCTTCTGCAAGTCCAGTTTATCAGAGATCAATTAATACAATGCTCCAACAAGAAAAGGCTAACAACTTCCAGAAGGAAACACAAGTGACACTACAAGCAATCCAAGAGGCAATTGCTACTCACATGGCAGTTACAACGAGAAATCATGAGGAGATGAAAAGTGATCTTGATAAAATGAATAAAAAAATTAATAACATGGACTCGCAATTTGAAAATTTTAAACACATGGTCACAAAAAGTCAACAAAGAATTCAAAAAATAGAAGATAAATCAACTGAGGTTGACCAGAAATTAGAAAAGTTAAAAGATGAGAACCAGAAATTGATGCAAATAAATGGAGAATTAGAGGACTCGATAGCCATCATGGAAATGGAAAAGGCTTCTTACTTCTTAAGATTTCAAAATATAATGGAAGACAAGGAAGAGGACTTTCTAGACCTGATAACGGAATTATTGGCAGATGCATTAGAAATTGGGAAACAGGAAATGGAAGGAGAATTGGATCAGATCTATCGAGTCAATTCAAACTATGCTAGAAGAAATAAAGTTCCTAGAGAAGTACATGTTAGATTTCTTAAAAGATCCATAAGAGACGAGATTTTGAGAAGAGTAAGAGATGAACCTTTGAAATACAAAGAAAAAGAAATTGTAGTTCTCAAACAAATCCCTAGGAGAAAAAGAGAAAGGAAGAAATATATTACCTAAAGTGTTCTTAAAAATGGCAGAAGAACTCTGTATTCAAGACATATGAAGAGAAAAAAATCCAAAAAACCTGCAGTATACATTTTATTCAAATAGACATAAATCATGGTCTAGAACTGATATGATATGGACATCCTCGGAACTTTAGCGCGATGATACAAGAAATAGAGATAGAAACTAATATCTGGGCAGATCACAATCCAATAAAGATGACTTGGAGAGGAGCCAAGAAAAAATTAAGATGGTCCTTGAACAAATCTATATTGAAAGAAAAAGAATTTATACAATTAGCAACAAAGGAAATGGACTTCTTTTTTAAAATAAATAAGAAAGAAGAGACGTCGCTTCAAAATCTGTGGAACACAGCTAAAGCATATTTCAGAGGGTTGGCTATACTGCTAAAAAGAAGTATACTGCTAAAAAGAATAAAGAAAGAAAACAACAACAGTTAAAGTTGAAGGAAGAATTTAGAAAATTAGAATTAGAACTACAAATAGACCCACAAAAGAAAATACTTAAAAAGCAAATGGAGATAATAAAGCATAAACTAAACTTAGTAGAGGCAAAAATAATGGCTCAACAGATTAAAAGGGCTAAACAGAACTTTTTTGAAAATGCCAATAAACCGGGGAGATGGTTAGCATATAGACTGAAAAAAGAAAAAGAAAAAACTGATAAATGTTGCAAGACCCAAAAGGTGAATTACAGTTTCAAAACAACACAATTAAAAAAAATATTAAAGACTTTTACGAGATACTTTACAACGCAGAGGAAACTTCAAAAGAAAAAATACAGCAGTACCTAAAAAAAGCAGACTTACCAAAAATTCCAGAGAATATTCAAAACATATTAAATGGGAAAATATCAATGATGGAGATAACAGAGGCCATAAAAAGGCAAAAAAATGATAAGACCCTGGGCCCAGATGGATTACCTGCGGAGCTCTACAAATCATTACAAGATATACTAAGCCCAATATTGAAAGAACTGTGTAATGAAATATGTTTGGAGGCTAAAATACCAAATACATGAACTGAAGCTAACATTATCTTAATACCCAAAGAAGATTCTGACTTGATGCAAATAAAAAACTACAGACCAATATCGTTATTAAATGTATATAAATTTTTCACTTCAATAATAGCAGAAAGACTAAAGAAATTTCTGACTGAATTTATACATACAGACCAAAATGGCTTTCTACCTAAAAGACAGATTAAAAATAACTTAAGAATGATCCTAGATGTTTTAGAGTACTATGAAATTCATCCAGGGAAACAGATGGCTTTAATATTTCTAGATGCACAGAAAGCGTTCGACAACGTAAACTGGCAATTTATGCTCCGGCAACTAGAGGAAATGGATTTTGGAGAAAATTTTACAAACGTAATCAAAACAATTTATCATAAACAAACAGCTAAAATAATTGTAAATGGAGATCTTACAGAAAACTTTGACATTAAAAAAGGCACAAGACAGGGATGTCCACTATCTCTACTATTATTTATATTAACACTGGAAATATTGAATAGAAATATCAGGCGAGATATAGAAATTAAAGGACTGGAGATAAAAGATGAAAAATACAAACTACAAGCAGATGACTTGGTTTTCATATTAGAAGAACTGCTTGAAACAAGCGTTAAGCTTATGGAGAAAATAGAAGAATTTGGAGAAGTGTCAGGGTTGAAAATAAACAGAAAAGACTAAAGTGCTAACTAAAAACTTAACAAGAAAACAAAAAAAACTAGCAAAAAAACAAACCTTCAAATAGTCAAAAAAGTTAAATATTTGGGAATTTATTTAACAGCAAGTTGTGCAACAATAAAAAAAGACTATGTAAGATTGTTAAAACAAATAAAATTGGATCTGGAAAAGTGGAAAAATTTACAACTTTCAATGCTGGGGAGAATAGCAACAGTGAAAATGAATATCTTACCAAAAATACTCTTTTTATTTCAAACGATAGCTATAAGACTGGGAAAAAGCTTTTTTGATGAACTAAATACAACAATACTGAAATTTTATCTGGCAAGGAAAAAAAGCTAGAATTAGACTGAAAATGTTAAAAGAAGCAAAAGAAAGTGGAGGGCTTGGACTGCACTTCTTCTAGAATGGGAAAAAATAAAAATGAAAATCTATATTAAAATACCTGGATGGCTTTCAACAATGGAAACATTTGCTTACTCAAATTTAATCAATTACGAGAAAGTTGTGACCTATAAAGATATTTTGGACAATGAAGGGAAACTGAAAGACAGACAAGATTTACAAGAAAAGGTATTGATCTATCTTGGTGGCCATACTTGCAAATTCAAACGAGATATGAAAAAGATGCTAAAACAACAGGATTTTATAAAGAGCAGACTGCGGGCCAGCAGTTTGACACCCCTGATGTAGAGCAGGGCTTTTCAACCTTTTCACCCATTGTACCACTTTTAGGATATGGCAACATCCGAGTACCAACAGTCGCCTAGCAAGATGTCAAAAACTTGATGACCCCCCCCAAAAAAGGAAAAAAGTGATAAAGTACAGGTAGTCCTCGACTTACAACAGTTCGCTTAGTGACTGTTCGAAGTTACAATGGCACTGAAAAAAGTGCCCCCCACGCCACAGCCGAGCAAGACACCTGCCTGCCCGCCCGGCGGCGCTCTTCCTCCTGTCCAAGGTTTTCATTGTTGTGAGCATTTCTGTTGAGGATTGGCAGTGGGGGTGGGGTGGGGTGGGTGTTTGGTTTGTATTCCCCCCGTCTGCTGGGTGGGTGCAGCAGGTTTTGGTCACTTCACATGACCCTGGGACACTGTGACCGTCATAAATATGAATCAGTTGCCAAGCATCTGAATGTAAATCACAAGACCCTGGAGATGCTGCAACATTCCAGCTGATCAGTGCTTCTTCTGGGCTCAGCAGAAGTGCCAGGATCAGCGCCGAGCTCCAGCTGGAGCCTGGCGCTCATCCTGGCGCTTCCGCTGAGCCCTGACAGCCCTGCAGCTCCAGCCATCTCTCGCTCAGGCTTGTGCGGTGCTGCCACTGGTTCAGCTCATTCCCCTCCCCTGCTACCACTTTTCTAGGATGGTTGCGTACCACCTGCCAGGTGCCAACGTACCACAGGTGGTACCTGTACCACTGGTTGAAAAGCCCTGATATAGAGAGTGTTGCTAAAATGTAATTTCCAGACAGACGGGCTGGGCCCAAGAGGTGGAAAACGCTCCACTTTGGAAGGTGATGTTCCCAATTTCACACTCTGGGCCCAGAAATGCTTCACTGTGATTAATGTTCCTTTTCCGAGAGAGGCTCCAATGCTTTGGATGGTTCCAAGTGTTTCTTGGAGAGACGCCTTGGGACTTCCCAGCCGCTTCACTTGTTTGGGAACTGGGGTCTTTGCTTCTGTTCAGGTGGGACATTTGTAGAATTAGGTCTCTGGCACCCATCCTGTCTGCAGTGACTTTGTGGCAGGTCAGATTTTGTAGAGAATGAAACAAAATACCACCAAACACAAGATTACAATTGTGTGTGCGTGCTCCTGAACACAATTTACTTTTTTGTGGCATTGTCACCTCACTCTGCAGCTGTAGCAGGTTAAGAAAACACAATTTAAAACAGGAGGAAGAAGAGAGAAAAAAGGCTAAACCTGTTTCTGTTTCTTTTTCTCACAAGGGTAGGGAGGTTTTTGCAGCTGCTGCTTTTCTAGCCAATGGAGGGGTCAGGCCAACCCCCCCCCCCCCGGTCTGCTCCTCTGGCACTCCTGGGATTATATCTGTGGAAGGGGATTCTGGGCTTTTGAACTACTACACCATGTGGCTTCCCTGCTTCCTGAGAATGGCAAGAAAGGCGAAAAAAGGGTCTTGTGCTCAGACGAGCAGTTGGGTTGCGCTGGGAGGTGTGTGGCCAGTGCCTGGTTTTCCGTGTAAAATATCTAGGGGGCCTTTAGCAGTGAGTGGAACTCTCCAAGATGATGACGCTTGTATCTCACCTTGTTTCAATATTTTAAAAGGCCCAGGAGTGTGAATTTGACTCTGTGTGTTTCTCTCACTCTTGTCTTTAATCCTTAGACCTTTGAGAACTCCATTCAGCTTCTAGATCAGATCCCTCCATATGACACTCACAAGATTGCCGTCTTGTATGTTGGAGAAGGACAGGTATGTGCCATGTCTGGTAACAGTATGTTCCTAAGTCACATTTCTGTCAGCAGACCCTCCTTGGAAGAGCTGGTCGCTTTTAGGAGGTCTCTTTGCTTGGAAGGGCCAGTTGCCCAACTGGATTGAAGGAGGACCTCTCTTCCACCACAGGCCGGGCAGCTCTCCTCTCAGTCCTGGCTGCGGTTGAGTACACACTTAATCCTGAAAGCGCTTGAGGGCTTCAGAAACAAATACCAAACAATGGAGCCCTTGCAGTAGCGTGGCCTTGGGTTCCTCTTGCGTTGGCTCTGCTCTGAGCGTCTGCTTTCCTCCTTGTCCTGCAGAGCAGCAACGAGCTCGCCATTCTGTCCAATGAGCACGGCTCCTATAGGTACACAGAGTTCCTGACTGGCCTGGGCAAACTCATTGAGCTCAAGGACTGCCAGCCAGACAAGGTTTATTTGGGCGGTCTGGATGTGTGTGGAGAGGATGGACAATTCACCTACTGCTGGCACGACGACATCATGCAAGGTATGGGAGGTGGTGGAGGCAGCTTCTCGCCTGCGTTCACCTCCACCTCCATGTTGGAGCTGTTCAGGAGCTATTTTGAAGCATGAAGGGCATGTGAACCCAAGGGCAGTTTGATTCTTCAGAGTCCGGGATTCAAACCTTGCGGAGTGTAACTGTATTGATGTGGGAGTCAAGGCAGCGAAGAAGCATAATAACTCCCTCTAGAAGGGGATCAGCCACAGCGATGCCATTTCATGCCTCCATGCTGTGAATTGCTGGACAGATGTTGGCATCTACCTTGAGCTGGCATGAACGAACAGATGTCCCAGCTTAGGAACTCTTCAGAGGATGAGGCTTGTTGGGTTCCTGGACCTTGAGATGGTGGGGGAGGTTCTGCAGAACTTAGCTTTTCCTTCTGATCAACTGAGTGAGAAAGATCTTTGCTGAGCAAAGTCCTTTCCCAGTTCTCAGCCCTTTTCTCCAAGCATGGAACTTGTGGAGTGAGATGGCTGCTCTCCATCCAGCAAGCTACCTAAAACCCCTTGTGCTGCCCAAGTAGTGGTCTCCAGATGATCCTTGTTTTGCTGCTTGAGGTCTGAACTGTCTGCAGCCATTTTCCTCACTCCTTGTTTTATAGCTATTTTCCATATTGCCACTTTGATGCCCACCAAAGATTTGGATAAAAATTGCTGTGACAAGAAACGACATTTGGGGAATGACTTTGTTTCCATAATTTACAATGATTCTGGGGAAGACTTCAAACTGGGGACCATCAAGGTAAGGAGAAAGACAATGATTGGACAAAGGCTATCCGATTGGCCCGCCTCTGCCTCTGAGAGGGGCTTTCTGCCAGTCGATGGAGGGGAGGGGATTAAGAGGGGAGGATGAGCTGCAAGTTGCCTTTGCTGTTCTAGGCTGAGAGGCAGCAAGATCCCGAGCCAATCGCTGCTCTTCTGAACGAGTGAAGTCAGTGAAAGTGTCCCTGGGGAGACCCCTTGCTCTTCTGGGGTGGGACGTGATGGCCCAAGGAGTCTGCTCCCACTCTGGATTCTGAACCGCTTTCCTAAGCAGGTTGACCTACATCGTTGGTCCAGAGAAGTGATCACTGCTCAAGTAGAAGAGACCAAAGCTTTGTGGTCCTCCTTAGCCGGTTCCTACATGCTGATATTGCTTTTGCTTTCTAGGGCCAGTTCAACTTTGTTCATGTCATCATCAAACCGCTGGATTATAACTGCAACCTGCTTACTTTACAGTGCCGTAAGGGTATGCCCACCCTCTGTCTCTTCACTCAAGTTTGTGAAAGGGGGGTGTGTGTTGCAAATACTGTGGGCCTCATGCCGGGATCAAAAAGTGGGTGCTGGTTGAATGAAATGTAGTAAATGCTGGAGGGTTGAGTGGGCTTCTGCTCTCACCATGCCAACTCCTCTCTCCCTGCCATCCCAGATATGGAGGGGCTCATTGATACAAGTGTGGTGAAGATTGTCTCGGACAAAAACCTTTCATTTGTTGCCCGGCAGATGGCCCTGCATGCCAATGTAAGTCTGCTTTGGGTGGGAGGGTACCTCCCCTTCTGCCAGCCCTACCAGGTAGGCTCAGAAACCAAGGCCCTGCAGGTCAGGATGACTTTTACTGTAAAGTTCTAGGAACTGAATCTTGCAGGTCTGAATGTGCTTCCCCCTCCCTCTCTTATGTGAACTAAGGAGGGGCTCCTTTTCTGGCCCAGACTCCAGTCTCTCTGATGTGGCCGTTGCTTTGGCAGCAGCTCTTCCTCCTGCCCCTCAGGGTCTCTCCCTCTGCCCTCTAGAGCTCCCAAACAGCATTGAATAAGCGGAGGGAACCTGCTCTGAGCACAAAACCTGCTGCCAGGAGCTGGACTCGCTTCCAGACCTGGCAGAGACCTTGAAGCTAAGTTCCTGTGGCAGCTGACCCAGCAGAATCAGGCCCTCCCTACAGAGCAGCTCCAGGCTTGGGTCACTGGGCCAGTGCCTGCCTGCGCCCCCAGGATGCCTGTTCTCATCCCAACTTGTTTGGCACTGGGGTTAGATTTGTTAGATTGGACTGTGCTGGGTTGGCTTATTCCGCAGTCAGGAGAGCCTCTCCATTCAGGTGTGCTTCCTAGGGCAGCTCCTCTTCTCTCTCTTCTCAGATGGCGTCTCTGGTCCACCATAGCCGCTCCAACCCCACCGACACCTATCCCTCAAAATGGATCGCTCGGCTGCGCCACATCAAGCGGCTCCGGCACAGGGTAAGGGACCCACTTTCCTCCTTTTGAGTAGCCACTCACTTCTTCCAAACAGCCGTCACCTCTCTTTCTTCACAAAAGGCAAACTTGTTCTGGGAGAAATACACTTTCTAGACCTCTTGCAATGCAGTCTTGATTTATTCACTTTTAGCCCAAACCTGGGTAGCTCAGATTCTGCCCTTAATAGCTACCCAACCTCCTGTAGGGAAGATAGAGGTGTTTAAAATTTTGATTATTTGATTCAAATAATTTCTGTAGTTGCCCATCTGGCAACAGTGACTCTGGGTGGCATACAGAGATCAAACCTAAAATTATATGCAGTAGCCCATGACACCCAAGACAAACAGAGCATCTGAGACATAAAGACCAGCCCAGCAGCAGGCTTGGGAAGCTATCTGGGCAGGGCCATCTGGGAGGAGGCTGTTCCACAGGGCAGGGGCTGCCACAGAGGAGGCGCACACCATGGATCATGTCTTTGCAATCAACATCTCTTTCTTCCAGATCCGAGAAGAAACTCAGTTCCAAGAGGCCGGTTTCCCCACCGTGCATCCTCCGGTCCCTACAAAAGCCTCTGCCCGTGTCCCCCAGGACCCAGCCCCCACCTACGAAACTGGACAGAGGAAGCGCTTGATCTCCTCAGTGGACGACTTCACAGAGTTTGTGTAGGGCAAAGACGGCCCTGCCTCAACCTCTCTGGCGCAAAGCTGGGCCAGTTTCTTGCTCCCAGCCTCCAGCTGCAGCCATGTCAGCCTCTTCTCAGCCCATGAGCTGAGATTGCAGCTTTGGACTCCCTTGAAAGCTGCTGGCCTAAAGAGACATACAACTTTTGTGGGTTTTTCTAACCACCAGTTCTGTAATTAAGCTTTTTAAAGGCACAGCTCAGATTTATGATGTTTGTTTGAAATGGCAGAAGGAAACTCGGCAGCCTGACATTAATGTCCCCAAGGCCTCCAAGTGTTCCTCTAATATCCTGGTAGAGTTTCATAAAATGTGCCTGCAGTTTACTTCCACCCGTGAGGATGATTTGTGACTCCTGTTGAGAGTTCAATCTTGCAGGAGCTGGGGAACCCTTGGTCTTCAAAGGAAAGCCAATATGGTAAATGTGAGTGGATTGTTATTTAAGCCGAGCTTCGGGAGGCATTTGGGGCTGATCACCAAACATTTTTGTTTAAATTGTTGAGAGCAAAACTTGCATCAAATTTAGCAAGAGCTTTCTGAGGGAGCCGGCAGCTCCCTTTTTAATAGGCTACGAGGCCAACAGGAAATGTAAGCATTTTCCTGAAGCAAGAATGTCGTCAGCTATTCTAAATCTATCTCTGGAGTTCAGTGGTTGGATGTTCTGTTTGTGTGGCCAAAGGCCCTTCTCTGGTTCAGACTGTCTGGTGTATTCATATAAAAATAGGAAAAGGTCTGACACTTTTCCCAAAAGGGGGGAGATTTGGGGGCAGCAATAAACCTCATTCTGCTGTTTGGCTTTTCTGGTCTCTTACCTTTCCTTCGATGCAGGAATAAGGGGAAAGGGGTGGAGGTTGGTTGTGCCTGGGCTGCCATTACTTCTCCAGACACCCTTTCTGGCAGAGAATGGGATCCTGGCTGCCGGCATCAGCCTCCCTTTGGACGTGAACCAGGCAGACCTGGTTAATTTCGTCCCGCAGATGGTAAGGAGTTGCGCTGCTGCTTCAGCACCTTTGGCCCTGTCAGGGAGAAGTCAGATCCGGAAAACAAATGGTGTTTAGGCTTCCCCTACCTGGGGGAACCTGAATATATGTTTGCTTTTCGAATTTGAGCTCTTTCTCAATTTTTGACTTTTCATGCTGAATTGGCTTTTTGCCAACAAATGCGAGATACGCCCTGGGCTAATAGCTCAGGGAGAGGTCGGATCCGGAAAACAAACGGTTTTTGGGCTTCCCCAACATGGGGAAATCTGAATATACGTTTGCTTTTCGAATTTGAGGTCAGTCTCAAAATTTTACTTTTGAGGCTTATTTGGATTTTTACCAAGAAATGCGAGATATGCCCTGGGCTAACTCCTCAGAGAGCTCGGATCCGGAAAACAAGTGGTTTTTCGGCTTCCCCAGTCCCGGGGAACCTGAATATACATTTGCTTTTCGGATTTGAGGTCTGTTTCAAATTTTGACTTTTCATGCTGAATTGGATTTTTACCAACAAATGCGAGATACTCCCTGGGCTAATTCCTCAGGGAGAGGTCGGATCCGGAAAACAAATGGTTTTGGGGCTTCCCCAACCCGAGGGAACCTGAATATATGTTTACTTTTCGAATTTGACCTCTCTTGTCAGTTTTTGACTTTTCATGCTGAATGGGGTTTTTACCAACAAATGCGAGATATGCCCAGGGCTAATTCCTCAGGGAGAGGTCGGATCCGGATAACAAATGGTTTTGGGGCTTACTGAACGTGGAGGAACCTGAATATGTTTGCTTTTTGAATTTGAGCTCTGTCTCAATTTTTGACTTTTCATGCTGAAAGGGGTTTTTACCAACAAATGCGAGATACGTCCTGGGCTAACTCCTCAGGGAGAGGTCGGATCCAGAAAACAAATGGTTTTTGGGCTTCCCCAACCTGAGGGAACCTGAATATATGTTTACTTTTCGAATTTCATCTCTCTGACCTTAAATTCAAAAAGCAAATGTATATTCAGGTTTCCTTAGGCTGGGGAAGCCGAAAAACCACTTGTTTTCCGGATCCGACCTCTCCCTGAGGAGTTAGCCCTGGGCGTAGCTCGCATTTGTTGGTAAAAATGCAAACGAGCCTCAAAAGTAAAATTTTGAAATACCTCAAATTCGAAAAGCAAATGTATATTCAGGTTCCCTCGGGCTGGGGAAGCCGAAAAACCACTTGTTTTCCGGATCCGACCTCTCCCTGAGGAGTTAGCCCAGAGCGTGTCTCGAATTTGTTGGTAAAAACCCCATTCCGCATGAAAAGTCAAAAATTGAGCTCAAATTCGAAAAGCCAACCGTTTGTCACAGTTACGACCTTTGCAGTATCCCCATGGTCATGTTATCAACATTCAGATGTCTGGCAACTGGCTCATGTTTATAACTGTTGCTGTGTCCCAGGGGGGGTCATGAGATCTTTTTTTGCGACCTTCTGACAAACAAAGTCGATGGGAAAGTCAGATTCACCGAACAACCGGCTTACTAACTTATCAGCTGCAGTAATTAACTTAATGACTGGTAATAAAGATCGTAAAATGGGGCAAAACTCACTTAACAGATGTCTCACTTAACAACAGAAACTTTGGGCTGAATTGTGGTCATAAGTCAAGGACTACCGGTATTGGGGACACTTCGTCTCGCAAGGACCACGTTCACACAATCTACTTGACCAGGCTGGGGTCCTCTCAGCCTCCCTGAGACAAGCCAGAGGTCTACGTGGAGCCTCCCAAAAACCTGTAATAAACTATGGATGACAACAGCCACCCCTCCTCCTCTCCTCTGGGGTCTCACCTGGGACAAACTCAGAAATTGGGGTGGGCTCATTTCTGACCGAGAAGGGGCTTCCTCCTCCTCTCTGGGCATAACCCGGCTTTGGTGAGACTTGGCTGTGAAGGGGAGAGTCTAATTGCACTTCAACCTGGCATTGAAAAGCAACAGCTTGAACCCGGAGCCACCCAGGATCTGGTCTCCAGGCACTGAGCAGAATCTGAAGGACGCTCAGTTGGAGAATTTTCCAGTCGTCGACCTGGGATATGGACCACGCTCTGTTCCTCACTGCCAGGATGGACCTGCCTGTCCTTTCAGTTCCCCCCTCTCATTCAGCCCCCCCAGTTCTCCCAGGCCAAGAAGTCCCCCCCTCCAGTGAAGACACATAACACCCCAAAATTGATCCAAATAAACCAGGAACAAAGCAGGTTTTTTGGTACAGAAAGTCTCAAGGGCCACCAGATCTCCAGAAATCATGTCGCTAGAAATCAGGTTGCACCGTCCACCACACTGGGCATCACCACCATCTTTGTAGAGTTACACTGTGATAAGATGGGTTGCCAATAAATTTAATGATTAGCAAGATAGAGGGACGGAGGGATGGATAGATCTCAGCTGCAGACCTTACAGACCATTCTTTATTTAATAAACTAAGAAAGGTCAAAATATAAAGAATCTTAGTGTATTATATGAACATGGAAAGACAACACAGAAATGACAAGGAAGAAAAAAAAGACTTCCATCCACTCTATAGTTTTCTCTCTATTTACCCAACAATACAGTCCACAAATTGTCACTTTCTGCTTCTTAAGGAGCTCTTAGCCAAAAATTAATACTACTAGAAAAGATGGGAAATGAAATTTCACTTCAGGCACAAGCAATTTTAAAATCAGCTGCAATTAGGATTAATGTATGGAATTTTGATATAAAACAAAATTCCAAACATTGGGCAGAGTTCAAGGGTACTGATGGCCTCCTTGTCATTAGAAGACAGGCAGCACCAGAGTTAAATGGCATTAACTTAAAGTGGCACCAAACTCCATCGCTCTGGGTGACCTTCCCAGCAATCTCTGGAGACAAGAGGCCATGTTGAAGGACAGCAGAAGTCAATTCCCTGGGTGTTGAACTCTCTTCTCCAGCATCACTTTCTGGACATGTCCTGACAGAAAGAATCACAACCACAACAGAGCAGTGCCCCCAGGGTATATATGTGATTTTTCACTAACATGCTTTTCTCCAGCCTCTCCTCTGCACATGGACCCAAGAAAAAGTTTAGGATCCCAAGAGGAGAAGTTGCTTCTCCTTTGTAATTATGACTATCTGGGCCTTTGAGATCTGTGATGCTCTTTCTCCAATTTTTGAGTTTGATGTAGACATCAGTTTGAAGCCACATGCAAAGGATCAGAAAAAGATAAATTCTTTGGGTCAAGCTCTCTGGGAACAAAGTTTTGGGACAGGTAGAGGCTCTGCTCTTGATTGTACCTTTCTCTCCTTTCCAAATGAAACTGAGTAGTTCTCTGTTTATATCAGGAAAGCCACTGGCACTTCTGAGAGTCTCTGAATTTTTCCAACTGTTCCTGTTCTTTGTGTTAGAAACAGGAAGCGGATTGATTCACCCCATGAATTATGGACCTTCTGCTTCTGATGCTGCTGGTGTCCCAGCCGGTCTCTGGAAAGCTGAGAATGAAATGCCCGCTGAGTTTGGAGCACCAGGATGAAAAAGGACCATGGAGCTTTTACAGGCCAGGAGACCATCTCATCGATATAGTCACAACTGCAGAAGAAATAGTTCATATAAAGTTGCCTTTCAACATGGCTCCTCCTATTCAGTCTCCTTCGTAAGTCATTCAGAGTGATGGAGTTGCATTCTCTCCCTTTACAATTCTAACACGCTCCTTTTTTTCTCATTTCACTTATTTTTATACCGCAATACCTGTCTAATTTCTGTAATGATTTTGATTTCCATGGCTTCCCTCTTTTGTCTTCCTTTGTGGAGGAGACTCCACCTCCACTGCATCATCCTGAACAAAGCGGGTGAGAAATTTTGACTCCCTCGCCAAGGGGCTGACATGCTGTAAGGAGACCACAGATGCACGCTGCCCAGGAGAGCACTGGGTGGCACAGCCTCTGGCTTGACCAAGACCCTGGGCATCAGGCTTGGCAGAGTTGCCTTGAATTTGCAATTGATATTGGTGTCATGGTTCCGATAGATGAAACTCTTCAAAAGAACTTCGAGGCATTGTTTACCTTAAAGAATCTTTTTATTCGAGAAACAAAGTATCGACACTACATAGTTGAAACCAGAAACTAAATTCCCCTCCCCTGGATACCAAATAACAAAGTGCAATTCCCTCCTCCAATAAACAGTCATAAATCACATTCCCCAATTAGCTTAAAGCGCGGGCTTTCTCCCCAGCTTTCCAGCCCACCAAAACACTATCAGCTCTGGCCCAATGTCCTTGGGTTCCCATGATTAAGGTATTATTGTTATGATTCTCATCCCTATAATCCTGAAAACTGACCAATTGTGCCACTTATATTTTCTCAATATATACAGCATTTTGTCAGTATATGATTGACAATTTTTTAAATCTTTTTTGTTCACTTATGAAGATAGTGGCAACACCTGTTCTTCTAATTAAGCATATGTGCAAATTAGAGAACGGTAGAAGAAAGATTTAAATGTGGGATAAGAAATGAAGTTTTGTGCTTTTAAAATTCATGGATGTTTCAATCCTAGTTTCATCCCTTTCTGGAGAAGAATGAATTTTGCAATATTTTTGACTATAAACTGTACTTGGACCAAAATGGAGAGATAGCAGCAGATTTGGGCATCGAAAGCAAGTTGGTTCTCCCCAAGTAGGATCCCAGGAAAGAGGCTCTGGTGTATTTTGAAAGACAGAGATTTATTATCAACCAAGGTGCTCTTTCACAGCTAAAGTTGCTTAACAAGGTGGGAGAAATGTTGGCGTCTTTTCTCTGCTGTCCAAAGCCTGTGGACCCATTTCAAATGGGCTAAGCCTAGTCCTCAAGGTGGTTGACCATCACTGAGCATTGAATCTGGGGAATAGAAACCGGATGGTTTTCTTGGACTGCTTGGGAGGCACCCTGAAGAGGGGGGGAATGTGTGCTTCTGAAGGGTATGAGAAGGAACCCCCCTGGTTGTCACTGAATTCTTAAATCTTTTCTCAGTTCCATCCCTCCATATTTTATTAAGTAGAAAAATCCTTTATTGCAATGTTAAATGTCAAAAACAAAAGGGAGGAACTAAATGAAGAATCTGCCAGTCGTTATATTTCCTACATTTGTTTGGAATGAGTCAGAGATTTCATATTTACCTAAATGAAGCCTAGAGACTACTTGGTTGATGTTCACATCTACCTCCATTTTCCATGGATGGTGAGTCCTAACACACTTTCTTTGTCATTCCTCTTTTTTCTCCTTAGCCTCTGCCTCAGTCCAAATGTCTAGAAAATTGTCGTCCTGGGTTTGTCAAGAGGGCTTGAGAAGGAGAGCCAGTTTGCTGCTACCTAGGAAATGTGCCTAGAAAGATTAATTGATTCATTATTTACCTCTAATAATTAGGTTACCAAGAAGATACTATGAAGATTAGACACTGTTGAAAGAAAAGTCTTCATCAGGGTCTAGTCCAAGCTGGGAATAATCAAAATGGAGACTGCTTTAGAAAGAAGGTTGTAGTTTATTGAAGAGGAGAGCCAGACAGAAAGGTGGCTCTGGAAAAACTGACCAGGAAAGCTGGCCACATGTAGCTGGGAGTGGGTTTTTAAACCTTCTGGGGCTCTTGAGGTTGTTTCCTGTTCCTGTTTGAGGCTTTGTATTTCCTGTGTCATGTACTTTGACCTGAGTTTGAGTGTGCCCTTTTGGTATTGGTGGGTTAATCCTATTATGTCCTTAGAGTTTGGGGGGGGGTATGTAGATTTTAGGTGTCTTTGTCTTCCTAATCTCTTCAACTTCTAGCTGGAGGGCTCCAACCTTCCTGAATGGATTATTACATCTGCATTTCTACAGAGCTGGTTTCTGCTTGGGGGAGGGAGACTTGGGGCTATTAAGAAAAACTAGGCATGCTTTTCTGCCTCTTTAAGATCCCTTGAGGAAATATAATATTCTGCCTTTTTAATATTTCCTTCTCGGGGGGGGTCTGACTTCCCACAATACCATGAAGGTTCTGCACATTACACAGGAAATCATTCAAGCCTAGGGCTTCCACCAGATTCATAGACCTTAGCTTTATATTCTTTAGAAAATGATTTTCTTATTTTCTTTCTGTGGAGACATTAAGAAATGCATCTTGGATAATGCTCTTGGTGTCAGCTGTTGTCCCAAGAATGTTAAAGAAATATTGCTTCTTCTCTTTCTCAGGTACGGAAATATGCACCAAGTGTCCAGATGATAAATATCCAAATGTGGACCGAGTCCAGTGTATCTCCAAAGCTGTACCTTCCTGTCTTATGAAGAACTTCTGGGCATCATCCTGGTCTCTTTTGCTCTACTCTTGTTCCTAAAAATAGGCCTTGTCTTAATCATCTTCATTCAATACTTAGAAACTCCCCTTGTCAAAGCCAACAACCGGGACCTCTCCTACATTCTCCTGGTCTCCCTCCTGCTTTGCTTCTCGTCTCCTTCTCTCTTCACTGGTCAACCAAGGAAAGTCACCTGCCTTCTCCGACAAACAGTCTTCAACATCATCTTCTCAGTTGCCGTTTCTTCCCTCTTGACCAAAACCATCACGGTGGTGCTGGCTTTCTTGGCCACAAAATCAGGAAACCACGTGAAGAGATGGTTGGGCTTGGCCAACTCCATCATCCTTTCTTGTTCTACAGTCCAAATGATCATCTGCTCCCTCTGGCTGGGAGTTTCTCCCCCATTCCCTGACTCTGACCTCCACTCCCAGCCTGGAGAGATCATCCTGCAATGCAACGAAGGGGCTGTTGTTATGTTCTATGTCTCCCTCAGCTACATGGGCTTCCTGGCTGCCATCTGCTTCACGGTGGCTTTCCTGGCCAGGAATCTGCCTGGGGCCTTCAACGAAGCCAAGCTGATCACCTTCAGCATGCTGGTCTTCTGCAGTGTCTGGGTGACTTTTGTACCCACCTACCTGAGCACCAAAGGGAAATACTTGGTGGCTGTTCAGGTCTTCTCCATCCTGGCCTCCAGTGATGGTCTGCTGGGCTGCATCTTCATCCCCAAGCACTACATTATCCTTCTGAGGCCAGACCTGAATTCAAAGGAGCAGCTTACGACCAGAAGAAATGCAAAAATGTGAGACAGAGGAATTTCAACTCCCAACATGTTCCAAGAGACCAAACTTAGAAATTGGTCCAAGTTGCTCTCTATTCAGGAGTGGGCCAATGATTTTTCTTGAAATAATTAAAGAGCTGCTGGAAGATTGTGAGGAAAACCAATTTGATGGAGGAATTGGCATGTGTTAACAAGATAAAAATATAGAAGGAATGCATGGGGCAACATTGAGACTCTTATTTCTCAATATATTTTATCAAAACTGTGATGGAAATGAAACTGATTTTTTTTATTTACCCAGTAACGCCTTCTTGGAAGGAACCAGAGGCTTGCTAATGATGAACATTCATGCTTACTTATCTATTAAATATGCATATGTATGATTATCATTTTGTTCCTTCTTTCCTGAATTATACAAATATGAGTGCACCCTTTTGTCTGTGGGATTTCCTCCCACTATTTTCTGGAGAGAAATTCCTCCAGTAGACACTGAATAAACAATAACTGCAGTGAACCTTGATTATTTGTTTTTGGGTCCTGCATTTGATTCCACAGGCTGGTGTCAGGAGTGGGATTCCCAATCTTCAATCTGCAACCAGGGGCAGCAGCTGGGGGACCCCGTAGGATGAGTGTTGTGTGATCGATCCTACGTCCTTTCCTGATGCCACATAAAGGCACCATTGAGGAATGGGTGGGAGGCCACAGTGTGTCTAAAAGTCTAATTGTGGCTGGGGAGGTGTGTGGAGTGTATGTGGTCCCTTCCATCCCAATTCCCAGCCACCCTGGCCCTGCTATGAGCTCAGCTGAGCGATGGCCGGAGGTGTCCAGGAAGCCAGGGGGGATTTGGCTTTGGAGGGGTCAGTGGGGCCTTTCTGGGTCAAAGAACGGAGACTGACCAGGAGGCTCCGTGCAAACTCCCTTTTTCCTATGTCCGACTGGAGGAATTGCCTCAGCTGATTCTAGGCAAGGAGGGAAGGGGACAAGGGTGCTCAGGCAGACTTTGATTGGGGAAGGAATCTTTCCCAAATAAATAAATAAACCACTGGGGCCCCCGGCTGGGAGTGGGTCCGGTAGCCTCACTGCTGCTTGAGCAGTTTTCTTTTTATGAATTAATTTGCTCCTATATTGCAATGCTGTAATCTGGAGCCATCAAGGCTAATGAGAACTGGACAAATGCTATTGAGCCATTACAAATAAAACCATCATTTTTATTGATCTGTCTCCTCGTCAATTGGATTCTGCACAAACCGTTTCTTTCTTCCAGCTGAGAAGCAAAGAGGAGGAAATCCTGTGTCTCTACTACAGAGTCCGTGCAAACACAAGCAGGGGCCGTTTCCGCTTGCTTTGTTAATGTAAAGGCATGGTGGGTTTTGCTTGCTTATTTGTCTATATAAAATGGTGGGTGCAGGCACCTAAAACTAAACTGTCCGGTTGAAGTTTTACAGAAACAGTTTGGAAACTGTAAGTTTCTCCCTTTAAAAAGCTGGATTTCTTTTAGTGGTGAGTGCGAATGCTGACCATGCCCACATCCACCATTTATTCTGATCTGTGTGAGTTTTGTGTCATTCAAGTCAAGAACGTGGAAATGTTTGTTTCTTTTCTGTTATTTATTTTTCATTTTTTGAATTGTTTTTGTTTTTCTTTCTCATCACAAGATCACAAAAGGGGATCGCATCTATTGTGTAGTGGGTTTTTGGAGGCATTAACCAGACCGGGTTAATACAACAAGATTTATTGCAACAGAAACAGGACTGGCTTAACCAGCAGAATGACGGATATTTATACTTGCCGCATCTAGGCGGCGACCAATCAAATCAAACGGTGTTTTCCCACTCAAACTTAAACTTAACTTTTCCCTCCAAAACAATTGGAGACATGTTTAAATTAAAACACATTAACTCTTGATATCAATACATAACACCCCTTCCCCCTGGATAAAGTGGCTTTTTGTATACTTGATGCACATAGTCTTTAAGGTAGACCGGTGGATTGCGAGTTCTGCCAGAACACCGCAAAGCTGCTTGGGTTTCCATCTCGGCTTGCCGGTTGTCCGCACCGGGTAGATCTGTGCCGCAATAGTCGTTTTGAGTCAGTAGACGGCAGAGGCAGTAGACCTGTGCCGCTACGTGCGTTCGAGTCATTTAACACAGATCCTTGGTGCCTCTGTCTCTTTAAGCACAGTCTCGGCAGGTGTGGGCGATGCTGGAATGATAGCTTCACCTGTCTCTTCTAATTCTGCTTCTGAGCTCTGCTTTGTCTGCCGATGCCGCAACTGGTCAACGTGGCGTCGGATCACACGACCATCGTCCAGAGCCACCTCATATGATAGTGGCCCTGACACTTTCGTAACTGTAGCAGCCACCGACGATGCCCCCGGCCCATAGTTCCTAGCCCAAACATGCTCACCCAATTGTAGATTTTGTAGTTTCAAATTTTGTCTTTTCATGCTGAATTGGACTTTTGCCAACAAATGCAAGATACGTCCTGGGCTAAATTCTCAGGGGGAGGTCGCATACGGAAAACATATGGTTTTTTGGCTTCCCCAACCTGGGGGGAACCTGAATATATGTATACTTTTCGAATTTGAGGTCAGTTTCACATTTTGACTTTTCATGCTTTATTGGATTTTTGCCAACAAATGCAAGATAAATCCAGGGCTAACTTGTCAGGGGGAGGTCGCATATGGAAAACATATGGTTTTTCGGCTTCCCCAACTGGTGGGGAACCAGAATATATGTATACTTTTAAGATTTGAAGTCAGTTTCAAATTTTGACTTTCCATGCTGAATTGGATTTTTGCCAACAAATGCAAGATACATACTGGGCTAACTTCTCAGGGGGAGATCGCATCCAGAAAACATATGGTTTTTCGGCTTCCCCAACCGGTGGGGAACCAGAATATATGTATACTTTTCGAACTTGAGGTCAGTTTCACATTTTGACTTTTCATGCTTTATTGGATTTTTGCCAACAAATGCAAGATACATCCAGGGCTAACTTCTCAGGGGGAGGTCGCATCCGGAAAACATATGGTTTTTCGGCTTCCCCAACCGGTGGGGAACCAGAATATATGTATACTTCTAAGATTTGAAGTCAGTCTCAAATTTTGACTTTTCATGCTTAATTGGACTTTTGCCAACGAAATCAAGATACGACCTGGGCTAACTCCTGACAGGGAGGTCGCATGCGGAAAACAAATGTTTTTTCGCCATCGCCAACCGGTGGGGAAGCAGAATATATGTATACTTTTCGAATTTGAGGTCAGTTTCAATTTTTGACTTTTCATGCTTTATTGGATTTTTGCCAACAAATGCAAGATACATCCAGGGCTAACTTCTCAGGGGGAGGTCGCATATGGAAAACATATGGTTTTTCGGCTTCCCCAACCGGTGGGGAACCAGAATATATGTATACTTTTAAGATTTGAAGTCAGTTTCAAATTTTGACTTTTCATGCTTTATTGGATTTTCCCCAAGAAATGCAAGATACATCCAGGGCTAACTTCTCAGGGGGAGGTCGCATATGGAAAACATATGGTTTTTCGGCTTCCCCAACTGGTGGGGAACCAGAATATATGTATACTTTTAAGATTTGAAGTCAGTTTCAAATTTTGACTTTTCATGCTTTATTGCAGGCCTTTTCAACCTTTTCACCCATTGTACCACTTTTCGGATAAGGCAATATCCGAGTACCACCACTCGCCCAGCAAGGTATCAAAAACTTGACACCCCCCCCAAAAAAGGAAAAAATGAGAAAGTACAGGTAGTCCTCGACTTACAACAATTCACTTAGTGACTGCTTGAAGTTACAACGGCACTGAAAAAAGCGAATTATGACCATTTTCACACTTATGACTGTTGCAGCATCCCCAGGGTCATGTGATTTACATTCAGATGCTTGGCAACTGATTCATACTTATGACGTTCACAGTGTCCCAGGGTCATGTGATCAATGGCTGGAGGAGTGGCCAACTGATCACTCAGGTTGCAGCGTGCCTGTGGGGGGGAATCCGTGGGTCTCTGGTGGAGGGGGATGGGACTGGGGTGGGTGCCTGCCTTCCTTCCCTCCCTTCTCTCCCATTGTCCCTTCCTTCCTTCCCTTCACCTCCCTTTGTCCCTTCCTCCTTCCCTCCCTCTCTTCCACTGTTCCTTCCTTCCTTCCCTCCCTTCTCTCCCATTGTCCCTTCCTTCCTTCTTTCCTTCCTTCCTTTCCTTCACCTCCCTTTGTCCCTTCCTCCTTCCCTCCCTCTCTCCCACTGTTCCTTCCTTCCGTCCGTCCTTCCTTCCTTCCTTCCTTCCTTCCTTCCCTTCACCTCCCTTTGTCCCTTCCTCCTTCCCTCCCTCTCTCCCACTGTTCCTTCCTTTTCCGTCCTTCCTTCCTTTCCTTCACCTCCCTCTTTGTCCCTTCCTCCTTCCCTCCCTCTCTCCCACTGTTCCTTCCTTCTTTCCTTCCCTTCACCTCCCTTTGTCCCTTCCTCCTTCCCTCCCTCTCTCCCACTGTTCCTTCCTTCCTTCCATCCTTCCTTCCATCCTTCCCTTCACCTCCCTCTTTGTCCCTTCCTCCTTCCCTCCCTCTCTCCCTGTCAAGCCGCGCGGGGCTCTCCGAAGCCACCCACCCCGCGGGGCTCTCCGAAGGCGCCCACCCCACGGGGCTCTCCGAAGCCACCCACCCCGTGGGGCTCTCCGAAGCCGCCCGCCCCGCGGGGCTCTCAGAAGGTGCATGGGGCTCTCCGAAGCCACCCACCCTGCGGGGCTCTCCGAAGCCACCCACCCTGCGGGGCTCTCCGAAGCCGCCTGCCGCGCAGGGCTCTCCGAAGCCACCCACCCCGCGGGGCTCTCCGAAGCCGCCCGCCGCGCAGGGCTCTCCGAAGCCGCCCGCCCCGCGGGGCTCTCAGAAGGTGCACGGGGCTCTCCGAAGCTGCCCACCCCGCGGGGCTCTCCGAAACCGCCCGCCGCGCAGGGCTCTCCAAAGCCGCCCACCCCGCGGGGCTCTCCGAAGCCACCCACCCCGCGGGGCTCTCCGAAGCCGCCCGCCCCGCGGGGCTCTCCGAAGCCGCCCGCCGCGCAGGGCTCTCCGAAGCCGCCCGCCCCGCGGGGCTCTCCGAAGCCGCCCGCCGCGCGGGGCTCTCCGAAGCCACCCACCCCGCGGGGCTCTCCGAAGCCGCCCGCCCCGCGGGGCTCTCAGAAGGTGCACGGGGCTCTCCGAAGCCGCCCGCCCCGCGGGGCTCTCAGAAGGTGCACGGGGCTCTCCGAAGCCGCCCGCCGCGCGGGGCTCTCCGAAGCCGCCCACCCCGCCGGGCTCTCCGAAGCCGCCCGCCCTGCCGGGCTCTCCGAAGCCGCCCGCTGCTCAGAAGCTTCCCCTTCACTCTGGCCAGCGAGCCAGATGGGCAGGGGCACGAATGGGCGTGTGCTCAGGAACGCCGATTCCGCGCCCCTGCCCAGCTTGCTCACTTGCCGTAGCACACAATCTGCCCGGCCTCCCCTCTGCCTGCTTTGCGCAGCTCCTCCTGGGCCCCCCGCGCCCGCCGTTAACCCTCCCGTCACCATGCAGGGTAAGGTTGGCACCCCCGCCCCCGCCCAGATGCCCTCGCCTCCTCCAAGCATTTTTTTACTCACCTGCTTTCAGCTGCACTCCCTTCCTCCTTTTGCTTCTCTGCCTTTGCCACGTGCTTTTGGGTAAAAAAAAAAAAGTTCCATGAGACTTTCTAACTTCTCGCGAGAAGTTAGAAAGTCTCATGGAACTTTTTTTTTTTGTCTCACAAACACACGGCGAAGGCCGAGAAGGACAGGAGAAAGGGAATGCTGCTGAAAGCAGGTGAGTAAAACAACGCTTGGGGGAGGCGAGGGCATCTGGGTGGGGGCGGGGGGGGGACCCAGGCAATGCATCACGCAGCTCCAGCGGAATCTCCCCTGAAGACTGCGTGAGGCTGCCTGCCACACCCAAGGCCGCCGCCAATCAGCTGGAGCTGTGCGCTTTGATCCTGGGCTCTCGGTCGGACCCAGGCAACGTGCAGTTCCAGCTGATTTGGCCACAAGCCTGTGCGGTGCTGCTGCCGCTTCACCTCATCCACTTTTACACTTTAAAAAAAAAAAAAAATTTCAAACATTTTTTTTTTAATATTTTTTTTACATTTTTTTTTATACATGTTTTTTCAACCCGTCCTATGCGTACCACCAGCCATGTGCTCACGTACCACTGGTGGTAGGCGTACCACCGGTTGAAAAGCCATGCTTTATTGGATTTTTCCCAACAAATGCAAGATACATCCAGGGCTAACTTCTCAGAGGGAGGTCGCAAATGGAAAACATATGGTTTTTCAGTTTCCTCAACTGGTGGGGAATCAGAATATATGTATACTTTTAAGATTTGAAGTCAGTTTCAAATTTTGACTTTCCATGCTGAATTGGATTTTTGCCAACAAATGCAAGATACATACTGGGCTAACTTCTCAGGGGGAGATCGCATCCAGAAAACATATGGTTTTTCGGCTTCCCCAACCGGTGGGGAACCAGAATATATGTATACTTCTAAGATTTGAAGTCAGTTTCAAATTTTGACTTCCATGCTGAATTGGATTTTTGCCAACAAATGCAAGATACATCCTGGGCTAACTCCTGAGGGGGAGGTCGCATGCGGAAAACAAATGTTTTTTCGGCTTCCCCAACCGGTGGGGAACCTGAATATATGTATACTTTTCGAATTTGAAGTCAGTTTCAACTTTTGACTTTCCATGCTGAATTGGATTTTTGCCAACAAATGCAAGATACATCCAGGGCTAACTTCTCAGGGGGAGGTCGCATATGGAAAACATGGTTTTTCGGCTTCCCCAACTGGTGAGGAACCAGAATATATGTATACTTTTAAGATTTGAAGTCAGTTTCAAATTTTGACTTTCTATGCTGAATTGGATTTTTGCCAACAAATGCAAGATACATCCAGGGCTAACTTCTCAGGGAGAGGTCGCATATGGAAAACATATGGTTTTTCGGCTTCCCCAACCGCTGGGGAACCAGAATATATGTATACTTTTAAGATTTGAAGTCAGTTTCAACTTTTGACTTCATGCTTAATTGGACTTTTGCCAACAAATGCAAGCTACGACCTGGGCTAACTCCTGAGGGGGAGGTCGCATGCGGAAAACAAATGTTTTTTCGGCTTCCCCAACTGGTGGGGAACCTGAATATATGCATACTTTTCGAATTTGAGGTCAGTTTCACATTTTGACTTTTCATGCTTTATTGGATTTTTGCCAACAAATGCAAGATACATCCAGGGCTAACTTCTCAGGGGGAGGTCGCATATGGAAAACATATGGTTTTTCAGTTTCCTCAACTGGTGGGGAATCAGAATATATGTATACTTTTAAGATTTGAAATCAGTTTCAAATTTTGACTTTCCATGCTGAATTGGATTTTTGCCAACAAATGCAAGATACATACTGGGCTAACTTCTCAGGGGGAGATCGCATCCAGAAAACATATGGTTTTTCGGCTTCCCCAACCGGTGGGGAACCAGAATATATGTATACCTTTCGAACTTGAGGTCAGTTTCACATTTTGACTTTTCATGCTTTATTGGATTTTTGCCAACAAATGTAAGATACATCCAGGGCTAACTTCTCAGGGCGAGGTCGCATCCGGAAAACATATGGTTTTTCGGCTTCCCCAACCGGTGGGGAACCAGAATATATGTATACTTCTAAGATTTGAAGTCAGTTTCAACTTTTGACTTTCCATGCTGAATTGGATTTTTGCCAACAAATGCAAAATACATCCAGGGCTAACTTCTCAGGGGGAGGTCGCATATGGAAAACATATGGTTTTTCGGCTTCCCCAACCGCTGGGGAACCAGAATATATGTATACTTTTAAGATTTGAAGTCAGTTTCAAATTTTGACTTCATGCTTAATTGGACTTTTGCCAACAAATGCAAGCTACGACCTGGGCTAACTCCTGAGGGGGAGGTCGCATGCGGAAAACAAATGTTTTTTCGGCTCCCCCAACTGGTGGGGAACCTGAATATATGCATACTTTTCGAATTTGAGGTCAGTTTCACATTTTGACTTTTCATGCTTTATTGGATTTTTGCCAACAAATGCAAGATACATCCAGGGCTAACTTCTCAGGGGGAGGTCGCATATGGAAAACATATGGTTTTTCGGCTTCCCCAACTGGTGGGGAACCAGAATATATGTATACTTTTAAGATTTGAAGTCAGTTTCAAATTTTGACTTTCCATGCTGAATTGGATTTTTGCCAACAAATGCAAGATACATCCAGGGCTAACTTCTCAGGGGGAGGTCGCATCCGGAAAACATACGGTTTTTTGGCTTCCCCAACCTGGGGGGAACCTGAATATATGTATACTTTTCGAATTTGAGGTCAGTTTCACATTTTGACTTTTCATGCTTTATTGGATTTTTGCCAACAAATGCAAGATACATCCAGGGCTAACTTCTCAGGGGGAGGTCGCATATGGAAAACATGGTTTTTCGGCTTCCCCAACTGGTGGGGAACCAGAATATATGTATACTTTTAAGATTTGAAGTTAGTTTCAAATTTTGACTTTCCATGCTGAATTGGATTTTCCCCAACAAATGCAAGATACATCCAGGGCTAACTTCTCAGGGGGAGGTCGCATACGGAAAACATATGGTTTTTTCGCTTCCCCAACTGGTGGGGAACCTGAATATATGTATACTTTTCGAATTTGAAGTCAGTTTCAAATTTTGACTTTCCATGCAGAATTGGATTTTTGCCAACAAATGCAAGATACATCCAGGGCTAACTTCTCAGGGGGAGGTCGCATCCGGAAAACATACGGTTTTTTGGCTTCCCCAACCTGGGGGGAACCAGAATATATGTATACTTTTAAGATTTGAAGTCAGTTTCAAATTTTGACTTTCTATGCTTTATTGGATTTTTGCCAACAAATGCAAGATACATCCAGGGTTAACTTCTCAGGGAGAGGTCGCATATGGAAAACATATGGTTTTTCGGCTTCCCCAACTGGTTGGGAACTACAATATATGTATACTTTTAAGATTTGAAGTCAGTTTCAAATTTTGACTTTCCATGCGGAATTGGATTTTTGCCAACAAATGCAAGATACATCCAGGGCTAACTTCTCAGGGGGAGGTCACATATTGAAAACATATGGTTTTTTGCCTTCCCCAACTAGTGGGGAACCAGAATATAGGTATACTTTTCGAATTTGAGGTCAGTTTCACATTTGGACTTTTCATGCTTTATTGGATTTTTGCCAACAAATGCAAGATACATCCAGGGCTAACTTGTCAGGAGCAGGTCGCATATGGAAAACATATGGTTTTTCGGCTTCCCCAACTGGTAAGGAACCAGACTATATGTATACTTTTAAGATTTGAAGTCAGTTTCAAATTTTGACTTTCTATGCTGAATTGGATTTTTGCCAACAAATACAAGATACATCCAGGGCTAACTTCTCACGCGGAGGTCGCATACGGAAAACATATGGTTTTTTGCCTTCCCCAACTGGTGGGGAACCAGAATATAGGTATACTTTTCGAATTTGAGGTCAGTTTCACATTTTGACTTTCCATGCTGAATTGGATTTTCCCCAACAAATGCAAGATACATCCAGGGCTAACTTCTCAGGGGGAGGTCGCATATGGAAAACATATGGTTTTTCAGCTTCCCCAACTGGTGGGGAACCAGAATATATGTATACTTTTAAGATTTGAAGTCAGTTTCAAATTTTGACTTTCCATGCTGAATTGGATTTTCCCCAACAAATGCAAGATACATCCAGGGCTAACTTCTCAGGGGGAGGTCGCATCCGGAAAACAAATATTTTTTGGCCTTCCCCAACTGGTGGGGAACCTGAATATATGTATACTTTTAAGATTTGAAGTCAGTTTCAAATTTTGACTTTCCATGCTGAATTGGATTTTTGCCAACAAATGCAAGATACATCCAGGGCTAACTTCTCAGGCGGAGGTCGCATACGGAAAACATATGGTTTTTTGCCTTCCCCAACTGGTGGGGAACCAGAATATATGTATACTTTTAAGATTTGAAGTCAGTTTCAAATTTTGACTTTCCATGCTGAATTGGATTTTTGCCAACAAATGCAAGATACATCCAGGGCTAACTTCTCAGGGGGAGGTCGCATCCGGAAAACATACGGTTTTTTGGCTTCCCCAACCTGGGGGGAACCTGAATATATGTATACTTTTCGAATTTGAGGTCAGTTTCACATTTTGACTTTTCATGCTTTATTGGATTTTTGCCAACAAATGCAAGATACATCCAGGGCTAACTTCTCAGGGGGAGGTCGCATATGGAAAACATGGTTTTTCGGCTTCCCCAACTGGTGAGGAACCAGAATATATGTATACTTTTAAGATTTGAAGTCAGTTTCAAATTTTGACTTTCTATGCTGAATTGGATTTTTGCCAACAAATGCAAGCTACGACCTGGGCTAACTCCTAAGGGGGAGGTCGCATGCGGAAAACAAATGTTTTTTCGGCTTCCCCAACTGGTGGAGAACCTGAATATATGCATACTTTTCAAATTTTAGGTCAGTTTCACATTTTGACTTTTCATGCTTTATTGGATTTTTGCCAACAAATGCAAGATACATCCAGGGCTAACTTCTCAGGGGGGGTCGCATATGGAAAACATATGGTTTTTCGGCTTCCCCAACCGGTGGGGAACCAGAATATATGTATACCTTTCGAACTTGAGGTCAGTTTCACATTTTGACTTTTCATGCTTTATTGGATTTTTGCCAACAAATGCAAGATACATCCAGGGCTAACTTCTCAGGGGGAGGTCGCATCCGGAAAACATATGGTTTTTCGGCTTCCCCAACCGGTGGGGAACCAGAATATATGTATACCTTTCGAACTTGAGGTCAGTTTCACATTTTGACTTTTCATGCTTTATTGGATTTTTGCCAACAAATGCAAGATACATCCAGGGCTAACTTCTCAGGGGGAGGTCGCATATGGAAAACATGGTTTTTCGGCTTCCCCAACTGGTGAGGAACCAGAATATATGTATACTTTTAAGATTTGAAGTCAGTTTCAAATTTTGACTTTCTATGCTGAATTGGATTTTTGCCAACAAATGCAAGCTACGACCTGGGCTAACTCCTAAGGGGGAGGTCGCATGCGGAAAACAAATGTTTTTTCGGCTTCCCCAACTGGTGGGGAACCTGAATATATGCATACTTTTCAAATTTTAGGTCAGTTTCACATTTTGACTTTTCATGCTTTATTGGATTTTTGCCAACAAATGCAAGATACATCCAGGGCTAACTTCTCAGGGGGGGTCGCATATGGAAAACATATGGTTTTTCAGTTTCCTCAACTGATGTGGAATCAGAATATATGTATACTTTTAAGATTTGAAATCAGTTTCAAATTTTGACTTTCCATGCTGAATTGGATTTTTGCCAACAAATGCAAGATACATACTGGGCTAACTTCTCAGGGGGAGATCGCATCCAGAAAACATATGGTTTTTCGGCTTCCCCAACCGGTGGGGAACCAGAATATATGTATACCTTTCGAACTTGAGGTCAGTTTCACATTTTGACTTTTCATGCTTTATTGGATTTTTGCCAACAAATGCAAGATACATCCAGGGCTAACTTCTGAGGGGGGGGTCGCATCCGGAAAACAAATGGTTTTTTGGCTTCCCCAACTGGTGGGGAACCTGAGTATATGTGTACTTTTCGAATTTGAGGTCAGTTTCACATTTTGACTTTTCATGCTTTTTTGGATTTTTGCCAACAAATGCAAGATACATCCAGGGCTAACTTCTCAGGGGGAGGTCGCATATGGAAAACATATGGTTTTTCAGCTTCCCCAACTGGTGGGGAACCAGAATATATGTATACTTTTAATATTTGAAGTCAGTTTCAAATTTTGACTTCATGCTTAATTGGATTTTCCCCAAGAAATGCAAGATACATTCAGGGCTAACTTCTCAGGGGGGGGGTCGCATCCGGAAAACAAATGGTTTTTTGGCTTCCCCAACTGGTGGGGAACCTGAGTATATGTGTACTTTTCGAATTTGAGGTCAGTTTCACATTTTGACTTTTCATGCTTTTTTGGATTTTTGCCAACAAATGCAAGATACATCCAGGGCTAACTTCTCAGGGGGAGGTCGCATATGGAAAACATATGGTTTTTCAGCTTCCCCAACTGGTGGGGAACCAGAATATATGTATACTTTTAAGATTTGAAGTCAGTTTCAAATTTTGACTTCATGCTTAATTGGATTTTCCCCAAGAAATGCAAGATACATCCAGGGCTAACTTCTCAGGGGGAGGTCGCATCCGGAAAACATATGGTTTTTTGGCTTCCCCAACTGGTGGGGAACTTGAGTATATGTATACTTTTCGAACGTGAGGTCAGTTTCACATTTTGACTTTTCATGCTTTTTTGGATTTTTGCCAACAAATGCAAGATACATCCAGGGCTAACTTCTCAGGGGGAGGTCGCATATGGAAAACATATGGTTTTTCAGCTTCCCCAACTGGTGGGGAACCAGAATATATGTATACTTTTAAGATTTGAAGTCAGTTTCAAATTTTGACTTCATGCTTAATTGGATTTTCCCGAAGAAATGCAAGATACATCCAGGGCTAACTTCTCAGGGGGAGGTCGCATCCGGAAAACATATGGATTTTTGGCTTCCCCAACTGGTGGGGAACTTGAGTATATGTATACTTTTCGAACGTGAGGTCAGTTTCACATTTTGACTTTTCATGCTTTTTTGGATTTTTGCCAACAAATGCAAGATACATCCAGGGCTAACTTCTCAGGGGGAGGTCGCATATGGAAAACATATGGTTTTTCGGCTTCCCCAACTGGTGAGGAACCAGAATATATGTATACTTTTAAGATTTGAAGTCAGTTTCAAATTTTGACTTTTCATGCTTTATTGGATTTTTGCCAACAAATGTAAGATACATCCAGGGCTAACCTCTCAGGGGGAGGTCGCATATGGAAAACATATGGTTTTTCAGCTTCCCCAACTGGTGGGGAACCAGAATATATGTATACTTTTAAGATTTGAAGTCAGTTTCAAATTTTGACTTTCTATGCTGAATTGGATTTTTGCCAACAAATGCAAGATACATCCAGGGTTAACTTCTCAGGGAGAGGTCGCATATGGAAAACATATGGTTTTTTGCCTTCCCCAACTGGTGGGGAACCAGAATATAGGTATACTTTTCGAATTTGAGGTCAGTTTCACATTTTGACTTTTCATGCTTTATTGGATTTTTGCCAACAAATGCAAGATACATCCAGGGCTAACTTCTGAGGGGGGGGGGTCGCATCCGGAAAACAAATGGTTTTTTGGCTTCCCCAACTGGTGGGGAACCTGAGTATATGTATACTTTTCGAATTTGAGGTCAGTTTCACATTTTGACTTTTCATGCTTTTTTGGATTTTTGCCAACAAATGCAAGATACATCCAGGGCTAACTTCTCAGGGGGAGGTCGCATATGGAAAACATATGGTTTTTCGGCTTCCCCAACTGGTGGGGAACCACAATATATGTATACTTTTAAGATTTGAAGTCAGTTTCAAATTTTGACTTCATGCTTAATTGGATTTTCCCCAAGAAATGCAAGATACATCCAGGGCTAACTTCTCAGGGGGAGGTCGCATCCGGAAAACATATGGTTTTTTGGCTTCCCCAACCGGTGGGGAACTTGAGTATATGTATACTTTTCGAACTTGAGGTCAGTTTCACATTTTGACTTTTCATGCTTTTTTGGATTTTTGCCAACAAATGCAACATACATCCAGGGCTAACTTCTCAGGGGGAGGTCGCATATGGAAAACATATGGTTTTTTGGCTTCCCCAACTGGTGAGGAACCAGAATATATGTATACTTTTAAGATTTGAAGTCAGTTTCACATTTTGACTTTTCATGCTTTGTTGGATTTTTGCCAACAAATGCAAGATACATCCAGGGCTAACTTCTCAGGGGGAGGTCGCATCCGGAGAACATATGGTTTTTGGCTTCCCCAACCGGTGGGGAACCTGAGCATATTTATACTTTTCGAATGTGAGGTCAGTTTCACATTTTGACTTTTCATGCTTTGTTGGATTTTTGCCAACAAATGCAAGATACATCCAGGGCTAACTTCTGAGGGGGAGGTCTCATCCGGAAAACAAATGGTTTTTTGGCTTCCCCAACCGGTGGGGAACCACAATATATGTATACTTTTAAGATTTGAAGTCAGTTTCAAATTTTGACTTTTCATGCTTTATTGGATTTTTGCCAAGAAATGCAAGATACATCCAGGGCTAACTTCTCAGGGGGAGGTCGCATCCGGAAAACATATGGTTTTTTGGCTTCCCCAACCGATGGGGAACCTGAGCATATTTATACTTTTCAAATGTGAGGTCAGTTTCACATTTTGACTTTTCATGCTTTATTGGATTTTTGCCAACAAATGCAAGATACATCCAGGGCTAACTTCTCAGGGGGAGGTCGCATATGGAAAACATATGGTTTTTGGGCTTCCCCAACTGGTGAGGAACCAGAATATATGTATACTTTTAAGATTTGAAGTCAGTTTCAAATTTTGACATTCTATGCTGAATTGGATTTTTGCCAACAAATGCAAGATACATCCAGGGTTAACTTCTCAGGGAGAGGTCGCATATGGAAAACATATGGTTTTTCGGCTTCCCCAACCGCTGGGGAACCAGAATATATGTATACTTTTAAGATTTGAAGTCAGTTTCAACTTTTGACTTCATGCTTAATTGGACTTTTGCCAACAAATGCAAGCTACGACCTGGGCTAACTCCTGAGGGGGAGGTCGCATGCGGAAAACAAATGTTTTTTCGGCTTCCCCAACTGGTGGGGAACCTGAATATATGCATACTTTTCGAATTTTAGGTCAGTTTCACATTTTGACTTTTCATGCTTTATTGGATTTTTGCCAACAAATGCAAGATACATCCAGGGCTAACTTCTCAGGGGGAGGTCGCATATGGAAAACATATGGTTTTTCAGTTTCCTCAACTGGTGGGGAATCAGAATATATGTATACTTTTAAGATTTGAAATCAGTTTCAAATTTTGACTTTCCATGCTGAATTGGATTTTTGCCAACAAATGCAAGATACATACTGGGCTAACTTCTCAGGGGGAGGTCGCATCCGGAAAACATATGGTTTTTTGGCTTCCCCAACTGGTGGGGAACTTGAGTATATGTATACTTTTCGAACGTGAGGTCAGTTTCACATTTTGACTTTTCATGCTTTTTTGGATTTTTGCCAAAAAATGCAAGATACATCCAGGGCTAACTTCTCAGGGGGAGGTCGCATCCGGAAAACATATGGTTTTTTGGCTTCCCCAACCGATGGGGAACCTGAGCATATTTATACTTTTAAGATTTGAAGTCAGTTTCAAATTTTGACTTTTCATGCTTTATTTGATTTTTGCCAACAAATGCAAGATACATCCAGGGCTAACCTCTCAGGGGGAGGTCGCATATGGAAAACATATGGTTTTTCAGCTTCCCCAACTGGTGGGGAACCAGAACATATGTATACTTTTAAGATTTGAAGTCAGTTTCAAATTTTGACTTTCTATGCTGAATTTGATTTTTGCCAACAAATGCAAGATACATCCAGGGTTAACTTCTCAGGGAGAGGTCGCATATGGAAAACATATGGTTTTTTGCCTTCCCCAACTGGTGGGGAACCAGAATATAGGTATACTTTTCGAATTTGAGGTCAGTTTCACATTTTGACTTTTCATGCTTTATTGGATTTTTGCCAACAAATGCAAGATACATCCAGGGCTAACTTCTGAGGGGGGGGGGTCGCATCCGGAAAACAAATGGTTTTTTGGCTTCCCCAACTGGTGGGGAACCTGAGTATATGTATACTTTTCGAATTTGAGGTCAGTTTCACATTTTGACTTTTCATGCTTTTTTGGATTTTTGCCAACAAATGCAAGATACATCCAGGGCTAACTTCTCAGGGGGAGGTCGCATGTGGAAAACATATGGTTTTTCGGCTTCCCCAACTGGTGGGGAACCACAATATATGTATACTTTTAAGATTTGAAGTCAGTTTCAAATTTTGACTTCATGCTTAATTGGATTTTCCCCAAGAAATGCAAGATACATCCAGGGCTAACTTCTCAGGGGGAGGTCGCATCCGGAAAACATATGGTTTTTTGGCTTCCCCAACCGGTGGGGAACTTGAGTATATGTATACTTTTCGAACTTGAGGTCAGTTTCACATTTTGACTTTTCATGCTTTTTTGGATTTTTGCCAACAAATGCAACATACATCCAGGGCTAACTTCTCAGGGGGAGGTCGCATATGGAAAACATATGGTTTTTCGGCTTCCCCAACTGGTGAGGAACCAGAATATATGTATACTTTTAAGATTTGAAGTCAGTTTCACATTTTGACTTTTCATGCTTTGTTGGATTTTTGCCAACAAATGCAAGATACATCCAGGGCTAACTTCTCAGGGGGAGGTCGCATCCGGAAAACATATGGTTTTTGGCTTCCCCAACCGGTGGGGAACCTGAGCATATTTATACTTTTTGAATGTGAGGTCAGTTTCACATTTTGACTTTTCATGCTTTATTGGATTTTTGCCAACAAATGCAAGATACCCAGGGCTAACTTCTCAGGGGGAGGTCGCATATGGAAAACATATGGTTTTTGGGCTTCCCCAACTGGTGGGGAACCAGAATATATGTATACTTTTAAGATTTGAAGTCAGTTTCAAATTTTGACTTCATGATTAATTGGATTTTCCCCAAGAAATGCAAGATACATCCAGGGCTAACTTCTCAGGGGGAGGTCGCATCCGGAGAACATATGGTTTTTTGGCGTCCCCAACCTGTGGGGAACCTGAGCATATTTATACTTTTCGAATGTGAGGTCAGTTTCACATTTTGACTTTTCATGCTTTGTTGGATTTTTGCCAACAAATGCAAGATACATCCAGGGCTAACTTCTGAGGGGGAGGTCTCATCCGGAAAACAAATGGTTTTTTGGCTTCCCCAACCGGTGGGGAACCACAATATATGTATACTTTTAAGATTTGAAGTCAGTTTCAAATTTTGACTTTTCATGCTTTATTGGATTTTTGCCAAGAAATGCAAGATACATCCAGGGCTAACTTCTCAGGGGGAGGTCGCATCCGGAAAACATATGGTTTTTTGGCTTCCCCAACCGATGGGGAACCTGAGCATATTTATACTTTTCAAATGTGAGGTCAGTTTCACATTTTGACTTTTCATGCTTTATTGGATTTTTGCCAACAAATGCAAGATACATCCAGGGCTAACTTCTCAGGGGGAGGTCGCATATGGAAAACATATGGTTTTTGGGCTTCCCCAACTGGTGAGGAACCAGAATATATGTATACTTTTAAGATTTGAAGTCAGTTTCAAATTTTGACATTCTATGCTGAATTGGATTTTTGCCAACAAATGCAAGATACATCCAGGGTTAACTTCTCAGGGAGAGGTCGCATATGGAAAACATATGGTTTTTCGGCTTCCCCAACCGCTGGGGAACCAGAATATATGTATACTTTTAAGATTTGAAGTCAGTTTCAACTTTTGACTTCATGCTTAATTGGACTTTTGCCAACAAATGCAAGCTACGACCTGGGCTAACTCCTGAGGGGGAGGTCGCATGCGGAAAACAAATGTTTTTTCGGCTTCCCCAACTGGTGGGGAACCTGAATATATGCATACTTTTCGAATTTGAGGTCAGTTTCACATTTTGACTTTTCATGCTTTATTGGATTTTTGCCAACAAATGCAAGATACATCCAGGGCTAACTTCTCAGGGGGAGGTCGCATATGGAAAACATATGGTTTTTCAGTTTCCTCAACTGGTGGGGAATCAGAATATATGTATACTTTTAAGATTTGAAATCAGTTTCAAATTTTGACTTTCCATGCTGAATTGGATTTTTGCCAACAAATGCAAGATACATACTGGGCTAACTTCTCAGGGGGAGGTCGCATCCGGAAAACATATGGTTTTTTGGCTTCCCCAACTGGTGGGGAACTTGAGTATATGTATACTTTTCGAACGTGAGGTCAGTTTCACATTTTGACTTTTCATGCTTTTTTGGATTTTTGCCAAAAAATGCAAGATACATCCAGGGCTAACTTCTCAGGGGGAGGTCGCATATGGAAAACATATGGTTTTTCGGCTTCCCCAACTGGTGAGGAACCAGAATATATGTATACTTTTAAGATTTGAAGTCAGTTTCAAATTTTGACTTTTCATGCTTTATTTGATTTTTGCCAACAAATGCAAGATACATCCAGGGCTAACCTCTCAGGGGGAGGTCGCATATGGAAAACATATGGTTTTTCAGCTTCCCCAACTGGTGGGGAACCAGAACATATGTATACTTTTAAGATTTGAAGTCAGTTTCAAATTTTGACTTTCTATGCTGAATTTGATTTTTGCCAACAAATGCAAGATACATCCAGGGTTAACTTCTCAGGGAGAGGTCGCATATGGAAAACATATGGTTTTTTGCCTTCCCCAACTGGTGGGGAACCAGAATATAGGTATACTTTTCGAATTTGAGGTCAGTTTCACATTTTGACTTTTCATGCTTTATTGGATTTTTGCCAACAAATGCAAGATACATCCAGGGCTAACTTCTGAGGGGGGGGGGTCGCATCCGGAAAACAAATGGTTTTTTGGCTTCCCCAACTGGTGGGGAACCTGAGTATATGTATACTTTTCGAATTTGAGGTCAGTTTCACATTTTGACTTTTCATGCTTTTTTGGATTTTTGCCAACAAATGCAAGATACATCCAGGGCTAACTTCTCAGGGGGAGGTCGCATATGGAAAACATATGGTTTTTCGGCTTCCCCAACTGGTGGGGAACCACAATATATGTATACTTTTAAGATTTGAAGTCAGTTTCAAATTTTGACTTCATGCTTAATTGGATTTTCCCCAAGAAATGCAAGATACATCCAGGGCTAACTTCTCAGGGGGAGGTCGCATCCGGAAAACATATGGTTTGTTGGCTTCCCCAACCGGTGGGGAACTTGAGTATATGTATACTTTTCGAACTTGAGGTCAGTTTCACATTTTGACTTTTCATGCTTTTTTGGATTTTTGCCAACAAATGCAAGATACATCCAGGGCTAACTTCTCAGGGGGAGGTCGCATATGGAAAAAGTATGGTTTTTCGGCTTCCCCAACTGGTGAGGAACCAGAATATATGTATACTTTTAAGATTTGAAGTCAGTTTCAAATTTTGACTTTCTATGCTTTATTGGATTTTTGCCAACAAATGCAAGATACATCCAGGGTTAACTTCTCAGGGAGAGGTCGCATATGGAAAACATATGGTTTTTTGGCTTCCCCAACTGGTGGGGAACCTGAATATATATATACTTTTCGAATTTGAGGTCAGTTTCACATTTTGACTTTTCATGCTTTTTTGGATTTTTGCCAACAAATGCAAGATACATCCAGGGCTAACTTCTCAGGGGGAGGTCGCATATGGAAAACATATGGTTTTTCGGCTTCCCCAACTGGTGGGGAACCACAATATATGTATACTTTTAAGATTTGAAGTCAGTTTCAAATTTTGACTTCATGCTTAATTGGATTTTCCCCAAGAAATGCAAGATACATCCAGGGCTAACTTCTCAGGGGGAGGTCGCATCCGGAAAACATATGGTTTTTTGGCTTCCCCAACCGGTGGGGAACTTGAGTATATGTATACTTTTCGAACTTGAGGTCAGTTTCACATTTGACTTCATGATTTTTTGGATTATTTGCCAACAAAAGGACAAGATACATCCAGGGTAAAACTTCCAGGGGGAGGTCGCATCCAGAAAAAAATATGGTTTTTGGCTTCCCCAACCGGTGGGGAACCTGAATATAGGTATACTTTTCGAATTTGAGGTTCAGTTTCACATTTTGACTTCTCTGCTTTGTTGGAATTTTTGCCAACAAATGCAAGAATACATCCAGGGCTAACGTTCTCAGGGGGGAGGTCGCAACATGAAAACATATGGTTTTTTGGCTCCCCAACTGGTGAGGACCGAATAGTGTATACGTTTTAAGATGTGAAGTCAGTTTCAAATTGACTTCTAAGCTGAATTGGTAGGTTGTGTCCAACAAATGCAAGATACATCCAGGGCTAACTTCTCAGGGGGAGGTCGCATCCGGAAAACATATGGTTTTTTGGCTTCCCCAACCGGTGGGGAACCTAAGCATATGTATACTTTTCGAATTTGAGGTCAGTTTCACATTTTGACTTTTCATGCTTTGTTGGATATTTGCCAACAAATGCAAGATACATCCAGGGCTAACTTCTCAGGGGGAGGTCGCACATGGAAAACATATGGTTTTTCGGCTTCCCCAAACTGGGGGGAACCTGAATATATGTATACTTTTCGAATTTGAGGTCAGTTTTACATTTTGACTTTTCATGCTTTATTGGATTTTTGCCAACAAATGCAAGATACAACCAGGGCTAACTTCTCAGGGGGAGGTCGCATCCGGAAAACAAATGGTTTTTGGTCTTCCCCAACCTGGGGGGAACCTGAATATATATATACTTTTTGAATTTGAGGTCAGTTTCACATTTTGACTTTTCATGCTTTATTGGATTTTTGCCAACAAATGCAAGATACATCCAGGGCTAACTTCTCAGGGGGAGGTCGCATCCAGAAAACATATGGTTTTTTGGATTCCCCAACCGGTGGGGAACCTGAATATATGTATACTTTTCGAATTTGAGGTCAGTTTCACATTTTGACTTTTCATGCTTTGTTGGATTTTTGCCAACAAATGCAAGATACATCCAGGGCTAACGTCTCAGGGGGAGGTCGCACATGGAAAACATATGGTTTTTCGGCTTCCCCAACTGGTGAGGAACCAGAATATATGTATACTTTTAAGATTTGAAGTCAGTTTCAAATTTTGACTTTCTATGCTGAATTGGATTTTTACCAACAAATGCAAGATACATCCAGGGCTAACTTCTCAGGGGGAGGTCGCATCCGGAAAACATATGGTTTTTTGGCTTCCCAACCGGTGGGGAACCTGAGCATATGTATACTTTTCGAAATTGAGGTCAGTTTCACATTTTCACTTTTCATGCTTTGTTGGATTTTTGCCAACAAATGCAAGATACATCCAGGGCTAACTTCTCAGGGGGAGGTCGCATCCAGAAAACATGGTTTTTTGGCTTCCCCAACCGGTGGGGAACCTGAATATATGTATATTTTTCGAATTTGAAGTCAGTTTCAAATTTTGACTTTCTATGATGAATGGGATTTTTGCCAACAAATGCAAGATACATCCAGGGCTAACTTCTCAGGGGGAGGTCGCATCCAGAAAACATATGGTTTTTTGGCTTCCCCAACCGGTGGGGAACCTGAATATAGGTATACTTTTCGAATTTGAGGTCAGTTTCACATTTTGACTTTTCATGCTTTGTTGGATTTTTGCCAACAAATGCAAGATACATCAAGGGCTAACTTCTCAGGGGGAGGTCGCACATGGAAAACATATGGTTTTTCGGCTTCCCCAACTGGTGAGGAACCAGAATATATATATACTTTTAAGATTTGAAGTCAGTTTCAAATTTTGACTTTCTATGCTGAATTGGATTTTTGCCAACAAATGCAAGATACATCCAGGGCTAACTTCTCAGGGGGAGGTCGCATCCGGAAAACATATGGTTTGTTGGCTTCCCCAACCGGTGGGGAACCTGAGCATATGTATACTTTTCGAATTTGAGGTCAGTTTCACATTTTGACTTTTCATGCTTTGTTGGATTTTTGCCAACAAATGCACGATACATTCAGGGCTAACTTCTCAGGGGGAGGTCGCACATGGAAAACATATGGTTTTTCGGCTTCCCCAACCGGTGGGGAACACTGAATATATGTATACTTTTCGAATGTGCAAGTCAGTTTCAAATTTGGACTTTCTACGCTGAATGCGAGTTTGCCAACAAATGCAAGAGACAGCCAGGGCTAACTTCTCAGGGGGAGGTCGCATCCGAAAAACTATGGTTTTGGTGTCCCCTACGGTGGGGAACTGAGCATATTAGTATTACTTTTCGAATTTGAGGTCAGTTTCACATTTTGACTTTTCATGCTTTAGTGGATTTTTGCCAACAAATGCAAGATACATCCAGGGCTAACTTCTCAGGGGGAGGTCGCGTCCGGAAAATATATGGTTTTTGGCTTCCCCAACTTGGGGGGAACCTGAATATATGTATACTTTTCGAATTTGAGGTCAGTTTCACATTTTGACTTTTCATGCTTTAGTGGATTTTTGCCAAAAATGCAAGATACATCCAGGGCTAAGTTCTCAGCGGGAGGTCGCGTCCGGAAAATATA